>LNAC01000227.1:857182-1457182 GCA_002007465.1 Ailurus styani | reverse complement strand
GATTGTGGGAAATCCTAGAGTTGTGTAATTGGCAGTTGGATGAATGGATCTGAAGTTTGTGTGTGTGTGTGTGTGTGTGTTTAAATTTTATTTATTTGAGGGCGCCTGGGTGGCTCAGTGGGTTAACGCCTCTGCCTTCAGCTCAGGTCATGATCTCAGGGTCCTGGGATCGAGGCTCGCGTTGGGCTCCCTGCTCAGTGGGGAGCCTGCTTCCTCTTCTCTCCCTCTGCCTGCCTCTCTGCCCACTTGTGATCTGATCTCTCTCTGTGTCAAATAAATAAAACAAAATCTTTAAAAAAAGTTTTTTTTATTTATTTGAGAGAGAAAATGAGCGTGCATGGGTGGTAGGGCAGAGGGAGAGGGAGAAGCAGATTCTCCGCTGAGCAGGGAGCCTGACGCAGGGCTCAATTCCAGGACCCTGAAATCATGACCTGAGCTGAAGACAGACACTTAACCCACTGAGCCACCCAGGTGCCCTGGATCTGAAGTTCTGAAGAGAGATATCAGTTGAAGTACAGCTATGAGAATGATGTAAACATGGGAGTAGAGGAATTTGTTCAGGGAAATACCAACATCTAAGGGCTTGACAGAATTAGAAGGGTGCATAAAGAAACCTGAGTGATTAGAGGGATAGGAGGCAAACACAGATGTGTGGTTAGGGAAAGAGAATTTAAAGAAAGAAGGAATGGTCCAACTTCTTCATCTTTAAGTCATCCAATCTGTAGGTTCCTAATACTTCATGTTACTTTGGTCAATAAATCCTAGATTAGGAAAAAAAAAAAAAAAGAACAAGCATATCCAACCACTACTGTGTGAATGACATAGCCCAAGGTCATTGGTCTGTTTTATTTAAACATTTCTAGGCTCTGCTCCCTCTGAAGATTTTACCTATACCAGAGAGAATGAGAAGAAATCCTCTTCACACACTGTAGAGCTGCACTAAAAGTAGCCAGCAGGGAAATTGACCTATAAATACTATGAGCACATTAAGGTAAGTACATTTTTAAAAAATTATGTCTTTTGGCTATGGTCTAATGGGATGATTGGTGGAAGAGGAACTGAAGAGTGACAGGGAAATATTAATGGAAGGTAACATGCAGTCTTTTGGCCTTAGAAAGAGCAATGGGCTCTATCTGTTCCCAGAGGGAAAGTTTGATGAATAATGATCTTGATATACATTTTAAACATTCTGACAGTGATGCAATGGGTGCTGCTTTTACTCTTTGGATAGCAAATTCTCTTTTGCTCTGGTCGGGTCTACTCCTTCAAGGAGGGGTAGACAGCCACCTAAGGGAAAAATGGCAGAAGCATCATGACTCGTGCTCCTGTTATAGGCTGTGGGTGCCACAAAGGCAGGCTGCAAGAAGCTGTAGGTGGGTGCTTTAACATCAGGGCCTTCTTTGCCTGCGGAGGAAAGAGAGCAAATCCAAGGTCTCAAGAAGGTGTGCTTTCCCAAAACATCGCACTCCCAGGTTGCTGAGTAGGAGCTGATGATTCACATTTAGATGCCTCTCCACCCGTACCGCCATCCTAATGACACAAAATTTGAGTCAAGCTTGAACTTTGCTAAGAAAACAGTTTTGCTCTTTTTAGTCTCAACAGCACCGGCATCTAAAGACAGACTCTGTGGGAAGGCAGAACCTTAGTTACCTCCTCTCCAAGCTGTTGCAAGAGTTTCAGACCTCCACTTGCCAAAGCACTTTTATGGAGCTTAGGGCTTTTTTGTCTTGTTTTGTTTTTTTGTTTGTGGTGGGGTGAGGGAATGCCTTTAGCAACTCCCTCCCTTTCCCTCTCTGGGCCTCCATTTTTTCCTCCTAACTGATGGGTCTGAATTAGGGGATCCTTGAGGTCCCCCAGGCCTAGTTTGTGCCCACCAGTGGGCCCCAACAGCAGAGAGCTTGTCCTCAGCCAGGCCCTTCCCTGGCGAGCTCAGCTGGCTCTAGAGGCCTGCTCTCTATTTGGACAAGGCAAGTCATGATATGTCAGTCTATAGAAAGGGAGCTTGTTTGGAATGGGAATACACAGGAAGATGCTTTGACATTGAAAAAGCACATACCCCTCTGGGGTCTGGGGCGAAGATAAAGAGCCCCAGTTGCTCTAAGGGGTCTAGAAATCAGAATGGTTAAATGCTGCCTGGCCTTACTGGTGCTTTGCCTGATTCCTTGGCCTTAGAAGTTTGTGCTCACCTGTGGGAACAGGCTCCCAGTTTAGAGAAGGGGTATCAGAAGCAGACATACCTGGTTCTGTTCCTTGGCCAATGTGTGACTGAGGGAGTTGTTGGACTTTCTACACCTCATTTTCTTTATCTGTTAAATGAGGATGTCTTATGGGTCTGCCATGAAGATTAAATGAGATAACGAATACATAAGACAGCAGTAGAGAATCTGGCTCTGTGTGTCTGTGTGTGTGTGTGTGTGTGTCCTTCTCTTCTCCCTAGTCCTCCTTCTTATTTTTACCTTTGCTCATATTACCCCCTCTTTCTGGATCATTCTCTCCACCTCTCCAAATTCAACTCACTCGCAGTGCTCAGCGAGGTCCTCCTGCCTGTTACAGTGCTCCTGTCCTTTTGCTATCCCAAGAAGGCAATACCTGGCTTCACATTCTGGTAAGGACCTTCTTTCTTAACATAGTTTTGCTGATCCTGCCCACCTAGACTGCTGCCCTCTGAGGGAAGGAATCTGTCAAATACTAGTTCTCTTTCTGCGATACCTGGCAAGATGTCAGATGCATAGAAGAGGCCTAGCAACATTTGAATGAATGAATGCAGAAAGTTACAGGGAAAATGATGGGGCAGTGTGTGCTGTGATTAAGGCCTGAATATGTAATAGCCTGCCTGGGTTTGAATCATGGTGCTACCAGTTAGGGACTTGGAAACTTTAAGAATTGTTGAACCTCACTGTTCCTCAGTTTTCTCATCTGCATAAAAACAGCAGTCGTAAAAATAGTACCTCTCCTAGGTTTGTTGTGAAGATTAAATAAATTAGGTTTGAAGAGTGTTTAGATCAGTCCCTGGCACATGGTGCTATGTAAGGACCCTCCATTATTATTTTAAAGAACATGAGTTTAGGATTGGACAAACCTGAGTTCAGAGCCTGCTCTATTGCTTACTAATTGTGTGACCTTGGACAGAAGTTATTCAGTTTTTTTTTTTGTGCTCTCATTGCCTTATCTGTAAAATAGGAATAATACATCTGCCTTATAAATTGTTACGAAGACAAAATTTAGATAAGAGCCTAGAACATAGTATGTGCTGGATAACTGGTTGGTTACTAGAAGCCTGCTTCAGTACTCCAGAAGCAAGAATCTGAGATAGCTGCTTGAAAAAATCACTGTGGCGACCTAGGCCCTCTTTAGGAAACTGAAAACTGGGGTTTGCCCTGACCAAGAAGGGTTGAGAAAAGAGTGGAAACAAGGATTGTGGGGAGGAGTAGGGAGGTTACTTTGTGCTGGTTGCTAAGCTGTATCACCAAAATCCTGACCAAATTAGGTCATTAAAAATACATTTGGAAGAAACTAGAGACTGTTGCCCATGTGAGAAATTCCAGCACAGGTCCATGCAAGTCACCTGTGTATCTTTGATTATGTAAGGTGTTTCCTATGTTTTGTCCTTCTGTAGCCAGCTGTGTTACTGTCACGATGATGCTGTAGGTGTGAGTGAGTGGAGATGTGCTGTCCTCTGCCAGCCAAGTGGGTCTGGGATTCTCAGTTTCCGAGGTGAAGTTTGCTAACTCAGAACTTGTATATCTGAAGGGGGCCACTTGGCCTCTTCTTCTGAAGCCAAGTTGGGACTGAGAGAGTCCTAATTTCTAGGGTTCAGTGTATTGATTCTCTACCAGGATTGCTTTTGGTGCTGAGTGATATTTTAGGCCCCAAAAGGATCTATGTTGCCTCTACTGTTTGGGGCAGAGGGGAACTGAGTGGTTTGTCAGGAGCCTCACTAGGTCCACTGGCCTTTCAGGAAGGAGTGGGGTTGGTGGTGGGGAAGCAAAGGAGAGGCAGGCAGGGTGGCCTTGACCCTGATTACTTCTTTTCCAGGTATCTTTGCTGTGTTTGAACCACAGGACTAGGGATTTACACCTCTCCTCCACCATCTGGACCTGCATTTAGATTTCATGATGTAGCCTTCTCACATCCCTTCTCTCTGTCTCTCTGCTGCCTCTTCGCTTGAATTTAATGCTAATAAGCTCTGCAGTGCCATGAATTCTTTGGGAAATAGATGTAATATATTTCTACCTCAAATTACAAATTTGTTGCATATTTGGAGTATCATCTCGCCACCTCATCAACATCTTGTAGCTTTGTTAACAGTGCCAACAGTTGGCTTCAAATAGCAAGATGAAAGTATCTACTTTCTTTTTTCATTACTACAAAGTTCTTTATGATTATAGTTTTATTTTCCCTATATTCAGATGAGAGAGCTCTTGATTAACTTCATTTTGCAGAATAAAATTCAGATATGGGAAAGTTCAAAGAAGGCAGTTAATTACATTCATGTGGTGGGCCTGGCTACATCAGTTCAGTGATTATCAACCTGGCTCTACACCTGAAGAGTTTAAATAAGTATGATGACCAGGTCTCACCCGAGCCAATGAACAATGGCAATCCCCTAAGGAGTTATGAAGGCAAGGATATTTCAGTCTTTTCAGGCGAATCTAATGGGCAAACATAGTTGACGTTACTGCTGAATTTACTAAGAAGGCAAGATGTCATTTTCATTGTTGGAATTAGGAAGTCATGGGAATGATTGTAAAACAGTGTCAAAAAATGTAACTGATGATGTTAAATCAAAACTTGCTTTGTGCTGTTACTTTTCAAACCAATTAGCATTTTGTTCATGAAGGTTTTTGATAGCAACAGGGACAAGGGTTTGTCTTTGTGTTTTTCATTTTAAAGAATAAAACTTAAGGGGATTGGGACCAGAAATGCTCACCCATTATTTATCAGGACCTTACTGAGTGTATTGATGTGTCTCCTGCTAACCCCCTTTGTGTGCTGTCATTGGCATATAACTGTGCTAATTTTAGTGATTTCCAATGAGGTGAGCAGAGTGCCCCTAGGGGACCATTCAGAGTGGCTTTCTCAGAGTAAGCCTTTTTCAAATTCTACCCCATACCACATCCCCCAACCTCCCCATTCTGATATGTTCCCTAAGGGTCCTAGTTAAGTAATACTGCAGTAGTCAACCTTGGTAATTGATGGGAGGGAGTGTGTCTTTTGGCTATGTGAGAGCCGAAATTAGATTGAGAGCCACTTTCCTTGGAAGTTTCCCTGAAATGTCAGGCTAGTTGTTGCAAAAAAAGCTGGGAATGGAAATCTTTTGCATTTTGTCTGAAAGTCTGAAACATCTATAGTTGGGGTTCTGTCCTTTTTAGGAATAGAGTTCAGAGCAAAAAAGAAACCATTCTGTTTGCCCTAAAATGGTACCTCAGACTGGCTGAGTCCCTCTTGAACCACTTTGGGATTCTTCAAGTTTCTAGCTTGGCTGGGTTGTTTTTGGAGCCAAAGAGAGTTCTAGTCATTAGCATTGGTGAATTGTTGCTCATTAGCATTTGTGTGAACCAACAAAGGGTGTGAAACCCTAGTTTGGGGTGGGGGGAGGGTGAGAGGGATTGTTTCTCCTTGGATTAATACCAGAGTTATTTCCCTTGGTGCAGATCCATTCTTCTCTGTGTGGGAATGTTTAATGTTCGTACTGTTAGGTGTGAGTCTCATTCAGAGAACTTCTTTCAAGTACACATTTTTTCTCGATTTATATTAAAAAACCCACAAACCCTACAAAATACTCTTTGTTATGATGGTTTGTTCAGAAGTTTGAAAAGGCATTCTGCTGTCTGAGAGAGCTTTTCCTGCAGTGCAGGTCTGCCGTCATGCAAGCAAAGAGTTAACTGAGGCCGGAGAAGCTTCTCTGGCAGCCTGCAAGCTTTGTGCAAGAGCCAAGCTGGGGGGCTGGGAGAGGCTGATATTCATTTGTTTGTGTATGAAGCTTTCATTCCCAAAGTCTTAGACATCACATACCAGGAAAGATGATTGTGAAAAGCAGGGACAAACTCAAGTGTTTCCCGGCTGTTCTGGTTGCCTCCCATACATTTAATTCTGCCTGACAGTGTTTGCCACTTGGTTGTCTGAACAGAATTTTCCTCTCCGGTGGTGAGTGAGGGTTAATTATGAATGTCCAGCAGTTGTCATAAATACTGTTAGGTGAGCCTGTATATTAAATGAGTCGTAGAGTGAAACCTTTAGTTTGGACCTCTTCAGCCGTCCCTTTCCAACGCACTGTGTGTAGGCTTTACCCTGGAATTATGTAGCTCAAGGGGGTGTAATTGGCTTTGATTCTAAGAAACTTTGCAGAAGGGTTGTGCAAGAGGCCTAACTGGAAATGTCTCCCAGGACTCTGAAAGCTGTCACTTCCTTCTCCTTTCTCCTGGGATCTGTATATAGCAACAGCACCCCCTAGTGTGTGACAAGGTGAGGATGGGCTCCTGGTTAATGCAAAGAAGTGTTCTGCGTTTGCAAAGTGAGCTGTGGGAAGCAGGCGGCTGGCGTTTGTTTAACAGTAGGGCTGAGCTAAATATGCAACAGCAGCGTCTCTTCTAGGTTTTGATAGCTGAGAAAGGAAGAGAGAGACAGCAGGAAGATAGGGGTTTAGATTATTTTACAGAGTTGTGAAAGCTAAGGGGAGCCGCAGGAGTATATCAGGAGGTCACAAGGGAAGGGAGCTGTTCCTATGAACAATTTGCCATTCTTCGAAAGAATTCAAAGCTTGGCCTCCTGCGTGGAGAGGAGGATGGATAGGGCCTGGCCACAAAGGCTTTCCATTGCTGACTGAGACTGGGCCTGCAGAGGGGCCAAAGCTTTCTTGTAAAACTGAAATTCCAAACACTCCAAGCAGCAGCTTAAAGGCTACTAACATATAAATAAATGATTGATAGGTATTACCTGACAACAGAATTTTGATCAAATGAACTAGACTTAAGTACAACAGGGAGCAAAAGGAAGGTAGAGATGGACTACAGAGAGCAGGGAAGGATGCTTCCTTCCTTCATTTTGTTCATCTAACAAATGTTTACTGTTGAGTTCCTATTCAGTGCCAGTGTCTATTTCAGGTTTTAGGGATACAGATGTGAATGAAACAGAGTCCCTGCCCTCTTGAAGCTTACATTCTTTACATTTGCCAAGGGAGAGGTCACCACAGCTCAGTCCTCTTTGAGGAGGATTATTTCCAGGCAGAATGTGACTCCAGGACATGGAAAGTACCTACTGCTCAAAATTGTGTCTGCTCCAAACAATCTTTTCTGAAATTTCTAAACCCAAACCCCTCGTTCATTAAAGATGTGCTTTCTGAGAGAACTGAAAATGAAGCCAGCTGCTTTGGCCCCAGGTTTATTTTCTGGTGAAAATGAACAGCCTAACAAGATTTTTGAGGGACGAGGCTGCTGAGGGGTGGAGGTGTGACTCTGGCACTGGCAAGAGAGTTAATTTTTCAGGGCCGAGGTTTCCTCATCTGTAGAAGCAGATCCTTTTTAGCTCTAACACTCTATTTTGCACGGCAGATAGCACCCGGGAGAGCACAGAGCATGGAGCACCCCTGAGAACACTGGATAATTGTTTGGGGGTGGGAGTAGGACCAGATTAGACACTGAAAAAAAGAGAGGGAGCATGCAGAAGAAGTGTGGTTTGACAACCAAATTTGTGCTATTTAAAGAATGTTTCTGGGGCATTTATTCCTGGGTCCATTTTCTGACTAGAAAATGCCTAAAAGGGAGGGTGGTTGTGTGGATGTGGTTGTTGCAGATTTTGGGGGAAGCACAATTCCTTATACTTTTATAGGTCAATTAAGTTTTGAAAATTATTTACAGAACTCCTAGTTGTAGATCATATACCTGAGCTCAGGTGTAAAGAGCTTTGTGGAGTGGATTTTCTTATTTTGTAGTGTTTTCCCTTTAACTCTCCTGTTCAGGATAGAAATGGAGTTCCACAGGCTGATATTCTTTGAATCCTAGAGAGCAAGTGACCTACTTACTTACTATTGTGTCTGAAATATTCAACTAGAGTGCATTTTAGGAAATACTTTTTCAGCTTGAAATAGGATTTTGCTTTTGTGAAAACACTGCAGTAGAGAGATACCCTTTTGGTTTCCTTGGCTGTTCTTTTGACCTACTGTATAATACCTTTGGATACTTTATGTGACTTCTCTCCTTGGAACAAGGTAGTGTAAAAGCCATTGGCTTCTTTAGGAAAGATAATTCATAACTACTATCTACCTGTATAAACACATGTGATGAGGGTTAATGAAAACTTGGATTGGGTTTAAGAATTTTAAAAAATGCATGAGCTATATGCTGCTGGGCTCTCGAACAGCTAGAACATGTTGATCCTGGTGTTTATAGTTTTTTGGTCAGGCTTTCTTGACTTTGTGGTCCTTCTCTTTGCAAAGAGTTCCAGCCACTCTGTGAAGAGCAAAGCACTGTGTAAACAGGATTCGGGGATGGAATGTGGGTGGGGCTTTTTGTCTGCAGAACTTCTCCCTGATGCCCAGCTTTTAAAGAAGTATGACCAGGGACCAAATATGAGGCAGAAACCTTGGGTGGCTTTGGAGTTTTCTATGTGTGTGTTCTGCCATCTGCTGGAAGAGGATCACCAAGCTTGGAAAGCTGACTGGCAAAGCTGAAGCATGTGTGTATTCCTGACCTCTCCATCTTTCTTCCAGGGCTGGGCACAGAACAGCAAAGCTCATGAATCACCACGGTGCACTTGGATTTCTGTTGGATAACCTTAATTCACACCTGGAGTTGTCCCGTGGGGGATTCCCCTACCAGTTGTTGAGCTCAGGGCCAGTGGCCTCCAACTCAGGCTGCTTTGGAAGCCCGTATCCCAGCATCCTCTGCCCTCATTTCTCTGGACGCCCAGTGTGTTGACTAGGATTGCCTTGAAGTACTTTTCCCTGGTTATGTGGAAACAAAACAAAATTTTAACTCCAAAATAGGGACCAGGATCGCTTGTTTCATTGTGAAGTCAGTACAAGAGGGCGAACTGACCTGTTGAGGAAAGGAATGCCCGTTTTTTTCTGAGATTATAATCTCTTTACTTTCTGGTGTTAAAAGCCCTTTTACAAATGATGGTAATAGTTGAGAGTTATCACTTTAAGCATATATTTGCTTGGCAAAAGTAAAAGCCACTGTAGGTCAGTTCCCTAATTCTTTAAAAACATTTTCTTGTCTGTGAAATCCCAACGTCTGGGCAAATGTGGTTTTGCTACTCCCTGTGGTCTCACCTTTCCCTTCATATGACAGTTTGAGTGGAAAAGTGGGGTCAACAATCTTCAATTATAACTTCCATAGTTTCCCTGGCAAATTCTCTGTGGATTTTTCTGTGCTGTGACCCACATAGAAATGCAAAAATAATAGTGTGGTAGAATGAGGATAATGTCTATTCATTAACTGGGTTGCTACTTTATAGATGAATTTTCATCTGTAGTGAATGTTTGGCCTGGTTTCACACCCCTTTGGATCATTTTTTTCCTCTGGAGTTCTGGGTGGAATGTGACCTTCCTGGCTAGATATGTATGTGGAACTCCCATGGGGAAGACTTAGATTTTTGGCAGTCAGACCCTCCAGGCAACTGGGACAGGATGTGGAGGTCTAGCCTCCCTGTTTCTTAAAATTTCTCAGAGGCATGCAATACTTTCGAAAGATTTTTAAATGGGAATATGAAATTTTAAATCTATGATTACTTAAAAGATTCTAGTAACTGAAGTAATGGAAATTTCTTCTTTCATTAAAGGTTATAATTACAGAAAACTAAATTTTTACCCCAAATGTTTTAAAGTTTTAATTCAAATAAAATGATAAAACTTAAAGAAAACAATAAAAGTGGAGCTACTCTGATTGAGGCAGACTTGGTACTTGATTCCGTGGAACCCGAACTGAAAATTGCTAGTGTAGAAAACTGAATTGAAATTTATTTCTGAGAAGTTGTTTTGTTAAGAGGGTAGATAGTTGAGATCTGAGTAAGTGGATCCCAAGAAAATAAGTTTGTACTGAAGCCAGAACATGTGGTGTCTTCATTGGAAATAGATGTTCCCAGAGAATAAACTTTCTCTATATTTAACCGTTGATAAGAATTGCTTCTGAATGAGCAAGGATGTTCAGGATTGCAGGGTGTGAATTTCATCTGGACACACACAGAGGCTTATGAACTTTATAAAGGCCATGTGAAGAAGGTGGAAAAATCCTCCCCAGTTAAATTATCATGGGCCAGATTGTTAGAAATATGTCCAATAAGTGATTTCATAAAACTTTGGAAACTTGGCTGAAAACACTGGCAGATCTGTATCATCTGGTAAATATTTAGGACTTTGTGTATATTATCTTCAGGAAAGAAGTTATTTTTTTCAACAAAAACAACAAAACTGCAAGATTGTTAACTTTTTAATAAGAATTTTGGTAAGAGAGTAAGTTTTTTTCCTAGGGGGGTGGGGTTGAGGTCTTATTTCTGATAAAATTAGATCAATTAAAATTCTCTTTCATTGAAGGTGACTAGATTGAAGTTTGCTATGATTTTGCTTGTTAACTCAGCAAAGTCTGGACATATGGTAGCTGCATTTCTCATCACCTGGTAGTGTTTTTTTGTTTTGTTTTGTTTTTAAATTTTCTTGATTGAAAGAGCTTATGAGATTTCATCATTACTTGCATCTTAAAATCTCAGCATATAATTCAATGGTAGTTGAAAATGTGAATTCTCTGATGTCTTAGGAGACTTGGAAAGTAAAAAGATGGAGTTCAGAAATAATACTCCCATAAGGGGGCAATCAAACGTCAAGGCCATATCCTGGTTTCCTCTAGTCCTGGTCTTCTCTTAATGATACTATCTTGGGCTGCCTGGGTGGCTCAGTAGGTTAAGTATCTGACTCTTGATTTCAGCTCAGGTCATGAACTCAGAATCATGAGTTTGAGCCCTCCATTGGGCTGAGTATGGAGCCTGATTAAGATTCTCTCTCTTGGGGCACCTAGGTGGCTCAGTGGGTTAAGCCTCTGCCTTCGGCTCAGGTCATGATCTCAGGGTCCTGGGATTGAGCCGCACATCGGGCTCTCTGCTCGGTGGGGGACCTGCTTCCCCCTCTTTCTCTGTGTGCCTCTCTGCCTACTTGTGATCTCTCTGTCTCTGTGTCAAATAAATAAGTAAAAATAAAAAAAAAAAAGATTCTCTCTCTTGCTTTCCTTCTGCTCTTCCCTGCCCCACCCACCTCTCTTTCTCTCTCCCTTCTCTAAAAAAAAAAAAAAAGGAAAAAAGATAATGTCTTGTGTTTCATTCCCAGTGGGGTTCACACCTGTCATCTCATTTGTCTTTCAAATATGCATTAAGGTAAATGGATATAGTAATTGTGCGCCTGTGATACAACTTGGGAAACAGAGCCACAGACAGAGTTACCTTCCTATCTCCCTTTTCCTCAATTCATTGTTCTGTTGGTAATAAGGAAAATACAGATGTCAACCACTAACTGTATGCCGAGCAGTTTACATATATTATCTGATTATTTCTTGTGAGGTACGTATTTACCTATTTTTTTTCAGATGAGGAAATGGTGGCTTATAAAGATTAAAAAACTTGCTGGCATTTATATAGCTAGTAAGTGGCAGAACTGGAACTGAGCTAGCTCTGACTTCATGACCCATGTCTGAAACCATTACACCATACCATCTCTCCAGTAATATGCTACTGAGAAAGCAGCTTCCGGAGGCCATTTGAACCCAGTTGTCTACGTCTGGGCTCCCAGCCCCGTTGCCCTCATTGATGTCCAGCATACAGAGAAGGCAAGGAGTTGATTTAGACCTCCCAGGAAAGGGTTCTGGAGAGGTAACAGGCTCCTGCTCTCTTGCTAGGGTCCACTGTCACTGGTAAGACCCTCTCTAAGATGTTTGAAAACAGCATTACAGAGACACTCTATGTGAATATATGGTCTGTGTAAAGGCCCAGTCAACAGTAACTCAGTAATGGCTCAAGGCCTAAGCAGGCATGCAGAAGGCCTCAACGTACAAGCCTACCCAGTGTGTAGGCAGGCGTCATCTCAGTCTTTATTCCCATCCCGGCCTCTTCCCCTTTCTGTTGACTTGGGCAGAGTCCCAATTTTTCCTTACAAAAGATCAAAACTAAGACTTCTTGGCTGCCCAAATCAGATCGTCACTAAGGTTTGGCTGTTTCTCAGAAAAGACAGGCTGGGTTGGCCAGAACTTTCCTCCCTTGCATTCCAGGAAATTAAAACTCCACTGAAGGACCTTAAAATCAACAACTGTCTCCTTCATGCCATAGTTATGGCTTTGACTTAAAAACTGAATGTACGTGATTGCCAAGTAAATAGCAACTTTGAGAATACTGTCCAGACTCCCGAGCTTTTAAAAGGCGTTTATCTTTAGAAACTGAACGCTTCTCTTTCCGACCCTAGGCCTAAATAAATGAAATCGTTTGGAGTACAGTTTATTCTAAAATAACTTTTGGATTGCTGTTGTTTGTTTTTTTTCCCCAAAATTTTTATTTAAATTCTCGTTAGTTAACATATAGTGCTATAGCCACTGCATAATTTTTAAAAAAGATTTTTATTTATTTATTTATTTGACAGAGAGAGAGATCACAAGTAGGCGGAGAGGCAGGCAGAGAGAGAGGAGGAAGCAGGCTCCCTGCTGAGCAGGGATTCAGGGCTCAATCCCAGGACTCTGAGATCATGACCTAAGGGAGAGGCTTTAACCTACTGAGCCACCCAGGCACCCCTCCACTCCATATTAAGAATATTATTTCTGACATTCCATTCATTACAACAAGCCCTCATTATTTTAAATGTCTGGTCTCTGATGTTTATTATAGTGCTGTGTTTCCTCTTCTGCTTCCTAAGAGCAAAGTAGTGTTGCTCAGGTCTGGCAAATGGGGAAGAGCAAATAGATAAACTGTGACTCATCAACCAACTCAGCCCTAGCCCCAGGCAGCAGGTGGTTCTTCTGATCTCTCACTGACTTGGGAGTTTTACAGAAAACAGCCCTTGAGGAAAGCAGTTTAAATGATCGGTTATTTTGTAAGCAACATGAGGGTAAGCCAGAGGATAATCCTTTCACACCCCAAGACCTTATAAAGTAGTGCTGGTACCAGATGTACAGGGGACCCCAAGCCCCCAAGTTTCTGTAATACACACTGTCTAATCATGAGCCATGGAAGTGTAGTTGGTGATCTCTTGCCTGTCTTAAATCCCAAAGTAAAAGTAAATGAAGGACTCTGAACTTCGCAGGTTTTGATATGGTATCAAAGAAAGGTCTGTCCCTTGGCAGAGTGCACTTCCTTTTGGAATGGGACCTTTAACCCTGCAGAGCCTAGAGTAATGAGGGTAGGAAATACAAAGATCCCCTGGCAGTCATTGGAAATGATAGTAAGTGGGGCCACTCCTGCTTCTGCTTCTTGGTTCCCATACTCCTAAATTCTTCCAATTGAAATACAGCACCATATAGATTTATTACCTATACTGCATCTTGGACAATGGCACCCCATCCTTGCAGAGAATTGCTTCCAAGCTTGTATTTCAGCTCTACCTCAACCAGGACATTCCAGTGCTGTACCAGGCCAGTGGCTGCTGGCTGGTGCAGTATGTGGTATAACCAATGTATTCTGTGGTCATGGATCCACTCCACATGCCCTTCATTGTGAAATGCATTCCTTGGTTGCATGCTATGTTTTGTGGGATTCCATGTCCTTGAAATAGGCACACGGTGATCCCTGGATAGTGGTGCTGTTTGAGACTCTGCAGACAGTAAAACAAACCCACACTCAGAATATATGTCTACTCCTATGAGAATGAATCATTGATCCTTGAAGAAGTGTAGTGTCAACTTACCAGCAAGTGACTAGTTGGTCTTCTTGGGGAATAGTGCCATACAGGATGCTGAACATTAATCTCGGAGGTTGGAAATTCAGAGATGGAGATAGCTAGATTGGCCCTGCTAAGTGGAAATCATGCTTTAGGCCCAAGTAAAGCCTTCATCTCTGCCACTGTGGGCATGAACCCATCTTATATGTTCAAGGTGGTCAATCCTAAAGACTGACTCATGTCAACTGCCAAGAAATTTTGCCTGTTTAGTCATTAGTTCCTATTCCATGGTAGATATTTTGTGATGGGCATTAACATGTGACACAAAAATCTTCATACTTCATGCTCACAACCATGAGTCTATTCCCATAGACTTGGATATTTTTGTCTCCAATTTTCTGGTATCTTTTCCTTTTATTCCTTGGCCAGCCAACTGCCCCTCTATCCTTTCCAGTCATTGTAATAATTTTGTTCTTTCAGCTTCTGTGTTGCTGCTGGTCTCTAGGTGGGGAACCATCAGCCCTGTCACTATCAACAAGCCAAGTTTTGTGACTGCCTCTGGTACCCTAGGCTCTGGCCTCCAGAGGAGAGCTACCACTAAAGTTCTTAGTGGTGCTGGTTCCTTTCTTACCAGCAAATTCCTGACAGCCTCTATAAATGAAGTGTCCTCTTGGCTCTTCCATGAAGTAGAATTCTCTGGTGGGCCATTTGGCAGTCTACGATGGCATCACAGAATGCCAAATGTGATGCTGAGATGGCTTGGCTCTCCTCATTAGGAGCTGGCACATCCACCATGCAGGGAGACCCTATAGAGGGCCTCTGCTGGAGGTAGTAGAGGCCACGTTCAAGAGCAGTGCTTCTTCCTCCCAGTATGCCTGCTTCCGTAAGCCTCTTTATCCCATCTTCTGCTACCTGCTGTGCTAACCCAAGCATTTCTGCTTTCCTTGGCATAGACTTTAGTTTTCTCCAGACTTCCAGAGGCCACCCTAATAGCAAGTTTGCTCCTTTCCGGGGGTTCTTGCCAGTGTTAAATCTCATGTCCCTGGAGAGTGCCCCCAAGTTAGTTTATTCTTGCTTATACAGTCTCATATTTCTCCTCCCTTGATCAAGCACCCTCAAAATCCAGCCATAGAGATCCTCTTTTGGGCTGTCAGGACATGCTGACTCATTCTTACAGCTCCTCTCTTATCGGTCCTAGCTTGTCACTGCCAATTATGTAGGAATTATCTCTAGTTATCAGTTTGGCAGCCAGGGGACAAGGTGGGGCCCCGCTCCTGAAGGTGGCACAGAGGCCTCTGAAGAGTCTTTTTGCATGGGGCACGAAGCTAACTCCTAAGGAGGGTGGTGGGCCTTCGCTGCAGGGGAGTCTGGAGAGCCATAATCCTCAGGGGCTTTAACCCATGTGGGTCCCAGGTTTTTCCAGCTAGGACTTTTGCTTAATAGACCTGTCTTGACTAAGCATTTAATTGTTTTTGAGGCTTTGCAACTATTTAGTCCTGGGTTTGCTTCTCAGTTGTGTCTACTCTTACAGTATGGGAGAAAAGGGCTCTTTTATTTATTTATTTATTTATTTATTTAAAAGATTTTATTTATTTATTTGACAGAGAGACACAGCGAGAGAGGGAGCACAAGCAGGGGGAGTGGCAGAGGGAGAAGCAGTCTTCCCGCCAAGGAGGGAGCCCTTTGCGGGGCTTGATCCCTGGGATCGTGACCTGAGCTTAAGGCAGATGCTTAACGATTGAGCCACCCAGGTGTCCTGGAAAGGGTCTCTTTTTAAACCACTAAAGAGATTTTCTGATTTTTATATTTGATCAGCAACTATTATTAGTGAGGTTGTTCTTTATCCCCCTGCATGGCAATACAACTTAATAACCAACCGACTTCACTGTCCTTATTTTTTTTTTAAAGATTTTATTATTTATTTATTTGACACAGAGAAAGAAATCGCAAGTAGGCAGAGAGGCAGGCAGAGAGGAGGAAGCAGGCTCCCTGCTGAGCAGGGAGCCCAATGCGGGCCTCGATCCCAGGACCCTGAGATCATGACCTGAGCCGAAAGTGGGGGCTTTAACCCACTGAGCCACCCAGGGGCCCTCTACTGTCCTTATTATGCATTGTTCCCTCCTTACCTTTCACATGTCTCAGCCTTGCTGGCAGGGGCATTCCCCTCCATTGGGATGTGTTCCCATATTACTACCAGTAAACTCTTCAGTAGCTTTCCCTCCACCTTGTGCCAGGGACTATCCATACCCCACAACCATTTGGGATGTGTTCTTCTTTGTCATATGGGAAGTGGATGGTCCAGTTCATCTGAGTGCCTGCTTTCTCAGTCTATTCTTGCTATAGATTATGTCAGTTCATGTTCTCTGCATGTAAGATACCAAGATGGAATTTGGAGCACAAGGGACTTAAAGGGAGAGATACTTGTGAAGGAGAAAGGGTAGTGAGAGCAGGAGTAGAAGGGAGAGCCATTGGATGATACCATCAATCTGAAATCTGTGAAAAGATTTGGGGAAGAAAGGAGGAAAGGGTAGGAAGAGCCTGAGACTCAGCACAGCTCTGAGAAGATCTCAGCAGGCAGATAAGGAAGCAGAGTAAAGATTGCCCTCGCAGGCTTCCTGCTCTAGCAGGAATGGCCTGGCCCTAGAACTCCGGCTGTGCAGTCGCTGGCTGAGCCTGCTGCTGGGAGCTCATGGCCTTGGCCTGAGTAATAACTCAAAGCCTGGAGGTGTGTCTGCCAGAGGTTGGCAGCTAACTACATGCTGTGCCTCAGGAAGATCTGAGTGGCACCTCTCCGTGGCTGCCACCTCCACTTTTCTGTCTCTAGCCTTTCGTATCTTAATGGCAAAGTTCCTATTTTTAGGTCGAAATCATGGACTCCTCATTTATTATTTTCTTTTTCATGCTCCCCATATTCAGTCTGTCAACATAACCTGTGTCCAAACTTTCAACTCCTATTTAGAATCTAACTACCTCTCTTTACCTTCACTACTTTCCTCCATGTAAAGAGACACAGGGAGAAGATGGCCATCTCCAAGGCATAGAACACCTGAAGCTACTAGAAGCGGAGAGGCTTAGAACAGACCCTTGCCTAGGGCCTTCAGAGGGAGCATGGCCCTGCTGACACCTTGATCCCAGATCTCTGGCCTCCAGTACTATGAGACAATAAGTTCCTTTTCGTTAAGCCCTTCAGTTTGGTTTTTGTTATGTCAGCCCCAGCACATGGATACAGATATGATCTCTCATTTGGATTACCACAAGACCTCCCTGCTGATCTATTTGCTTCAGCCTCTTCCAGCAGAGCAGGAAGAAGGATCTTGTTTAATGTAAATCAGATTATGTCACTCCTTGAATTAAAAATTATCCAGAGGATTTCTATTTTAGAGAAAAGTCAGAGTGTTGACATGGACCCAGATGACATGTGTTGCACCCCCTAACCCGTCCTCTGACCTCCTTTCCGCTTGCCCATCCTGCTCTAGCTGCCTACCTTTAATTGGCAAGCAGCCAGGCTCCTGCCCCATAAGGGCCTTTGCATAAGCTGTTGCCTTTGACTACCCAAATGCCCCCCTAGCTCATTCTCTCACTTCTTCCAAGTCTTTGTTCAGTTGTCACCTTAAGGAAGCCTACTCTGACCACTCTGCTTAAAATCGCAGTCATTCCTCCTGTGTACCGGACCCCTTTTAACCTACTCTCTTTTGTTCTTTTCCATAGTACTTATTACTTACTATAGGATATGGATTATTATAATTATTTCTTATTATCTGTCTCCTTCCACTAGAATGTTTAGACTGTGAGGGAAAGGATTTTTGTTTTATTCTCTGAAGTATCGCAAGAAATAAAACAGTGCAAGTTTCCTAGAAGAGGCTTAATGTTTGCTAGCTGGGTGAAGGAATTGGCTTTCTGGGGTAGGAAACAGAATAGAATATTAAACTCCATAGCACAATAAATCCCTCCACAATTTAATATCTGGTTTGAATCTTGTACCCAGAGTTACCAATCTTAATTCACTTAAGAAATGTCAAAAACGGGATGCTTGGGTGGCCTAGTTGGTTTAGCGTCTGCCTTGGGCTCAGGTCATGATCCTAGGAGTCCTGGGGTAGAATCCCACACTGGGCTCTTTGCTCAGAGGGGAGTCTGCTTTTCTCTCTGCATGCTGCTCCCCCTACTTGTGTTCTCTCTCTGACAAATAAACAAACAAACAAATAAATAAATAAATAAAATTTTTAAAAGAAATATCAAAAACATTCTGTATCAGGCACTGTAACAAAGAGGGATCATGTTTGGTCTGTGTCGTCAAGGACTCTCAGTCTTGTGGCTAGAGGCAGGCAAATGAATGTCATAAATTATTTTTTTGGTCATCCCTCCCTCCTTTTTAATTTTAATTTTAATTTTTTATTTTTTTATTTTTATTTTTTAAAGATTTTATTTATTTATTTGACAGAGAGAGAGAAAGAGATTATAAGTAGGCAGAGAGGCAGGCAGAGAGACAGGGGGAGGAGGAAGCAGGCTCCCCGGCAAGCAGAGAGCCCGATGCGGGCCTCGATCCCAGGACCCTGAGATCATGACCTGAGCTGAAGGCAGAGGCTTTAACCCACTGAGCCACCCAGGCGCCCCTCCCTCCTTTTTTATATAAAAGTAAAGCAAGGGGTGCTTGGGGGTGGCAACCGGTTCAGGTACATTTATTGTGCCTCATTTAATCCAAGCAGGCTTTTTTGAGGGGAAGTTGAACCCTATGTTAGGTATATGTAGATTTAAAATCTTTTCCCCCCTCCCTTGTATCTAACCAAACAGTATAGATTTCTCATGAAAAAGATGTCATTATCTGGAATATAATGATTAACTTATTTTATTTTATTTTATTTATTTATTTATTTTAAAGATTTTATTTATTCATTTGACACAGAGAGAGAGATCACAAGTAGGCAGAGAGAGAGGAGAGAGGAGGAAGCAGGCTCCCTACTGAGCAGAGAGCCCAATGTGGGCCTTGATCCCAGGACCCTGGGATCATGACCTGAGCCAAAGGCAGCAGCTTTAACCCACTGAGCCACCCAGGCGCCCATGATTAACTTATTTTAAAATGCAGTGATGTTTCTATTAATGAAAAATTATGGTCATTATGCATGTTTCTGACTAATCCTATCTCCAAGCCAATTTCACAAAAATATGTAAATAAAAAGTGCTGCTGGCAGATTTATGCAAAAAGAAACCTTTAAATAGGATTGTCTAAGGCTGGTGAATACAATGGAAAAAAAATAAGTAGTAACCTATTCATAGTCTTATGAAGTAAGATAATAGGTATTTATACTTAGCCCTGTGAAATTGCTTTTTATGATCTGTCAGAAGATATAACATTTAAAAAGTAGATCTGTGACTGAGAGGCTTTGAGTTTTACTTAACTGAATTTTTAAAAAAATAGTTTTTGCTCTTTTGTCTTTGATGTGACCTAGAAATCTTGAGTGCTGTCTCAAGGGAAAAACAGTATTTTGGGTGCATGTCTGTATTTCTATTGTCATTTCCTCATTTATTCAATGTTTGTTGAGTGCCTACTGCATACTAGACTAGATTGTGAAGATGAATACTCTGTCCATTTTATGGAGATCAGAGTTCTCAGATATCTCCTGAATAGGACAGAAATATAAGGAATTGTCTACCTTGTATTAATTAGAGTGACTTTGAGGGAAATGGTTTTATACCTCTTTTGGCTAAAAATTCTTCTGTAAGATGGACAAAGCCTTGTACATAATTGAATGATGTAAAGAATAAACATTGTCAGGAGTTCAGGGCTTAAGAAAAACACCTATAGGGCACCTGGGTGGCTCAGTGGGTTAAGCCTCTGCCTTCACCTCAGGTCATGGTCTCAGGGTCCTGGCATCAAGTCCCGCAATGGGCTCTCTGCTCAGCAGGGAGTCTGCTTTCCCATCTCTCTCTCTGCTTGACTCTGCCTACTTGTGATCTCTCTCTCTGTCAAATAAATAAATAAAATCTTTAAAAAAAGAAAAAGAAAACACCTGTATTTCTACTTGTAAATGACAAATATTATTTGCTTTAAAGTATCAATTTCTCCATTTTAATTAATTTCAAAATTTTTTTTGCTTAAAAGAACTGCTACCTTCTTCCTTAATGTGATTACATTGATGTTCTTTCCCTCTCTTCTCCAACATAATTTTTAAAAGTGTTTTCTTCATATATGATATTTCCTTCTGTTATCATTTTATGACAATTCCACATTTATTTTCTATTTTCTAAGTAGCTTTTATTTATTTATTTAAAGATTTTATTTATTTATTTGACAGAGAGAGAGAAAGAGCACAAGAAGGGGGTGCTTCAGGCAGAGGGAGAAGCAGGCTCCTTGCTGAGCAAGGAACTCGGGGCAGGACTCCCTCTCAGGACCCTGGGATCATGACCTTAAGCTGAAGGCTGATGCTTAACCAATGGAGCCACTCAGGCATCCCTCTAACTAGCTTTTAAAAAGTGCTAAAAGCTCACCTCAACATTTCTTTGATTAAATCAAAATTTTCTCAGATTATACTGTAATGCCCTTGGCCTTTTCTTTTTCTTTTCTTTAGCTTTTCTCTTCAAAGATATCATCCTGTTGTTATTTAACTTTTTTCTCTCTGAAATACAGTTAACCTACTTCTTTTTAAAAATTTTTTGGTCTCATTGATTTTCTGTATTTCAGAAATCTTTCAATCGATTTCAGAGAGCTGTTCAGTTCATATTATGTTCCTCAGGAAGATTATTTCTTCAGAGAACTTTCTTCTTTCACATTTCTGGATGTTTATTTCAGTTCTGTCTTGTTCTCCTTTGGCCTTTTTGTCTTATTCCTGGAAGACACAAAACAAACCTTCCTCCCTCCCTCCCTCCCTCCCTCCTTCCTTCCCTCCTTCCTTCCTTCCTTCCTTCCTTCCTTCCTTCCTTCCTTCCTTCCTTCCTTCCTTCCTTTCTTTCTCCCTTTCTTTTTCGATTTATTTGAGAGAGAGGAAGAGAGCATGTGTGTGAGGGGGGACAGATGGAGAGAGAGAGAAAATCTCACGCTGAGCATGGAGCCTGACTTGGGGCTCAGTCTCACCACCCATGAGATCATGACCTGAGCCAAAATCCCAAGTCCAAGCCCTAACTGACTGAGTCACCCAGATGCCCCCAAACCTTCTTTCTAAATTATCTTTGGTGTATTGATAGAATAATTCCAAGACAGAATGTCAGAGATTTTTCCTTTTACTCTAGGGGGATGCTCCCAATATCCTCTTCCTCAGGGCCTCTAGTAGGTTCATTTTTGTAAGTTCTATTTTCTAATTTTCCTTTGAGACCATATAAACAATTACTTCTGTGATTTTCCAATGTTTTCTTCCTGTTTTGGGGGTGCTCTAGATGGCTTAGTTCATATTCTCATGTTAGGCTCACTTTTTTAAGTACCACATTCAAGGGGTACCTGGCTGACTTAGTTGACAGAGCATGTGACTCTTGATCTTGGGGTCATGAGCTCAAGCCTGCATTGGGCATAGAGATTACTTAAAAATTAAGTACCCCCTGGGGTGCCTGCGTGGCTCAGGGGGTTAAGCCTCTGCCTTTGGCTCAGGTCATGATCTCAGGGTCCTGGGATCAACCCCTGCATCAGGCTCTCTGCTCAGCAGAGAGCCTGCTTCCCCCTCTTTCTCTGCCTGCCTCTCTGCCTGCTTGTGATCTCTCCCTCTGTCAAATAAATAAATAAAATCTTAAAAAAAATTAAGTACCCCATTCTGGATAGAACTAGAGTGTATTATGCTAAGAAAAATAAGTCAGTAAGAGAAAGACAAATACAATATGATTTCACACATATATGGAATTTAAGAAACAACAGATGAACAGAGGGGAAGGGAAGGAAAAATAAAATAAGATAAAAACAGAGAGAAAGGCAAACCATTAGAGACTCTATAGTTAAGAAAACAAACTGACAGTTGAGGGTTGGGGGGATGAGCTAAATGGGTGATGGGCATTAAGGAGGACACTTGCTGGGATGAGCACTGGGTGTTATATGTAAGTGATGAATCGCTAAATTCTACCCCTGAAACTAATACTACACTGTATGTTAACTAACTTGAATTTAAATAAAAACTTGGAAGAAAAAAAAAAAACCCTGAAACAACAACAACAAAGAACTTCATAGAATTAGCTGATAAAAATTCTTAATTTGAAAAAAAATTAAGTACCACATTCAAAATGTTAAAATCAGGTGGTCTTGGTTGTTTACTTTTGTTCAATTTATTTATCTGAATTAGACAACTTTTCTTCTTCCAGTTAAACTCAGTCTCTTAGGCTTCCCCAAAGTTTAATCTTTTTAATTCAAACTCAGTTAACATATAGTGTAATATTAATCTTAAGTGTTCAGTATAGTGATTCAACACTTCCATACGTCACCTGGTGCTCATTACAACATGTGCTCTCCTTAATCCCCATCACCTATTTCACCCATCCCCCCTCACCTCCCTTTGGGTAACCATCAGTGTGTTCTCTATAGTTAGTTATAGTCTGCTTTTTGGTCTCCCTTCTTTTTTCCCCCTTTGCTGATTTGTTTTGTTTCTTAAGTTCAACATATGAGTGAAATCATATGGTATTTGTCTTTATCTGACAGACTTATTTCACTTGGATAATACTGTCTGTCTCCATCCATGTCATTGCAAATGGGAAGGTTTCATTCTTGTTTAAGTCTGAGTAATAGTCCATTGTATGTATACACCACATCTTCCTTATCCATTCACCAGTTGATGGACACTTGGTTTGTTTCTGTAATTTAGCTACTGGTGATAATGCTGCTATAAACATCAGGGTGCATATATCCCTTTGAATTAGTTTTTTTGTATTCTTTGGGTAAACATTTAGTAGTGCAATTGCTGGATTGTCAGGTAGTTCTATTTTTTTTTAAGGTTTTATTTATTTATTTGACAGAGCGAGAGAGAGCACAAGCAGGGGGAGGGGCAGAGAGAGAGGGAGAAGCAGACTCCCCACTGAGCAGGGACCCCGATGTGGGACTCAATCCCAGGACTCTGGAATCCTGACCTGAGCTGAAGGCAGACGCTTAACCATCTGAGCCACCCAGGCGCCCATGGGTAGTGTATTTTTAACTTTTTGAGGAACCTCAAACCTATTGTTTTCCCAAATGTTTAATTAAAAATTTCTCTCCAGATCCTTTCCAACTTTTTAGCATACCAAGACATTACAGTGATGTCTTTAGAATGCTCTTCTGTAGCCAAGTTGAGGGTTTGGGTGGTGCCTTTCCATGAAAGGCTAGTACAGTCTCAGATGCCTCAGTTTCAACTTTAATAAAAATTGTTTCAAAACACAAATTCCACCTTCCTTCCTCCGTTCTTTTTTTTGGTTGTTGTTCATTAAATTCAGGAGTTTTCTGCTCGTTCTGACACAGTCCAGTTGTAAACACAGTTCCTGGGAATAAAAGGTTTTATTCAACATAATGCTTAGGTGTCAAATTATCAGTCAGAATATGACCAAAAAAATATAACTGCCCCATCTTATGCTCTTTACCTTTTCTTTATAGGATTTATCTTTAATATGCTTTTTATTCCTGAAAATTGGCTTGACTGTCCCCTCACAAAAAAGCATTCACCTTATTATTTTCTGAAGTATAAACAGTTGGTTCTCATTTCAAAACGTTCTTCTCTCCCTACTTTGAGCAATAAAAGTTCAATAAGAATTATTTCTTTGGACACTGAAAAATCATCTTTAGATATGTAAATCAAACCACAGCAAGATATTACTTCATACCCCTGGGATGGCTAGCATAAAAAAGACAGATATTAACAAGTATTTGTGAGGATATGGAGAAATTATAATTCTACAGTCTGCTGGTAGGAATGTAAAATGGTGCAGCCATTTAGAAAAACAGTCTCATAGTTCCTCAAAAGTTTAAACATAGAGTTACCATATAATCCAGCAATTCCACACTTAAGATATACCCAAGAGAAGAGAAAACATCTATCCACGTGGATGTTCATAGCAACACTATTCATTAAGAACCAAAAGGTAGAAACAGTGCCAATGCCCGTCGAATGATGAATAGATACATAAAATATGTTATAGCTATACATGGAATATTATTTGGCAATAAAAGAAATAAAGCACTGACAATTCAACAACATGGATAAACCACAAAAGAAAACAGTGAAAGAAACCAGACACGAAAGAGCTTATATTATATGATTCCATTTATATTAAGTGTTCAAAATAGCTAAATCCAGAGAACAGAAAGCAGATTAGTAGTTACCTGGAGCTGGGGTGGCAGTAGGATTGGCCTGCAAATGGGTAATAACTGCTAAATGGGTACAGAACTTCTTTTGGGGGTGATGAGAATGTTTTAAAACTAACTGTGATAATAGTTGCCCATATTTGAATATACTGAAAACAATCAATTGTACATTTTAAAGATTTTATTTTATTTTATTTTATTTTATTTTATTTATTTGACACAGAGAGAGAGATCACAAGTAGGCAGAAAGGCAGGCAGAGAGACAGGGAGAGGAGGAAGCAGGCTCCCTGCTGAGCAGAGAGCCCGATGCGGGCCTCGATCCCAGGACGCTGAGATCATGACCTGAGCCGAAAGCAGAGGCTTTAACCTACTGAGCCACCCAGGCGCCCTCAATTGTACATTTTAAATGGGTGAATTGTGTGGTATGTGAATTATATCTCTAATCTGTTGTTAAAATAAAAATAATTTTAAAAATGCATTTACTTTCCAGTGATCAATACCACTTCATGAAATGTTTATTATAATATGAGAAATGCTTATGTCTTCTTGACCTACAGTTTTTTCCTTCTTCTCAGAAATCAGGTTTATTCCTCTAACTGATAATGGCATTTTATCGTGATAGATTCTGTTCTGCTTCCTATAAGTTTCAAAATAAATCCAGATTGTGCTTCCTCCTTATGAGGGATAAGGCTAAACTTTGATCATATTTGAAAGAGTAAACATTGTAAGTTTAGGTGGTTATGTTTTATAGTACACAGTTGAATTTATGATTTTTAACTACATATTTCAAATATATGGAAAAATAGAAGAGTTTAATGAAGCCCGACATTCTCATCACTTAGCTTCAATAATTATCAACTCACAATCTTGTTTCATGTAGACCCTACCTACTTACATCCCCACCCTCCTAGTAATTATTTTGAAGCAAATCTTATTTATTTATTTATTTATTTGACACAGAGAGGAGAGAACACAAGCAGGGGATGTGGTAGAGGCAAAGGGAGAGGCAAAGGGAGAGGCAGGCTCCCTGCTGAGCAGGGAGAGGGAGCCTGACGTGAGTCTGGATCCCACAACCCTGGAGTCATGACCTGAGCTGAAGGCAAACAGATGCTTAGCCTACTGAGTCACCCAGGTGTCCCATTGAAGCAAATCTTAGATATGCATTTCATCTGTAAAGAGTTCCATATTAAGCTTTCCTTTTTTAAATAAACTTAACACCAATGTCAAGAATACCTAAAAATTAATTATATTAATAATTAAACAATAAAACTAAAAATAGTCGTCAATACCATCCAGTACCTCACGTTTACACATCTCCTTGACTGGGTGTATTAAGCATTGTGTTAGAATCAGGATCCAAATAAGGCTTTTTTTTAAAAATAGATTTTATTTATTTTGTGTGTGAGAGAGAGCAAGCTGGTGGAGGGCAGAGGGAGAGGGAGAAAGAATCTCAAGCAGATTGTGTGCCCAGGATGGAACAAAGCAGGGGGTTCAACCTCACAACTGTGAGATCATGACCCGAGCTGAAATCAAGAGTTGGACACTCATTTGACTGAGCCATCCAAGCACCCACCAAATAAATAAGGTTTAAGCACTGCAGTTTGTTTCTTAAATTTCTTTTAATCTACTGCTTCACTTCCAACTTTTCTTTTTCCCTTGTAGTCTTTTTTGTTGTTGAAGTAATCAGGAGTTTGTCACAGTCTTTATTTTGCTGATTGCCCTTTCATGGTGTTGATGAATGTGCCTCTCTGTACCCTGTTTTTCCTATAAATCTGGGGTTAAATTTAATGGTTGATCAGATTAAATACTTGATAGGTTGTTGTGTTGGGTACTCCAGTGGGAGCTACATAATGGCTGGTGTTCTCCCTTTGGATAGGTTAGCAACCACGGACAGTTATTTTCCAGATACCTTAATTCATAAAGCATTCCAAAGGGGGATATTCTATTTTTACTTCTTCCTTTATTAGCTGGAATACTTCCAGCTTACAGAAACTCTTCCCCTCAGCAACCACTAGGATTCTCTGAGGTAAGGCTCATAAAGGAAAGGCAGGAAAGGTGCTTGATTTTTTTTTCCCTTTTATTTATCTGTTTTAAAGGTAGAAAGTGGTTCCCTAGCATGCTTCAGTGATGACTCGTGCTTTTCAGTATCATTGTGAACTTATGGATTTAAACACATGTGATATATTTAAGCCATTGCAGGCATTATCCTTATTGGCACCTAAATTTTCCCATTATTTGGCCAGTGGGAGCATTCAGGCTGGCTCCTGGGTCCTCTAGATGCAACTCTAGGTGTGTATGGTGACTTCTTTTTGGTGTAACAAATTATTCTGGGCTCATCTTTGCATTTCCTGCTCCAGAACTGAATCTGCCATTTCTTCAAGTAGCACTGAGGTATTTTAGAGGTAGCTACCAAAGTACTACAGGTGCAGATCATTTCCACTTTGGTCATTATTTCTAGATCTTTCCAGTGGACAGATACAGGAGATATTTGAGATAAATGATGAATTCATACTGATACTTGTAATTCAAAAAAAATTGGGTTTTTACTTAATTTCATCGATCTTACATCCATGCCTCCTTTCTCCTACATTGAGATCACTGTCCTTAACACTGGTATAATTACTCATTTTCCTTACTCCACACTAAACACACACTAAACAATATGATTAGTTGAAAAAGGTAAAAATTTTTGCAGTTCTTTTTATAAGGAGGGCATGTTGCTGAAAGAATGACTAGACAAATTATTGTGTTTTAGAGTCACTTGGAATGATTTTTTTGTAGTGATTATACCCTCAACTGGACAAAACAGGTGTTTTGGCTTTTTATTTTATTTTATTTTATTTTTTATTTATTTATTTATTTTTTTTTTTAAAAGATTTTATTTATTTATTTCACAGAGGGAGAGAGATCACAAGGAGGCAGAGAGGCAGGCAGAGAGAGAGGGGGAAGCAGGCTCCCTGCTGAGCAGGGAGCCCGATGCGGGCCTCGATCCCAGGACCCTGAGATCATGACCTGAGCCGAAAGCAGAGGCTTTAACCCACTGAGCCACCCAGGCGCCCTGGCTTTTTATTTTAAGGAATTTTTTAATATTTCTTTTTATTGAAGTATAATTTACATACCATGAAGTTCATCCTTTTTAATGTATAGTTCTGCAAGTTTTGACAAAAGCAAAAATCATGTACCCTGCACTAAAACTAAGATTTAGAACAGTTCCAGCCCACCCCACAATTGTCCTGGGCCCCTGTGTAGTGAGCCCCCACTCCAGCTGCCAGCAACCACAGATTTGTTATTTGTCCTTGTAGTTTTGCTTTTATCCAGAATGTCGTATAAATGGAATCATACTGTATACAGCTTTTTGAGTATGGACTCTTAGCTTAAAAGGATTGCTCTTTAAAATTTAATTTTGTTTTATGATGATATAAAATATTTACATGATTCTACAGTCAAATCAACAAAAGTATATGAAAAGAAATCTAGCTTTTATCTTTGTCCTCTCCACTTTATTCCTTTCCTCCCTCTCTAGGTAACTATTTCCTTTTTTTTTTTTCTTCAAGATTTTATTTTTAAGTAATCTTTACACCCAACTTGGGGCTTGAACTCACAATTCTAAGAGTCACATGCTTCACTGACAGAGCCAGCCAGACGCCCCCCTTTGATATCTATCTACCTATCTCATATCTTCCCCCCATGTTTTAAAAGATTTTTATTTATTTATTTGACATAGAGACAGAGAGATAGAGATCACAAGTAGGCAGAGAGGCAGGCAGAGAGAGAGGGGAAGAAGCAGACTCCCTGCTGAGCAGGGATGCAGGCCTCGATCCCAGGACCCTGAGATCATGACCTGAGCCGAAGGCAGAGGCTTTAACCCACTGAGCCACCCAGGCTCCCGTCCACTGCCCCCCCTCCCTGGCCTTTTTAAAAGATTTTATTTATTTGACAGAGAGTGCATGCACAAGCGGGCGAAACGGCAGGGAGGGAGAAGCAGGCGTCCCGCTGAGGGGGGAGCCCAATGTGGGACTCTTTCCGAGGACCCTGGGATCACGACCAGAGCTGCAGGGAGAATCTTAACCGACTGAGCCATCCAGGTGCCCTCTTCCTTTCCCTTCTTAAAGAGTTACCATACTATGGATACTTTCTCAGGTGGTACATTTTAGTTTAAATTACTTTCAGGAATTCAGAATTAAAAGGGCTTAAGCATAATATATTTGAATAAACTATAGTTTTAAATTGTAACTGTAGATTTGATAAACAAGAGTAAGTCATCCCTTTTCTTATTCTTCCTCCCTTTCTTATTCTCCAGTTTTGTTATCAGTCAGTGGTGGCAGTGTGTCTGTCCATTGTTAAGGACTTGCAGGGTGAGTGTTTGTCCTGCAGTTTAGGGATGGCTAGGATTTCCTGAGTCCTCAGTGTCATAGTGGGCCTTGTGCAAGCTTATGTTGCAAACAACAGTGAGTATTATCCAGTAACTACGTATGCTGGGCATATGCGAGATATGGGGGAGAAGACTGGGCACAAGTCAGACACTTTCCCTGACCTCACAATCCTGCAGTTCTCTGAGAAAGGAAGAGAAAAGGGTGAGGAATGTCTGCCGTATGTAAGAGATGGGAGAAGGTGGGGCTTTCTATTTCCTGGTGCAGCGGCCAAAGATTTGCACAAGAGTAGCCAGAGGAGGCAGCCACTTACATAAAGCCCCACTTGACCTTAAAATATCTCCTTTCCAAGCCTGATCTGAGGACGGAAGTGTTCATTTCTGCAAAATTCATTCCTTTGGGCTACCACTGCTTTCAGACGCACTTGTTTAAGTGTATAAGGTAGGGCCAGCACATTAATATGTTAGATCTCATTCCATTCTTGCCCAATGCCTTTAATAGATTTCTAGAATACAGAAGGGCCCCATGGAGTATTAATAAGAAAGGTATGGGAAGGACAACCAGGGGTTAGATTATAGCTATAATGAAGCTTATGTAGCTAATGTACAGAATGGCAGATAATCAAAGTGATCTCCATAGGCTGGGTGGATGGGCCAGATATCACCAGGACAAAATAATACATGGATAAAAGTAACATTTAGGATTCTTCATCACGGAACTAAACACACACACCTGGCCCAGGAGTTGGAGAAACAAAAGATCCAGGGGAAAGTAGAGCAAGTTTGAGGCTTAGCTGCTGCTTAATGATAATGAGGTGAGCCAGCAAAGATATATAGCAGCCTGTGAGAGCTATGGATTGCTGCTGCATCATTTCTGCCCACCAAATCTCCCATAGGAATCTTTCTTACGGCCAATTCTCATCAGAAATATATAGGGAAGCGAATTCTAGAAAATGTAGTTCAGCTTAGTCAAGTTGACACATTAAAAATAGTACACAGGAAAAAAAAATAGTACACAGGTGTGAGGGACACCTGGGTGGCTCAGTCGGTTAAGCCTCTGCCTTCGGCTCAGGTCATGATCCCAGGGTCCTGAGATGGAGTCCTACATCAGGCTCCTTGCTCAGCAGGGAGCCTGCTTCTCCCTCTGCCTGCTCTGCCTGCTGCTCTCCATACTTCTGCTCTCTCTCTCTGATAGATAAATAAACAAATAAATAAATAAATAAATAAATAAATAAATAAATAAATAAAATCTTAAAAAGAAAAAAATAGTACACAGGCATGTATTATTGTGATTCATTGGTGGCAGGTAAGACTCCAATTAAAATTAGCTAAGGAGGGGCTCCTTGTATGGCTCCATCAGTTAAGGGTTGAACTCTTGATTTCCCCTTGGGTCATGATCTGAGGGTTGTGAGATCGAGCCCTGTGTCGGGTTCCATGCTGGGCACAGAACCTGCTTTAGATTCTTTCCCTCTCCATCTCCCCCTCTTCCCTTCACCCTCTCTGTCCCTCTTGCTCTAGGAAAAAGAAGCTAAGGAAAAAATAATGTTGAAGATAATAGGAATTACTCATGTAATCTGGAGTAAGAGTGTAGCCAGGCCTCTGGAGGGCCTAGAATCAGTCATGGCACACCATCCTGATACTTTCATTGCTGCCCCTTGGCAGCATAGGTACTTCGTTCTGCCCACAGGCCCATTTCCTCTGTCCCTTTGATCTACATGGCAAGTATGAGAAGGCCAGCCCACATGTCCAAAGGTTGTTGTCATTGTAACTGGATGAGACATCCCAAGAGACTAGGCCATTCTGTCTGTCTTTCCCTTCTTCCTTCATCACTGTTTCAGTTCAAATATTAGCAAATGAACTCTAATTGGTCCAGTTTAGACCTCATGTCTGTTCTTGGTTCAGTCAGGGGAACAGAGTCACACTGTATAGAATGGCTCTGGGACCAAGACTTGCCACAGGAGAGTTCATTCAGTGAATTTCTAGAATTTGTTCATTAGCCACATTTGTTCTAAAGTTTGTTCCTCAGCAAGCTGTGACACCACAGGAGATGCCTTGAGCTCCCGGTGGTTCTAAATAGTGCAGGATGTTTTTGTTTTCCCAGTTTTCAGTCTTTTCTCTTTTTCCCCTTGCAGTACTCAGAGCTCTGATGTCCCAGTACCTGCAAGCCTAAGGAAAGCAGTCAATGTATGACTTCCTCACCCCTGCTCTGAACTAGAGTATCTGCATTTTTAAAGAGAAATAGGAAAGGACGATGTAGTATTTAATCTAAGGGAATTAAGGGTAGTGTCTGAACCTAAAGCAACAACAACAAAACCCAGCCTACTAGCCAACCAACCCCCAAAAGCCGTTGTTGTAAGTAACCACTGATTTTGATTCAGAGTCAGACAAGCCTTGGATTTCAGAGAAACCAAAAGGGCACAACAAACTTAGAGACTGAGGCAGCCTAGAAACCAGCATTGTCATTTGGTTTAGGCCAGATGGCAGTCTTGAAAAGATTCCTAACATTGGGGCAAATACAAAGATACTATTCAATCTCATCACCAGCAAAGACTACTTGTTAGGCAACTCATTGTTTTGTCTCTATTGGAGGTTTGCACAGAATGAATAGCTAGAAGTGATGGGAGCACTGGTCTGAAACCACCTGAGAAGTGACAAAATGAATTCCGTTGCTTTATTTAGGTTGTGGAAAGACAAGAGTGAGAAGAGTTCATTGTATGGCCTGGATATTAAGTACTTATTAGTGATAATTAGGCCAATAGTGTTTTTAGGCCTGTTTCTAAAGGCCAGAAATACCTACCAAAGCATCACCAATATAAAGAAGCTGTGAAGTGGATGAATTTTGCAATCTGTGATCTATGCCTCTAAATCCACCTCACTCAATCATTCAACAAATATTTATTGATTGCCTACTATATGGTAGGCACTGTGCCACTCTCCAAAAAACTCTCATTTAAAAAATCAATAGAGCCTTAGATTTAGGTGGGATTTTAGAAGAGATTTGAGACCCACCCTATCTAGGGCTGCCTTTCAGTGACATCAAGTGCTCTACATTCAAAGGAAGCACCCTCCAACAGTGGTCATCTGTTAATGACAAAAAACTCTTCCATGTATTGTAATGAAACTTCATTCCTCTATTTCTACCGATGGGTATAATCTGTCCCATGGAGAACACAATCTCATTCCCACTTATACATGACAACCTCATAAGGTTTGCAGATATTCTCACCTTCCTTCAGGTCTCCTCCAAGGTGAGCATTCTCAGAGCTCTTGGATGCTCTTGTGAAATCATAGGAGCATTTCTAGTTGCAGATGTTTCTCTTCAAACGTGATGCTCCAAATTGGACATAACAATATAGAAGTGCAGAGTTTAGTGGGAGTGTTACACTAGCATAGTAATGTGGTTTACATATACTTTAGTAATTATTTTGAACATATTAAGTTTGGATTAACTAAGGCTCCAGAGGGAAGCCAGATCTTTCCTACTTTCTACTCCTGCCATTGATTTCTTGAATTCAGGTACAACAGCATTGTAGTCAAAGAAGGCTGTGCTAATTTCTGTTTCTGAAATAAATGAGCACAGATCTGGTGGCTTAAAACAACACAATTTATTATCTTATAGTTCTGTAGGTCAGATATCTCACAGGACTCTCTCTTGCCCCAAATACAGATGTCATCAGGGTTGTGTTCCTTTCTGGAGGCTCTATGGGAGAATCCATTTCCCTGCCTTTCTAGCAACTGGAGGCTGCCCACATTTTTTGGCTCGTGGCTCCCTTTCTCCATCTTCCAAACCATCAATGTCACATCCCTCTGTGTCTTTCTTTTGTAGTCTAATCTCTGATTCATCTCTTCGGACTTTTTCATTTTTAAGGACCTTTGTGATTACACTGGGCCTCTCCTGGATAAAACAGAGTAATCTCTCTGTTTTAAGGTCAGCTGATTAGTAACTCCAGGCTAGAAGGGGGCCTTCTATGACTTATCCTCCCTTTTAGGAAGGACGGGGAAAAATTTCCTAGAGACTTCTTGCCTGCAACAGTCATCTTCAGTCATGTTACTGGCTAGAATTTTGTCACTTGCCCATTCCTAACCTAATCACTGGCAAGAAAAAGGAATGACTGTGATTGGCTTGGCTCATCAAAATGTATCCTCTGAGGCTGAGGAGGGAAGTGGGCCTCTGACACCTGAATCAGATTTGGTTTCTGTTAACAAGAAAGACACGGAAAATCGCTTTTGGGTATATTTTATAGAGTGTCACTCTGATAATGGCCTAATAACCTGAAGGAGAGAGAGCGAGGGCAAGAACGTGAGAGCATGAGAGAGGTATTTTAAAATTATTTTTGCTTTTTTTCCTCCCTCTTTTGAAAAGAGCAAAAAAAATACGAGATATCTAGAGAAAAGAAAGAAACCTATCAATATATTTTAAGTATTTGGGTGTTGTATCAGGTTTCAATCAAAGGAATATATATATATATTTAAGAAATACACATATTACAGATATATATATATACATACATATATATATATATACATACNTTCAATCAAAGGAATATATATATATATTTAAGAAATACACATATTACAGATATATATATATATACATACATATATATATATACATACATATATATATATATATATATATATATATCTTTGGATATATCTAAACCCCTAGTTCTCACAGTTATATAAGGTCACAGGCCTGTAACAAATCTCTTGACATATATGTGTATGTACATGTGTGTGTGTATGTATATGTATAGATGCACACACACACACGCACACACACACACACACACACAAAGGGATTTGTTACAGGGATGTGACCTTAGGTAATTGTGGGAGCTGGTCAGGCAGTCTCTGAAAGGCTGTCATCTTCTCACTTGGTGCTGAAATCCATGGATACAGAATGGACAGGGAAGGGAACATGACTGAAAAGTGAAAACTGCAGAAGAGCAGGAATGAGCTGGAACCGCAGGCACAGGCCGGATCCCACAGGGATGGATCAAAACTTCTTGTTGTCTCTGGTCTTTCCTTAAAGTTGGCTGAATCTTACTCAGATTCTTCTATTTAATTTACTCAGGATTTATTGTTATTCCTGGATTTTCCTCCCTACATTTGGACTTTTTCCGGTTTAGGAACACTGGCAAATTTAAACATTAGAATTGGTAATGTCCATTGATTAGAGACCTGTTTTTTAAGGGCTTCATTTTCTGACAGCAGAATGAGGAAAAGGGACAAGGTTAGTTTAGCAATTTATATTTTACGTGTTATGTCAGAGGGTATGTTATTGAAGGCTTGTGAGTGATTTGCAAACAAACTCCTAAGACATTTGTTTCTCTTCAGTAAACGGGAGCCATATATTATCTTGTAATAATCCTACTTACAGTCCATTTTAGGTTTGGCCTTGCTTTTTGGTCACTAGATTTAAAATTTATTTTTATTTTTTTTATTTTTATTTTTTAAGTAAAGTCTACCACCAACATGGGGCTTGAACTCATAACCCTAAGATCGCAAGTTGCATGCTCTACTGACTGAGCCAGCCAAGTGTCCCTTTGGTCACTAGATTGAAGGATTATAGTTAAGATATCAAAACTCCTTCTGTCTAAATTCCCTTGGTTGATAAATACCAATTACAGTGTTTAAGGCTAAGTGGTTATATCCCTAACTCAGATTAATGGTCTCATAAGACAAATATTAGCAAAAAATATTTAAGTTATACTTTTGGGCATTATTAACTGTAGTCATTTGTTTGTTAACAGTACCGTGTATATCTTAGAAGCATTTTTGCATAAATCACTCATGTTTGAATTAAAAGGAAGGGAATCAAATTTACTGAATATCCAGGATTTGTCTGTTGCATGCTAGGTATTCTCATCTCACTAATTGACGTTACAACCCCATGGGGAGTAGCTTTCCAGTTTGCAATGGAGAAAACCATGCCTTAGAGTGGTCACTCATTTGTCTCTGAACTACAAATGGTGGAGCCAGGATTTGAACACAATTCCATGTGGTTCCAAAACCCATTTCTTGGGGGGTTGCTGTTTAAATTAAAAAAAAAATTAAGACTGATCCTAGTAAGTTTGGGTTTCCTTAGTAGTGTTTAGTAGTGTTTGTTACAGATTTACTTTAAGATAATGTGCTTTAGTACATTGATTTGAAATGAAATAAAATGCTAGGGTGTGTTTGTGTGTGTGCACATACATATATGCTCATGTACACCCACACTCACACATTTTCCTCTTAAGGAGAGGGATTATCTAGTCCGACTCTACGTTAATAATATTAATTCTACATTAAAAGGGCATGTTGATAGAACAGTACTTTTTTCTTTTTTTGTTTTTCTTTTATTTTAAAGAGAATTATTAGTAAGGTGTGTATTTATATATATAAACTATAATATTAACATTTTTATGCTAATATTGATGTCTGCTGCTGACATTCAAAATACCCTTCTCTTTATTAATCCCATACTAAACTTAGCTATTGCAACAAGCCATGATTATCAGAATTCTTATATTATTCTTATATCACCTCCAAGAAGCTACTTAATTCTTTCTATCATATTTCTAATTTGAAAATGAAGAAAAGAACTGGCTGCTTGGGCAGTTTATTTTTGCATAAATCAGCTTATTCAGAACCAGTCTACCCACTCTTGGATGTTTCCTTTCCTTCTCCTTCTTGTTGGCTCTTTGTTCTATTATTTTCAATTAATACAGAGCTTTAATATATTTAGGTATAATTAATTTTGAACTGCACTTAAAAAAATTTAACCTGTGAGTAGAAGTAACTATTTAAGGCTACATAAATTCATATTGCTGTTTTCCAAATACGTTCATAAAACATTATCCTATTCTGCTGCCCTGTTGTTCAAATACCAGCTAGCACTTTATATGGTCTACAAAGACTGAAACACACGTGGGTGAGAATGGACACAACAATTTCTTCTTCCATGTTGACACTTGGCTCTAGTGATGTCAAAAGCTACCATGCCAACCTCTGCTAGCCACACATGCCAATTTAGAATTGGATCCAGGCTAATGTATATGGGGAGAAATGGAACTCAATAGTGACTTTGGAAAGTGAGGATATAGACCTGTTCCATTGCTTATGGAGTGAGGGAAGTTGAGGAGGGGAAAAGAGTTGAATTTTGTGTGAGTTGCTGAATTTTGTCCCTTAGAAGCAACAGCTCTGGGTTTCTCTTGTTTGTTTCATGCAAGGGCAGAGACACTGCTGACACCCCTGTCCAGTGCCCAGGGCAGAGACATCTAGCAACTGCATAAGGGAAGTGTTGTCAGGCCAGGGACCTTCCTCATTCCCACCACTTCATTTCATGAAGACTGTGGCACTGAATATTATCTTCTTTCTATATAGATTCTCTTCCATTTCTAGTTTCTGAATCACCTAGGACTGAATTTCTTTTTTATTTTATTTTATTTTATTTATTTATTTCACAGAGGGAGAGAGATCACAAGGAGGCAGAGAGGCAGGCAGAGAGAGAGGGGGAAGCAGGCTCCCCGTTGAGCAGAGAGCCCGATGTGGGCCTCAATCCCAGGACCCTGAGATCATGACCTGAGCCGAAGGCAGAGGCTTTAACCCACTGAGCCACCCAGGAGCCCTAGGACTGAATTTCTTATAGAAATGTGGAGAGACAGGAATTTTACTTTAAAAGAAGTTAGTATCTTGCAATTGTGAATAATTTCCAGGATTAGAAATCGAATGTAAAGTTGTGCAAATGATTTATCTGTTCATGGCTTTTTCTCTTTTTTGGTGGATTCTTGGCTTATGGTCATGCCTACTATTTCCATAGCCACATGCCTAGGTTTTGAAAACAGTTAACTTACCTAGCCAGAAACTTCTATAGTGATTTTATTTCATGGTCAAATCATTCAAATAACTTGCCCTAAATTTGTTTTGGAAGCATATTGGTTAAATAAAAGCATAAAATGATATGCTGTTCAGCTATTAAAGTGAATGAGAACAAAAAAAGAAATAAAGTGAATGAGAACGATCACTATAGTAACTAGGAAAAAGCAAGTGGCAAAAGAGTACATAATAAGTTTTTGTCTTAAATATCTATATATATGTACAAATAACACACAGAGATCTCTTTGTATGCCTGTAAAAAAAAAAAAAGCTAAAAAGCTGAATAAAAACATTGAATTCCTATCCTCTGGGAACATAGGTTTATGGGAGGCATATTTTCTTTCTCTGTTAATGTATTTCAAAAATGTCTCAACTTTTAATAATTATCATGTGTTTGTTTCGAAATAAAAGACATGCTCTAAAAATACCCTATTTTCCTCTTTACTCCTTCAAAACAAGTCAAGAGGCCCAATCAGGGCAAGTTTTCTTCTTTGCTCCCTCAAAACAAGTCAAGAGGCCCAATCAGGGCAAGTATTGGGTCTGAGATCCTAAGGGATCTGAAGAATTACGCATATGCCATCCCTACTCAGTATATTTTATCTGAAAAGGCTTATCCTGACCAAACCATCAAGCCTAATTAAAAATGGAAAATATCGGGGAAGGAGAGGCCTCTCTGCACGCCCCAGGGGAGCCATTCTTCCCTGGCTCCCTCCTGATTCTTCCAGTTCATTAGCTAAAAAGCAGTTAGAGTAGTTGTCTCTGGCCACAGCTGCTGCCTTCTCGAGTGTCGCTCTGATCTGGTCAGCAAACCCCTGGTGGAAAGCAGCAGTCTTTGAGTGTTCTGCCAGCCCTGTCTGCTGGCTGCCTCTAAAGCAGGCCTGCCGGCTGGGCCCACCCTCCCTCAGTCTCCCTCTCCTCCTTCTTCAAGCCATTGTGCTACGGATAATCATTAGGAAACATGAGAATTGAAGGGCTTTATTCTTCTGGACAGGCTGTGCCAGGAGTGAGGCATTCAGAGCTTGGGGCCTTACTAGGGATATCCCAGACCTGAGATTTTAGAGATAACCAGGGTCAATGACCTTATTTGGGTGAGGAACATCATGTACCTCCTGGCAGCTGTGCTCTGTATTCGGGTGTATAGATTGTAAAAGAGACTGCTGTTCTTTGCTGTTCTTTGCTGCGAATCTCAGGCCCACTTTCTGGTGATGCTTGCCCTCACCATAGCACGTGGGAAGTCCAAGGATGGACACAGGATTGAGAACAAGGATTTTACTCTTTTGACACTGGCAGGGTAAGATGAGTCACATAACAATCCCATAATGTACGCATGGATCAGGTTCCAGTGTGGTGACAGTGTGCTTGAGAATGGAAATGGAGGAGGAGGATTGGGAGAGTCCAGGAGAAGACGGCAAGTTCAGCTTTTCAAAAGGGTCCTTCTTGCTTCTTAACTCCAAAACTGTGCTCCCATAGATCACATTCCAGCACAGTTAGAAAATTACAATTTACTTGGGTCATTTCCTGACCACTAACTAGAGTTTCTATAGTCTTGATACTCTGGCCTTCACCCCTTTTACTGATCTGATTGAAGGGCTGCCCCAAAAGATGTGGGTCAGGCAAAACCAAACTCATTTTGTGAAGATAGTTCCTTTCTTCATTTAAGGCCTAATCATGCAACTTCCTTCATATCCTAGTAAAATCTTTAACTTTCATTCTTAATAAGAAACAAATCTTCCATGTCTTGATTACTAAGATAATTTTAGTGCTTTTCTTGTATTGTTGTAAAACGAAGTGTTTTATTTTTTTTGGAGAGAGGGAGTATATGCGCACATGAGCAAGGGGTGGGTGGTGAGTGGTGTGCTTGCATGGAGCCTGCCCAGAGTGGAGCCCAGTGCTGGGCTTGATCCCACTATCCTGAGCTCATGACCTGAGCTGAAATCAAGAGTCAGACACTTAACTAACTGACTGAGCCACCAGGTGCCCCTAAAACAAAGTATTTTACAAATATATCTGTGAGTAGCTATTTCAAGTAGGGTAATCTCTGTATTTAGGTAGAAGTAAATTTCACTAAAGAAGTTAATCTCAGATTTTTCATTCTTTCTTTCAAGTCAAGGAATTTGCTGCTTGTGGTAGAGGCCACTGGAGGTCCAAAACCAGACCTTATTTTTCAGCCTCTCTTGCAGCTAGCTGTGGCCTTCCTTGCCTGAGGGATATGAATGAAAGTGACTGTTCCTCTTCCAGGCCTGTGAACATCTCCATTGGGCAAGCCCCATTCTCTTCTCCATTTGTCTGCTAAATGGAGAGATGCAAAGACTTGAAAGAGATCAGAGTTACAAAATAAAGGAACCTGAGTCCCGAATAACTTTGTGGAGCACAGTCCTGCTCATGACCCTCATTAGACTGTGATGTGAACAAGAAGACTTTCCACGCACTAAGCCACTGAAGCTTGTGTTTTCTTAGCTATAGTAGTGAGTCTCTCCTAATTTAAATGAGCTACTCTAAACTGCAGTTCAAAGGTACTTTCTCCGTATTTTAATTCTTTTCAGTCATAGGAAATACTATGGAAGTATTAATGTTCTATAGTTAGGTCCTCATTTAGAGAGAGAGCTAGTTCATGGCATCAATAACTCTTTAAGGCAAGCATTTTTTTTAAATAGCAATATCTTGTTGAATATTTATGGGCAAGCCCTCAGAGACTGTTTACACTAGAGTGCTGTTATTATCAAGGGCAAAAAATTGACTTTCCATGTAGCAAGACTAAGCATAAATTAAAATGCTCACTCTCTTCACTTGCAACGCGATGGTCAGGGGTAAAGGACCATTGTTATTAGATAATTTCTAAGATGCCTTCCAGATATGGTGTTCTGAATCTGTAAGTTTGCTTGTAACAGAAGCTGACTATTATGAAAAGAAAAAAAAAAGTGTACTGAATAGATTTGTGTGGTTCACACAAATATAGAAAATAAGATCTCACAAGTATAGAAGCTATGGTAGCTCCAGGCATCTTAGTCTGAGGACCTCATGAAAGTCTCTTAGGTTGCCATCAGAATGACTCAGCTCCACTTATCTTCCATTTGTTTCTCTTGCCCAGTGTTCCATTTCCTTGGGGAGAGGGTCAGATGTAGACTGTTGACATGCCTACCATTTGGCCAGGATAGGGTGTCAAAGCTGAGAGACCCAGGACTACCTTAAGAAGGGTAAAAAGAGAACATTCCCAACAGAAAGGTAGGATTCTAAAACAAACCTTTGAGAACATGGAAGGTGGTAACAGGAAAAGGAGAAGCAAGGTTATATGTATGGCTATCACTCTCTTGTTCAGTTGTGTCCTCTGAAGGAACCATGTCCTCTTTCCAGCCCAATAAATGTCTGAAATGATTAAGGTAGGTCAACACATAGAGCTTATGTATCTAAAGCCTTCATTTATAACTAAATGAGTTGCCGGTTATTAGAATAGAAGTAGGCATAATCATCAAAAGCTTAAAATATTTTAAATATTTTAAAAATATTATAAGATATTAAAACATTTTATTATTTTAGTTTCTCATAATATGTATGAGATTTCAGGGCATATATTCCAAAGAGATGAGCTGTAATATTATAAGCATGTGGCATTGTGAGTAATTGCAGTTTTTAATATTGTTGAAATTAACAACCTTAACAGGTTTAGCTTAGAAGGATCTTTGGATTGACAGAAATTTTTAAAGTCATTACTTCATTTTAGTAAGAACCAATGTTTAGACTCATTAGCATCTGAGTTGAAAAGGACAGTGAGTAAATCATATGAAGCCTGTTTATTGATCCTTGAGTCATTTGATATACACTTTACCCAGCTTCCTCTAATATTAACATTTTATGTATGCATAGTTACAATCATTTTTTAGTGGTTGAGCATGAACACAGTCATCTAGACTTAAGAGACACAGGCTGATGCATTTAAAACAATGGGGTTTTGAGTTCTGACAAACTTGGATTCAAGGAGGGCTATATTCTAGCCCTCCAATGCTGGTATTTTTTGAAGCTGGGGGAGGAGATGGCCTTCTTGACCTCAGTACAAAGTGTTTCCAAATAACAAGCAAGGACATGGAGAAATTATACGAAAAAAAGTGAAACCAACTATAGGTTGCAAAATATGAGTGTGTGTGCATGTATGTGTGTGTGTGTGTGTGTGTGGGTCAGGTAATTAGATAAAAATATAAACTATGAATAACAACTCAAGCTCCCCTGTACTTTAACCTTGGAAGGGATTCCTAGTATATAAAGTTCAAGATTCTGGATCCAAATAATCTGTTTTAACCAGGTGGGACTCAGATCCTTGATGGGTTAATCTACTCTCATCATTTACTCTGATGAATGTCCATGGGGAAGGGTAACAGTACAATACTGGCAGCATTTCACCTCTCAACAAAAATCTGCTTAAAACCAGATGCCTGGTAGCCATATGACAGATGCTTCACCCAGAAGAGGGGGCTCCCCTCAGGGATCCAGGAGAGGCACGGATGATTATGCTGCATGCCTGCTTCTCGGCCTAATGGGCAGGCTGGGAGGGAGAGATGGAGCCCTGAACATCTTGGAGGTGACACCCTCCGGGCTGTAAGTGCTCCAAACAGGATTTAGCTTCAGCTTAGCAGCTGTCCCATGGCAGCAGCCCTTTTTGCCATATGGGGGAGCCATATTTTGGCATGGAATTGGGATTCTCAGGCTGGTAGAAACCCCATCCATGTGAGAGTGTGGGTCAGAGGCTTAATTTGAGAGTCAGGGAGAGAGAGACGAGAAAAGGCACTGTCAGTCTCCAATTGCCTCTTTTTAAAAATTATTTTATGTTAATTCAAGGACTGTTATTTGGTCTCCAAGCCACACGAGGAGTGGGGAATGAGTGTTTGTCACCATCAGAAGCTGTAATAAGGAGAAGATGATAATCAGGATTGGGCTATTAAAGATTTTTACCAAGAGGAAATGCTTGCCCAAGGTGGGTTTATTTGGAAGTCCATCAGTGGTCATTGGAAGTGTCACAAAGTGAAAACATGACCATTCAGTAAAGAAAATGGAAGCCAGATAAGAGGCAGGTGGCATTTCTATTACAGCTACACACCCAGATTAGCAATGGGGCAGGAAACACAGAGGTTGAAGCCTGGCGATGTTCTTGCTTTGGTGGCTATGGTGGAACACAGGACCAGAGGGCGCCTTCTTTGTCTGAGTGATGTGGGAGGAATGGGCAGAGGAGGGATGATCAGAGGCTTAATTTACTGTGGTTAAAGTTTGAGTCATTAGCATTAAAACATATTGGATATTTGAGCTCTACAGAGGTGGCAGAAATATAATCATTTTGACTAAGCTTAGTGTTAGGAATATTCATGTTTGTGGAGATATTATATGTAGTCTTATTTATTTATTATTTTTAAATATTTTATGTATTTATTTGAGAGAGAGAGCGAGAGTGAAAGAGCATGAAAAGGAGGAGGGAGAAAGAGAAGCAGGCTCATAACTGAGCGCAGAGTCCAAGATGGGACTCAATCCCAGGACCCTGAGACCATGACCTGAGCTGAAGTCTGACACTTAACCGACTGAGTCACCCAGGCTCCCCTGTAGTCTTTTATTTTAGAAGAGAAGTGCTGACATGTCATATCAATACAAATATTTGATCTAGTGGAGAAATGGTTGTGAAAGAAGGAAATAGGTTCTTTGGCTGGTTTGTCTCAGTTTCTTCTTTCTTTCTTTCTTTTTTTTTCAAGATTTTATTTATTCATTTGACAGCAGGGGTGGGGAGAGAGAGAGAGACAGACAGAGAGACACAGAGAGAGAAAGCACACAAGCAGTGGGAGTAGCAGAGGGAGAGGAAGAAGTAGGCTCTCCGCTGAGCAGGGAGCCCAATGCTGGGCTCAGTCCTAGGACTCTGGGATCACAACCCAAGCAGAAGGCAGACACTTAACCGACTGACCCACCAGGTGCCCTACGTCTACTCTATTTACTCACAGGGTGTGACAAAGTTGAAGTTAAGTAGTAGAAATAGACTAGTGTTGAGATGGCTGTTAGAAGAAAAAGAGCCTGCTCCCTTTGGACCCTGACAAAGATGGATTTGAATTCTCCTGTCACCTTATAATTAGCTGCAAATTACTTGATTTTATAATTTTGGCTTCTATCATTTTAGATAGGAATGGTTATGCTTCTTTTGCTGGTTGTGAGATTAGAGATGATACATATAAAGTGTTCAAATATACTAGGAACTGAAAGATTGGTAGCTATCATTGCTTGCTCCTACTTTCATATATTAGTCTTGAGGACCAGGACCATGCATATATTTTAGTATGCTGCTTTACTTGTAATAGGGCTGAGCACAAAGTTGTCACTCAGCTATTAATAATAGTGGTTAGCATTTACTGGCTTACCATGGGCTGTGTCCTGTTCTGGGTTCTTTATATATACGAACTCATTTAACCACCACAAGATGAAGAAGACACTCTTATTGCCCTGATTTTACAGATGAGGAGGTAACTTGTTCACAGTCACACAGTTTGTGGCAGAGCTGGGATTTGAAACAAGTAGTCTAGTTCCTAATTATTATCTACTAGTCATAGATTAAGGAGATCATAAAGTTGAAAGAGGAAATAGAAGTTGTATAGTTCAACCTTATGCCCTGCAATGAGAATTACTTGTTTGATATTTTTTTTTAAAAGATTTTATTTATTTATTTGACACACAGAGAGAGAGATCACGAGTAGGCAGAGAGGCAGGCAGAGAGAGAGGAGGAAGCAGGCTCTCTGCCGAGCAGAGAGCCCGATGCGGGCCTCGATCCCAGGACCCTGAGATCATGACCTGAGCCAAAGGCAGAGGCTTTAACTCACTGAGCCACCCAGGCACTCTTGATATTTATTTTTTTAAATATTTTATTTATTTATTTGGCACAGAGAGAGCATGTGCACAAGCAGGGGGAGTGGTAGGCAGAGGGGGAATGGCAGGCAGAGTGCTTGGCAGGGAGCCCAATGCGGGACTCCATCTCAGGACCCTGGGATCATGACCTAAGCTGAAGGCAGACGCCTAACCAACTGAACCACCCAGGTGCCCCTTGTTTGATATTTCTGGGAGATGCTTATTCAGCTTCTGTTTGTCTAGCTTCAGTAACAAGGTGCTTGATGGCACAGTGAGGCAACCCTTTCAGTTGTTGGGTGACCCTTTGTGGGAGGGTCAAATATTAATCTGAAAACAGCTTTACTTTTTCCTTCTCCATTGATCTTCTAGTTGAGTTAATCAGAACAAGGTTAGCTTGCTCTTCAACATTACACCTTTTTGCTATTCGAAAAACACGATCTCATCTTTTCTAAGCCAGCAATTTCACTTTCCCTCAGTAGTGACTCATCATTCTCGTTGGCCCTCAGACTATCTCTTTTTATGTGGGAGAGTAAGAGAGGACAGTTATTGTCCATCACCAGTCCCATTGGATTAGGACCTACCCTATGACCACACTTAACCTTTATTACCTTCTTTTAGGTCCTCTTTCCCAATGTAGTCAAGTTGGGGGTTAGGGTTTCAACATATGAATTTTGGAGGACATGATTCAGCTCAGAGCATCCTATGACCATAGGTTTGTGGCTGGATGCTGGAGACCTGTGTTGGGGAACCAAAGCAAAGAGCCATGGCTGCCCAATCTTGGGCTGCAGGGCAGTGTGGGAAGAGTCAGAACTGCCCCTCTGACGTCAGGGGCTATGCTCCCTGTCTCTATAATCCCACCGAGGCTCTGAGTTTCCTCATTCTTGGTTTTGAGGAGTTGCGATACTGACAAGATGGGGACAAAAAGAGACACAGCTGAAATCTGTTACTGCCTCAATAAACTCTGAGCCTTACACCTAGGGATTTTCCTGTCTGTCTGTCTCATATTGGGCATTTTGCCTTCCTCCCATAGAAACAGATGCAGGGAGGGCAGGTTGTAAGCTGGAGCCCTTCATCATGAGGGCAAAGGGAGCACTCCTAGGACCTTCACCATGGCCGGAATGACTCTGGAGGCCTGTCAGAGGAGTCCCAGCAGCCTTTGTGGAGAAGCTTAAGGTGAGGAGACCCACTGGTCCTATGATGCAACCTGCTTCAGCCCAGAAGAGATTTAGGACAGGACAAGCAGGGCATCTGTCCATTAGGATTCTCTGGGTTACAAGTGCTAGAGAAAGAGACCTAAAGTGCCTTCTGTAAGATGGAATGTATTGATTCACACATAGTCCACAGGCAGGCTGAGCTTCCAGTGCAGTGGGGTCCAGTGCTCATATTGTCACAAGTATCTGTCTCCAGGCTTGCTTTGTCTGGGGTCAGCTTTGCCAGCTCACTTTGTGGATTCATATCCCCACACTACCAACTCCAGAGGAAGACTAAACATGTTTTCTTGGTTTCGACTAGTTTATGTGTCATTCTGGAACTAATCAGTGTAGCCACAGGGATAGAGATATGTTGTTATACTGAGCCAATTAGGGACCTCCCCCACCCCCTCCGAACTAGGATTGGAGTCAATCTCATGGAAACCACATGACTGGAGAATAGTGAAGGGTGGTTTCCCAAAGGATATTTTGGATTCTCTTTCTCAAAGGAAACTTTGGATCTCTTGGAGCTTTGGGAAATGGCTGTTGGACAAAAACAACAGGTGTTTATTACAGAGCATTTCTGACACAGTCCCCAAAACAAATCTGTAGTCACTGGTCCTAGAATGTCCTTGAGAATTGTTATAATGTGTCACTTTCTCTTCATACTCTTATTACAACAATGTTTTAATATACTGGAGTATAAAACTGTAGTTCAGGGCGCCTGGGTGGCTCAGTGGGTTAAAGCCTCTGCTTTCGGCCCAGGTCATGATCTCAGTGTCCTGGGATCGAGGCCCGCATCAGGCTCTCTGCTCAGCAGGGAGCCTGCTTCCTCCTCTCCCTGTCTCTCTGCCTGCCTCTCTGCCTACTTGTAATCTCTCTCTCTGTGTCAAATAAATAAATAAAATCTTTAAAAAAACAAAACAAAACAAAACAAAAAAACTGTAGTTCACTTAGATTATCCCCCATTTGTTTCTGAGATTTCCCCCATGGTCTTGTCATTCATGCCCATTCATCCGAAAACAAATACTTATTAAATATCTACTGTGTTCCAAGGAATGCTAGATTCTGGGGATGTTACAGTGAACAAGAGAGAGATGGTTACTCCTCTCATGGGACTTTGAGTCTAGTGTTCCAGTCTGCTTATGGAACTTCTATGCTGGTGCTTGTCCCATTTTGTCACATGGCTTAGGCATCTCTGGTCTTTCTCAGGGCATGGCTGCCCCCATTACCACACTGACCTTGGTCTATTCTTTATTATGCTGTGCCACTTGGAGAGCAGGATCTCCCTTTAGTTCTGCACAGCATGGCAGAGACTACATTATGCTCTCATATGTGTAGGATAACAATTGTCATGAATTTCCTGTATATTTATTTGCTTATTTTCTTTCTAGACTACTCATAAGGGTAGTGACCATGTCTATCTTATTCATCATTGTTTTCCTTTGCCTAGCACAGTGCCTGGAGTACACTAGGCATTCAAATACTAGAAAGATCTGCTAGACTGTCAGGTTTAACAAGACTACTTCAGGTTGAGGAATAATGAAACAAAACTGTAATACCAAAAGAATCCTGAAACAGTTACTAGGCATGTGTCTTGGTTGACTCTGACTGCTGTAATAAAATACCGTAGTTTAGGTGGCTTAAACAACAGATTTATTTTCTCATCATTCTGGAGGCTGAGAAGTCCAAGATCAAGGTGCTGACAATTGTGTTCCCGGAAGAGAGCTCTCTTCCTGACTTATACACAGCTTCCTTCTTGGGTTATTTACATGGTGGAGAGAGAGTGAGTGAGTGAGAGAGAGAGCGTGCGCAAGCTTTCTGGTATTTCTGTCTAATAAGCACACCTCCTTTTAACCTTAATTACCTTCTTATAGGCTCTGTCTTTAAATATAGTCACATTGAGGATTATGGCTTCAATATATGAATTTTGGGGCGACACAGTTGAGTCCATAGCAGTGTTGCTAACTTCAGAATCCATAGCTCTACAGTATCTTCAGGGTCCTTTCTAGTGTCCATCTTCCTAGTTTCCCACATACTTTTATGTGGCAGAGGCCTGCTACGCATACCCAAGAGTGCTCAGTGTATGTCTACTCATAAGAATCTAAGCATACCTCCCCCAAGACCTGGAAAGCAAATGAAATTCCCCTGTCGCAGTCTAAGGTTGGCTTTCTCAGTCCCTATTTTTTTATCCAAGTCTCTGTCTCATCCAAGGATTGGGACTATCCACTCCCTTTAGGTGAATCTTATCCTCAGCTTATAGTTCCTATGTGAAAAAAAGATAAAAGTGTCTCTAAAGGCTATTTCAAGCTCAACCTAAAATGAAAATTCTCTACAGAGCAGTCATTCATATTTTAAATTTGAAAGATTTACATCATTTCACATTGTTCTTCAAGAGAAGTTGGTGGGTGTAACCAAGGATGCATTTGAATAGTTTTGTTTGTTTGTTTTGTTTGTTTTGTTTTGTTGTTTTTGTTTTTGTTTTTGTTTTTTTCAAAACAAAGGGTCTGCCTACCCCAAAGGGAATTTAGTTCCTTGTATCTGGACAGATAGAATTGCTTTCAGCACTCATATGGCAGCCTCCCTCCCACTACCCTTTCTCTTCAGATTTTAACCATCAAGACTTGGAAAACTTTAAGAATGGCCAAAACTCACGTTATACTTACATTGCCTGAATCTGGTACTGAATCACATACTGTAATATTTTTAGTCTCTGAAGCTAGAGCTCTGTATTTATGAACCATGATGGCTGGAATAAAGGAAAAAACTAAAAGTATCCTAAAACTGCCAGAAATGTGTTTTCTGTGTACATAATAAGTGGAAGCAGGAATAATATTTGGAGCATAGTTTTTCTTTGTTCTGACAGCCCTCTAGGTCACATAGCTATAATGAAAAAACTGACTCCTGGTTGGTTGGAATAGCCTTGAATATTGGTAAAGTCAACCAAATATAAATACCTCAAGCAAGGTGGTGATTGTTTTCTTTAGTAATGTATATTTCTTGAAGTAAAGTATATTTCTTGAAGAGAAAGATAAATTTTTAAACATGCTTTTCCCCCTGCCATCCTCATTTATTGATTGGGCGAGGATTTCTATGGAGAATATTTGACATGACTAGTAAGGGTTTTAATGTTCAATGAAGAAACTGCCTGGACCATTCATAGCTTAAAAACAACAAGAGTAAAATAAAATTTCCAAATGGTTGAGTCTGGGTATTATCTTTTTGGTAATAATAGTAAAGATAACAAGTAACATTTAGTGCTTTAGAGTTTACAGAATGTTTGGTGGGTTACCATTAGGTCGATTTTAGGGATGAGCACCCTGCTGAAGCCCAAGCTAGTAACTGCAGATCTCCTCAACCAGGTAACTAATGGATATTCGTGGTGGGGGTGGGGCATAGTTCTCCCTTCCCCCCTGCCCCCCATGTTGCTTCTGCTTCTGCTAGGTTTCTGTCTGCCCTGCCACTACCTGCCCCCAGCATTTCTGGTGGCTTCTGCTGCCTCTGAGACCAAAGGAATGAGGGAGTCTCTGCCACCAATGAAGAAAGAGCTGTCTGTGAGGATAGCCTTGTTTACTAGACTGAACACAAAACTACTAACTCAGATTATTATACTTATGCATCATTCTGGCTCACCCTCAGCCCCATTTGATGGGTATTTGCTGATACACACCCTTTTGATGTCACCAGATTCTGTACCTTTCCATTACCTAACTGAGGCCCACTGTTGGCAAATACTGAACTTGGCGAAGTTAGGAATCTAGAATCAGGAAATCCGTTCCTGGAGGAGCCAAGGGAAGTTTTAAGACCTGTGAGCCCTGACTGACCTTGGGGACCTGGTAATGAGATAACGATGACAGGTTTTGCTCTGAGGACACTTTCTTCCAGCACCATTCCCAAGTTCACTACCCATGTAAGTTGCCTGTAGAGTGGAAGAGACCTAAGCTTTCTAGCCATTATCTTGTCTGCTCAGAGAGCTCTGAGTAGAACTGTTCCTCCCCTTGAGGTTCAGCCGAATGGAACCTTCTTTGTGACCTCAGAATTCCTATTGCTGAGGAAAGAGGAAAACACTGGGTTATGGGGAGCTCTTCGGGCCTATACAGAAGAGAGGATTTCTGACTGTTCTCAGAGGGCAGATTTTTGTTCCTCATCTGTACATTAATAAAAATACTATCCAGTAGTGGTAAGTCAGTGTCTTCTTTACATTTATTATTTAATTCCTTTAAGTTATTCCATTCGGATGTTTATTTTATTGTGTGTTGTCATATTCGCGTTTCGTGTTTCCTTGGCTGTTCTGAGTTTTGTATGTATGTTGTTTGGATGGTTGTGCTAGTATTTTCATACATATATTTGCTAACTAGAGGATAGGCTTTCCCCTTTGGAACTTCTCTTTTTGAAAGAATGTTTCTTTATGTGTGGTTCATGGTTAAGATTTACCCATGTTTGGCTCTACGTGATTGTTTTCTTTTTAAACATATACCCATGTATGTGATATTAAATAAACTTTCTACTCCATAGAAAGTTCCCCAAGGGAAGCCATGCACAAAAAAGGAATGCAGAAGAAGAGGAAATTCCAGCGCATCTGTGCTCTTGGTTACTTTCTCAGACAATGGTTAAAACTTTACTATAGAAATAAACTCTTGTGAGGATGGGTAGAGGAACCCCTCAGGTGTTTTAAGTTTATTTTCTTGGCTTCCCTCTGGTCACTCTCCCAATCTCTCTCATTTTCCCCAGGGTACCCAGGACCAATGTGGACCTCTCTTCCATCTAGTTATCTGGGCCTTTGTGTTCTTTGTCTGATTCCTGAAGCATGACATATTACCTGGAGGATTTGGGAGTTTTGAGTGTCAGAGGAGAAAGTTCTTTTTTTTTTTTTTTAAGATTTTATTTATTTATTTAACAGAGAGGGAGATAATAAGTAGTCAGAGAGGCAGGCAGGCAGAGAGAGAGGAGGAGGCAGGCTCCCTGCTTAGCAGAGAGCCCGATGCGGGCCTCGATCCCAGGACCCTGGGATCATGACCTGAGCTGAAGGCAGAGGCTTTAACCCACTGAGCCACCCAGGCGCCCGAGGAGAAAGTTCTGACCTAGGTTAAAGTTTGAGATCACAAGTGCCCAGAATCCTTTTCTTTTCAAGTACTGAATGAACCAATGTCACTGCTCTCTTCAAACTTCTGCCAGCTTCTTTCATTAGTACCTTCTCCTTTTGATATTGTCGTAAAGCTGCTGCATCTAATACCAATGGAGATGACAACTTACAGGACTAGTATGGAGAGACTAGTGTGGAATATTTAACATCCCTTAGCATTTGAACTTCCTCAACTAGCAGGGTTTGCTCAATTTCTTATTGACCCAATGCCCATAGAGCAGTGCTTATTTGCATGGGAGACTTTATCTTTTTGGTGTAGGGATAGATAAACCATAGCATGAGAAAGAACAGGCGAGGAGAGCATTGAACTTGTTGCTGCTGTTAATGCTGCTGCCCTTCTTCTTCTCCTCCCCCACCTCTTCCTCCCCCCTGCCCCTTCTTCTCTTCTTTTCTAGCTGTTATTATTGCCACTACCTGCTGCTCTGACAGTAATTACAGCAGATTCTACCGTGGCCGATCCTGCCGCTACTAGTACTGCTAGTACTAGTAGCGGCAGGATCTAGTACGAGTACTTCTTTTGCTACTGCTAGTCACCATTCACATGGTCAGTTCTATGCTAGATGCTGTAGGAATTAAATAAAATTCATTGTCAAAGACTTCAAGATGTTTATCATTTACATAAGACTACCCTGAGAGATAATGGCTGGCAAGCAAACACAATAATTACCATTTATTTAGCACCAACATGTGTCAGATGCTTTACATAATTAGCTCATTTAGTTATCTGACCATCTTAAGAGACAGGGCTTACTATTAACTCTTTTCAGTGGATCCGGACACTGTGTTCAGGGAGGGCAAGTCATGTGCCCGTGATCACACAGCTAGTGAGTGACAGAGCTGGGATTTAACCTTCGGTCAGTTAGGCCCTGAAACATGCCATTTTCACTAGCTTGGCCCATAGTCTGGAAAGGTTGAAAGCACATTCTCCTCTTAGTTTGGCAGATTTTATAAAAGTGTCCAGAAAGAGCAAGGCTTGTGTTGTGAGAAAACTGAAACACAGAGACAGTGAAAGACCCTCAGAGCTAGTTACCGGGACTGAGACTCAGGACTTCCCAATTCCCAAGTGGTGTTCTTCTTCCCTATGGAGCAACAGTATTTTACTGATCCTGTGTCTATAAAGCAACCCTGCCAATTACCACAGGCCCAGAGACTGAAAATTAGGCCGGGGGGACAAGAGTTCTAGCAGCTGTGAAAACTGTGTCCTTCCTTGTATATTGCCATACTGTGACCCTTGTGCAACTGTATTCACTTTGATCAGCAGCATTGTCTTTATAGCACCTTTGCCCCCTGAGCAGCATTGGCGTCGTAGCATGGAAATAAATGTCAGGTCTGGTGGCTGAATAGCTTGGAGGTATTTGTATTGCTTTGCTCACTAAGAATTTATTGAGAATTTGGTCTATGCCCACCAGTGTCAGATTATACCAAGTTTTCTTAGGCAAGATGCTTTCAGTTGGTGGCCTTGAAACTGCAAGGAATTGTTAGAGTCTTTTTTTTTTTTTTTTAAAGATTTATTTATTTATTTATTTCACAGAGGGAGAGAGATCACAAGGAGTCAGAGAGGCAGGCAGAGAGAGGGGGGAAGCAGGCTCCCCGCCGAGCAGAGAGCCCGATGTGGGCCTCGATCCCAGGACCCTGAGATCATGACCTGAGCCGAAAGCAGAGGCTTTAACCCACTGAGCCACCCAGGCGCCCTGTTAGAGGCTCTTTAAGCCACAGTTTCTTCTTTGTGATCTATATGTGGCTCACATATTGTGGATTACTGGAGTGATCACTTCCTCTTTTTTCCAGTGCTGGCTGAATTCTGGGCTACTCCTGGGGAACCAAAGTGGTGAAGGTAGGATGCCTGGAAAGGTGTGTTAATGAGGGAGGGTCTGTGATCCAGATGTAAATATAAACCTCTTCTATTATTCTATAAATTGTTATATTTCTCCCATTTTTCACTATATCTAAAAGCTACCTTTTAAAAATACACTCTCAGCCTACAGGGTGCCTGGGTGACTCAGTCGGTTAAACATCCCACTCTTGGTTTTGGCTCAAGTCACCTCTCACAGGTAATGGTCCCATGGGTTATGAGATTGAACCTTGCATCGAGCCTCACATTGAGCTCTGCGCTCAGTGGGGAGTCTGCTTGAAGGTTCTCTCCCTCAGCCCCTCCCCCGCTTGAATGCATATGCTTTCTCTCTCTCTCAAATCAATAAATCTTTAAGAAATAAAAATAAAAATACACTCTCAGCCTAAATTATGGAGGAGGCATATACAGAAAAGGTATATGGAGCAAAGCATTCAAGTATTTTAGTCAAATGTGAGCTACTTTTCAAGAAATGAGGAAAAAATTAAAAATTAAAATAATTATTACTATTATTTTTATATTATTTTATATTATTATTATATCCCTTTACTCTGCCTTTCCTTGCTTATAATAGCTAAAATAGTAATTATGCTTATAATAGCTAATTATGCTTATAATTAGCTAATAGCTAATCAGCTCCACTAATAGCTTATGTGACAGGCACTTTTAGAATATGTATTAACTAATTTAATCTTTAAAGAATCCTGGGAGAAAAAGAAAGTGAATCCTGGGAGACAAGTACTCATATTCATGTTACAGATAAGGAACAGAGGTACCCAGAGTTGCCCAAGATCTTGCTGCTGTAAGTGGCAGAGCCAGGACTTAAACCCAAGTAGGTAGACTTCCTACAGAGCCCACACCCTTAACCTCCAAGGCATAAGATGAAATCCTCAAAATGTTTATATTTACATATGGAACGCAGACCCTCCCTCATCAAAAAAAAAAGGAAGCCCAGATAAGAAGGAAATATTTGGAAACTCTGTTAGAAGACTAGCATTTAGAGTATGCCTTTTCCTAGTTTAAATTCTAAGTGGCTCCAAATTCCTCTTACTTCCCAGATGGAGACTTCTTTAAGGCACATTCAAGATCCTTTCCTTCTGCTTCCCTGTCCAGGCTTATCTTGCACACTCCCCCTCACCTTTTCTAAGTCAAGTGAACAAAGAGAGTGTAAGGTCATTAGAAATACATCATTCTTAGTAGGAAAACTCAAAAGTTCTTCTTTTAGCCATAGCAAGTTTGGAGTGATTTTTGATGTGCATTTATTGTACACTTATACTTCACATAGTGCAACAAATTTACTCTCCATTATTCACACGTGTATTATTTAGTTTAGTGGTTCTCAATTCTGACTGATCACTAGACTAATTTGGGAGGCTTTGAAAAATACATGTAATAGTTCAGATATTATAGTGGTTTATTTCTTTTCATTTAATAGTCCACTGTGGATATTCTTCTGGTTGAAGAGCAATTCTCTTCCACTGACGATGTAGGTTGTTCATCCTGGGGGCTTATGGATTCCATCTCTGACTGTCTCCCGGGTATCATCCAATTAGCTAGAACTTTCTTCCCTTCCCCATCAGAATTTACCTTTTCCAGGAAGTGACAACATAGATGGACCTTGAAGGCATTATGCTAAGTGATATAAGTCAGACAAATATTGTGTGATCTCACATATATGTGGAATCTTAAAAAATAAACAAACCAAACTCACAGATACAGAGAACAGATTGTGATTGCCAGAGGTGAGGGATGAGAGGTGGGGCAAAGCATTGAAGGGGCTCAAAATGAAACTTGCATAAATGCTTTGCTCAAGGACATACACTTAGATGAATACAGAACCTAGTGAGGAATTTAGGTCCCAAAGCCTACATTCTTGTACAACTTTATACCTTTCCTCTTGCTTCTTTCCTTCTCTTTGCTTCTCCCCTTCTACTTTCCCTTGCTCTTTTTCTTTCCCGTTTTTTTCATTCTTCCCTCCCTTTACCCTGCCTTTTTTTCTTTCTCTTTCTATCCTTCTTACTCCCCTTTCTCCCTCTTTTTTTTCTTCTCTTTCCTCTTCTTTCTTCTCCCTTCTCCCTTCCCCTTTACTCATTCCTCCTTTCCCTCTTTCTTAATGTACTTACAAATGTGGCATTTTACTTCTTAGACTCTCGTAATGGTGTTAAGCAAGCAGAACAGTTATTCCTCACTTTACAGATGAGGAATCTGAGAGACGTTAAATGACTTGGCCAATTTCCCATGGCTAGTTCATGTTTGGGCTTCAACCTAATTGTCTTCCCATTAGTCTGGTTAGTGCCTGTCTCACAGCATGCCCCGCCTCGCAGGTATCAGTGGTTGCTGATGGCAGATGGTGATACCTCTCCTCCAAAACTTTCATTAGCTTCCAACTGAGTGGAGTGAATCCTGAGGTCATTTAGGAGCCAGAGCAGGTTTGTGAGGGAGACCATGGGGCAGGTGGTACTTGGATTCTCCTCAAATTCCTCCATCTGAGTAACATTTACTCATAAAGCTGTCTTCTGCAGCAGAGGACCCAAATGGATTTCAGAAGCCACCCACACATGGGAACCCTACCCAGTGATCAGAAGTAGCACCTCAGAGTGGAGCCTCTTTTGGGGGTGGGTTAGTGTTGGTATTTACTGTTGGTATTTACCTTTTGCAAAATCACTACTTGAAGTTCCATGTAGACAAATGGTGCTGGCTCATTTTTCCTTGGGGCATCATCATTTTCTTCAGTGTAGCTCATCTGGTATAGCATGTTAGTGGCATTCTACAGCAAATGGCTCACAATTCAAAACCTTAACCACACATTATTGTAGTGCTGACTGACCACAGTGGTTACTGTCTACAGTTATGCCACACTCCTTGGGTGTTTAAAACATTGAGCCAAGAGCCAACACACCAAGTAAAACAGGCCCTGAAGTATTTTCATTTTATATTAGTTAGGAAAAAGCTTGGCCAAATTCCACACACGATCTGAATGTCTTTTTGTTGTTGTCATTACTATTTTCTTTTCTCCCTTCAGCTTTACTGAGGTATAACTGACAAGTAACATTGTAAGGTATTGAAAGTGTACAATGTGATGATTTGATGTATGTATATACTTTGTGAAATGATTACCACAGTCAAGTTAATTAACACACCTATCACCTCACATAAATTACTTTTGTGTGTGTGTGTGAGAATGCTTAAGATTTACATGCTTACCAGATTTCAAATGTAAAATACTGAAAATTTTTACTCTTTGACTAAGATCTCCCTCCAAGTCCTGGTGCAACTGCCATTCTACTCTCTGTTTCTAGAAGTTTGGCTTTTTTTTTTTTAGATTCCACATGTGAGGGATACCATATAGTATTTTTCTTTGGCTTTTTCTACTTAGCATAACCTTCTAGGTTCATCCATGTTGTCATAAATGGCAGGATTTCTTTTTTTTAATGGCTGAATACTAATGATGATGATAATAAAATACACACACAAGTATATATATGTGTGTGTATATATATCTCCCACATTTCTTTATCCCTTCATTTGTTAAAGGATACTTTGGTTATTTCTGTATCTTGCCTGTTGTGAATATTGCTGCAATGAACATGAGAGTGCAGCTATCTTTGAGAGACTGATTTAATTTCCTTTGGATATATACCCAGAAGTGGGATTCCTATGGTAACTCTACTTTAGTTTTTTGAGGAACCTCCATGCTGCTTTCCATAATGGTGGTACCAGTTTACATTCTCACCAATAGTGTACAAGAGTATAAGGTTTCCTTTTTCTCCACATCCTCACCAACATTTGTTATCTCTCATTTTTTTTTGATAATAGACATCCTGACAGGTATGAGGTGATATCTCTTTATGGTTTTTTGTTTGTTTATTTCAAAGACTTATTAATTTATTTGAGAACGAGAGAGAATATGCTGGAGGGGGGAGGGGCAGAGGGAGAGGGAGGAAGAATTCCAAGCAGACTCTGTGCTGAACTTGGAGCCGGATGGAGGACTCAGTCCCAAGACCCTGAGATCCCCTGAGCCAAAACCAAGAGTCAGATGCTTAACTGACAGCACCACCCAGGTGCCCTTCATTGTGGTTTTGATTTACATTTCCCTGATTAAAGATATTGAACATCTTTTTTTTTTTTTAAGATTTTATTTATTTATTTGACACAGAGAGAGAGATTACAAGTAGGCAGAGAGGCAGGCAGAGAGACAGGGAGAGGAGGAAGCAGGCTCCCCGCTGAGCAGAGAGCCCGATGCGGGCCTTGATCCCACGACGCTGAGATCATGACCTGAGCCGAAAGCAGAGGCATTAACCCACTGAGCCACCCAGGCGCCCTTGAACATCTTTTTATATTTTGATATTTGCTATTCATATATCTTCTTTGGAAAAATGTTCAGGTCCTTTGTCCATTTAAAATTTTGATTATTTGTTTTCATTTTGCTATTGAGTTGTAAGAGTTCCTTATATATTTGGGATATTAATCCTTAATTGGATATATGGTTGGCAAACATTTTCACCTTTATTAATTGTTTCCTTTGCTGTGCAGAAACTTTTTAGCTTGGTGTAGTCCTACTTGTTTATTTTTGCTTTTGTTGCCCATGCTTTTGGTGTCATATAAAAAAGAATTATTGCCAAGACCACTATCAAGGAGATTTTCCCCTATATTTTTTTCTAAGACTTTTATGGTTTTAGGTGTTATCCTTCAGTCTTTAATACATTTTGAGTTAATTTTTTGTAAATGGATTTAGATAAGGGCCCAGTTTCATTCTTTTGCATGTGGATATCCAATTTTCCCAATACCATTTATTGAAGAGGCTATTTTTCTCCATTTTGTATTCTTAGTGACCTTGTTGAAAATTAGTTGACCATTATATGCATGGATTTATTTATCTTTTCTGTTCCATTGATCCGTGTCTATTTTTATGACAATGCCATACTGTTCTGATTACTATATTAATATAGTTTGAAATCAGGAAGTGTTATGACTTTTTTTGCTTTGCTCATCTTGCTTAAGATTGCTTTAGCTATTTGTAGTATTTTGTGGTTCCAAGCAAATTTTAGTATTGTTTTTTTCTATTTCTGTAAATGAACTAGAATTTTGATAAGGGTTGAATTGTATCTGAAGATTACTTTGGGTAGCATAGACATTTTAATAATATGAATTATTCTAATCCATGAACATGGGCTGTCTTTCTGTTTATTAGTGTCTTGTCTAATTTCTTTCATCAGTGTTTTTTTTTTTTAAGATTTTATTTATTTATTTGACAGAGAGAGAGATCACAAGTAGGCAGAGAGGCAGGCAGAGAGAGAGGGGAGGAAGCAGACTCCCTGCTGAGCAGGGAGCCCGATGCAGGGCTCGATACCGGGACCCTGAGATCATGACCTTAGCTAAAGGCAGAGGCTTTAACCCACTGAACCACCCAGGTGCCACTCATCAGTGTTTTGTAGTCTTCAGTGTGTAAGTCTCTCACCTCCTTGGTTACATTTATTCCTAAGTATTTTATTCTTTTGGTTGCTATTGTGAATGAGATTGTTTTCTACTTTCTTTTTTGGGTACTTCGTTATTAGTATTTAGAATCATAACTGATTTTTGAAGAGTTGAGTGTCTTAATCTGTTTGGACTACTGAAGAGAAATACCATAGACTGGGTAACTTATTAACAACAGGCAGTGATTTCTTACAGTTGTGGAGTCTGGGAATTCCAAGATCAAGGGGCCGGTAGATTCAGTGTGTGGTGAGAATCCATTTCCTGTTGATAAATGGTACCTATTTGCTTTGCATCACATGGTGAAAAGGGGCAAGGGAGCTTTATTGGGCCTCTTTTATAAGGGATTCAGAAGGGATCCCATTCAGAAGGGATCTACCTTTAAGACCTAAGCACTTTGGAAAGGCTCTACCTTCTAATACTATCATCTTGGGGGTTTGAATTTCAACATATGAATTTTGGGGGGATATAAATTCAGTCCAGAGTGCTGCATAACCACTGTAAACATAGAGCTAGGTAAAGCATTGCTTTTATTACTTGATTTTGTTGTTTTTTATATCTCAATATGCATATTATATATATGTATATATATATGTATGTTCTTTATGTGACATGTATACTTAATGAATATTTTAGATTTAGTTTTATGTTTGTGTCTGTGTAATCCTTTTTGAAAGAATTCCATGAAGCAATATTTTGTTTATGGTAAAACTTTTTTCTTTTTCTTTTTTTTCTTTTATTTTTTTTTCTTTTTTTTTTAAAGATTTTATTTATGTATTTGACACAGAGAGAGAGATTACAAGTAGGCAGAGAGGCAGGCAGAGAGACACGGAGAGGAGGAAGCAGGCTCCCCGCTGAGCAGAGAGCCCGATGCGGGCCTCGATCCCAGGACCCTGAGATCATGACCTGAGCCTAAAGCAGAGGCTTTAACCCACTGAGCCACCCAGGTGCCCACTTTTTTCTTTTTTTAAAAAATATTTTGTTTATTTATTTGACAGAGAGAGAGAGAGATCGATCACAAGTAGGCAGAGAGGCAGCCAGAGAGAGAGGAGGAAGCAGGCTCCCTGCTGAACAGAGAGCCCAATGAGGGCCTCGATCCCAGGACCCTGAGATCATGACCTGAGCTGAAGGCAGAGGTTTAACCCACTGAGCCACCCAGGCACCCTATGGTAAAACTTTTTGTAATAAGTATATTAATAGAATGTTGACTCCAGCAGTAAATTGGTAAATTTAAAAAATATGATGTTGCCTAGAGTAAGGGGAAAGATTGGTATTATGTGCAAAAACTCATTCTCACCTATGTTTCTGAGTCTGTATGTGTATGTGTATGTGTTTATATGCACATACATTTATAGGAAAAGGAATAACTATTTCTCAATAAAATTATCTCAGAAAACCACATCTTTTTAGAATGTATTATGTTTATGCTGAGGGTTAGTTATTTTATTAATTATTTTCTCAGGTGGGGGAGGAGTCTGCTTTAAAAGGCTGTGCAGGCTGAAAATGTTATGTTAGTTATGAGTCAGTTGTACATAACTTGAAACAGATATCATGGCCAGTATCCTCTGTATGTCTGATGACACATAGTAGGTGTTTTCTTGCTGACTGGCTTTATCATTTTTGGTCAGATCTTCTCAGTAGCAAATAACCTTTTGTTATTTTAGGCATCAAAGGAAGGGAAAAAGTTTGACACATACAAGCCTTAGTAAAATCTTACAATGTTTCTCTGGAGTGATAAGGAGAAAGCTGCTAGGAAATTTGTCTTTCCCTGGAATGGAAACAATGTTACTTTTTAAGAAAAAAATTTAAGAATCAAGAAGGATTTATTAAGTAATTACTTATGCCTAAGAGTGTGCTTCAGGTTCTGGGGAAATCAAAAGTAGTACAATGGTTAATACCCCAAAGACTATCTGCTTGAGTGGACAAGATTAAGACCTATGAAAAAATTAAATTCTAAATCAAAGCCCCAGAAATACAATGCAGGGTTTAAATAGTTTGTAAATCCCTGCTTCATGTGTTAGTCCTGAATGTTTTCCTTTCCCTACATAAAGCTGTACAACTGCACTTCCACCCGCACATTAAAGTTGTTTGGTTTCAGGTCAAATGTTTGTGTTTGGAGTTAAATCTAAGTGAAGCAGCAAACCATACTAACTCTATATAAAGTCAGGCAAGATAAAATCTTAAATTCGGAAGGATGGCAGGGTAATCTCTGAATGGGTTGGGGCCAGTTTCTTTGGACAAAATCACCCCAAGGTCTGCTTCAGACTCCAAATGTAGGTGTTCATTTGGGATCTAATCTATCTTCCCTGGGCTTTTTTTTAAGACTTGTTATTCGTTTATTTTGAGAGGGGAGGGGCAGAGGGAGAGACACTCTAAAGCAGACTCCAAGCTGCTCATAGAGCTTGACACAGGGCTTGATCCCACGACTGTGAGATCATGACCTGGGCCAAAATAAAGAGTTGGCTGCCCAACCAACTAAGCCACCCAGGCACCCCCTTTCCCTGGATTTTTTGAGGCTTTTTAGCCTTTACCGATGGAAATTTTCCCTGGCAAAGGACAGAGGAGAGTGGGGCTCAGGCTGATTGGGGTGTGAGATCACTGTCATAAATCCAGGAATGTACAGAAGAAAAGCTAATGCTTTGCATTTTCCTTGTGGTGAGATCCTGCTGTCTCAGGCCCTGATCCTAACACTTTTAGGGGTCTCATTGCTAAGGTTCACTACTTTAGAACTCAACCTTTTCTTCCCCTTCCAAGGAAGCTGCATGCTAATGGTGCCAACTTGCACCTTCTACAGTGTCTCTAATGGCTTTGCAGATTAGGTAGGTCTGTCATTGTGACTGAAATCCCAAAACTTACTGGCTGCAGCAGAAAAATTGACCTTTTGGCTCTTACAACCTACAGAGCCAGAATAGGGTTGATTTCTGGCTTAAGCAGTCTCACCAATGCAACTCAACTCAGCTCTGCTCTTTCTCTTGGCTTTATTCTTAGACAGGTTCTTCATTCATGAATGCAAAATGGACAAGCAGCTTCAAATTTGACATCCTTTCATGTTCAGACTAGAAGCCAACAGTGATTTTTATTAAAACATCTCACTGCATCTCATTGGCTTCAGTGGGGTCCCATACTCATCTCTAACTAATGCCTGTAGGTCTGGCAAATGTAATAAATTGGTTGATTTAAGACTGAGTCACATGCTCCATTCCTTTAATTGGATTCCCACCTAAAGTGTATAACCTAGTGTGTGGAAGAGGTGATGTCTGGAAATAATAAATCCAGATTTCAGGTAACAACAATGATAACTGAGCTTCTGTATCATTATTATGTCTGTAAGTTCTATTCTGATCACCAGTGATTAATAATCTTTAGATAAGAATTTTTGCTTTGCCTGGTTATCTAAACAAAGTAAAAGGGATGCTGAGCCCTCAATAATAAGGACCACAAATGTCCATTGTAGTTTGGTGTCCAAATATTGTTGGCCTCCAGATAATCTCAGAAAGTATATAAAATGTACTGATTGTAGCAGTTTCCACAGGCAGCATCGGTGTATGGTCATATAAGCAAGTGGTTGGAGTGTTTGAATACTTGTATATTTTGTGAATGAAGGTCAGCTTTGAAGCTAGAATTGGGCATTTTTGGTAGAGGATTAGCTGAATACTTTATCTTTTTTTAAAAGATTTTATTTATTTATTTGACAGAGAGAGAGAGAGAGAGCACAAGTAGGCAGAGCAGCAGGCACAGAGAGAGGGAGAAGCAGGCTCTCCACCGGAGCAGTGAGCCCAATATGGGACTCGATCCCAGGACCCTGGGATCATGACCTGAGCTGAAGGCAGTGGCTTAACCGACTGAGCCACCCAGGCACCCAGAATACTTTATCTTTGTGAGAGAATTTGACCTTGAGTTAACTCTGTAGCTCTGTTCTCCTGGAAACCTGAAAATGATAAAATGTCAATAATAATTCTAGGCAACATTGCTTAGGGTAAAAATGGCCCTTGGTTAGTAAAAATGAATAGTTGAAAGTAGGATAATTTCCCTGGTTGGTCTGGCCCTGACTGTGCTCTCTAAGAGGAGCTGTTTGTCCATTTTTCCTATGACCCTAGGTCTGGGGGAATCTCTAAGAAGTCCCCTCCCCACCATCCATTGTATTCTCCAGCTTCCTCTGAAGTGAGTGATGAGGGGAAAGCCCTTGTTGGTCTGGATCGAGATAACTATAAATCCGGAGAAGAAGCCGTCATCTGGGGGCTCTTCTGAGCATGGTGTCTCTTATAACTGGGCATAACTTTTGGGGGAACCCTGGAAATTATGTCTGTGAAATTATTAAAAAGATACAGGCTCCTGGAGGAATAATGCTTTTAAGGCTGGTTGCTCTTGAACTTGCTTATGTTCTACTCATTGTTCTTGAGCTGTCACCTTGGGTCCAGATAGGATAGCTCCTGGATACTGTGTGGACTGCTGCATGGTTTGCTACAAGATTCCTATGGAAGAGTAATGCCTGATGCTGCCCTGCTGGCAAACTCTCTGAGCTGACCGGTTGGCTAGGATAGTCTGGTGTGTTTGAATATTCACTGGAGCTTAGGAAGACCCATTGGTGGTATTGCAGACACATATGTAAAATGCGCCTGAAAGAAGTCTCAGATTCCTGATATCATGATATGGCAGAGACTGTATATTACGCCTGTTTCCTTTTCTTCCTGGGCACAAAGCTAGATTCCATTTCCCAGCCTTTCTTGCAGCATGTGTGGTCATTTGAGTTTTAACCAATGGAATGTGGATGGAAGTCAAGAAGAGTACTTTCAGATCTGGCCCATAAAAATCTTCTCTGTGCCATCTCTATCTGCCCAGTGAATGCCTAGGACTCCAAGCCTCTAGAGGAAGGTGAAAAATTTCAAGATAGAGTCCCTGAATCACCATGTAGAATGTCATCTGCACATTCGTTGGGAACATCCATTTAGACTTCAAATGAACAAGGAACACATTCGTTGGGAACATCCATTTAGACTTCAAATGAACAAGGAACACGCCATTATTATATTTGGCCAGGGTAATTCAGAGGCTCACCTGTGAAATCAGCTAGTACTTCCCAACTAACAGTTGCTAACTAAAAACTAACAGTCTTCAGATCCAGAAATTTTACATGATACATTAAGGAATGCAGCCTTGCCACATCTCTAGGAATAGGTTTAGGGTTTTTTTAAACTGCTAAAACATAAACACAAGATGTATGTTTACATCATGAGGTGATGATTTGGAAATAAGATTCATTGACTCCTGAAAATGGTAAGAATTTGGGACACAACTCCTAATTTTAAGTGAGGGAAAATGGCCAGGAAGAAACATTTATATAAATATTGCTCTGTCTATAATGACACCATCAATATCTGTCTTGCCAGTTCATAATCGCAGAGAAAGACTGCAAATAGACTGTTACACTGGAGATGAGAGAAGTTTCACTTTTTCCTCTTTTATAGCCTCCAGACTAAATCAAGCGTTCAGGGGGCTTCTAGCCCATTGTTGTTCATAGTCCTGTTTCCTATACTATGGATGGACAGTCCATTAAAAAGGATTGTATGAACAAATAAGTTAGGGACATAATATATAGAATATTCTCCCATGAGAGGCTATCAATGCATATCATCATATTAAAGGCTCTGAGAACCTCTGTAATAAGGAAACCTGTTTTTAACATTGTAAGTTTATAATAAATAACAACATATAATGTTATAATTTTAATATAGTTTATTAAATTATTTAATTTCTATTTTATTCAATTGTTATAACTTAAAAAAAATTTATTTTAAGTAGGCTCCATGCCCAACATGGGGCTTGAACTCATGACCCTGAGATCAAGAGTCACATACTTTACTGACTAAGCCAGCCAGGCACCCCTCAATTGTTGTATTTTTATTTATAAATAGATAACTCATGAACTCATGTATAATAAACTACCCCCAAATCTCTTTAATGTAGTAAAGGTTTATTTCTCACTCACTGCAGTTCCATGTGGGTCAGTGGGTGGTTGGGAGAGTATAACTCTACCCCATTGTCATTCAGGGTCCCAGGCTCCATCCATAGTGTGGGGCTTCAGAATTTTGCACTAGATACTTTGCATCCAGTTAGCAGGGAGGGAAGTATTGGGAAGGCACACATGCTCTTAACTACCTCTGGAGGTGTTTCTTTTCACTTCTACTCACATTCCATTGATAAGAACTAATCCCAAGGTCTACCTATAGGTAAGGGTACTGGGGTATTGGTAATCCCAGTCACAAGTTGTTCTGCTGAACCCCAAATATTTATTTCCTCCCTTTTGCCCTACAACATACATGTATTCACATCCCAAGGAAGCTACCTAAAGTCCCATGTAGTTACTACGTCAGCTGAAAATCCAGGATTTTTCAGTGATGCAGAGTTGTCTCTGTCAGAGGTAAAATGGGAGATACATGGTGGTCCCTAACCCACAGCAGTTCTGAAAAACTTCTAGTCATTCAGGTCTGAAGCTCCTGCCTCATTTCACTGATCTGGCCTTGATTCTGTTCTCCAGGAGAAACTCATTTGTTCTTTGTTACCTGTGGCCCTGGCTCTGTCCTCTGAGAGTATCCCTTGTCCATTACCTCCCCTGACCTCATCTGAAGTGAGTGGTGAAGAGTCAGCCTTCCTTGGTAGCTGTGTAGACTTTGCAAGCCACTTCCCAACCATCTTAGTTCAGATTCTAGAATCTGGCTGGATGTGGAACTGAGAGCTACAGAACTCCACTGATTGGGGTGAGTGGGCTATTAATGACAATAGTAACAAGGTTTGACATTTCTATGGTGCTTCTGGTTTCCAGACGCTTTTATATGCATTATTGCGTGCAGTCCTCAAAACAACCCCATGCCGTGGGGATATGTAACAGTGAAAAAAAACACTGGGAAGTCTAATTCACATTTTATATATTATTCACAATTAATTCACATTTCACATATTATAGGTCCATTCACAAGGCAAGAAAGAAAACTTACTTTATGATTTGCTCCTGCTTTATGGATCTCCCCCACCTTTTTTTTTTTTCTTTAACCTGATCTGGGCCATTTTGTGGGCTAATGATTCAGCCTGTTCATGTTGTTAAAAATATAACCTGGCCTCAGATTTGATGAGCCATCATCCATCTCTTCCCAGCAAACAAATAATTTGCTTTTGGTAAAGGAGACTGATGAGATTCTTCTCATTCTGAGAAACTGTATTCAGGTCTGAAATACCTGATTCCACCCTGCTCTCTCCTCTTTACAGAATCACGGGATTTCAGCTCTAGAAAAGCTGATAATATTGTTCTAGACCCATGACTCATTCCATCTTCCTCAGAGGCTGAGGGTGTTCTTCAGAGGTACTTTCATGGGTCATTTCAGAGCAGATGAGGTAGGGGGTGGGGGTTGAGAAGAGTTCATCAGTTTTGGCTCTGGGCTTTTTATCACCCCTCAATCAGGGCAGCCTAGCTTTGGACTGTATCATTAGAATAAAAGATTCAACTACTAACAAAACTTGCAGACCGTGGTTATTAGTTAAATACATTATCTCTCCAGATGAAAAACTTGAGGTCCAGAGAGGTTAATTGACTAGCCTGAATGCACACAAGATGCTCACTGGAGGAACTGGCATTAACACGGCTGTTTCCTGAATCCCAGAGAAGCCGTTCTTCTGCTCTGGAGTGGTTGCCTATTGCTTCTCTTGGTATAGCATGTGGTCTAAGATAAAGGGTGGGAGTCAGTGACTGAGAGCATGGGTAACTTGGGCAGGCAGCTTCAACCTCTTGCTCTTGGTCTCCCAATTCCTCATTAAGTGAAACAGGAACAATCCTAGCTTCCTTTCCAGGGCAGGGCTGCTCTGTGAATGGCTGATGGTGCACCCTGCTAGGATCTTGGCACCTCTCAGGCAATTTCATCAGCCCCTATTTACCAAGGCACTGACTGAATTCTTTCTGCCATTCTGTCTTCTTGTCCTGCGTGTAGTTAGCTAACAGTGCCATTTAAAATCTTAAGTTGGAGAGGACAACATAATTGTCCTGTTAGATTTTGGGCTTTTAGAATGCTGTTCTTCCCCAGAATTTGAAGGTAGAGTGGGTGGAGGTCAGCTTGATTCTGTCTCAATCCATGGTCTAGGAGTATTAAATGCAAGAAATGGCTGCTCTGTCCATCTCTCCTCCCCCGCCCTCCATTCTCACCACATGGTATTTATTTCTGCACAGGACTAGAAAAGAGTAATTGCTTTAAATTCGCTTTTCTTTTATTCATTGGCAAAATACCTCACCGTGTCTTGTTTAAATGTGGCTTTTCACACAGTTGCAGCTTTAGTGGGGGGAGGGGCATGAGTAATTTCCTTCTGTGTGTCTTATTGCCCCGAAGAGAGGAAAACAGAGCCCCAATGTTTGGAATGTCAGTGACTTCAGAAGTTCTGGAAGGTTGGTAACTTGTTCCAACCACCAGGTTTGGTTCCCCCAAAGACTTGCATTTTGGCTGTAAGTAGGAGAGGTTCTCTGCAGGCCAGGGGATGGGCCCCTGGAAATGGAGAGTGGTGTGGTGTGCCCCCTAGATCTTCCTTGCACATGCCCTTCCATGCTCAAGTGAGAGCTGGGGCTCTGCTGCATTAGAATGGTCCTGTGGGTCGGTGTCCATCAGGGGAAACGATCAAGGCAGACTTTATTGGTGGGAATTTGCCCATGTTTTGAGAATTAAAGCTTATTTACTTTAGAGTTAGAGTGACTTTCTTTGCTGTTTATATTCCATTTTAAATTTTTCTGCCCCCTGCTTTGTTCTTTTGGTTTTTAACAAGTCAACAAAAATTCTTTCTAATAACTTTTAAAAAGGTATCATAATGTTGTCCAGAGAGGAAGAAGTGATCAAATTACCCAACAGAGAAACATTGTGCATTTGTTTTTATTTGCTCAGTACTAAATCTCTGTCTGCCCCCCCCGCCAACCTTATTCTCTCTTAAATGTGTAACAACAAAGTAGGAGGTAATTTTTATTTTTCCCAGTGTGCCTTCAGGGAAATCCCTTTTAAATCTATGGATTTTAGTCCAATGAGGGATCTTCTTCCTTTGGTCTGCATTTTGCATATCGTCTGTTTCTTACAGGGCTTCCGTATTGTCTCCGGCTCCACTGGAAATGCAGCAAGGATTCCTAGCACATCCCAGTTGCCATAGCAACAGCAGTCTTTCCCATAATGAGCTGCATCATCTGAACTGATGTCACAGCATCATGCAGCAGGTCAAACAAGGCATCTCCTAGTATTGCATCCTACAGATGTGCTGTAAACATCAAAAGGAGACGGTGGGAGCAGGAGATGGTGAGTGTTGAATGTTCGGGCCTTAATTGCATGGCTGTTTTGTTGGTTAGTCGGTGTCTGCTAAGGCGGAGAAGGGGGGATGTTGTCTGCTTAAAATGGACTGGGGAAAGAAGGCTGTTTTACCTAAATCTGTTTTTCAGGCTGCTGGGTTAAGACAAAGGCCTTTAAGAGTCATAGAAGAATCATAATACAAGAATTCTTCTTCTATCTCTGCCTGTTATTTTTGGTGTTCTCATAAAATTTTTTATAAACATGAGATAATTTTCTATTGCAAAATCCCAAATAGGCTCTAAAATGAGTAGTTCATGGTATTTCAGCATTGTAAAGATACAGATTTCTTTTTTTTATGGGACAGAGCTAATTGGTCTTCTATTTGCGCTTCTGATTTTTGAAATATTTAGTGATTTACAGTATGAAATTTAGTATTTACATTGGTTGGGTTTCAGTTTTTTCGTGGCAAGGAACAAATGCTGAATAAGCATTTGACATAACCCTGATGTGAAAGGGGATCTCTTGCATGTTTAACACAGAATTTATTAAAAGCATGAAGACCCAAACCAAATGAAATTACTTGAGTCTTTTGATTTATATGGTAGTCCTTCAACCCATGTCCTTCATAGTTAGTTGAAAGCCTGTCCTGATATTTTCCCATCTCTAGCTAGTCTCTAAAACAGCTGGAGTTGTTTGCAGGTGGACTTGTAACAAGTCTGCTCTCTGCGGCAGTTGCAGTGAAGGGTAACACCGAGGAGAACCCCTGGAAGTGCCGGAGGTGCTGCTCTTAACTTTAGCCAGAATCTGGTAAGATGAATAAATAGCAGGGTTCTCAGTAACTGTGGCGAATATAGATCTCTGGGCTTAGTCATAACCTCAACTCAATCCTGAAACTCCAGATAAACATGCATCATGTTCATTTCAACTCTTAGCTATTTCTTAGCCATCTTCGTTTTGTGTGTTTGTGTGTGTGTGTGTGTGTGTGTGTGTATGTGTATTTTTTTTTCTTCCTCTCTAAAAACTGTGGCCTGATGGTGTCAGATAAGGAGCAGTGTTTTGCTTTTTGTTTTGGGAAATGAAATGGATTTTCCTGGTGCAGCTGATTGCTACTAAGAGAGAGAAAGGAGGAGGCACATGTCAGCTCAGTTGATCAATATGTCCACTTGGAATCAGGGAGTGGTCTTTTGGCTCAGTGCTGCTGAGTTGATAGTTTTTATTTGAGAAGTCTTATAGGAAAGAATGGCAACCCCCTAGTTCCTCTTCTTTTAGGCTGTTTATTGAGCCTGAAAGAGATGTATCCTAGAAGCAGGAAAAGCAATACCTCTAGCCAGGTTGGAGTGATTCTTTTTTTTTTTTTTTTTTGCAATTATATTGGTCCCATTAGGCACTAGCTGGAATAAGAGACCTTAGATTTTAATTAGTTTGTTTATACACATCACATACATACTACTGTCAGTCCTTTAAGCTTATGTGGCTGACATGAAGCTATTTGGGATGGGAGAGGTCAGCTCAGCCTGTTTTATTGCAAGCACTTAGGAGCATGAATTGTTCATTGCCTGCTTTTTTGTTGTATAATGTGAACAGAAAGCTCTGCCGGGACTGCTGGGTGTGAACGCAGCCAAGTCAGAAGCTCTAAGGTGACAGGGAGGAGTCCTAGATGGAGATGGGGGAAGGGAAAGTGTATCTAGTTGCTGGATTATGAGTCTGGGGAAAATCACTTAGTGCCCATTAGAATTCTTTTAAAGTATTACTTCCAAGGAGATGCAACGAAGAAAGACTTGTTTGGTAACATGAATTGTTAGGAGTAAAAATAACCAAAGGCAGCATTTTAATGAGTTTTCTATTTGTTTAATTTTTGTTTCTTTTGTCTAACACCGCGTTCAACTGCTTCATCATGGGTGATTTGTACAATTACTGGAAGTCGCAGAAGCCAGATTCCTTAAGGGCAGTATTAGAAAAAGTGGAGTCATGCTTCAAGGGTGGGGAAGGCGCTGGTGGGTGTGGGCTGACGCAGTTGTCTGGTGGAATATCCTCTCTGTTCAGAGGAACCTGTGACTCCCCCACCCCCAACCCCCCACTGCAAGTATTCAAAATGCAGTTATAGTTCTCCAACTTTATGCTTTTGTGCTCTTTTTGCTCCAGGAGAACAAAGCCCTAGTAATGGGAGCTGTCATCCTGATGCTCAGTTTCTTTGCAGAGGGCCACAGCCCGTGCTGCTCTCTGATGAGCCGTGTGTCTTAATTACTGGCTAGGGCTATTTCACTTGCCTTAGTTTTAATATATCCCCAAGGGGTTGTATGGGGCGTGTGTGTATGGGGGAAGGGAGAGACTGCTCTATGGCTGCATTTAGTGGTGTTTCACTGAAACTTTCTAGAATTTAGAGAATTTTGTTTCACAATGATGAGTGAAAGATCATCAAGACCATGTTTACAGTGTGGCCAAGTTTCATCATGGAAGCCTCACAAGAAGTTAACCTCCTCCATGCTTTTAGTCATGGCTTTTTTTTTTTTCTTTTTTTTCCCCTGAATTACAAAGTTGCAAAAAAGTGAGTTATTTGTGGGATTGACAAAAATAGTAATCAAAATAACAGTCACATATGTCATTTTTCAGTTCTTACTATGTATCAGGCACTGGACCTAACATTGTTTATATCTCAGTTAGCCCTTATAATGACACTATGAGGTAGAGAATAAGAATTTCACTTTACAAGATTAGATGATATCCATGTTTTGCAGAAACCAAGTCTTAGCCAGGTTAAAAATTTGGCTAAGGTCATGTAGTTAGTAAGTGCTTGGGTCAGGATTCCAAACCAGTGTGATTTGACTGTGATGCCCACATGCTTACTCACAGACGTCTTGGTTTTATGACATCTTAACTGTGTATACCACGCAGATCAGTCATCTTTACTCTATCACACTCACCCCACCCTTCTCATTCTAATTGGAAAATCAGAGTTCAAACTTTCACATGTGGAATGAAATCCCATTTATGATACCAAGTTCAATTTTACTATGAGGATGAGCTTGAATTTTGGGGAGGTCCTTGACTGATTCTAGAGATTTAAGTAATGTAGCATTGATGCTCAGAACTTTCACCACTACCCTTGCTTGGCACATCTTTCTAGCAGAATCTGCATATGGAAAATGCTACATGAATGAGTGTGAACATGATGGAATTGTACTAAAAGCAGGTCTTATCTAGGTCAGTAATGAATCAAGTTTGTTGTCCCTGTCTTATCAGCTACATATGTAATTCTCTGCTAATTTTAAGACATTTGCATTCTCTGGTAATACTAGGCGAGGGATAGAAGAGGAGACTTCTCTCACAGTCAGAAGGCATACTCCAAATCCATCTCTTGGGTCAAGAAGACCAAAAGAGAGTTATTTTGCTGAGTATCTCAGTGGCTGAATCCACATGCTGCCTATCTCTGACAGAGTACCAGAATAATGGGATTGTGCAACATCCTGGAAGCCTTGTGTTTGAGGAGAGCTGATACAGTCATCTCTGCATCATCTTGCCCATCCCCGGCTCTCCACGCCCAGTGTCATTAGTGGGCTCTGAGGGCTGTTCTTTGTTTGACTGTGGGGCTAATGCATACACTGACAGCACATTGATATTGATTCTGGTATGGTGAATACTTAGAAATATCATTCCACGGAGCTCATTAGCCTTTTCTAGGTTCTGGGAAGAAGTTGACCTTTGTCCCAGTTTCCTCCAAGGAGGCCCAAGCTTGTGTCTGCATGAGATAGAGAAATGAGAGACTGATATGAAAGCCGTAGAGTTACTGGGTGACTACATGAGTAAGTACAGGAGTTAAATTATTAACTAGGAGATAAAAAAGCCAGTGGAAGTTAGGGAAGTTGGTAGACCTGCTACATGTGTCTGATTTCCTCCTATTTCCAATCCTACAATCAGTGAATTATAATTTGTTTTGATCCTATGAATTGATTTCAGTTCAACAAGTATTGTTGAGTATCTACTATGTGCCAGGCACTGTCAGGGAACATAGTGGTAAACAAGACAGATAAACAGGTAAATTTATAGTGGAATAATTTATTCACTCTTATACTATAATACTACTATTTCTATTTAGTTCCGTTCCACTTGCTAATAGATAAACCCATTATTTCTACACATCTGTATAGGTGCATATGCATAATGGTCTACATGTAGAGATAAAATCACTGCAGCAAATAATAGCTTTGTTGTTTTTTTTTTCTGCTTGGGTTGGGATTGGAATTTTGCTTGGTGTAGACAAAACGTGTATGGAAATTAGCATTTTGTTGGTATAAGCTGTTTTGAAAAATGTAGTTGTAATCAACCAAAAAGTACATGTCCATCTCAACTGACATAAACCTGACATATGGAAATATGAAATGTATATGACAGATCAGCTAAGGAGAGATTTTTTTCATTTTTATAAAAGGTATTTCTCACTTAAAAAAAAAAGGTTTTGTTTATTTAGAGAAAGAGTACAAGCCAGGGGGAGGGGCAGAGGGAGAGGGAGAGAGAGAATCCCAAGCAGACTTCTGAGCATGGAGCCTGACACGGGGCTCAGTCCCATGACCCTGAGATCATGACCTGAGCTAAAATCATGAGTGGGATGCTTAACCGACTGAGCCACCCAGGCTCCCCTAAAAGTTATTTTAAACACTGCCCAGAGCCCTCTAAGTTGGATGTTTCAGGCAGCGTGCCAGTGGAGGTATGTGCACGTGGGCACAAGCACCAGTCGCCTCTAGCCATGAGCAGCCCGTCCATGCCTCCTAGTAGATCTTACAAACATCACTTCAAATGGGAAGCATTTCTTTAAACAATTATAGTATCTCATATATTTAAAACTATGATTGTAATTTCATAAACTTTCCTGAAATTTTTCAGGTGCATGATCATACATATATGAGGTGTGTCTGACTTGTGACAATCACTTGAAGATTGACTACTGTTCTCCCCAAAGAGAGAATGTGGAATCTTTAGAACAGGGTCTTAAGCCAGATAATTCATGGGAAGAACATGGCTTGCATCTTGTTTTGTATACTTCTGGGTCAGGCTTTCTGGGTTTGCAACCTGTGCTTACATAGGGCCTGTGCTAAGAAGGGTCCACACTTGATTTAAAGTTCCACTGTCATCATCTTGAAATTCTTTTTTTTTCATTCTTTTGGGAGGGGGTTGCATCTTGAAATCCTTTTTTTTTTTTTAAATCTTTTTTTAAAAGATTTTTTTTATTATTTGAGAGAGAGTGAGAGAGAGTGAGATAGCACGGACATGCACACAGGTGGGGAGGGGCAGAGGGAGAGAGAGAATCTCAGGCAGACTCCTTGCTGAGTGCAGAGCCTGATATGGGGCTCAGTCCCACAACTGCAAGATCATGACCTGAGCCAAAATCAAGAGTTGGAGGCACAACCAACTGAGCCACCCAGAAACCCCCATCTTGAAATTCTCAATAATTTTTTTAAGATGTATTTATTTATGAGAGAGAGAATCCTCAAGCAGACTCACCTGTGAGCGTGAAGCCTGACGAGGGGCTCGATCCCAGAATCCTGAGATCATGACCAGAGCCAAAATCAAGAGTCAGCTGCTTGACCAATGGAGCCATTCAGGTGCCCTCTTAATAATTTTTGAGCAGGGGGTTCTGTGTTTTCAGTTTACACTGGACCCTGCAAATTATGTAGCCAGTTCTGTACAGCCGTTTTGGTATAAAAAATTGACACACAAATTTGAGTTCCAAGCTTCTCTTTGGTAGGAATGAGGTGATGTGGCTCACTTGGCAAGAGTTGATGTAGCAGTTTCCTCCAGTTCATCAGAGTCTGTACACCAGTCCCGTCCATTGGCCCAGCTGCTGCTACTGCCTGAGCCCTATGGATTCTTGAGTTTGAGACCTCTGCTCTGGAATAATTCAAACAGAAATTGCAGAGCTTAAAATAACTAAAGTACCACTGTCAAAACAACCCAGAGTAAAGACCCCATATGTTGTAACTTAGAATCATCCATGGTAAATTCAGTGCCATGCACAGTAATTCAGTGGCATTTCTTTTACAGGCAATGGGGGACATATTACATTATACCTAAAGATATTTGGTAGGTCAGGCTTATTTATCATTACCATTGCTTTCAAGGGAGAAATCAAATCTTTGCAAAGCAAGCTAATTAACCATCCTGTGGTTCATTGTTTATGTTTATTCTCCCACCCTTTGTTTAGTCCTTGATTACTTTTATCACTTCTTTGTTTAACTCTCATTTGAATTACACAACATTTTTATGCTGGCTGGGTGTTTTTTTTTTTTTTTTTTTTTTTTGTTGTTGTTGTTGTTGTTGTTGTTGTTGTTTTTTTAGCACTATCCTTTTTTAATATTCTCTCTCCAGGAGACTCAAAACCATAATTTGAGGTTATAGTATTGCAGGAAGACTTCATATTTTTTTTAGTTAAAAAAGGAATTACAGTCAGTATTTATAATGAACCCTTCCCTAGCAAGGCAGTTCTAGCCATGCTAATGTTTGTGAGTCTAGAGCCACCATTACTGTTTGTAATAATTAGATGCTGGTGGTAGACTCTTGAACCTTATAGTATGTGAAGCCTTCTGACCTTTCATGTTACAGTGAGAAGTGGCTGTATTAATCTGTGATGTGCAGAGAATTGTTAGAGAATTAATACGAATGAAGGATGGCACTTCTGTGCAGGAAAAAGAGAACTTTATTTTTTCTTTGACTAGATGACAGTAAACTAGCCTTACCATGTACCCTGTAACGATCCTAATGCCTACCATGGCCACCATCACACAACCTGTAAAACCAGCTGTGTTAGATAATTTCACTATTTAGCTATCAACAAATGCCTCAGATATCCACCCTGTGTAAGATCATGTGCTGAAGGGAACAAACACTTTACAAATTAGGACAACCAAAGGCATGCACTTGTCTATTACTTGGAAAGCTTGTCATAGATTTAACATCCTGTTGTCAGGGCTCTGCTTGCAGACAGTCCTGACTAGTTCCTCCCTTGTTTGGGAGGTATGCCGAAATGGAGTTCCAGGCATGTCCGAGGCTGCCCTCATCTTTTGCTCTTTTCATTCATTTCCTTGATTTAAATGTTTTTTCTTTTTCTTTTTAAGATTTTATTTATTTGAGAGAGAGAAAAAACAGGTGCACAGTGTATGCATACAAGTGGGGGGAGGGACAGAGGGAGAGAGAAGCAGGCTTCCCGCTGAGCAAGGAGCCTGCAGCCGGACTCGATTCCAGGACCCTGAGATCACGACCTGAGCCAAAGGCAGCCGCTTAACCGACTGAGCCACGCAGGGGTCCCTAAATGTTTTTTCTTAAATAACTCCTAACTTTAGCCACTCAAAATCACTGTTTTGTACCCCTCTTAGCTCTTCCAGTTCTTTTTCTTTTTTCTTTACTTTTTCATTTTAGTTAAGCTCTTCCGATTCTTAATGCTCATAGAGTCTCTCTTTGACCACTGTCGCTTTCTGGGATAGCTCTGGACCCGCCCTAACCCTCTCCACTAGCGGCCCCCTGGCTCCTAGCTCCCCTGCCACTGTGCATTCCCATCACATTAGCATAAAAATAGCCCATCTACAACCAAGAGACACTGCAGCTCCCCTTGTGAGGTAAACTGCTTACAGTTAGCTTTTACTAATACAAATATCGTACTCAGTTTACTCTGCCCTTTTTTTTTTTGTCTATGAAATAAAAGGGAATGACTCTTTACAATTTGTATTAGCTACCCTTCCAGGCAGTCTGTGTGGCATCAACTAGAAATAGCCAAAATAGTAGGCCCTTATGTTGTAGAAGACTATACGTAAAGATGAAAACAGGTATGCAAATGTAGTTTTAATAAAATTCATTCTTTAGTGTGAGTCTTCCATTGCGTTTTCAATTAAAAATAAATGAAAATAAAGAAGGGGGTTGCTGGCAAGAAGGTGGACAGCACAGCAAGTTCCCACAGCAATGCATCTTTCCTCGCCTCGACCAGGAGTGGAGTACAGCTTCTAGGATACTCTAGGGGAATACCTGTCTCAGGAGCAGCTGCTTGGAGAGAAAGGACAGATCTGAAAATAAAGGCAAAAAATAAAAACGACCTCTAAAACTGGCTCAGAGAACTAATGATTGCTCTGAGAACTGATAAAAAATTAGACTGGTGAATTAAGATATATGTTTTTCTCTAACTTAGTAATAAATAATTGATAACATGATTTGTAAGCATTTGAATTTTGACTAATAAACCTGAAAAGGAGTACTAGGCTAAGAGGCAGAGGACCGAGAAAAAGGTACATAACCAGCTTAGGAAGAGACATGTTTTACCATGTTAGTTTTTACTTAGTGGGTTTTCCCTTTTGGTCTTTGCTCTAATTAATATTATCAGGCCTATTGTGAATAAGTCCACATTTTATTTTCATTTTTTAAAATTATTCCTTAAGGAAATGACAAAAATCATGATCTTTGGTATGCTGTTTTTCTCTGGTTCTTAGATGTTAGATTTAACACCATCCTTGTGTAAATATCACATATGATTAAAAACCTAAACAAGTAGTAAAATGAGTGCTGTCAACCAGCTTGAGGAGAAATCAAAATGTTCCTTTTCAAAGATGGTGATGGAAATGTCATATTACCAAACTTAAAGTGTTTTTTTACAGGAATTTGTACCAAGTGAGGGTTTCCATTTTGGGTTTTGAATTCCTAAAATCCAATAATTTACTCATTTGTATATAGACTGATATTCTCTGTGTAGGAGATTAGTGGTAGGGGAGGTGGACAGGAGCAGTTGGTCCCATGGGAGCAATAGCCAGATCTCCCTTCTTGAATCATGCTATCTGCTGACACCCTAAATCTAATCACTAGGTGAGAACAGAGCCCAGGAGGGTGGATTTTAGAGCTAGGTGTATTTACCTTTGAATCTTAGCTCTAACATAAAATTATTAGATCTATGATCTTGAGTTTCTAGAGTGTCATTTTTATGTAATGTTATTGGCACAATGCGTTTGATAAGTGAAAGTTATTATTTCACTTCTCAGAAGTAGTGGGATAAGCTTAATATTCTCCCAAGAAATATAATTTCTCAACTCCAATCCTGAAACCAAGGAAACAAGTTTCAGAGCTTTCATAAATGGAAAGGAAACCCTTTAATATACTTTAAATGCTTATATGGTTCTATACACATATATTATTTCACTTAATTTCCTTTCCCTGCTTAATTTTTCTCCATAGCACTTAACACCATCTGCAAACATATTTGTCCTTATCTCCCTTTAGTATAAAGCAAGTTGCATGAGGGCAGAGATTTTTATCTGTTTTGTTCATTGATGTTTCCTTAGCTCCTAGAATATTGCCGGCATATAGTAAGTGCTCAATAAATATTTGTTGCAAGACTGAATGAATCTGGGGTGCCTAGATTGCTCAGTCAGGTAAGTGGCTGCCTTTGTCTTGGGTCATCTTCCCAGGGTTCTGAGATAGAGCCCCCACGTTGTCGGGCTCTCTGTTCAGTGGGGAATCTTCTTCTCCCTCTGCCCCCTCCCCGTTTGTGCTCCCTCTTTCTCTCACTCTCATGAATAAAATCTTTAAAAAAATAATGAATGATCTTCCCTTATAAATCTCCCTATGAGGGAGGCAATATGATTGTATTCAATAAGTAGTAAATGAATTCTCTTTTGCAGTGATGCTTTTCAAGTTTCTAAACATCCTCGAGTAATTCTTACTATTCCAGATAGCATGCCAAGAAGCCCCTGTGGCTGATGGTTAGGCCATCATGCACCATCCAATTATTCTAAATTCTCCACTGAAAGCACAGATATTGCCTAGGCAGTTCTGATAGGCTCCTGCTCTTTATAGGGTTTCTGCAAGGGACCTTGGGTTTCTTTGGTCATTTGAAAGATGCATTGATTCTTCTGTTGGTGGTTCTTTCTTTCTTTCTATCTCTCTTTAGTGAACTCCAGTCTCCTTCAGAAACAGTTACTGATTCTTCTTTAAACCATGAATCCTTAGCTATAAATCTCAGACTGATGGATTGGTGGATATTGAAAGAATCTCCAGGGAAAAGACCAGAGAGGGGGAATGATAAGTCTTAGAAGTCAATCCTTCCCTTTTGCTAGTTAAAATGCTCTAATGAGAAGTAAAGCAAAGCACAGGCACATAGCAATACAGTTGTTTGGCCAGAGCATACAGACTTGTAAGTGAAGGGAATAATTAAGATAGCTGATGTCTGCCATTTATGTTAAAGTAGAAGCAAACTGTCTTTTAGCAGTGGACATCTATAACTGAATTTTGTATTAAAGACATAGTCTAAATGTCATGCTTTTGAACTGAGTATTTCTCAGAGAGCAGGTGTGAGATTTTTTTTTTCTTGAAATTCGAACCATTTTGACAGCATCCTATTTTTAGAATGCCTTTCTCTGTAAAAAGGCAAAACAATATCCAAAAGTAATTAGAAAAACATCCTGGGAGAAGGCTGTGTTCTGGTTGTATCATAATAACAGGCTGAATCGCTTCTCGGCCTTTTGGCTAAGATCAAGTATAATAACAGGCTGAATAAGAAAATATAATGCTGTTAAAATTTAAAACTCATAGTGTTTTTATTTTATGGTTATGAAACATATTGAATATGTTTACTTTAGCAACCTCATCAAACTACAGGATAAAAATTATGCCTCATGAAAATTTTCTTTCATCTGCAACACATGCCATGGGTAGTTGAAATACACAAGGATATTATTGTGTTCAAGTAGAATCTTATTCTGACCTATTTTTAAGAGCCCTGGACTGGAAATGAGGAATTTGAGTTTTAGTGTCTGCTGAGATAATCTTCCTAAACATTAGTTTTCTCTACAATAAAACAAGAAGATTAAATTTAAATGACTTTTTTTCCTTTTATCTCTAGTATTTTATGCCTTAGTGGCAGGGTTCTCCATACCTTTCAATTGTTCAGTCATGTGATTTTTCCAAAACAGTGTTCCATAGAATATTTTAAATTTGCTTAGAGCCCTCATATAGGTGAAAACATATTTTAATTTATACACTATTTAAATTTCACACTTGTGTGTTTCATTAGCTTGTGTTCCATAGTAGTCTTGGTGGTTAACCTATGGTCAATGTGTAAGTTTTCACTCACACCACCAAATTATTGTTTTTTACAACCCACTTTTTTAACAGTTTCCTTATCTTGCAAATTCATGTATTTTATATTTGTTCTTTCTCTTGTTAGCCATAACATGTATTTTCTGTTACTGAGTTGAGTGAAATATTTGGTTCTCCTCTACCCCTCCTACTGGATGTGGAATCTTTTTAGAAAGTCACACTGCTGTACCAGACATTCATAAAAAATACCAGTGTTTGTACTTTCATAAGGTCAAATCATATGGAATTTCCATTTTTATAAGTCAAAAATGGCCAAACATTGGTAGTTTCATGTGGTTCAACCCACTAATTTGTTAATTATTATAGCAGTGATATTATTATAATTCAGTAACCAAAGTTAGTCCTTAAACGAGTAAGTGAAATAGTGCAAAAAGCACACAGGGGTTTTGGTGAAAGACTGATCTGGGATTGAATTCTGCTTTTCTGCTATTAGAATGTTCCTCGGGCAAGTTGCTCAAGCTCGCTGAGTTTGTTTCTTCTTTTGTAAAGTGGAAGTGCTGACACCTGCCACACAGGCTTGCTGAGAATGTCCATGATTCTCAGAATGATGCCTGCTACATGCTTCCCACTCAGTTATTGGTCATGATATTGTTACAGTGTAACCATCATAGGGCTCCTTCATAAATAAATATTCATAAATATCTAAATGTTCACCTATTAAAACAAACAAGTGGGGCACCTGGGTGGCTCAGTGGGTTAAGCCTGCCTTCAGCTCAGGTCATGATCTCAGGGTCCTGGGATCGAGCCCCACATCCGGCTCCCTCCTCAGCAGGGAGCCTGCTTCCTCCTCTCTCTCTGCCTGCCTCTCTGCCCACTTGTGATCTCTCTCTCTGTGTCAAATAAATGAAATCTTAAAAAAAAAAAAAACATTTAAACAAGTGGACCTAAACAGACTAAATGAGAAATGGTTACGAGAAGGGGCAGATTTCTAGAATCTTATCCTCTAGGACAGTATAGGCTTTGGCAAGGTTACTAAATGAGAACAGGAAGGCTGTCTTTCATGTCATCCTCAAATAACTGTCTCCGGAGTAATAATTCCATAATTTATCTGGCATCTGCAAATTTACTTCAACCGTTTTCCTTTTTATATTTTGTTTTTTGAGAGGAACAGTAATAAACTGCTTTTATGAAAACTGTGGATTACTACATTATACATAAATATAGCAAATAGATTTTAAATTTTACTCTGTAAAATGGTTTGAACTAAAAAAAGTCATAGAGATTAGATGTTCACAAGTGTTCTATATGTTTAATGCCTACTACATAAACAAGTTGAATATTTCACTTAGTCTAAAATGACTCCCATGAGACTTGAGTCTAGTCCTAGACTGGAAGGAACAGATCTTGAGCTCTCCTCTTTTTTTCTGGACGATCCTGTGCTTGTTGATCCCATAGCTATGTGGTGATGACTCATGAATTCAGATTTTTAGGCTCTGAGCTTCTTTTTTTTCTGAGATTCAGACTTCTATTTCTCCCGCCTTCTGTATGTCTTCTTCTGAATCTTCCATGACTACTTTCACTCTGCATACCTAAAATGATCTTATCCTCTCCCCATTCCAAACTTGTTTCCCTTTCTGAACTTGTCTTCAACCCTGTCCCTCAGTGTAGAGACTGGGCATCACCCTCAGCTTCCTATTCTGTCTCTCCCCTCCCAGATCCAAGTCAGTGGAGTCACCAAGTCCTGTAGTGTTTCTCATTCTTTGGGCTTTGGTGAGAATGAGCTTAGGGGAACCCCAAGTAATTTTTTATTCTGTGATAGGCTCAAGTCATGCTCCCTGACTACCTGGCTTTCCCTTTTCTAAACCAAAGACCTGATATCATTAGACATTCTGTCACGGAAGCCCCTTCCATCCCCAGGATCTTTCTAGCTGTGCTCTGAACTTTTTGAGTTCTGTTAAGACCTGTGTCCAGGGCAACTTCAGGTATCCATTATGGCAAATGTGCTGTGTCAAAGAGGGAGAAGATGCACAGTGCGAGCACGGGATGGGGACGCTAACAAACAGAAGTGTTATTCTAGATGAAAAGAGTTTGGTACTTTATTCACTTTGAAATAAAAGTTTATCTGATAAGAGAGTTCCAAAAGTTGATATATAAAGTTACTACATCTGACTCAAGAGGATTACTTACTGCTGACTTCAGCACCAGAATGTATTTCTTTTTTGCAGGCATGATGCTCATTTGTCTTTTGAATAATTCCAATGGGCAGGAGCCAGTTTTAACTCTGTGACCCACAACATTGGCATTGTTTACAGTAATGTTCACATGAAAACAAAGCAGTGACCTTTTTTTTTACCCCCTTGAGGGATTCAGACAACTGGTTCCCATGAGGAAGTCAGGTGGCATATTGGTGAGCTGGGCTTGGGGTCAGTTAGAACTTCTGAGTTCAGATTCCAGTTACACACTAGCTCTGTGCTGGGGGAAGGTTTCCTAGCCTTTCTTGGGTCTGCATTTCTTCATAGTACCTGCCTTATCAAGTATTGTGTAGTTTAGAAATCTGTGTGTAGAGCACCTAGCATAGGGCCTAGGATGCAGGAAATTCCGAGGAATGGTACTCTTAATCTCATCAAGAGAAATTCCCCATTTTAAAATATGCATTTACTTCTCTAATACAGATTGAATTTACGCAGTCTGCTACACAGTCATTATTAAAAATACTCTATACAGTTAATGTCACATTTTCCCCACAGATGTTGAATGTGCAAGCAGACACAAGGGTTGTGCATTGTTTGTCAGGGAACGAAATTGCCTAGAGGGGTTCTCTCAGTACAGGTAAAGCTTTGCCTTGGAAGTGATTATGTGATTTAGCAACAAAGGGTTAATATTCTTTACCCTGTCAGCTGTGGTTTAGCCTGGAGCCTCTCGACCTGAAATACCTCCATCACTGAGTTCCAGATGTCTGCGTATGTCCACAGAATGTCTGCCCTATGTCTGTGATGAGTTGATAGTTTGTCCTATCAGTGAGCAGAGTGTATTGGCACCAAAGTCAGAAGAGGTTTCTGAAGAGAATTCCTCCTGGGAGAGGAGGAGTCAGCCACAACAAGCTGTAATCACCAGAAGGTGGAGTGATTCTGAGCCCAATTGGATGTGGGTCACGAGGTATCCTCTCCTGTTACTTGCTGGACAGGGTGAATCCAGTAAAGGCTGAGGAGGAACAAGTCGGCTGGACATGAATGCTGTTTCACTAGAGAATGCATCCCTCATTTGAGCACAAGACCACTGCTTTAGCAACCTTCAGCAAAATACATTGGGCAAGAGGCAGGAAGTCATGTTCCTCTTTCCATGGATGCTCTACCTGGAGGTTTCCAAAGTCTTTCGATTGACTTCCATATCTATTAAAAAATATCTAAGCCCTCTCATATTAATATATCATATATTTTATAAAACATCCACAAAAGTAAAAATTAAAAAGGATGAAAATAATATTGAACAGAAAACCTAATATTTTCTTCACACTCCTAAAGCTTTGCCTTGTGTCTTCCATGAAGTGAGCCTGTTCCAGAGCATCAGTGGGAGAGGCCTGTTGGTGTAGCTGTTCCTGGCAAAGGTCCCCAGGCTATAAGGAGTGTGCACACATGTGAGACCCATGCTGAGATTTCATGAAATTTTACATAGGGTGCCCCCCTTTTTTTCCAGGGAGCTAGACTCTGCTGAGACAGGTAAGAGAAAGAAACAGAAAACCTAAGACACTATTAATGTGTCTGGTGAGCCCTGGGGAAAATTGGGTTGTAGAAATAAAAAATATTGGGGCACCTGGGTGGCTCAGTGGGTTAAAGCCTCTGCTTTCGGCTCAGGTCATGATCTCAGGGTCCTGGGATTGAGCCCCACATCGGGCTCCCTGCTCAGCAGGGAGCCTGCTTCTTCCTCTCTCTCTGCCTCTCTACTTACTTGTGATCTCTCTTCTTTCAAACAAATAAATAAAATCTTTAAAAAAAATATTTCTGAGACAGTATGTCTGTACTGGATTTTAGAGATTACTGTCAGCCTTTCACATGTGACTCCTCAACAACTCTGTATAGAGCATAAATGATGGAAATTGAGAATTTCTCTAAGCCAATTTGATCACATTCAATTCTCAGATTCTTTTTGGAAATCATAGTAGCCACCCCAGAAGTCTGAGATTGTGATAGTTTGCTACTCTTCCACAACCTTGCTATCAGATTGTAATGAAGGCAAGCCTCAGGCAGAATTTACTACACATCAGATATTTATTGGATTACCATTCATTAGCAAAGTAGGCACAATATATTTTAAATGATCTATTTGGTAGGTTTGATGAAGTCCTAGCTCTCTTTCCTTTTAGGTGGTTCCAACTGTGTAAAGCTTTACTCGAGGTAGGGTTCTGCATCATTTAGTAAGTATCATGCAATCAGAAATTCTTTTAAACCAGTGGTTATAGACAAGCACACATTAGGGATTGTTCCTCAGATAGCATTACTAAGGGGTGTACCTGAGGATTCTTATCCTTTCTCTTCTGCAATTTTAGCTAATTTGCATGCCTTCAATACCCTTAATTTCACTAAGGAAAATCTTCTAACTTTCAACTTGCTAAATGGTAAAACTGGTTATTGAAGTAGTACTGAGCCTATCCCCTTTCTGAAATAATGCTGGCCAGCACATACCCCTGACTCCTGGACTGTATATTCCAGATACCACTTTAGCTGACTACACATAGAAATGAAGCTTAAATTGTCATACAGTGATACTGAAGTCTATTAAAGTACATTGCAGATCTTGTAACATTGGGTTACTATTTTACACTGAAGCTTATGATCTGTGATTTGTCCCAAAGTCTCTTAGTTGGTGAGGGGTAGATCAAAAATTGAACCCAGTTGTAAATGACTTTCAATCCCATGTTCGTTTGTAATACCAGTGCACCTGGCTATATGCACTTCTGGTGCTGGCCTCCTGGGATTGAAGCCTTTTTCCCCTTGGCCACTTTTAAATAAAGTCTAAAATTTAGTTGATAGTAACATACCAATAGTAGAAAATAAGGAATCCACCTCTTCTGCAGACCTGGTCCCTCCTATAGCTCTTTCTGAGGAAAGGAAGGATAATCCCTACCAGAATTATGAGGTTTTGCTTACATTTCCAAAAAGTGACTTTGGTTGCTTTGTTTCTTACAACCCTTTTCCTCAAGGAAATTGGAGTATGTTTTCCAGGTCCTGGAGGACATTTGTGGCCTCTGAGGGCCATGACCCAAAGTCAGGGGCTGGTCTGGATAGCGAGGTGGAGATGAAGGGCTAGAGGATATGCCTGGGGTGGGGGATGGTGACCATTCTGACAGCAAAAGCAAGGAATTCAAGGTGGTCCAGACCAGAAATAAGCTAGACAGGTGCTAGGGGATTTTAGATGGTGCAGCCAATGGTAGGGGTCAACCTGCCTTACCCAGAAGAACATAGGTCTGGGACAGAGAAAGAATATCCAAAAATGAAAACAAAACAAAAGAAAACAACCCCCCCCCAAAAACCCCAGTTATCCAGAACCAAATAGAAACCCAGAGTGTTTAGTAAGAAGAATGTGGATACTGAGAAACTTTTGTTTTGTTAGATTGGGGAATTTGTGCTTCCTTTTCTCTCCTAGCATTGCTACTGCAATGCTTTTACCCTGGATGCTATGAAGTTTCTGATACATACTAAACCAGAGGGAGTTTTCCACAGTGCTCCCCATCCAGCAACTCTGCAGGGCCCAGGTAATTCTGGAAAGATGTGAGTGGCCCTGTGTCTTTTACTATTCTCGTGTGCTCTAATATCCCGAGTCTGCTCACTGGTCCCAGAGTCCTCCTCACAGACCTTCCCAGGACACCTCTCTGATTCTCACATCCAGAGGATTCCTGGTGGCTACTCTGCCTGGCGAGAGTACTTGAGGTAGAGGTCCACTTGAAGGCACCCCCTTTGAACCCTTGCTTTTAGTTATCTGATTCATAAAAGGAACTCTCTAGTACTCAATAGGAACGATGGCATTGGTATTTGATAGAACAGGAATTGTTTGAAGGGGCTTTTACAGATCTATTGGACAATAGCCATTTCCATACTGATGACATTGCAGTATTTCAAAACAAGAGCTATTTTGGGCAGGACTTCAAAACTATACTCTATAGATCCAAAGTGATTTTGACTTGTATATGGGAGTGACTGTTTTTTAAATGCCCTTGAAATGTTTCATTTAACTTAAAAACTTAAAAATCAAGGGACATCTTTTTCCACAGAAGTCTTTTGATTTTGTGGCTCTGTGTAGATTCTAGGAAAGGAAGAAAAACATTTTATGGCCAGAGATTGCAGAATCCTGGGCCAAGGGTAAAGGAGTATCTTTTTCTTGGCCTTATATAGTCCTGAGCCTCAGAAATATAGAATGATCTGTGAGCCTGTTAAGGGTTTATGTAATGACTAATGGGATACAATTTTGTTTTAAGAGTTGGAAGTTCCAAATTTATTAAAAATGTGCAGCATTGGGGCACCTGGGTGGCTCACTGGGTTAAAGCCTCTGCCTTCAGCTCAGGTCATGATCTCAGGGTCCTGGGATTGAGCCCCGCGTCAGGATCTCTGCTCAGCAGGGAGCCTGCTTCCTCCTCTCTCTCTCTCTGCCTACTTGTAATCTCGGTCTCTCTCTGTCAAATAAATAAATAAATAAAAATATTTAAAATAAAAAAAATGTGCAGCAGCATCATCATCGCTGTCATCATTATTACAACAACAGTAATGACTTTATTCCAGTTTTGAGTGCTTTCTGTGTGTCAGCCTCTATGTTAAGAAGTGCTTCACATGCACTAACTTAATAAATATTCAGTAAATTTATTAAAAGGGAGTGGGAGGACATAGTGCCCACATCTTGGTTTCTAAACACCCTTCTTCAACAAAAGGAATCAGAGCTCATTGGAGAAATGGCTAATTCTAGGGCTAGGGCAGAGAAAAATTTAAGATAAAGTGTGAACATCATGCAGTATGAGAAAGTAAGGAAGTGCCCCAAAAGCAAAAGGGTGGGGCATGTCAAAGGAGCCAAGCCAAAAGAACTAATGGTCAGATCTGGAATACTGAGCAATAAAGTAAATAATGTAGTATTGAGTTATAATCCAAAGTATAAAATAAATATACATGAGTACAGATTAATATAAATAAATAATAAAATTAAATAAATTTAATAATAATAAATAAATAATAAATAAATAAATTAGTAAACAGGGAAGAAGAGACACATTTTTCTTACAGAAGAATTCCAAGTACTGTGTGTAAGTACTCCTGTATCTAAAAGTAAGAGCTTAACCCACCCCCACAACCCACTTAGGGCGGGCTAGGCTTTGTGACTCACTTCCAAGAAACAGAGTATGGAAAGAGAACAATTTATAGGAGAGAAATCTGGCAAATACCACCTTAGGCAGATGATGAAGATTAACATCATTAGTGATAATTGTGCCAGTGTCACCCATCCCTTATGTGAAGTGATAACAGCTCTTCATCTCCATTGTATTCTTTTGCAAAACCCATTAGCCCATTCTAATTTTGATAGGAACATGAGAGAAACATCAGATAAACCCAGATTGGGGTTCTACAGAGTAGCCAGCCTCTCTTCCTCAGGACTGTCAAGGTCCTATGGAAAAGCCCAATTAACTGTACAGAACAAGGAGACCAAGAAGTTGTGTCAACTAAATGCAATGTGGCACCCTAGATTGGGTCCTGAAACAGAAGACATTAAGGATAAAATGGCAAAATCCAAATAAAGTGTGGATTTTAATTAGTAGTTCTGTGCCAAGATCAGCTTTATAGATTTTTTTTTTTGATTTATTTATTTGAGAGAGAGTGAGCAAGCAGGGGGAGGGGCAGAGGGAGAGGAAGAAAGAGACTCTCAAGCAGACTCCCTGCTGAGCATGGAGCCCGATGCGGGGCTCGATGTGGGACTTGATCCTGCAACCAGTGAGATCATGACCTGAGCTGAAACCAAGAGTGGGACGCTCAACTGACTACCCAAGTGCCCCATCAGCTTTATAGTTTTACACATGTACTTTTATAATATGAGACATTAACAGTGGAGGAAATGAGGGTATTATGGGACACTCTGTACTATCTTTACAACTTTTCTGTGAATCTAAAATTATTTCCTATTTCAAAATAAAGTTTATTGAAATACATAAGTGAATGAATATGTAAATAAAATAATTGAAAAAATTTAAAAAGCAGTACAGACTTATTTTTTAAAAATCAGAGTATTGTATTGTAGAAAACGAAAAGCAAAAATTCCTCTCCTCTCTAAGTAGGGACAACAAACCCACCCCATTCCAATCCCAGAAGTAAATATGGTTTAATAATTTGGTATAACTTTCCCCTGATATTTTCTATGATCTATACATTTTAAAATGTATAACTGGAATCTTGCTTTTCATTCTATCCTGTGATTTTTTCTTCTCTACTAAATACTAAATCATTGACTTGGTTTCAAGACAAAATGTAATAATTTTCCACGTGCTTTTTTAAATGTTTGTGAGAGTATTGCTTCCATAGAGGCATTAACTATCAAGTCTATCTTACTTTATTTTTTAAAAAGTTTTATTTATTTGAGAGAGGGAGAGGGAGAGTGCACAAGGGGGAGCAGCAGGCAGAGGGAGAAGCAGGCTTTCCCACCTGAGCAGGGAGCCTGACACAGGGCTCGATCCCAGGACCCTGAGATCATGACCTGAACCGACGGCAGATGCTTAACCAACTGAGCCACCCAGGTGCCCCTCTTATTTTATTTTTAAGCCTTTTAGAGGTATCTTACAGATATGTCTTAGACATTTATAAATTTTTGTCATATTATGCTGTATTGTTACCTGCTGTGCTCTAAAAAAATAGTATTTGGTAATCATGGATTTTTAAGAAACAAAGACTAAGAAAATAAAGTTGTTCATCACTAAAAATATAGAATTAAGAAAGATGTTGCTCGTCGACCATATTTAGGTCATAAATTTGTAGGTGGATTGACATCCATAACTGTAGCTGTTAGTGATAGAAATGGAATATATCTGTGTGTGTGTGTGCGTGTATGCATACATATGTAAAATTTGGAACCATTACTTTACTGCTGCCTCAGGTAGGGTGAAATAGTAACCTGATTGAGCTCAGAGCCTGAGAAATTACTAATTTGAATAAGGTTTTCTTTACTTTCACCCCTCTTGGAACACACCCGGAGAGTTACACAGCTGTGTACACCGTTCCCTGTGCAACCCTAGGGGGCTGTGTGCGCATTTGAGTGTATAGGAGGTGGGCTCCTCAGGTCTCTTCTCCTGTCCTGTTTCTCTCCTGTCTCCTGTTCTTAGCTCATGTTGTAACTGTCCTTCACTGGTCAGACTCACTGTGCCATTCCTAATCTCCCGTTTCTCCACCACTGGCAGGCATATCCTGCAGAGAAAAGCGAAGCTAAATGTTAGGAATTATTCCCATGTCCTACCTCCCCGACACATATCTATAAGTGGATGTACCCCCCCCCCACCGCCCCAACCTACTTTCTCTGGGTTTTATAGGAAGAGGCATAACATTGTTAAAAGCAGGGGTTTTGGAATCAGGAAGAAATGTTCCTGTTTCCTGCTCTGCCACTGTATCTGCGTGACCTTGAACAATGTATTTAAATCTTTCAAATTCTCAATTCTCCAGTCTGTTAAATGGGCATGATGAGGACGCCTGGGTGGCTCAGTGGGTTAAAGCTTCTGCCTTCAGCTCAGGTCATGATCTCAGGGTCCTGGGATCGAGGCCCGCATCTGGCTCTCTGCTCAGCAGGGAGCCTGCTTCCTCCTCTCTCTCTGCCTGCCTCTGAGCCTACTTGTGATCTCTCTCTCTCTGTCAGATAAATAAATTTTTAAAAAATCTAAAAAAAAAAATGGGCATGATGATAGTACCTACCTGGTAGTATTAGAATATAATGCCCAGTTAGTCAGTGTGGTCTCTGGCACAGTAAGTGCCTGGCATGGTGAGTGACCATAGTAACTTCTCTTTGTTCCAGATTAAATCTACCCTCCAGGTCTCACTCACTCAGTAAACTTCTCCTTTGCTTTGGCTTTGTCCTCTGTCTATAAATTGCTCACATCTCCTTTAGGTTAAAAAGTAAACAAGAACCGAAAAAACCCTCCCTTGATTCTACCTTTATTTCGTACTGATGTTCCATTTCTCTTTTCTCACAGTCAAGTTCTTTAACAGGGTGGGATACCCTGCTTCACTTCACATTAGCTCTTAGCTAAAGCAATCTGGATTCCATGCCTCTTACACCCAAACTGTTCTTGTTCAGGTTGCCAGAAAGCAGACAGCTGTTTTTTGCTTACCTCTCATCCTTTCCCCTTCTGGGACCAGTGCGCCATCTTGGGAGCCGCCCTTCCTCTGTGGATCTTTTTTTTTTTTTTTTTTTTTTTAAGATTTTTAAATTTATTCATTTAAGAGAGAGAGACAGAGAGAGCACAAGAACGGGGAGAGGCAGAAGGAGAGGGAGAACCAGACTCCCCGCTGAGCTGGGAGCCAGACATGGGGCTCCATCCCTGGACTTGGAGATCATGACCTTAGCTGAAAGCAGACGCTTAACCATCTAAGCCACCCAGGCACCCCCCTTTGTGGATCTTGATGTAATTGTAAGCTCTGGTGTCCTGTTCTGGAGTTCAGCCCCAGGAGTGGACACAGGACCCTCAGTCAGGCCAAGCAGATGAGCAAGTCAGGGGAGTGGCGGATGGTGGCATTATCTTCTTGCTACCACAATCCCCCTGGACATTCTCTTTCCCTGTCTTTTCTGGGGGCGAGTTCTTCAGTTTTTCCTTGGAGTGCGTAATCTGCCTCATATTCCTTCACTATAATTCTTTTTGCTTATGTGGGACAATTGGTTCTGTTGCTTACAGGAGAAGGACCTAAACCAATACAAGTTCTTTGAAGCTTCTTTGATGCCTCACATATAGTTGACCCCTCCCTCCTTTCATCCTTGAACCTAGCATATGTCTCTAGTAAAGTTTGTATTACGGTACTAGTTCATAATATATGCATTACAATCATGTATCCATATATTTCTTTTTTCCACTACAATGTGAATTTTTTGAGGAAAAGTACCATGTTTTATTCATTTGTGCATTTCCAGCTCCTAGCCTATAGGAGTAGGAGTTCTGACCATATAGTCAATGTTCCCAACAAATATTTGGCCTATTTAGTGTTACTAAAAAACCCCAAAACACTACTATGTGGTTCACACAGAGAATAACTTTGTTTTAGGGTATGTTTAATGAGTCTCTTCCATTATAAATTTAGGACAAAAATTTTAGCTCACTATGTAATGTAATTGGACCTCTTTAGTGGAAAAACTAGGTCAAAGAACTGATGTAGTGCAGGGAAAGCAAAACTGTAGACATTTTAAAAGCCAGGGTGAGTTCCTGTATATAAAAGCTCAGTCACCATGTCTGTTTTAAGGTACTGTTTTTGCTAGATATATTATGATTTTGTATGAAATTTTTCTTTTTCCCCTTTATCTGTAAGTGTTTATCTGAATTCGGGTTAAATTTACTGCAAGTGGAAATACTTAGAGAAATAGCCAAAAAGTCAGGAATATTTGTGGGTCCTTATTTGTGGACTGACATTTAAGAATTTAGAGGCAGGATTACTGAATGGGAAGCCATCCTATAGCGTGCAGTAAAATCACAGCTGCTGCTAGTCTGTATGGCACTTATATGCAATTTAGAACAAGACATTCATCCCTTCCTTAACATACTTTGCTTCTACCTTTAGGAAATTGTCATCATAGACTGATTTTATTAGAACAGGGTGCTTTCCTGCCATCTTCTGGAAAACTACACTAATAGTTATGCACCCCTAGGATATCTGTGATGTGCTCGCCCCCCCACCCCCATCCCAGAAGTGGCGCCCTTATTCAATGGACAGCCTGCTTTGTGGTGTATATGGCAGCCTGAGCTATAGGATCATATTTAGCATTCTCTTCTGGTGTGTGGATTTGCTACCGATTGCCAGTTACTCAAGTGATTCTCAGACCACATCCAGACCATTGTCTTCTATAGAACTGAAATAGGGCACTCAAAGTGGTGAATTTAGGCTATTGCCTACCTGCCTTGAAAAATATAATGTCAAGGGTTCTGAAATACTAGCTGTGCTTTCATAAGGATCCAGTTTCAGTTCTCAACTTTCTTCTGGGACAAGATTTCTTAAGTACAAATTTTAGGTTTCTGGTAAAGTACCAGAAGCTGTGGCCAGTATTTGACCTTTGTCATTTCTTACACTTCCTTAATCTAGAATTTGGAATCCCTGTTCCTGTGCAAATCCTGTGGTTGATGCTTAACATATGTAGCCAGGAAACTATTTTGTTCCCTGAATACAAATGAACCCTTGTGTATTTTCTCATAAATAATGAAGTTTTGGATCTAAGAGAATTTGGGTCTAGTTTGTTTCCCTTGTTTTTTCCCTCTAGGTTTGGTCTCTGACCTATGTGTTCAGTGGGAACCTGGAATGCAGTGAGCCAGGGCAGTTTCCTCTCGACACATTCTGGTTTTTAACCTATCGGGAGGACCATCATAGCAGGAGAGCTATGATCCCAGTAAAGTTGGGATGTGAATAGAATATTCTGAGGATAGGTACAGGTTGGTGAACCTGTTTACTTTGGAGCTGGAGTGGTGGGTGGGGTTCCCCTGGGGGTAGTGGAGAGGGAGAGAAGCTGTGAGATATGAGTTAGATGGGAAGATGCCTGGGCCATTATGAAATGAGCACTAGGTGAGGATCAGTGATCATACAGGCTCTATTTTCAGTAGGACCAGGATAGTAGAGATTTAAATAGTCCTGCTACTGATTGGTCTGAGAGCTCTGGTAACATTGCATCAGAACTGACACCTGCTGAGGCCCCAGGTGCAGAGACAGTCTGGAGAAACAGCAGCTGGCAGGCTGGTCCCTAAGCTAGGGTTGGCTCAGCAACTGGCCTTGGATGGATGGAGGCTTCTGGCCATGACAGTAACTCAGCTGGCACTCATTGGATTCTAAGTGTTTGGTGGGATTAAAAGGCCCCTTGCCTCCTTAGAGCTGCCAAAAAGAGAAATATTAACAAGTACAAAATAAAATAGGATGAACCAAGTGCTACAACAGAGTTTCTTAGTGGACAAAATCCTGCAGGAGTGCAACAGAAGGAGCATTTTACCCTCTTGAAAGGAGCTTGCTCCAAGAAGGTGGTCTTTAGAAATGAGTACCTTTCTCTTTGTTCCTGAACTTTTAAGGAAAACATGATTATTTTAGAAAAATGGAAGTATAGAATACATGTAAGAATCAGAAAAAGATATACTTTTAAAACATTTTTATTTTGAAATAATTATAGATTCATGAAAGAGTTGCAAAGATAATACAGAATGTCCCTATATGCCTTTTTACGCAGCTTCCTCTAATGTTAACATCTAATGTAACAATGATATATTTATCAAAACTAAGACGTTAGCATTGGTATACTAATATTAACTAAACTGTAGACTTTTTCCCTGAGATTTTTCCCTTTTTCCCTTAGTGCCCCTTTTCTGTTCCAGAATCCCACACTGCATTTAGTCGTCATCTTTTTAGTTTGCTCTGGTCTGCGACAGTTCATAGTTTCACTCTCTTTCCTTGTCTTTTAAGACCTGGATACTTTTGAGGCGTGGGGATCAGGTATTTTCTAAAATTTATCCCTCAATTTAAGTCTGTCTGGTGTTTTCTCCTGCATGAACAGGTTATGGATTTTGGGGAAGAATACCACAGAAGTGATATGTCCTTCTTATCACATAAATTAGAGGGCTCCTAATATCCACACAACCGATTGCTGATGATTTTAACCTTGCTCACATGGTTAAGGTGGTGGTTGCTATTTTTCTCTTTCCATGCTCTGTTCCTTAGCAGCAAGTCACCAAGTTCAGCCATGCTCAAAGTTAGGGGACTTGAGCATCACCTCTTGGAGGGAGGTCTATCACAAAATCTGTAGGCATATGTTAAAAGGACCACAGTCATTAGTAAATTTGGGAGGTAGTATTTTGAAGCTGTGCAAATATCCTCCTAATGAACATTTACCCCACTGATTTTAGTGTTTATCAATGAATCTTGCTGTATCAATTATTACTATGGTGTCATAATGGTGATTTTTCTATTTCCCTCATTCCTATGTATTTATTAATTGGAATTTTTTTTGGTAAGAAATGTCACTCCTTCATTTACTATTCGTTCAGTCATTTATTTATGTCAGTATAACTCATGGATGTTTATTTTATGCTTTAGGTTATAACTCAGCATTGTAGTTATTTATTACATTAATCAAATTGTTTCAGCTTTGGCCATTGAATATATATTTTTGAGAAGCTGGGGAAGGTCATCATAGGCTGAAAATCCAGTATGAGTAATGATCTAGTAGGGGAGGAACCCAATGGGATCAGGGAATCCAGGTTGGGTCCTGCTATAAAGGGCTGAGGATGAAGGGACTGAAGGGGTGACAAGTACTGGCCAGGAGGCCAGTGAGGCCAGCACTGAAAAGAGTTGGCAGCTATTTCAAAGTACAGTAACTAATAAATCACTGGACCATTTACAGGGATGCTGTCTAGAGTTTTGTTTTGGATTCTGCTGAGTTAAGTGTGATGTGAGGGACTAATTAGAGTTTTCCTCATCGGCTCTGAAATTTTTCTCTTTCCTATAGGGGATATTTCCAGCTACAGTTTTGGTAAGGATTGGATTCTTACTGGTATTTATTAAGCTTTACACTTTAGATGGCTCAGTCTCAACAGAGACAAGGGCTTGCTTGACTACTGGGAAAATCATTTGATTTCTGCTTGTTCATGTATTGTCCTTTGATTGCTCTTTCCCATTCACTGGGGCCAGTGGGGTGTTGCTATGCTTCAGTGCTTAAAGAAGGCTCACTTCTGGTTGTGCAGACTTGTCTATGAAATGCACATCAGAAGGGGTCCCTGCTGCCGGCTGGGTGGCTACAGGAACTTGGACAAGTCTTTTCTCTTCTCTGAGCTTCTCTTTCTCCAGCACTGAAAAGGAGATAATTTGCCTGCCTCACAGGTCTATTGTGAGAAATGAGTAAGAAGATTGATTGAAAAAATCACCTAGCATAGTGTTTGGCCTATTGTACTCAATAAATGCTATGAGAATCTGACTAGAATGGAGAGTGTCCTTAACAGATAGATTATCTAGTCTGTTCCTCTGCCTGTGGACTAGAGAGTGATCCCAACATTCAGGCTAAATGTCTTATATTTTCTTTTCTAATATTCCCAAACATGTGGACTCTGTAGTCATCTTTAGCAATAGTGAAAACATTTATTAGAACCTCTTATTTGTTGGTATTATATGGCTATGTGTATTACAAAGATAAATAAAATCTGTCTTGGGAATCAACAAGCATACAATATTGTAGGGAACACAGTTATATAGATAGAATTAAAATACAGTACATTAAGTGCTATACTGGATATGAACAAAGTAGTGTGAGTAATAAATGAATTTTTCCAGACTTAGGAAAACTGCATAGAGAAGTGGACATTTGAGCTGGGCTTTATCCCGAATCAGAATTTGCTAGGAAAAGGCATGTGTGTGTGTGTGTGTGTGTGTGTGTGTGTACGTGTGTGTGTGTGTGTGTGTGTGTGTGTGTGTTTGGGGAGGAGAGGGAACCTACTAGTGGTGGTGGAGCTCCTGGTAGGGTGACCAGCACATGCAAAAGCCTGGAAGCAGGAACAAGCATGGCATGTATCAGTTTTACGTGACTTGAGTGTCAGGTATGTAGATGGCTGGTTGGGGCAGGTAAGTCCGTGGGACTGGAGAAGAGAGTTGGAGTCATGCTAAGGAGCTAAGACTTTACTCTAGTGAATAGAGAAGTCACATAAGTAGAATTGTGTTTTTAGAAAATCACTTTTGTAACAACTAGAAAGGTCAGTCAGTAGTGGGAGGGCTGAAAGTGGTGAGCAGGTTATTGTCATAAGCCAGGTAAGAAAAGAGAAAGGCTGGCATAAAGCTGTGATGGTGGGATTGGAGAGCAGGCAAGAGAGTGTATTTTGGAGGTATATATGTCAAGACTGATGGAGTCAGGGAAGAGAAAAGGATAAACCAAAGATGCCCCTGAGGTTTATTTTGTGAATGACTGAAGGGATGGAATATTATTATCTGAGATATGGACTAGATAGAACACTTTTTGTTTGTTTGTTTGCTGTTAGATGCCTTGCTCTTCTGGGCAATGGAGCTATGGAGAGAAAAACACATCATCCCCTCTCTCAAAGAATTTACCATCCCAAAGAATAGACAGAAGCACAAAACTGAACAATGAACCAGCCAATCAAACCCCTGTCAGTAACACATTGATTATATACTAAATGCTATGGGATCACGTAAAACAAGCATGTAAGTCCTATCAGTACAATGAAGGAAGGTTTCCCAGAGGAGGTGCCATCGGAGCTTCTATTGATAAGAAGAATGGATGGTTACTAGGGAAATAAGAGGACAGTGAGTCCATGGTGAGGAAGTAATCTTTGATGGGTTAAAAAAAGAATAAAAGAGGGGGAATTGTAAATGAAATGGCTGGTTACCCTAGTAGATTGTAAGTGGGGTAAGGGCAGGGTCCATGTCTTTTTTGCTAAGCATCGTATCTCCAGTGTGAGTGGTAGGAGAGAGAACAGGAGAAGCGGGAAATGTGGTAGTGGGAAACTGCTCTACACTGGGGTGAGGATATAGAGATAATAGATCTGAATTTTTTAAATAAAAGCAGAGTAGGAAAAGGAAAGTGTGAGAAAGAACATGGCACGTTTTGAGGGAAGTAAACTCATAAGGAGAAATGAAGTGGATAAGGAGAAATGAAGTAGTCTCGAAGATTCTTCTAGAAACAGATGCAGAGAGGTCTCCATTGTAACCACTCCCTTTATATTTTAACACAAGTAGGTAGGGCCCTTGGAAAATCTGACTGGACTATAGACTATAGATAGAGTCTGCCTGGTGGGTAGGGCAGAGTGGTTTACCCAACTTTAGGTTTTTAACTATAAAATCAGTGCCCTTCCATAACCCTCACCCCATCTATTGAAGGGTGATGTTGGTGATGGTAGAAGAGAGTGGGATTATTTAAGCAAATGTCTAAGTAACTACTTATCCCGTTGGCTGCGGTGAATAGCCATAATTGCTTTTGATCTTTCACACTGGCAATATTTCAAACCTTTTGCTTATTTGGACCCTATCCCCCTCTCCACTCCCGTACTACCCATTTCTTTCTCTCTCCAACCCCCCATTGAAGTATTGATATCTCAAGGGAAAAGAGATAAGATTTTCATTCCAAAGAAAAGTGAAGAGGGGGCTCTTTGAATCATTTCCCACAGTTTATATTTCAGAAGTCCCAGTTGGGAAAAGTACTTTTCAAGATGATAATACAACAAGCAAATCATGACAGTTGCACTGGGGACCCAGTCAGAATGATTTTGTTGTGTTCGTTGCTAAGTGGTAGTTTTAGTTTGCCAGAGATGGTTGGACTCTGGAATTAGGCATTAAGTTATAAATAGAATTAATGCTGAGGGCGCCTGGGTGGTGCAGTTAGTTAAGTGTCCCATTCTTGGTTTTGGCTCAGGTCATGATCTCAGGGTCATGAGATCAAGCCCCATGTCACGATCCATGCTCAGCAGGGAGTCAGCTTGAGATTCTCTCCTTCTGCCCCCTAGCCCCCGCTCATGCACACACACACGCTCTCTCTCACTCTCAAATAAATTAATCTTTAAAAAAATTAATATTGAAATTATAAAGAATGATAGAATCAGCGAACAGCTTAGAAAACCATCTAGATTCTAGGGCAAACTCTGTACCTCACAAATACGGAAGTTGATCCCAAAAGAGTCTAAGCCATGCGGCCCAGTTAACCTAGGGAGCCAGGCTAGGCTTTTTCCCAGTGCCCAGGCCTGCCTTCCTGACTGGCATTAGGCTCTGCTGCAGATGACAGGACCCAGCACCACACTCCCATTCCCTTATTGCTTCTAGCCTGCTTTTATAGCTCTCGATTGCACAAGTTATATGGTGGCCATACCTGTGTCAAGTGAGTCATCTCTGGACAATAAAGTTACTTGTCTAATGATAAAGTAATGGGACAGGCAGAGAGATTCTCTAGGCGGAAGTTTTCAGCTGGTCAGTAGTTATTTCCACACTGCTTCTTCATGCTGGGACCTAGCTCACTCTTTCTTTTGCAGAGCACTCACAGGGGCACCTGCCATTAAGAGTGTCTGATGTCTCACCAGGACTTGCTGACAGTCCTAGGAACCATCAGGTCTTCCTTTGGAACTGACCATATAATGTATGCCTTTTTTTTTTTTTTTAAGATTTTTTATTTATTTATTTGACAGAGAGAGAGAGAGAGAGAGAGAGATCACAAGTAGGCAGAGAGGCAGGCAGAGAGAGAGGGAGAAGCAGGCTCTCTGCTGAGCAGAGAGACAGATTCAGGACTTGATCCCAGGAACCTGAGACCATGACCTGAGCCAAAGGTAGGGGCTTAAACCACTGAGCCACCCAGGCGCCCCTCATGTATGCCTTTTATGGTCAGTTTACCCTCTGGACTACTGATTCTAATCCTTTTCCATCTCCCCTGAGCAGCCTCCTCCAGCTTGTCTCAGAAGTTTTCTCTCAGGGGCACCTGGGTGACTCAGTCAGTTAAGTGTCTGCCTTTGGCTCGGGTCATGATCCTGGCGTCCTGGGATCAAGTCCCGCATCAAGCTCCCTGCTCAGCGGGGAGCCTGCTTCCCACTCTCCTTCTGCTGCTCCCCTTGCTTGTGTTCTCTCTCTCTGTGTCAAATAAATAGACAGTCTTAAAAAAAAAAAAAAGAAGTCTTCTCTCAGAGATTGCACTCTCTCCTGCGATCCCCTGTGGGTGCTACTCCTAGAGCATCTGTACCCAGGCTGAGTGTCGGGAGGGCCTCTGGCCCATCTGGCAGTCTTGCTGGGCAGCCTTTCCCCTGTCTTCTCAGCAACCAGTCCACACTTTTACCTCAAACCCCTCTCTGCTACCTCGTCTCTTCACTCTCAGGGGAATAGCATGCCCCTGACTTCACCAAAAAATTGTTGCTCATAAGATAGAAATTCCTCAGCTTCTCTACCACCACTTACACTCACAATTGCCTCCTTCCTTAGGGGTGAGTTGTCCCTGTCCTGTCTTCAGTTAGTCTGTCCCATTTCACCTTCCTGGGGCCTTTGCCCACTGATCAGCCCCTCTCTATTCCTTGTATCTTCAAACCTCTCTTTCTTCACTAACTCTTCTCCTCACGTATAAATACCCTCAAAATCCGTCCCATGAACATAGGTAAATGTAAAGAAAACCACACACATCAAACAGCAATCTGTTGGTCCTGATCTTTCCCTGTCACCTTAAGCTTCCTTGTTTTGCCGCTGTCTATGAAGAGCCACCTCTGCTTAGTTTTATGTCATTACTCCCAATTCTTCTGCCCATTTGCAGTGGCCTTGTGTTTGATCTCTAGCCTTCATTCTTTTATTTGCTAATAAGTCTTCTTTCACTTAGAAAGTAATACTTGAACTAAACTTGATACCAGGGATCCCCAGGAGTTAATTCTTTTTGGGGCAGTGCCTTCTGGGGTCACAGCCTTTGAATGCTGATGGGCTCTCTCCCACACCACCATGACTGTGGGTGGGGTGGGGGAATGGCTGTGATCCTTGGCACATACTCTCTGACTTCAGTCCAAGGTCTTTAGAAAACCGTTGTGAGATCAAGACAGTATGTCCTGAGAACCAAGGTCTTTCACTTTCAGAGTGTTGACTTTAACTGGCATTGCATATTTTATCTCTTGCTGTGTTTCTTTTCTAACTAGAGAGTGACATCTTCTGCTCTCTACACTTGGATTAGAAAATGCTGTGTGAACTAATGAATCACTGAACATTATATCAAAAACTAATGATGTACTACTATACATTGGCTAATTGAATTTAAATAAAAAAGTAAAATAAAAAAGAAAATGCTGTGTGTGTGTGTGTGTGTGTGTGTGTGTGTGTGTGTGTTGGGGAGTGGTGGTGGAAAAGTGGTATTGGTCATCAACCCTGTAACAAGCATTTCCATCTCTGTGTGGTCTGTTTAATCAAAATGTTAATTATGAAAATTGAGGTGTTCAAATCTCAAATTGGTCCCCTAGAAGAAACAAGGGTTTGTGTGAGGTCGTAGTGCAGCTCAGAGGAGGCTGGGGGAAAGAAGTTCCAAGACACAGTATACCGGGCCGCTTTGCAAACCAACCTGACCTCCCTCTTGAGGAAGCGCCCAGAGTAGGTTCTTGAAAGGAGCCTGCATGATGGCCAAACTGAAGGGCATTCTAAAATTCCCTGCAGTGGGCTGCTCTAGTCAAACCATGAATTATTCAGAAGATCTTTTGGAAGCCCTCCTGGGAATAGTGGCCCCACTCCTCTGGGACAGGCTCTTTTGCACGAGAGGCCCAACTATCTCTTCAGACTTGCTGGCAGGAATTTCTTCCCTGTCCCACTAAGTCCACAAAACAACAGGGCCTTCTAAACAGAGATAAAGGTCATCAGTTTGTCTGATCAGTACATGATCAGTACATGCCTGAGAAGACATGTACTTTTATACCAGTAACTAGAAGCTTGGGTTAAGAGTATGAAATCATCAGTAGTGTTCACGTTGATGGAATTAAGTGGTCAAAAACTCCATCTCTTTTCTGGTTGTTTTTAAAATTATCAATTGTTCAGGAGTCAAGATCATGAAAAAAAGTGTTATTAGATGTTTATTATGAAAAATATCAGATCTTTCTTTCTCTTCACCTTGAATTAAAGTGAACAGATTTAAACCATAAGAGACTCTTAATCTCAGGAAACAAACTGAGGGTTGCTGGAGGGGAGGGTGATGGGAGGGATGGGGTGGCTGGGTAATGGACACTGGCTGGGGAGGGTATGTGCTATGGCGAGTGCTGTGAATTGTGTAAGACTGATGACTCACAGACTTGTGCCCCTGAAACAAATAATACATTATATGTTAATAAGAAAATAATAAAAAAAGTGAACAGATTTTTCTTGTTTGTTTTTATTCAAAGTTGAATAGTGATTCCAATATCTATTTGTATTTTTTATTGTATTTTAAACAGGAAGGGATTGCCATCAACCATATTTTTAGAATTTAATTTTCTCCTCAGTGATTGTATAAGCATTAGTATCCTGCTCATTAAATCTTGCTTCTTGTCCCACCTGATCAAGCCTATTTTTCTTGACAGGCATGAGGTGTAGGGACAGGGATGAATTCCCAGCTAGCTCAGTGAGGTCTGCATCGGAGTCTTTTTTTGGACTTGCCTTCTAATCTGACCAAGCTGCTTAACTGCTTCAATTTCTACTCTTTTTCTTCTTTGCTACTTCTGACTCAAAATTATGCAGTCCAACTTCATATTCCCACCAAGTCACAATTTGCCTATCACGGAATGCTGCTGGACACAGGAAACTCACTGCCTCACAGATAGCATTTTTATTTTCAGGTAGTTCTGACTGCCATAGAGTCCAAACCTATTGCCTTCTAACTTCCTCTCATTGATCTCACCAGGGCCATTGAAAACATGTTTAATCTTCTAGAAATTTGAAGGCAGTTCTCATGTCCTTTGTTTCCTTCTTCCCTGCCTACCTCCATGTCTCTTTTCTAGGATGAATTATCACAGTTTCCATTTTACAGTCTATTAACCCTCCTGATTATTTTTCTCTGAGCAGGCAGGGACTTTGTTTCCATTAGCATATGGTACAGAGGCCTGAACGATCTATTGCAGGACTCGCATACCATTTCATCTTTATACTGTACCTTTAAGATCCCATTAGTTTATTTTAACTAATTCAACAGTAATTTATTAATTGCTTTCCAGGAGGTAGAAATCGTAGTAGGTGCCTGGGTGCTGGGACTGTGTGTAAGGGCTATCATGGAACAAACAGATTAGGAAGTTGAAAGAGAGAGAGTGAGTGAGTGAGTGCAAAAATAGTTAACTGATAGTATGATGAGGATTAGCCTAGGAAAGCAGGATTGTGTGTACACAAATAGTTGGGGGTTATTTCCTAGCAGGCTGGGAAGGCCTCCCAGAGAAAGTGACTTTAAAGCTGGACTTCACAAGAATTGGTTGGAAGATGATGGGAATGAGAGACATAGAGGTGGGTGGAGGAGCATGTACCAGGCAGAAGGAATCTGTAAGAGCCTGGAGGTAAGAAAGGGACTGAACATAAGAAAGTCCAACTGAAGATTAGCCTGTGAAGAAAAGGCAGAAATGCATGCAGTAGGAGACAGAGGCAGTGCCCAGACTGTGGGCCCCTTAAAAACTTCAACATTCAAAACATTTCAACACACATTAGAGCATCTACTCTGTGCTAGCCACTGTTCTGGGTTATGGCAGTTAATGAAATAGACAACAACAACAACAACAAAAGCCCCACTTTCGTGATACTTATAGTTTAGTGGGTGATAAATCAAAAAGCCTTGTTGAAGAAGTTTGGGCTTTACTCTAAGGGCAGGCAGAAACCACTGTGAAAGAGTTAAGCAAAGGAGTGATGCAGTTAGAATTATACTGTACTAAGTTAGGTATATGATTCCACCTAACAGGATGGGCACTCTTGAGAATGAAAGTATTAATAATAATCATGCTGGAACAATAGGTATAAATGGGACAAAATAGAAAAGATGGGCACCCTTTTAAAATGTGGAAAAAAGACCGGAGGGGAACAAGATGGAGGCAGACGTTGGCCATTGCAGGGACCTGGGTGGAAGATAGCCAGGACTGGTGCCAAGGTGTGGGGTGAGGTGGAAGGAAGTGGATGGATTTGAGGAACACTTAGATGGACAGACCTGTTGTCCAAAACAGACAAGGGACAGTGAATGTGATATGGTGCCAAGAGCCTTCTTCCAGACTGACAAGGATCCAGAAACCAGTAATTGTTAGACAAAGTCATTAGATCTGTTACTGGTTGCCTATTTTCCTATTACCTTGTCCACATGATGACCAGCTTCATCAAAATTCTTGATGGAATCTAGATAGGCATATACATCTCTTAAATTCTTCTGAACTGCTTGTCCAGTAAACCCATTTAAAAATAAAAAAGTGGGGGGACGTTGGTCTGATAAGACTTATTCATTTATAATAAATGTCCTATTGATCCTGAGATTGTTGTTTCCTTTCCTTTCAAGTATTGTCTTACGGGTTTTGTACTATATCAGGGTTTTCCAGAGAAAGAGAATTGGATATGAGTAAATAAAAATGTGGATATGTGTTGGATATGTGTAAATAAAAATAAAAAAAATATATGTTTAGAAAGAGAGAGAGAGAAACTTATTATAGGAGTTGGCTCACACAGTTATGGAAGCTGAACACTCACACAATCTGCTGTCTCCAAGCTGGAGAATCAGGAAAGCTGATGGTATAGTTCAGTGCAAGTCTGCAGGCCTGAGAATTGGGTGCAGTCTCTGAGTTAAAATGTCCTTGAACCGGTGGCACCGATGTGTGAGGGCAGGAGAAGATGGATATTTCAGCTCAGGTAGAGAGAGTGAATCTGCCCTTCCTCCACCTTTTTGTTCTAGTCAGGCCCTCGACAAATTGGCTGATGTCCACCTGCACTGGGAAGGGCAATATTTTTGTTCAGTCTTCTAATTCAACACAACTACCATTCTGACAGCCAGACCCAGAATAATGTTTTACCAGCTATCTCTGGGCATCTTTTCGCTCAGTTAAGTTGATGCATAAAATTAACCATCACATGCACAATATGTGTATTGAATTTTGAATTAAAGAATCTTTTCTTGCATAAGTAAATGAGAGAACAATTCATTTTAAGCACTGAATTTATTCCTTCGGTGGTTGACTTTCTCCGAATATAAAGAACAATTCTTTCTGTTGTTTTCACTGTTTTTTTTTTTCTTTTTCATTAAGTGTCTAAGTTCCCTTTAAATCATAACGCTCTAGAGTGGCTTACCATCAGGCCATTGCATGACCATTATTTCTAAGCCAATATGTTTATTCTACTTTGGCTGCAGAACATATGATACGTGGCATATTCAGGACAGGGTCAGAGATTCTGAAATATCTGCTATCCATCCAGAGGGTACCTAGTAAAAGACTGAAAGACTGTGGACAAATCAGCACAAACGAGAAACTGCTGCTGGAGAAGCAGCTTGGTGCTTACCCTCAGAGGAGGAGCCTCACCTCCACGTGGAAGGGAAGGACTTTCTTGGTCCCTGGCCACCATCATATTTTGTCTCCTGAAGATGATGCTATTGGTTTAATGGTATTGTTCCAGGTTCTTATGAGGAATGCTTATAAAAATTGTTGCTGAACATGCTAGATATGCAAAGTGCTGTTTAATTGCATAATTACCAGAAGCGAACCCAAATAATGACTGAATTTGATTTCCTGCAGAGTAGAATTGTTCCTGATGCATGACATTAGCAGAGTTCTGCAGTGTCTCTTAATTGCACAGTCCGGAGGCTTAGCCATAAATAACTTACTGATTGATCAGGGAGGAAAACAGTGGCTCTATTAAAGCTGGTGAAATGGAAGAAGGACTGAGTAATTTGCATAAAGTAAATCTTTTAGTTCACTGTTAAATGATGGGGGGAAGGGAAGATAGTCTCTTAAAGATAAAATATATTACTCTTAGAAAGACTCTCAAAATATGAACAGATGAGCGAGTGGTTAGAGATGTGCTTTGGGTTTGTATTTTCTGGGTTTACTGGCATGCAGAGACTTGGGGAGGTTTGTTTTAGTACTGGAGGGGTTTGCCTCATTCTTCATGTATTCTGTTCTATGAAAGCATCCTCTTTCCTTGTGTAAGAGCAAGAGGAGTGACTCATGATGACTCCTGGTTTGCATTTCAGTCAATTCCTGAAGATGCAAAGCTGAGTCAACAATTCATCTTATTTAAACTCGCTCTGGTTGATTTCTTTTGAGGGGAGCTATTTGCTAGTTTAAACAGTAATATTGAGAAGTCACAGATTATATATTAAACGATAGCAAGAGAACTTCAGAAACTTGGAAATTAACTATCTAATTCCTAAAAATAAATGACCTAAAAGACATCATAAGCAATACAAAAGCCATAACCCTTACCTCTTCTTCCTTCCTTTCCTCCTTCTTTCCTTTCGTACCTGCTTTGTTCCTGGCCCTATACCATGTCCTGGGAATATAGAATTGGTACTACCCCCACTGTTGAAGAGGGAATGAACAAACAAATTGCCACATGGAAGGATCCATGTTGTTCTGAGGAGGCTAGCATGCTGAGGGAGTGGCTAACAGGCCAGAAGCCAGGCAACACTTGCTATACAAATGAAAATTGTAGCCATTTTATGAATGTTTGTTAACATTTCTCTTTTACTTTTGATGGGTCTTTGTGGATTTCTGTGACTGTAGAGGAATTCTGAGTCACTATAGAAGACTTTTGTAAAGAAATCGGTAGACAGAGGAGGGGATGTTTTAGTTCAGTGAACCTTGGACCAAGGCAAATTTAGTGGATCACATGTAGTGTTTGTAACAGATAAGAAATATTAGTCATCCACATGAAATGCCATCACAGTGAACCCGGATATAGTCATATTTTTTCCATGATAGTAAAACTACTTTATAATAAATGCAGTTGTTAAAAATCACATTTTTGGTTTTTGGGCACTAGAGACAAAGTAAAGGGGATGGCAAGTCTCAACGTTTTGAAATCAAGCATTGGCTCATTACTGACAGTACTTTTTCTGAACACAGTGAAAGGAGGGATTAGGAACTCCCAAAGTGAGATTTTTTTTTGTAGTCTGGAGACTGTTTCTTATGAGAACACACAATGATTAAGGGAAGTGAAGTAAGAGGTTGAAGTGGTGTTGCTAATTGTTGCCTCTCAAGTTTTAGGGAAAGATGAAAAGCTTAGATACAAACTTGAGTAAAGATGCTGAGGAACTTCTTAATCTTTCAGAGTCTGATGGTTCTGGTTCTTTATAACCTAAAATTCCATTTCAAAACTTATTTTATGTGTGTGTGTGTGTGTGCGTGTGTGTGTGTGTGTGTGTGTATAAGGTCATGGTTAGCCCTTCTAGGAATAGACCAAGTATCATCTAGTTGTAAGTGAGCTTTTCCTCACTTACATATTATTGTAAAAATCTTTAAAAGAAGAAATAATTACTACATAATTATAGAAAATAGAATTGAAGTATGGGCATCATCCCATTTGGATTAAAATATAGCAGCTGTACCTCCTGATAACCATAGTTATCTCTCATTAAAGATGAGGGGTAACAAGAACAACTGTTATATGGAATGGAGGACAAGCAGATTGCTACTGAATGAAGGAAAAGGCCAGAGACAGAAACTGACAACCTTTTGTAAGAAATAGCACACTTCTTAGTTTGGCATTCAGTTTGTTTGTTTGTTTGTTTGTTTGTTTATTAAAGAAATGTAAATTTTTAAAAAAAGATTTTATTTATTTATTTGACAGAGAGAGAGTACAAATAGGTAGAGTGGCAGGCAGAGGGAGAGGGAGAAGCAGGCTCCCCGACGGGCAGGGAGCCTGATGCGGGACTCGATCCCAGGACACTGGGATCGTGACCTGAGCTGAAGGCTGCTGCTTAACCAACTGAGCCACCCAGGTGTCCCTGGCATTCAGTTTAATTCAGAGGCATGTTTTGAGGGCCTGGAAAGTGTTGGGACTATGCTGGGTATTGTTATATATAAAGATTGAGACATAGTCTGTCAAGAAGCTTTTAGTGCATTTGGGAAAAATACATACGTGACCACCAACCACAGCTTGCAATAACTGATTGATGTATTGGTAAGCTGATTTTTTCTAAGGAGTCATCCCAGAGGAAATGCTGCTGTTAAGAACACTTACACATTTGTCAGATCGAGAAATAAAGGAAGGGCCTTCCATTGACAAAGAGAAAAGGATGACAAAGCTGACAAAGGATGACAAAGCCTTGGCCACTGGAGAGTATATAAGACATTAGGAGATGCTGACTCATTCCATTTGGCTGGAACATAGGGTGCAAACTGTGGGGAGAATGAGAGGCTGGTGTGGTTGCCTGAAGCCAGATTGTGAAGGGCCTACCTAATATGTTTGGATGCTATCCTCTGAATGATTGGGAGCCTTCATCGTTCTCCTCCCACCAATGTTTTATTATGAATAATTTTTAAACATATAGCAAAGCTGAAATAATTCTATAATGAGTGCTTAAATAACTAACCATCCAGATTATACTATTAACAGTTTACTGTACTTGTTTGATCACCTCTGTAGTATCATGAGAGATGGTAAGAATGTGATGAGAGCCTAAGTGATGAGAGGTACTGATTAATTCAGGAGATAATCCAGAAATGGTATCAGTGGGTCAGTTGACCAACTGAATGTCAGGAGGGGAGGAGTAGAGGGCAAAGGCAGGGTTGGGGGAATGTAAAAAGTGAAAAATGACCACAAAAGACCCTCAGTAGCCAAAGCAATCTTGAAAAAGAAAAGCAGAGCTAGAGGCATCACAATTCTGGATGTCAAGTTATATTACAAAGCTATAGTAACCAAAACAGTATGGTACTGGCAGAAAAATAGACACATAGATCAATGGAAGAGAATAGAAAATCCAGAAACAAACCCACAATTATATGGTCAATTAATCTTCGACAAAGCAGGAAAGAATATCCAATAGGAAAAAGACAGTCTCTTCAACAAATACGAATTGGGAAAACTGTATAGCTCCATGCAAAAGAGAGAAACTGAATGACTTTCTTGCACTATACACAAAAATAAACTCAAAATGGATTAAAGATCTAAACTTGAGAATTGAAACCATAAAAATCCTAGAAGCTAACACAGGCAATAACTTCTTTGACATCAGCTGTAGCAACTTTTTTCTAGATAGGTCCCTTAGGCAAGGGAAACAAAAGGAGAAATAAATGATTTAGACTACATCAAAATAAAAATCTGCACCATGAAGGAAGCAATCAACAAAACTAAAAGGCAATCTACAGGATGGGAAAAGTTATTTGCAAATGACGTATCCAATAAAGGGTTGGTGTCCAAAATATTAAAAGAATTTATACAACTCAACACCCCAAAATAATCTAATTAAAAATGGGCAGAAGATATGAACAGACATCTCTCCAAAGAAGACATACAGATGGCCGACAGACACATGAAAAGATGCTCATTATTACTTATCATCAGGGAACTGCAAATCAAAACTATGATGAGCTATCAGCACACACCTGTCAGAATGGCCCAAATCAACAACACGAGAAAGAGAAGGTGTTGGCAAAGATGTGGAGAAAGGGGAACCCTCTTATACTGTTGGCGGGAATGCATTTCGTTATTCATGCCCTGCACCCCTCCTGCGGCTTGACAGGATGGAGCTCATAGCAATTTCCTTTTGAGGTTTTACACGGGACCTGAGGTTTATGGGACATACTGTAGTGCCTCTCATATAGTAATTATTGGTCAGAGTCTATCTGTGGATAAATAAAATGTACAAAATACAGAGGAAGTTAGTAGTTTCTTTTTAAATGAAAGTTTTCTATTAAAAGGATTTAGCTGTTCAAACATAACATGAATGCAAACAGACTCAAACCAAGATTTTATTTGAGAAGGAGAATGTATTACTTTCGGTTTTTGTTTTTATTTGAACTGTTTGCTTTTGGGTTTAGTTGAGTAAACCGAGGAAGGTAATATTTTGGTATTCCTTTTCCAACTTCATATAGGATATACCACGAGATCTTGGAAGTACCACTTTTCTTGAGCAGTGTCTGGTCTCATAATTTAAAGGCAGGCTTGTATTTCTTAGCTAGATCAGTACATACCTATGTCCTTTGAACTTCCTTACTGATTTGATGCAATCATTTCTTTTGCTCATTCTGACTTACCATTGGCAGTAGTGCCACTGGTTTGTTATTTGTTATTTCATTTGTGAGTCCTTATATGACTTTAATCAAATGTGTTGTTGTGTCTGATCTTTCTCTCCTTATATAACACATTCAGCTATGTGGTCCCCTGTTTTCCCCATGAGACTAGAGTAGAGATTTCTCTGACTCCCTCCCATACTCTTTTCTGCCTCATGTGGCTCACAGCTCCCACATATAGTTAAGTCATGTAGAAGTGTGTGTGTGTGTGTGTGTGTGTGTGTGTGTGTGTGTGAGAGAGAGAGAGAGAGAGAGAGAGAGAGAGAGAATGTGTATATGAGTCAGGGTAAGTCATACTGAGGGACACAGGCCAGCCGTGAGCACAGGCAGTCACACGCGTGGAGATACCTATCAAAGGCCTGAGCATTTGGATAAAATGACCACTTTCCTCCTCCATATCCATCCCACCTGCATTCAATTTTTGTTTGTATTTTAGCTGGCTGTCCTACCTCTTGAGCAGAACACCAGAATCCTTGTGAGTTTAGAGGGCTCTGTAGGAGTTTTATGAGTTTACAATACTTGTTTAAGAGCCCCTGATTAATCATAATTATTGTTTTAGAATGAATCTCAGATTTTTTTATGGAGAAGGCAAACCCTACTTGGAGTATATTTTTTGATTTTCAGAGTCTCTTCAATGCCTTGAAAAGTGAATTATTTTAATTTGCATGTGTTAATGTGGTGGTAGTACATTAATAATCATCATTCAGAGAGACAATAGCCCTGGTGTCTACTTATACATAAAGTTCTAAATTTATTCTATTAAATGATTTGCAATTTGGGATAGGAGGAGAGACCCAAGAATCAGATATGGCTATGTATAATAAAAGAGCATTATGCTATCAAGAATAGTTCTCATCATTTTCCATAATAACATTATGGTGTACAATTAAAATAGCAATATTTCCATGGTGACAAAATTATATTGTCGTGGCCACCATATCATATAGGGAGAAAGCTAATACTTAGCATCCTTGTAATAATACTGAAATATTGGGGCACCTGGGTGGCTCTGTCAGTTAAACATCTGTCTTTGGTTCAGGTCATGATCTCAGGGTCCTGGTGTGCAGTCCCACATCAGGACCCCTGCTCAGCAGGGAGCCTACTTCTCTCCTGCCTCCGCCCTCTCCCCCTGTTCGTACTTTCTCTCTCTCTCTCTCTTTCTCTTTCTCTCAAATAAATAAAATCTTTTACAAAATACTGAAATATTTAGAGCAAGCATTAGAATTTTTTTTTTTTTAGAATGAACAACTATTATGATGTCATCAAAATGGAAAGTGTTGCAAAGGGCAGAAAACACACTTTTGGCTGAATGTACAGGGAATGCTGATGGTATTCATTAAGCATGAAATAATAAGAGGAATAAAATTTCCATCTCTGTCCCCTCCCCTACCAAATGTCTTCTGTGTTTTCATCGCTCCTTTTGAAGTCAATATATGATCTTTGCTTTAATCCATTTTTAAAGCTTCCTTTGAAGTCAGTGGGAGCTCGTGCCTGGAAGAGAGGAAAGTGGCTATGGATTGGGTGCCTGCTGGGGAAGAGGGACCAGCCTAATCATCACCAGAAAAGAGCATTTATTTATTGTCCTCCTGTACATGGTCTGTTAGGCTCCATAGCAATGTGATTTTTAAAATGGTTTGATTCATTTTCTAGTATTATAAAGATATTAAGATGACCCAAACCAGTTAATTTTTTTTTAAGATGGTGTTTTCATTTAACATGATCAGAGAAAATTGAATATTTATAAATGGGAATAATTCTTTTATCTTGATACTCTCACAAATGCTGTTTTACCTAAGTGAATTTTCCAGATAACGAAACTAATAATTATCTAATAGAGTAATTCCTTCGAGGACAATTGAGGAGTGAAGGATTATTTTCTCCTGTATGAAATTACTTCAAGCTGCTTACCTTTTTTTTTTCCCCCTCCTGTCATTAAAGACTTTGGAGCAAGATAGGGAAGTAATTGATTAGTCATTCTTCCTGTCTCTTCGTTGCTGCTGCCTGTTGTCCTCTGTGATGCAGATCATGTGTTGTTTCTATTCTGCTCTCTTGTTTTACACGAAGTTACTTGTGGAAGGTTGGGAAGGAGTAAGGTAGCTCTATACCTTTCCTACGGGGTAAAACCCAAAGACTGACCCTTTTGTCATGTCCTTGTTCTCTCTCCTCGTCTTGTCCTGTTCCTCACTTCCCGTTTCTCCTCACCTCAGCCTGCTTCTTTTTTCTGCCCCTGTAGCCCCCTCGGACAACGCCATCCCCTCCTAGGAGCAGACAGGGCCTGCATGGCTGACTTGGGTGCAGGCTTGGGCTCTGCATCTCTGATTGGATCTTGACCTGGATGCCTCTGTGGGCCTCCCACTCAACACTTCAAAGCTGAGCTCAGCAGCTCCCGCTAAGTTTTTTATTTTTAATCTCTGTGAGTGGCATCACTAGCCTGTATCTAGTCGGGAAATCTGTGCATTGTCCTTGACAGTGTCTCCTTCTCGTCACTCCAACTTTGATCATTTCACAAATCCTGTCCTGTCCACCTTGTAAATCCATGATTTGCCTACCTTCTTCACTCTTCTCTGCCACCATCTGGTCTAGTCCTTTTGACATCTTGTTGATGACTACAGTTGCCTTCTCTCTGGTCGCTTCCTTGTACAAACTTGTCTTCACACTGTTGCAAGTTATCTTCCTAGAATTTCATGCTGACCACGTCATTAGCAGATTCCCTGCCCTCAGTTTGCCTCAGCTGAGCATCTAAACCTTTTATAATCTGAACTGCCTCTCCAGCAACTTTTCTGTGCAGTAAGTCCACCATTCCTGCCACTGAAGATGATGCTTGATTCAACTGGCAAATGCCTATGTATCCTTCCAGATTAGGCAGAGTGTCTTTTCTGTGAAGCCTTCCTTACTGTCTTCAGGCGGTCACCTGCCCCTTGTCTGGGTCCCACCTTCTGTTCTCTCTTCACTTACAGTGCTTGGCGGGGTGACCTGCAATGATCTCTTTTTATGTGTGTGTTCTGTACCAGAATGAATGTTCCTGGAGAGTGTAGTTTATAGTTTATTTCTCTCTCCATCCCCAACCCCATGCCCACCTGACATCGGGTACAGATCAATAAACATCTGATGAAAGAAGGATGATTTTGAGAGGTCTTTTTCACTTACATTTGGGCTTGAAGTTGTTTTATGTTATTGAAAATGCTGGTTCAGACATTACAATAATAAAACATTTTAACAGAATATCCCTTCAAGAGGCATATAGTTAGAAAAGGTATAAAATTTTTATCACTTATAAGGGAAAACAATGCTTGCAAACTGAGGATGATATAGCAGAAGGACAGAAAGTTCTGGTCCTTAGTGATGTCCTCAAGCCCTTGCATCATCACCTACTTCAGGATTTCCACTTCTCAAGATTTCTGGGAGGATCACAGTTAAGAGCCTTTTACAAAAGAGTTTTTCTTAGTGTTTTTGGCAGAATCTATAAATCAAACCAACAAATCCCCAAAGTTTTAGTTTAAAAAATAATAATAGGGTGGGAGAAACATGCGGCCAAAGTACCTAATCTATGATAGGAATGAGAAACCTTTTTTCTTTTAAAGAAATGTAGAAAATGTTGATGAGGGACCCTTACTTAAAAAGAGAAACTTGGTTTTAATTTTAGTGATGTTTCCAGGCAATGATAGAGATAGAAAATTATCCATTTAACTAATTTAAAAATTGAGTGAGAGCATCTGACAGTATTCATTAAATATATAAGAGTATGCCTTAGTTCCATTGGTTGGACAATTAAAGGAAGAGAACAAAAATAAGACAGATCTGGAGGCAGAGCAATGGGGGAAGTAAGAGGGAGAGCGCAGTTTGTTTTAGAGGGAAGGCTGGGAAGGTAGAGTTTCATTGTCCCTTCCTTCTTTCTAACTTACCTCATCTGGCCCAAACTATCCTCCGATGGCATGTCTACCCAAGGTACTTCAAGTTCTCCTCTCAGTTTTTAATCAGTCACTATCCCCAGACTCTGCCCCCAGATTGTCATTGTGCAGGGCCCAGAGTCCCATGAGCTGTGGAGTCTCATCTCCCTTTTCCCAGATGGGTGAAGCTCATATCTGCTCTTCTACAGCTCTCTGGTGTCCTTACCAACCTTTGGTTTTAACCCTCTGGACCTCAGTGTCTTTGTATGTGAAAAGAGGATTAATAATACATACTCCACAAGTCTGGAAGTCACCCAGCAGGTTCTCAACAAACATTTATTTCCTTTCTCTCTGCTTTTTGTTGCTGTTCCAGTTGCCTCATTTCTCTGCTCTGCTGATACCAACGCTCTCAAGTCCTCTCACCAACTAAGTCATTGGCTGGGAATTTGCCTCTGCAATTCTGCTTGGACTCTACCACTGTGTCCGAGAGTGGGAGGCTCAGGGAGGCTTTGAGGTGAGGACAGCTTTGTACCAGCTGCAGAGTCAGACATCAAGACTCAGGTCCTAGTTCCATTGTGTTCTTGCTATGAGAACTTTGGACAGGTTGCATTTTCCCTTGGTGGCCTAGTTTCCTCATGGGTAATTTGGGGATAATAATTATTTCGACTTCTAGGATTGTAGGAAGGATTCAATGAGTTACTTCATGAAAAGTGGTTAGTGTAACATCCAGCACATTGTTAGTGCTCAGTAAATATTATAGATACCCCAATTTAGAAAATTTGCTGACCAATGGCATGATGTCTCAGTGTCCAGTTTCATCATCTCATGTCAGAAAGAAAGCATGGTAGGATTCAAGTGCTGGTTTCAGAGGAGTGTCCAGAGCAGGCCTTGAGAGATGCTTGCTAGAATTCACTGCCTGTGGTGGAGGGGGAGTGTGGAGGGGTACACTGACTTTGCTTTGCCTGGGAGGGAGGTGACCCCAACAGGGAAGGATGCAGTGACGTGGTTGTGGCTCCCTGGGAAGGGAGTGGTGGGGGCAGCTGGGATAAGGAGAGTCCACGGGCTGCTGCTGCCTTCACCTGAATGCTCTTGGTAAATGCAGTGGCCTCACCCTCTTGCCACCAGCTCAGAAATCACTTCATGGCCCCAGAGCCCTACAACCCCTGCTTAAAGAAATACTGCTTTAGAGAGATCATGTGCCATTCTGAGATAGAATTTTGAGGTTCTACACAGGAGAGCAGCGTTTTACTTTTTTTTTTCCCCCTCAGTGAAGAGTAGAGAGAGAGGCAGAAGATAAAACTGTTTTCAAGGATCAGCAAAATATTTAGGTGTGCAGAAAAAGGAATTGTCCTAAACCAACTTTAAAAGGAGTTCTTGAACTCTTTGTCAAAAATACTATTATCTAGCATTCTGGCCACAGGACTGGAATGCTATTTATTTATTTATTTATAAAAGATTTTACTTATTTATTTGACAGAGATAGAGAACACAAGTAGGCAGAGCGACAGGCAGAGGGAGAGGGAGAAGCAGGCTCTCCGCTGCGCAGGGATCCCAATGTGGGACTCGATCCCAGGACCCTGGGATCATGACCTGAGCCGAAGGCAGCGGCTTAACTGACTGAGCCACCCAGGCACCCTGGAATACTTTTTAATAGGAAACGAGAGTTTGAGTGTCTGAGTATGTTAGTATATATCAGGATACTATGTCATTTCTTATTCTAGTCTGAAAAAATGAATGAGCTATCTTTCAAGGGCCTGTATCATTTTTTAGAATGACTGTAGTTTCTGAAACCTGTCATTTATCACATATTCTGAGGCAGCGACAGACTATCTGAATTTGGCAAGTCCCAGAAAATCCAGTATGCCTGCCTGGTGACAGCAGAGGGGAGTTACATCATGCGTAATTTAACGTATGTAAATTCAACCCAGAACATTTGGAAAGAAATTTAAATATTGTGACTCATTCTACATTCCAATTCACTCAGTAAGCCTCGGCCTGCTTGGAGAGCTCTCTTGAGATGGGAGAAAAGCTTTTCTTCCCCTCAGTTGATCTCAGCTCTCTCATTCCCCCAGGGCGGAGCATCTCCCTGAGCTAAGGGCGACTCTGGGTTTAAACACCACTCCTGAATGCAAGTCAACTTTTTCATCCCTTGCATAACCCAAGAAAAAGTTAACTCTTCCAACCGTGGAGAAAAGCAGTGTTATTGAGTGGCCAAGTATCAGTCTCTATGTGGTGCCTTCCTAGTGGATTTTCAAGAATGATGTTCAAAATGAGTATCTTTTGCCATATCTGCTGCCTTGAGAATTTGAGCCCTGCTGAAATGTAGCTCCTCGCCCCACTACCAGTTGCCTGTCTCATTTGCCATTCCACACTTCCTCCTCCACCTTGTGTTCTCTTCCTTTACCATTGTGCATGTAAATGACCAGCGGTAGGCTATAGAGGGGCTAGTTCATGACCAGCAAGCAGCCACCAGTACTGTATTCAGTGCTGGAATTAGAAGGTCAGAATCGCAGCAGGCACCCTGCAAACTCAAGGCTTAGGTTTGGGGAAACGCTACGAAGAAGCAAAATCCCTTAACTTGTGACACCAGGCTCTAGCCCAAAAGGAATCTAGTCACTGTGTTTATTCTTGCTAGAATAAAGAGAGGAGGACTTTCTTTCTAGACTATGTTAATTCTTACAATACCACAGCAATAGGTAGAGTCTCTCCATGTAGATTCTGTGTCTTGCATTGTCCTCATCTGCAGAGTATTTAGGATATTTTAAAGACCACCAGACAAATGCTCGTGGGGGAATGGGAAGGAAAACTGAGAAATTCTAAGGTTGTCACCTCATGTTTTGTTACTGTCGCTTAGTGATATGGGGAGGAGAGAAGCAAGGGGTAGCTGATAATGGCTACCTACAAGAAGTCATAGAAGCATAGAATTTTGGTAATGGAGAGAATCTCAACCCCACTTCCGGAATTTTTAGAGGGGTGAAATGATTTGTTTGAGGTCAAGATATGTGGCAGAACTAGGAGCAGAACCTCTGTTTCCTGGCCCCAGGCTGGTGTTCCTTATGCTGTTACAATATCTCTGATGAACTGGTTTAATAGGAACTGGTTTAGCCTGTTTTGTGGTTGTACAGCCCCACCCTTTAATGAGCTCCCTAAAAGGGGAGAACAAAGTTCACATTATTCCTACTTGTTTGGGTTTTAGGTGCATGATTGTCACTGGCTAAGTGCCACATGTGCCTAAAACTATAAAAACTTTTGCTTATATATGCAAGGGATGGGGATGGATGAGAATGGGTAGGTTAGGATGGGTGAAGGGGTATGGTTTATGCTAATAATGAAAGACGTAATTGCAAAAATGGATTCCACTTGTAGTAATGGATGCTTATGGAATTAATGGGGGGGTTTATGAATATTTCATACTGTGATTTATTTGGCATTAGGCAAGGAGTAAGTTTGAAATGAGAAATAGCTTTGGATTACTTTCTTGGAACTTCACCTGTCCTGGGTCTTGCTAGGACTTCATCTTTGATAAGAAATCCCACGTATTCTCCTGATACCCTGGAAAGAAGGTGGGGCCTCAGGAACTTCGGGGCAAAAACAGCCATTATGCAGATAAAGGGATTTATTTAAATGTTTACTCTGATTCAAGCTTAGAAGCCCTGGAGGTCAGGTCACATGACCATAGAAGGAAAGGAATTCTTCTTGACCTTTATCTTTTGATGGCATTGGTTTTTTTTTTTTTTAAAGATTTTATTTATTTATTTGACACAGAGAGAGAGATTACAAGTAGGCAGAGAGGCAGGCAGAGAGACAGGGAGAGGAGGAAGCAGGCTCCCTGCTGAGCAGAGAGCCCGATGCAGGCCTTGATCCCAGGACGCTGAGATCATGACCTGAGCTGAAAGCAGAGGCTTTAACCCACTGAGCCACCCAGGCGCCTGTTGATGGCATTAGTTTGAATGGAACTTCTGTTTCACTAAGATGATTATTATTCATTTACCTGCTACTAGTGGCCTCTGTCTTTTTAAACGTTGCATTTGCTGCAGTACAGTATGTGCCACACCCAGCAGAGAATAAATCTTGTTTAGTACCAGTGTATAATGGGTTGCTTCTTTGTTCTATGGGTCTAGGATCTACAGTTGTTCTCTGGGACCCCTCTATCAACTCTACCCAGACATCTTTCCTCAGTGACACATGACCGGGCTCTTTACTGGGAACTTTGTGAAAGCGGTTAAGTGCCAAGGACTTCAGATTGCTAAGTGTTAATTTAAAGCAAAATGACAAATAACATGAGGCATCATTCTCACATTTGATTTCCACTACCTCCTGATTAGGAAGTTGGCACAACTCCCTGAGCTAAGTATTTCTGCTCTTGTCTTATTCAGATCTTCTTCTCTGATATCCTGCTCTTGGGTCTATAGCTTTTCTTTCTCTGCATTGGAGAGTTTATTTCCTTCTTCCCAAGCTTTTATTACCAAATGGGAAAAACTTGCAGTATCTTTATCAGCAGTAGTTGGGAATTCATACATATGTATATGGGGTGTGTGTGTGTGTGTGTGTGTGTATGCTTTAGGTATTTCTGTTCCTACAGGTTTCTGCACAAATATGTGAAAAATCTTGCTTATTAAGAAGTTTGCTTTCTTCCAAAGCATGTTCTTTGGAACCAGTTTCTCTCTGACCTTCGTGCAGTTGAGACAGCTAATATATGATCCACCTGGTCTCTATTTGGGAAGAAAGCAACTTCTCAATGGATTCTGATCTAAAGCCTCCTCCTCTACAAAGAAGTCACTGACTCTATATGACCCCTCTGGGCTACAACCTGCAAGTGTCCACATGAGGATTGCTCTTAACTCAATTCTAAGTGGACTAAATCAGCATAAATTAATATTCATGTGTAAATGACTTGGTCATGATTCTTATAAGCAAATCTATTTCAGCAAGTTTACTAGCTTTCTGATTGTTGGCTGTGCTGCTCTACTCATGCCTCATGCGGTCTGTGAGCGAGAAAAGAGAGACAGAGAGGGAGGAAGAGGTAGAAAGAAGGAAAAGCCTGAGGGATGGGCAGAATGAGGGCAAGGGGATGAGGGTAGGAGAGATTGAGAGAGAGAGAGAATTTATCTGAAGGCTTCACCGTCTGCTGGATTATGTTAATATTTCTTACAATACAACGTTGCTGGTGATAAATTTTGTCAATTTTTGTTTAAATTTTGTTTAAAAGAGTTTACTGGGTGCCTGGGTGGCTCAGTNAGGGCGCCTGGGTGGCTCAGCGGTTTAAAGCCTCTGCCTTCGGCTCAGGTCATGATCTCAGGGTCCTGGGATCGAGGCCCACATCGGGCTCTCTGCTCGGCAGGGAGCCTGCTTCCTCCTCTCTCTCTGCCTGCCTCTCTGCCTACTTGTGATCTCTCTCTCTCTCTCTGTTGAATAAATAATAAAATAAAATAAATAAAATCGTGAAAAAAAAAGGAAAGAGTTTACTTTTGAAAGATATATTTTTTTTAAAGCTACTTTTTTTTTTTAAAGATTTTATTTATTTATTTGACAGAGAGAGAGAGAGAGATCACAAGTAGGCAGAGAGGCAGGCAGAGAGAGAGGAGGAAGCAGGCTCCCTGCCGAGCAGAGAGCCCGATGTGGGCCTCGATCCCAGGACCCTGAGATCATGACCTGAGCCGAAGGCAGAGGCTTTAAACCGCTGAGCCACCCAGGCGCCCTTGAAAGATATTTTTACTGGTTGTAGAATTCTAGGTTGATAGTGTTTTCTTTTATACCATAAAAATGTCATTTAATTGTCTTCTGCCTTGCATGGTTTCATAGAAGAAACCTATGATCATTTTTTATTTGTTCTTTGGTACATAAAGTATTTTTCCTCTGACTCCTTTTTTTTTTAAAAGATTTTATTCATTTATCTGAGAGAATAAGAGAGCACAAGTGGTGGGGAGGGACAGAGGGAGAGGGAGAAGCAGACTTCCTACTAAACAGGAGCCAGATATGGGGCTCGATCTCAGGACCTGGAGATCATGACTGAGCCATCTAGGTGCCCCTTTCCTCTAACTACTTTTAAGATTATTCTTTAACATTTTTTTTTTGCAAGTTGGTTATGGTTTTCTTCATGTTTATTCTGCTTAGAGGTATTGACTATCTGGGATTTGTAGGTATATATTTTCTGTAAGAGATAGAAAAATTTGTTACTATTTTTGAGTAGATGCCAGCCAGTGAATTTTATGTTGTGTGTGCTGGATTTTGTCATATTTATTTAAAGGTTTTTGAACTTTCTCTAGAAGAAGTTAGATGGTTTGCAAACCATCTTAACATTTTAGAATTTTATTTATAAGCTATAGTACTGGTCTGGAGCCGTCTACTCTTACTTTATGGGTACAGTTACTTTATGAGTAGTTTAGCTGTACTGCTAGGGTATGAATCTTCTGGAGTCTCTATGAATGCCCTATGTATTGAAGAATGTTCCTCTGCTCTGCCTAGTGGGAGTTAGAATGGTTCCTAATTCTGTGTGAGCTTTGGGAATTGTTCAGCTTGCAACTCTCTTTAATTGTTGTTTCCTAGGAAGTTGGCTGGCCTTGCAGGGTTTCATCCTGTGCATGTACAGATTATATTCAGCCAAAAACTCAGGGAGATTTGTATTCATATTTCTGGAGCTCTTTCTTGTTTCCTCTTTTCTGTATTTGTTCCTGTCAATTTAAGGTGCTATGCCCTCTCCAAACTCCAGTTTCTGTCTCCTCAACTCAGTGAGACCACCAGCTCTTTTTGGGTTCCCTTTCCCTGCAATACGCTCTGGAATATGCCTCCAGACAGAAATCTGGGCCTACTATAGTGTTGATTTCATTTAACTTCCTTTTTCCAGGAGTCATAGTCATGTTGCTGTCTGTGGTCCAATGGCTAAAAACCAGGGCTATGACTGGGTTTAGGAGAGGTACCAAAGGCACAAAATTTAAGAAGGCACTCACTTTCAGGCTCATACAAGTGTATGATTAGCCTTTAAAAAGAAGTGCCTTCTTGGGCGCCTGGGTGGCTCAGTGGGTTAAAGCCTCTGCTTTCGGCTCAGGTCATGATCTCAGGGTCCTGGGATCGAGGCCCGCATCGGGCTCTCTGCTCAGCAGGGAGCCTGCTTCCCCCTCTCTCTCTGCCTGCCTCTCTGCCTCCTTGTGATCTCTCTCCCTCTGTGAAATAAATAAATAAATAAATCTTTAAAAAAAAAAAAATAAAAATAAAAAGAAGTGCCTTCTTAAATTTTGCACCCTAAGCACCTGTCTGGCCTCTCCTTAGTCCCAGCCCTGTTGATAGCAATTGTCATATATTTTATCCAGTTTTCTTGTTGTTTATGGTGGGAAGGTAATTCTGGATTTTGCTAATCCTTCATTGTCCAAAGTAAGTAAACAAACATTTCATTGAGAAATATGCTTTGTACTGAGTGTGTCACTAAGGCTACCCTACGATCCAGAATGTAATGCTCAACACTGCCACAATGACAAATTTTATTTCCAGGCCACTATTCTGGATTAATAAACACATCCAGGTAACAAATCAAGAAGTGTGCTGAAAAACCATCTGCCAAGAATAGCACTGCTTCTTAGTTAACACTCTCAGTACAAAGCATATTTCTAAATGAAATGTTTGTTTATTTACATCCACATATTTCATTTTCAGTCATACATTAGTTTCACATCTGAGAATGAGGAGACTTTTTAAGAAATGAGTTTTACTTTCTATAATTCCTCAGATCCATTCCACACAATGAAATACAAAGCAATCATTTTATATGTTAGTGAATATCTAAATTCTCTGATGTCTATGACATATTGTTAATAATGTCTATGACATATTGTTGAGTTAAACATGCAGATGACAAGAGACATGCACTTTGGGCAATGAAGGATTAGCAGAATCCAGAATTTTCTCATTTAAAATTTTTTCAATAGAGATAAAGGTGAAATAAGAACATTAAGGTCTATCTAGTATTTAAAACAAATCTAAGTGGAGAATAGATTGACATATTGTTGTCAGTTTTTCAGCTTATCAATAAACTAGGTATCTAAAAAGCATAGTCTGTTCTAACAATACTTTTTTTAAAAGTTTTAATTAACTTATTTAAGTAATCTCTATACCCAACATGGGGCTCGAACTCATGGCCCAGAGATCAATAGTTATATGTTCTCCTGACTGAGCCAGTCAGGTGCCCAACAATATATATCACATGATCATACCAGTAGATGCAGTAAAAGTATTTGACAAAATACAACACTGATTCATGATAAAGACTTTCAGCAAACCAGGAATAGAGGGGAACGTCCTCAATTTGATAAAGAACATCTACCAAAAAAAAAAAAATTCCTTATACCCACATCTTGCTTAATGGTGATGAACTAGAAACTTTCTAAGATCAGGAACAGGCAAGGATGTTCCCTTCTTACCACTCCTTTTAAACATTGTTCTTGTAGTCCTAGCTAATGCAGTCAAACAAGAAAAGGACAATGAGGGGTAGGCTGAATGGGAAGGAAGAAATAAAACTGTCTTTGTTTGCGTATGATATGATTATCTTCTATGTAGAAAATCCAGAATAGGGTCTTGGAGCTAAGAAGTGATTATAGCAAGGTTATAAAATACAGGGTTAGCATACAAATTCAGTTAATTTTCTATATACCAGCAATGAATAATCTGAAATTAAGAATAGAATACTATTTATATTAAGCATGCCCGAAATGAAATACTTACAATTAAATCTAACAAAATATGTATAAGATCTATATGAGAAAAAGTACAAGATTCTGATGAAAGAAACCAAAGAAGAGCAACATAAATGGAGAGGTAGTCCATGTTCATGAATAGGAAGACCCAATATTATCAACATGTCAGTTCTTCCCAACTTCATCTGTAGATTAAATGCAGTCACAATCAAAATCCCAATAAGTTATTTTGTAGATGTTAATAAACTGAATCTTAAGTTTATATGGAAAGGCAAAAGATCCAGAATAGCCAAAACAATATTGAAGGAGAAGAACAAAAGAGGACTGACACTGAGGTATTGGTGGAAAGATAGACAAATAGATCAATGGGACATGATAGAGAGTCCAGAAATAGACCCATACAAGTATTTTCAGCTGATCTTTGGCAAAGGAGCAAAGGCAATACAATGGAACAAAAACATTCTTTTCAACAGGTGATGCTGAAATGACTGGATATATACATGCAAAAAAATGAACCTAGACACAGACCTTACATTCTTAACAAACATTAGCTCAAAATGGATTATAGACCTAAATGTAAAATGAAAAACTATAAAACTCCCAGATGATAACATAGGAGAAAACCTAGATGACCTTGAATATGCGTTGATTTATTAGATACAACACCAGAGGCACAATTCATGAAAGAAAGCACCGATGAGCTGGACTGTATTAAAATTAAAAACTTACGCTCTTCAAAAGATACTTTTAAGACAATGACACTGGGAGAAATATTTGCAAAGACATATCTGATAAAGGACTATTATCCAAAGTATACAAAGAACTCTTAAAACTCAACAATAGTAAACAAACTGATTAAAAAATGGACCAAAAAATTAACAGACACATCATGAAAGAAGATATACAGATGACAAATAAGCATTTGAACATATGCCAAACATCATATTTTAGCTAGGGAATTGTAAACTAAAACAACAATGAGATACTACTACTTACCTATTAGAATGATTAGACTTTAGGATACTGACAACATTCAATGCTGATGAGGTTATAGAGCAATAGGAACTCTTATTTACTGCTGGTGGGAATGCAAAATGAACAGCCACTTTGGCAGACAATTTGGCAGTTTGTTACAAAACTGAACATACTCCTACCATATGATCCAGCAATTGCACTCCTTAGTATTTACTCAAACAAATTGAAAACTTATGTCTACACAAAACCTGCACATGGATGTTTATAGCAACTTTATTCATAAGTGCTCAAACTTGGAAGGAACCAAGATGGTTTTTAGTAGGTAAATGGAAAAACCGTGATACAACCAGCAGGGGAATATTATTCCAAGCTAAAAAGAAGGGAGCCATCAAGCCATGAAAAGTTATAAGGATATTACTCAATAAAAGAAGTCAGTCTGAGATGGCTACATACTATATGATCCCAATGATATGATATTCTGGAAAAGGCAAAACTATAGAGATAGTAAAAGGGTCTGTGGTTGCCATGCGTTAGTGGAGAGGGAAGGATGCATAGGTGGAACATAGAGGATTTTAGTATCATGAAACTATACTGTGTAATACACGCCATTGTACATTTGTCAAAACCCATGGAGTATGTCATGCCAAAAGTGAACCCTCATGGAAACTATGGACTTTGGGTGATAATATGTGACTATTCACTGAGGATAATAAACGTACCACTCTGGTGTTAAGATTTTGATAGTGGGAGGGATTGGGCATATGTGGGGGCAGGGAGTACATGAGAAATTTCTGTACTGTTAGCTCAATTTTAAGCCGAACCTAAACTCCAAAATAAAGTCTATTTAAAAAAAAATTCAATGTAACAATGACTAAAGATCCTAAATATTTTAAGGCTAAATATAAGAGTGTTTGCTTAGTTTCTCTAGAAAGCAGAGCCCAAGATGAGAATTCAGGTGCTTTATTTGAAGGTGCAAACCCACGTAGTGAGGACTGAGAGTAAAGGGGAAATGAAGCAAGGAAAAATGCCAAGTTATGTAATGTAAAGCATTATTGTACTGATTAGCACTTGACAATGAGGAACTGGTAGGTGTCCACCAGAAGGCAGGTGTCTTTAGAGACTCCTCTAGAAGAATTGCAAGAAAGACCTGATCCTTCAGGTATTTCATAGAATCTGAAAGTGGAGGAGCAACCCAGTCCAGTGGGACACTAACCAGAGAAAGATAAAAAGGAGGTGGCTATGGGAATATCAAGATATGCAGGTTTTGTGTACTAATATATTAAGGAAGAAAGAAAGAGGAGACTGTAGGAAGAAGTGACATCAAAAAGTGAAAAAGGTCAGTAGGCGACTATGTCAAGGTCCTGGACCATGATGTTCTGGAATAGGTAGTTATACCTGAATCTAAATCCATGTTCCATAATGCAGCTGTATGTGACCCTTAGGGAAGTTAGGTTACCTTTCTAAGCCGTATTTTCCTCATCTCTGAAAATGAAGTAAAATAAAATTTTATAATATAGTTTTGAGAGATAAATATATGAGCTTAATGAAATTGCTTGGCATTCAATGAACATTGCTTCTCTCTGTTCCAGTTCTGTTCTTATTTATTTTCACAAATTCTGTCACACCAGTTCTTCCTCAGCATTTGTTTCTAGGGAGTTTGGGGCAGTAGGAGGGAAGGCTCAATGTTGTTCCCCAACTTTATTGGGAGATGACCCAGCAAATTTGAATTCCCCATAGCTTTTTCTGTACTCAGACTGGCTGAGTATAGAAATCTCTTAATTTTACCATTTCATAGAAGAAAAGACCAACATATCTCCTCTTAAAAAGTAAGTTATTTATTTTCAGATTACTTTCTGTAGGTCCAGTCTTAAAATGTCTGGTAAGAGGTTTTTTTTGTTAACTTTTTTCTGGTAGTAAGGCTGTGAGTAACATAGCTAAATATGATTCAATGCTATTTTTTTGCCCTTGGAAAGTATAACTGCGGTTTTATCATTAGTGAAGATAGTTTTCTTTAATAGTTGAGCATGGGGATGCGTAGGTAGCTCAGTTAGTTAAGCATCTGCCTTCAGCTTGGGTCATGATCTCAGGGTCCTGGGATTGAGCCCTACATCGGGATCCTTGCTCAGTGGGGAGTCTGCTTCTCCCTTTGCCTGCTGCTCCCCCTGCTTGTGCTCTCTCTCTAACAAATAAATGAAATCTTTTAAAAAAAGTATTTGAGCATGATGTTTAGCATTATCAAAGACAGCTAACTTTCCTAGTAGCCATTGCCAACTGCTATGGAGTCTTATTAATTCATAAAAGCTATTCTTGTTTATTTTTGATTTATATTTGAATTATAGTTTATTACTTATTTTCAGTGGTTAGCTATTTGTGTTCCTTTTACTTTTCCTTATTTGTTGTCCAGCAGTTTGACATTCGTTTCATTCTCATGTCTTTTCATTTTGAAGGTGGAAAGCTTTTAGGGTAGCTCCGTGGCCCAATGGATAGCTCATTGGACTTCTAGAGACTGAAGGTGGAAAGCTTTTATTTATTTATTTATTTATTTATTTATTTATTTATTTATTTATTTTAAAGATTTATTTATTTATTTGAGAGAGAGAGAGAGAGAGAGAGAGAGAGAGAGAGAGAGAGAGAGAGGCATGAGTGGGAGGAGGGACAGAAAGAGAAGGAGAGAGGAAGAAAATCTCAAGCAGATTCCCCGGGAGCCTGATGCAGGGCTCCATCTCACAGCCTGGAGATCATGACCTGAACCGAAATCAAGAGTCAGATGCTTAACCAACTGAGCTATTCAGGAGCCCCAAGGAGAAGGAAAGCTTTTAAACAGGAAAATGGCACCACGGAGAGTATCTGGAGTCTATATTCTCAATAGGAGCAGGTGAAATGGGTGAAAATTTGTTCTTGTGGGGTGAGGAAAAAAAAATCTTACTCTTTTAGTAAATAAAGCACAAATATACAATACATGTAGAATATATCTGTGGTGGTAAAATTTTGTGAGGCACGATAACAAAAATATGTCTAAAACAGCACTTGAAGGGCACTGATAAGTTAAAAAGGTTGAGAAACACTGGTTGAGAGCCAAGAAAGATAATTTCTAAAAGATAAAACCAGTATGGACTGAGGGGTTCAGAATAACTACCTCTGTTAACACTGTTATCTGTGTTAATGATCATCAGGACAGAAAATGCTGACCATGTTGAAGTTGAATTGTCATTTATAGCCTTCCATTTGCTTTCTAGCAATGTTAATTCTTTTTTTTTTTGCTTGTTTGTTTTTGTTTTCTTTGTAGTTTGTGGTTCTTGGGGCTCTTTTTCGCTGTTTTCTAGTGATGATTAAATTATGTTTTGACAAGATCAGAGTCAGGGTTGTTGGAGTAGAGTTAGGACTTTAGAATCATCTGTATGTTATATTCCACCACAAATAAGTGCTTTCTCCTTTTACCTTATTTCTTAGGTCTATACTTCATTAGTAAAACAAACAAACATACAACGTCCCCCCCCAAACAAAAACAGAACCATTGGTTCAATAATAAACAAAAATTTTCTAGTGACTCTAATCATTTCATTGAATAGGACTCTGTCCTATTGAATTTCCAGGGCACTTTTTATACTACCTTTCTGTCATGTAGCTTTGCTTTATATTCTTTTCCTTAGTTCTGTTTTACTCTCTTCCTTTTTTTTTTTTAAATGTTCAGTTAGCCAACACATAGTACATCATTACTTTTTGATGTAGTGTTCAATGATTCATTAGTTGTGTATAACACTCAGTGCTCATCATAACACGTATCCTCTTTATTTATTGTATTCCTTATCTTTCTAGCTACAGAGTGTCTTAGCTCCACAGTTACTGGCATTCAGAAGGTGCTCAATAAATACTCATTAATATTTAATTAATTTATCAGGTTGTTTAAATATAACACAAAAGAGAGATACCAGAAATGATAAAGTAATTTAAAATCTTAGTGGAGCATTTTTCTAGCTAAGATGTGAGAGTTGTTTGTGCAATCAAGGCAGAATCCTGCCAGGCTTAGGTATACTTGTCTGTGAAACAGGTTTTTTTAGAAACATTGTTCTCTAGGAAATATAGTTGAAATATTCCAGAATTTGAATAAGCTGTTATATCATTTTTCCTCCATCCTTCTGGAGAATATTTCATCCCCCAAACAAAAGATTTAAAAATAAATTATAGTCTCTATGAACTGACATGGAATGATTTCCTTGGAATATTATTAAGTGAAAAAAGCTAAATGTAAATTATTTTCTATAGCATGGTACCTTTTGTGTATGAAAGACAGGCAAATAAGAAAAGATTCATTTGTGAAAAAAGAAATACAGGAAGGATAAACCACAAACAAGTGAGAAGGCAGGAGGGAAAAATGTGTGCGTGTGGGGGGGGGCAGAATAGAAATGGAATAAAAGAGATGAAGGGGGAGCATCTTTGAATATATTTTTTTGTATAATTCAGACTTTTAGAAACATGTTAATGCTTCACTTACTAAAAAAAAAAATCATCCAGGATGTGGAGAAACACCAAACAGAGTACAGTGATAACAAATGACCCTAACTGTTAACACATGAATAACTTAACCATGGGATGATAAATGGGATGGAGAAGGAAAGAATTAACCTGGGTAACTTGGGGAAACAGTTTTTGACTACATATTTTAAGGTCAAAACCCAAAAGAACTGGTTAATGGTCTCTGGTTAATAGCTTATTTTTTCACAGGGATGTGGGTTAGCAATTCTGAAATAATTTCATGTGTATTCTAGAGCAAATAAATAAACACATTGTAAATAATGAAAACCAAGTCTCTTGCTGTCAGAGAAAGGAAAAGCAAAAAGAGAGAGGGAATGACCTCTGTGATGAATTGGAATTGGATGTATCAATATGAACACATGTTTTCTGTTTTTTTTTTTAAGATGTATTTTTTATTTTGAGAGATAGAGACAGAAAGAGAGAGCAGGGGTTGGGGGGCAAGGGCAGAAGGAGAGGGAGAGAGAATATCTCAAGCAGACTCTTGCTGAGTGTGGAGCCTGACGTGGGGCTGGATCTCAAGACTCTGAGATCATGACCTGAACAGAAATCAAGAGTTGAACACTTAACCGACTGAGCCACCAGGTGCCCTGTGAACACATGGTTTTTAATATATACACGAAGATATATAGAAATAGCTATAATTTTGTATGCATGGTTTAGTATATGTATATTTCCTAATTCTGTCCACTGAGAGAGCCTAGAAGCAATAAAAACCCACTGACCATGAGTACTACCAGCCTGGACCTTGGTTTCTAAATACCTTTCTCAAATAAAGGGAACTTCAGCTCTTCAGAGACATGGCTGATTCAAGGCTGAGGCAAAGAAAGTACAAGATGAGCCTAGAACATCTTATTATGTTAGAAAGTAAAGACATGCTCAAGAAATGATTGGGACATGCCAAAAGGGTATAGGAGCCAACTAGAAGGAGCTACCGCTAGCCAAATAGAAAACAATTTGAGCAACAAGTAATTAATGATAGTAATGGATTATAATTCATAGAATAAAATAAATATCCATGATTTCATAGTATTATATTTAATAAATAAATGGGGAGAAGGGAAATCTCTTTTTATAGTAGAATTTTAATTAATAAATATAGAAGAAATAATGGAAATAGAAAAAGTATCATTTGTTAAGTACTATAATAATCATTATAAGCAAGAATCATTACTGGATGTTAAAACTAGTAGACAGAAGTATTTGCATAGTCTCAAAGTATCTCTCCATGAAATACTTTTTAATTTCATAAAAATACTAACTTTATAAGGAGAAAGGTATTAGATACTCCTTAACCTAATGATCAAAGTTAACATCATCAGTAATTAGACATATTAACATCATGTGTCTCCTGCTGGGATACAGTGAGAAAGGTACAATATTACTTCTGTGGTATTCTTGTCACAAATGCATAAGCTGAATTTAATAATGAGCAGATATCAAACAAATCCAAATTGAGGGACATTATACAAAATAAAAGGCCAATAATCTTCAAAATTATCATAATCATAAAAGACAAGGAAAGACTTAAGAACTGTCTGTCCCAGATTGGAGGAGACCAAGGAGACATGACAAATCAATGCATTGTGTGAATCTGAGCTGGACTCTAGACTGGACATTAGTGGGACAAACAGCAAAATTTGAATTAGGTTTATAGCTTAGTTAATAGTATTGTATCAATATTTTCTGGCTTTGACACTTGTACTGTGGTTGTATAAGAGGTTAACATTTGGGGAAGGTAGGTGAAGAGCGTACTGGAATTCCTTGTACTACTTTGTACCTCTTTTGTAAATCAAAATGAAAAGGTAAAATTGTTTTGAATTTAAATTAAAAAACTGAAAAGAATTTTAGCAGGGGGAAATTTAAGGACAAATATGGTTTCTAGTCCTCTTTTTGGCTATTATTATATCTGGATATAACTGATAATGACAAAAAAAGAAGAAAGTGCTCTTTCTCTAAAGAAATAGATATATTCAGGGCACCTGCGTGGCTCAGTCGGTTAAGCGTCTGCCTTTGGCTCAGGTCATGATCCCAGGGTCCTGGGATGGAGCCCCGCATCGGGCTCCCTGCTCAGCAGGGAGCCTGTTTCTCCCTCTCCCTCCCACTCAGACTACTTGTGTCTCTCCCTCTATCTCTCTGTCAAATAAATAAATAAAATCTTAAAAAAAAGAGAGATATATTCACAAACATTTGAGATTTGCCATGTATTTTAAGTTCTTTGTTTTAACTGTAACTCGCAAAATTGAATATATGAGTAAATAATAGGATGGAGTGTGGAAATTAAGTGGGTGGGAAAGAAAAAACAGTTTTTTTAAAGAGAAAAGAAATCATGTAGAAAATATCTACCTTTAATCAGGTTCCCCAGGCTTCGATTACCATGTATTTAAAATCAATAATGACCATCAAGCACTCTTATCTACAGAGTCAGGTTAAGTGATTATACTTAATACAGGTGCATGAATTTTGCTTTTTCAAGTATGAAATTGACAACTGGTAGTACAACATTCATTAAGATGATCTTTGAGCAGTAAATAAAATTGAAAGCCATTTGATATTTCAAGAGGAATTTTTCTGTTACTCCTCCAAAGTCATTTTCTACTTTCAATGTAGTTGGCTGAGCATTCATCATGTGTTGAGTGTCACCCACAGGGGATATATTCTCTGCTTGCTTGAGGTAAATGTTTTAAAATTCCAAAGATTTAGGATTCCAAAGGAGTCTGGCAAGTGTGTGTTATACCACTAGGGAGATAAAGGTCCAAAAACTGGGACCATGGGCAGGGGAATAGAATATGACCTTGGGTCTGTACTTCTACAGGTTGAGATGGAACATGAGCGTCAAAGTCTGGAAAAGGATAAAATAAAAACTCTTGGAGCACAGCAAATGTGGGTCACAAGCATGTTGGCAAACAGTGAACAGCAGTCAAGGTCATCTACTCTTAGAGAAATTTATATTCACATCACACAATAGTTTTCTTTATCTCTCTCTTTTCTGCATCTGAATGGAAAAGCACATACACAGACAAACAATGCAGATATCTCTGGACTTGCCTGCACCATATTTATTTGTTGCATGTGTCCTTTTTGGGAGTGACCTTTGATTCTTTTCCTAGTCAACTGAAACATAGTCTTTTTTTTTTTTTAATTTGGATTCTGTCATTTAGTCGGAGAAGTAGTTCCTGACTTGTAGACAGAGTTTTATTTTTGTATTAAAGGTTCTGTATTTGCCACTCTTAGAAACTAAAGGAAAAGGAGAAGAAAGATCCTAGTCTCTGGAAAATTGTGGGACAAAACAAATTTGCATGTAAAAGATTAAGTGTCTGATAAATAGCATCATTCATTATAGAGTAGATTCTGGTGCAAGTCATGGTCACCTTGGTTTCCTTTCCAGGGGCCTTGCTTATCACAAGTTAGGAGTTGACCTCAGAAATTAATACATTAGCCTAGAGTTGTTTTCCTCACCTTTTCCCACCAGGCACTCAGGACAGATCCTGTTCATGCCCACTGTAGACAATCATGGGAAAATCAGGGATGTGTCCTATCCCCCAGCAGGCTAGATATGACTCTATCCGCTTTCTCCTCCACCTCTGAAAGCCCTTGAGAATGCAAATTATAGTAATAGGATTATAGTGATAACCTTGACCCTGCTTTCACTTATTAAGTAGTGAGTTATTTGCATAGTCTGGTACTTTATTATTAATAGCAAGCTATTTTCAAGATCTCTCAAAAACAGATAGATACAGCCCTTGAGCCCCCCACTGAAGTGGAATGTTCTGTCCTGGAAGAGGTCTGCTGCTTTGTTATACAGAGGAAATGCTCTGTTGTCTGTGCTGTGTTATCTGTGTTGTCCAGAAGCTTACACTTTTCTCCGATTTATCTTTCAAAACCTTCCCGGGGTATCACCTCCATCCCTCATATCTCAGTTAGAATTCATGCTTTGGTGTCTCTAGTATATTTATAGTGTGGACATATATCTATTATTGCCCACTGCACTGTATTATATTCATTTGTTCACTTGTCTGTCCATTTCACTGTGGGTTCTAGAAATGAGGACCCACTCTTATTTATTATTGTACTCCCTTTGCTTAACAATGTGCCTGGCTTAGAGCTGCTGCTCTAATTGATGTCTGGTAAGCTATGGAAGTAGCTCCAGGATACATTATTTGTGAGTGAAATATGTCATTCACTGTCTATAATGGGTATTCATAGCACTGGGGAAATTGCCAAAGATCTCACTATTTAGTAGATAATTATTATATTTATGGGGATGGAAGAAGAGAGAGAATGATTGGAGAAGAAACAAAGGAAAAGTTTTCTTTTTTTACTTAACTCCTGAGTTTGCCCTTGAGATTTGATAAATTTCACTCCAGACTAATTGCCATCTAGTGCAAAGGGGTGGAGTTTCTGGTCTTGACTTGCCAGCTTCATGATGTTTTGCTTTAACTGCCATGTCAAGAACAGATGATTTTCCTTCCTAACAGCATGTTTCTGGAAATGAGTTGACTTGGAGTAGTCTACCTATCAATAATTTTTCCTTTCTCCTCCCTATCTGAAGCCTGATTTCCTTTTGGCATCCACCCTCCCTCTACACGGGCAGGTGTCTAGGGAAGGAGAGGTTGGCAGGGAAGCTGACTCCACCTCAGATGCAGAAATAGGCTTGATTGGTCAGTTCCATCTTTCTGCCATTAGCTGGTTCAAGAATGACTTCATATTAGTTGGACCCATGATAAAAGAGGAAGGGTGTGCTAATGATTTCTGGGAAAGTTTTCCCTCACTCTTTTGTGAGTTTCCAGAAGTGAGCTCTCTCTCTTGCACTAGAGGCTTTTGTGGGCAGCTGGGAGCTTGAACTGCTGCTGTCCTCTCATTGGCAGCCTGAAGGCGACATTCACCCTCAGAAGATGGCAGAATTAATAGCATTCTGGGGAAGCCAAGCCAGGGCTGGTGGATCAGGTCAACTATGGATCCTGCCCTCATGCTACTTTTCCAGTTACATGTGCCAATGAATGGGCTCATTGTTTGAGCTAGTTGCTGAAATTCTGTTGTGATTCCAGTGAAAGTGTCATAACTCATTAAAACAACAAAACAAAACTTACCCAGTGTTGAATAGATAGAAAGTGGAAACAGTGCAAGACAGTTTGGAAGGTAGGAGAGTCTTTAAAAGTAGTTCCCTTAGACTCGGGCTTCTCAATCTCAAGCGTACATTAGAATCACCTGAAGAACTTGTTAAAAAACGAACTGCTGAGACTTAGTCCCAGAGCTTCTGATTCTGAAATTCTGGGTGGAACCTGAGAATTTACATGTTTAATAAGTTTCCCAGTAGTGCTGATGCTGCTGGCCCAGGGACCACACTTTGGGAACCACTACTTCAGACTTCCAAGTTTTTGCTTTTTCTGCCAGAATAGTCAAGGGAGGTAGGCAAGGCCATGGTGCCAAGAAAGGTGATTTGTCTGTTCCCGGGGGAGCCACTGAGCTCTTCAAAACAGGTTGGGCAGGTAAACTCACATAATGGGATGAGTTATTAAAACATGATTTTCTTCTTAAACAAACTATATACTTCATGAAGAGGGCATCTATGACATAATTACCTTTGTTCCCTGTAGGATTTAACACAGAGATCTAAGCACACTGTAGGCACTCTATAACACTTGATTAACTTACCAGAAGGAAAGTGCTATGTGCCAGACTCCTTTGGTTGAATGTTTTAAGTCAAGTGTAGATATGATATATATGAGGAAGTCTAAAGCTAACCCAGGGTGGTGATCATGTAAATCAGAGCTTACCTAGTTGCTAAGAAGCTCCAGCAACTTGTTCTTTACGGAAATGGCAGCATTGAGGTCTTCACTTTGAAGCTTTATGCTTGTGTACGGGAAAACTATAGTCACCTATCACCTACTTTTAATACTAGCCACAACATAAATTTCTGATACTATTCTACTGATTTGGCAATGTTCCTTTTGCCCTCAAGTATTTATTCCCTCTGTAGATACATTAACTCCAGCTTTATAATAAAGGAGACCTATGTGTTACAGACAGATAACAAACTCTCACCTTCTAAAAGAAGAGAACATTTCTACCCTTTAGGTAGCTTGCATTCAGATAAGTAACTGTTTCCTAAGTAAGGAATCATAATTGATGTTGATGTAAGGCCTGGGAGTGCTTCCACATGGTGGTCCCAAGTGCAGTGAGGCTCTGCCCCTGAAATGTAATGGAAGTAAATTGACAGTCAGCAGGCAGGAGGCCTTCTCCCTGGCAGGGAGTTGCTACTTCCTCCAAGTCTTTGTTCAAACCAGGTGTTTGTTCACCCTGAGGCACACACGGTCAGGCAAGGGCTTCTTGGCTTAGATAGTCCCTTGCGTTTCTTTTGGTGTCAAGTTTTGCCAAGTGATTCACACATGCTGGAAATGCGGAGGGGAACATGAAGGAGTAGCCAGGAATGGTTTAAGACAGGAACATCAAATTTGATGAGCAATCCCTGTGCTTTTTAGCCATCCACAGATGGATTCCGGCCTCTCCCACGGTTTCAGTCTTCTGCGGGGTCTAGCCAGAAGAAGGGGTGGGGCAGTCTCTATGAATGAGTAAATTTATGATGATTACCAAACTTGCAGGCCTTCAGAGTGGTATTTCTCCAACACTGGAATTGAATTTTTATTTGGTACAATTTGATGGTACTCTGCACATTGTATTCTTCCCTTTGTATTTCCACAAGTTACTAGAAATAAAATTTGAAGGAAATATTCTTCATGCAGGGAGCCAGAGCAAAAAGCTATAATAAGTTTGACAGAGAAGACTCACTTAGATAATTAGAGGTTTGAGTTTAATCTGGTATTTTCTGAACTGTTGGCCTTTGTTGGGAAATAACCATAAAATATAAATATTAAGCCCCAAAAGTTAAACTATGATAAAGAGGTTCTACAGAGCAAGGATCTTACAAAGCTTTTCATCAAATATTCCCTCCTCATTTTCAAAAATATCGCCATTTAACTGTTGTCCAGTTTTCACCATGTTACACCAGGGGGCAGGGACAAATCTCTCCATGTCATGGTAGGGGTAGGCATTGAATACCATTTAAAGCTGGGCATTTTGGGAACTCCTTTCTTAGATACCCAAATTACAAAATGCTTTATGGAGCAATAAGCTTTCATAACTCCTTTGTTCCACCCAAGGCTGATTTCTTAGTGAGGTCATACATTTCTTGTTGAGAATGACAGAAGTTGGAGATTTCCCTGTTGTGTCTTTTTCAAAACTGCTTTGTTCTATTTTTGCTAGTGTCTTGTTCCTTTTTCATATTTTTATTCCTTCTTTTTACTTTTAAAAATAATTTAAAACGTGCTTGTCTTCTAGCCTGTTCTGATAATTCTGTTATGTGAAGTTTGTATTTGTTGTTTCTGCTGACTCTTGGCCATGGTGACACGTTTGTTCAGGTATGTGCTTTAGGGTTGTGAGCTCTTGTTATCTATGAGAACCCCTCATGGCCTGAGTTATAGATACGTCTTTACAGAGAGGCTTCCTGTTTGTTCCTTCAGCCAGGACCTCAGGGACAGTGACGTCTGGAAACCAATTTTGATGTTAATTTCTCTGAGATTTACCAGCTCTTGTAGGTAATGTCAGTGTGTATTTCAGGCCCGCATGAGGGCAGCCCTGAGTTTACAAGTTACCAGAGGAGGTTTTTTTGTTTTTATTTTCTTTTTCCCTTAGAGTTCAGCCTGAGATAGAGAAGGTTCCTTGTTTCCTTCCTCTGTGGGTAGATTTTTTTCCTGGTTTACCTGTTCTCTGAGATTAAAGTCCTTGGAGGGTCCTGGTTCAACACAAGAGTCTCAGTTCTAGTGCCCCACCTTGTTGGTCACCTTATGTGTCATTACACAGAAGGCCCTTTGTTACTGCGAGTGGCAGTGACCTCCGGAGTAACAGAAATGTTCAGATTTCTCTTTGAGCCATTTTGGGGTTTCCCTTCCATTCCTGAGAAAGAAAAGAAAATCTCTGTTATATTTCTGGACCATCTCTTGAGGCCTCATTGATTCTGGACTCTAAGGAGCAAGTAGGCCTCACAACTTGGAATTTTCTTTAAATTCCAGGACCCAAAAAAAGGCTGTAGATTTGAGGATATTACTCTGTTTAATCTTTGTTTAGATATAAATATCAAGGAATTTAGAGCCTCCCTAAAATATGGGTATAGGCTGGGGTAACCTATACCTGTGACTTCTGGCATAATAGAATGAAAACTAGATTTACAATCAGAAGACCTAAGTTCAAATCTTGACTTTGCTATATAAACTTGGAGAAGTTAAATTGTCTGACCTTCCATTTCCTCATCTGTAAAATGGAGACAAAAATATCTGACAGAATTGCTGTGGAAAGTTAAAGATACAGTGTAGGTTAAAAAAAATTTAGAATGGAGCATGCATTCAGAAATGCTAGTTGAATGTAACTGTTCAGTCTTCTTAATGGTTGTGATCTGCCTCAGTTGCTGATCCTGGTGTCCTGGTCATGGTTGTTGATAATCCAACACACTTTCTACTCTAAACCAGTGATTCACAAACTTGAGTATATCCTAATCACATGGAATTCTTGTTGAAACACAGATACTATGCCCTAATTCTGGAGATTTTGATTCAGGAAGGCTGGAGATGATCCTAATAGTTTGCATTGTTCCCAGATACTGCTAATGGTCCGGGACCACACATTGGGAACCGGTCATGGTAATTCTCTTCTTCCCATTGGTAATTGGTTTAGGAATGGAAGTGTGATCTAAATCTGAGATGTGAGGGGAAGTCTTCTGAGAGCTTTCAGGAAAGGTTTTATCAATCCTGAGGAAAGACAGGAAAAGCTGATCCTGCTTGTCCTCTGGACATCGTGGCAGAACACAATGCCTAGAACTGCCACAGGCATCTGGGGTAATGAGCAGAACCAAGAAACTCCCAGGGCAGCAGAGCTGAATCCTGATTGCTCCTTCTTGGCTAGGTACCTCTGTTAGTTCATTATATGAGATACCATGTAAATGCAAAAATTTAAAAAAAAACCCACAAAACCAAACTTTTAAATACAGTTTGAGTCAAAGTTTCCTCATTATTGACAGCTCCAAATATTCTAAGTGATGCAGTGATCTAAGTGATGGGTATGTTGTTGTATTCTCTGCCATACCCAGCTCTAGCATGCTAAAGTATTTGAGGTCGTTTTAAATTATGCTTTCATTTCTTTTCTTGAACTATTAATTTTCTACGAAACTTTCTTCTCCACTTTACTCCCCCCCTCATCCAGTCCTCTGGGGATGTGCTGTAACACTGTCCAAATTGTAAATCCCTCGAAAAGAGGTGACTGCTCCAAATTTGCCTTTCTTTTGCACATGTGGGACTGCAGGTTCCATTTATGGTTGAATGCATGATGACAGTTTTACTGGATGTCTCCTTGCTTGTGTTCTATTTCTACACATTGTTATTTTCTGGCCACCTTTAGTTAATTAGGAACTTAATCTGTCTTCTTTGAGGCTTTAATTCCTGTTTCTAGAGTTTCCCAACCAAGTCCACATTGATTTTACCAGAATTTCAAATGTACCTTGTCCTTATGCTTTGCATTTTTGCTGGAAAGAATTGCAGCAGGAATCAAGGCCACACCATGCAAGTGCCTGAATCCTGAATCGTGACCAAGATTGCAAAGAAAATAATAAGGGAGTTCTCTGGAGACTTGAGCCAGCTCAGCATCTCCACATGGAGTCTGAAAAAAGGGACAGTGATTTCTCCCACCTCTCTTTAATCCTAGTTTGGACAGCTTCTTTATTCAGAACATCAAGGACTGTTGACAGTTGGATGAAAAGAGTAGGGGCTCATGGGATTGCTAATGAGATACAAAACCACCTTGGAATCAAAATAAATTTTTATCTATTGGCTCCTCTGGCCACAGGGAAATGAGTTGAAAGCCTCAAGCTAATTTCTATTGACAGGTGTCCTTATCACAGTTAACAGTGTGATGCACATCCTCCTTGGCTTCTGAGCTGGAAGGCCAAGGGTTTCCACTTATGGGCTTCCTTCCCAGCAGATAGCTGGGCGGACATGAGCAAATTGGTACCAATGTGGCATGAAACACACTATCTGGTAAGAAAATAAGGTTCTTAATAATTATAGCTGATCTATAATACTTTGAATTAAATTACATTTTTAAGCCCACAGATCTAAGCAAGTATTAAAATGAAGAATTCTCATTTCCTGATATCAAATGCCTTTTCCATTTCCTCTTCAACTATAATCATGTCTATAGGCTAGATCATATTCCAAGTCTTCTTTTGAAGCCTGGCCTAACAACCCAAGCACGAAGTAGTATTTCTTTCTTCTGAGCACTTGGAGAAATTAATTACCCCATTCTTATCCTATCTTGCTTTGCAAACTCTACAGCTCTTTGAAGGCAGGGATTGTGTAATATCTTTTCTTACACTCTCCACACAAGATTCAGCACCATGTTTAGCATGTAGTAGATACTCAGTAAGTGTTAGTTCATTGGTTGATTTTTTTCTTATGAAGTATATAGCATTGTAGACTCAGAAATCGTCCAAGAAGAGAGTTTTCTCACAGAGGGCCTATGGATGGACATTAGGGCTGCTGCAGACTCCCTGAAATTAAATGCAAAGTTAATGTTTTCTGAGGAGAGAGACCAAAGCTGTCCAGATTCACAAAGGAGTTTTTGACTCCCTCCTAAATGATGAGAATTACTAAACTAATTTATTTATTTTCTTCTCTTCCTGATCCTAGGTCCAAATGCCATGTCCATGACCTCACAGTTGCAATAGGAGTTCTCTTGGGATGCCTCGGTTCCCATGTTTAGTTGTTGTTCCTGAAAGAGAAGCAGAGATTAAATGGAAATCATGTGCTGTGATAAACCGATTCTATTTTTTTTTTTAACTGTGTAACACTAAAAGGACTGTGTCCCGAAGTTCTAGTAGAGACTGTTTATCTTGATGGTTAGATGTAAGGGCTCTAAGCCAGGTGGCCTGCACTTGAACCCCAGTGCTGTCATTTACTAGCTATGTGACCTTGGACAAATTATTGAAATGCTCTGAATCTTAGTTTCCTAAACTGCAAAATGGGAATAGTAATAGTGATTTAATTCTTGGGGTTGCCCTGAAGATTAAATGAGTCAATGCCTGTAAAGTATTTAAAACAGTGCCTTGCACACATAGTAAGAATGATGTCTTCTCTATTATTATAGCTCTTGGTGTTCAACTTTACCTCATTGTCATCAGTAATTATGTCTTCTTAGTTGGCCCTTTCCACCACCAAATTCCCTTCAGGGAGTCACTTTAGGATTAGAACAGATTGATGAATTGCTTTGCAGAAATTATCTAGTTTTACTCTGTGCCGGGTATAATTCTATGTTTTTCTGGAGTTTGCCTGGCACTCTGAGGTCCAGTTCTCATTCTGTGAAAGTATTAAAGCCATTTTAAACATTAAGGGGGAGAGAATCAAGATCCTTTGAGTTTCATAAATATGCCTTTTCACTCTTAAAACATTAACAAAAATATTCTTCATTCTAAGAAAAACTTTTAGTAGAGTCTTTTTCATCATTTTAGTTGTTGTTAACTTGGAAATAGATAAAATGAAGAGCCAAGGATGCAAACAGATTGAAGTCAGTACTGCCTGGAATTAATCCTTTCTATTAGCTTTAAGAATGATAAAAGGTTTTGATTAATCCCAGAATATATACATTTATTGGCAGAGATGGTATGACTGGTGAGTTCTTAGTTACTATTTTTGAGAGAAGCAGAAAAATAATTATATTTTTGTGGAGATAGGAGTTGTACTAAATGAGACAGTTTTCCAACGTTATTTTTATGAGGTGACTAGTAACCATTTGAGAAGGAAGAGATATATGGAGGCTGTGCTGAAGAGATTCCTCAGCTTAGAGCACACTCTGTGATATTTCCCCTACTATCCCCAGAACCCTACAATGGTAATTAAACAACTAATATCAACTACTCTATTCCTAGGATCCTAGGAGCTGGTGGAATCAGAATATACATATTTAAGGAGGAGAAAGCTTTCCATTTGAGGTCTAGGGTAATGATGGAAATTGGGGTTATGAGAAGTAAGGATATGTATTAGGGTCTTAGCAGGAAATAGTCGATACATACACATTGGGTAACTTCAGAATTTAAAACTAAATTTATAAAGCTGTGGGCAGGATATAGAAAAATGACAGGGAATAGTGTAGTATCCTTAGGCTACTAAGGGGTAGGGGTGATGCCTGTCTATCCCTGGGTCTGAACTGAGAAAAGGAATAAGCAATAACTATAATCCAGAAACAGAGAGGGAAAAGGAGAGGGACAGGGACAAGGAGAGAATGTTGAGATCCAGCTTTGTGGAAAGAGTTTCTGATAGGAGTTCTGAAATCTGGCCATAGTCTGAGGATGGTGGGAATGTAAAATGGTACAGCCATTCTGGAGAACAGTATGGAGGTTCCTCAAGAAAACTAACAAGTAGAACTGATGTTCTATTTGATCCAGAAATTACACTTCTGGGTAAATATCCAAAGGAAACAACATCACTATCTTGTAGAGATACATGCATCCCATGTTCATGGCAGCATTACTCACAGTTGCCAAATTATGGAAGCAACCTAAATGTCCATCTAAAGATGAATGGATAAAGAAAATGTGATATGGCAGAATAATATGCAATGGAAATATTTCAGTAATATACATGCTGACTATAGTTAATAATACTGGATCTTATACTTGAAAGTTGCTAGGAGAATAGATCTTAAGTGTTCTTAGCACACACATACAAAAAAAGGTAAATATATGTTGTAATAGATAGGTCAATTGGCCTGATTGAGGGAATCATTTCACAACGTATATGTATATCAAAACATCATATATACAATGTTTGTCAACCATACCTCAATTAATCTGGGGAAAAAAGTCAAAGGATATTGCCAGACTAGGGGAAGCCTGCATGGAAAGGAGACGTGAATGCCCCAATCTCATTCTTCTTTCCTGATCTACACTAGTGGTCCTTTGTGAACCCAAGTGGAAGGCAGAGGGCACCTCTGTGTGCTCCATAGACGTAATGGCAGACCTAGCATTTCAGACACCTGGAACAGATAATTTTTTTTATTAACATATAATGTATCATTTGTTTCAGGGGTACAGGTCTGTGAATCATCAGTCTTACACAATTCACAGCACTCACCATAGCATATACCCTCCCCAATGACCATCACCCATCTACCTTATCCTTCCCCACTCCCCCCAGCAACCCTCAGTTTGTTTCCTGAGATTAAGAGTCTCTTATGGTTTGTCTCCCTCCCCGGTTCTGTCTTGTTTCATTTTTCCCTTCCTTCCCCACCATAAACCCCTGCCCTGACTCTCAAATTCCTCATATCAGAGAGATCGTATGATAATTATCTTTCTCTGATTGACTTATTTTGCTTAGCATAATAACCCCTAGTTCCATCCATGTCATTGCAAATGACGAGATTTCATTTTTTTGATAGATGCATAGTATTCCATTGTGTGTGTGTGTGCGCACACACACACACACACCACTTCTTTTTTATCCATTCATCTGTTGATGGACATCTGGGTTCTTTCCATAGTTTGGCTGTTGTGGACATTGCTGCTATGAACATTCGGGTACACATGCCCCTTTGGGTCACTACATTTTTATCTTTAGGGTAAATACCCAGTAGAGTGATTGCTGGGTCATAGTGTAGCTCTATTTTCAACTTTTTGAGGAACCTCCATACTGTTTTCCAGAGTGGCTGTACCAGCTTGCATTCCCACCAACAGTGTAGGAGGGTTCCCCTTTTCCACATCCTCGCCAACACTTGTCATTTCCTGACTGGAACGGATAATTTTTAATACTCCTTTTCCTCCCATATAGGACAGAATTATTTTCAATAGTAACCATGTGAATTATCTGTCGTAATCATTGGTTTCTTGATTCATTCTTATGCGTTACAAGAAATAGAATTAACAGTTAAAAAGAATAATGTACAATGTTATTGTTATAAAGTTATTCAAATTCAGTAAAATATCTTATGTGTGATCTTAAATTTGCATTTATCAAACAAACAATACAGTTGTGCTCTGTTTTACTGTTTGCACTCTGTTTTAGTGTTCTAAATTTTTAGCATGAATTAAAAATTCCAGGTGGTCATACAAAATGGCAAAATTAGTATAACTCACATTTTGGTTCTTCCTCTTGATTATCACCATTTCTAATATGCTGTTTAAACAATAGGTATGAAGTAGTCTAGGGGCTGGAGGCAAGAAATGCTTCTGCAGCAAGCTCCAATGATTCTGGCCCTTTAGAACTTGGTCTGGAAAGGAATTCTTGTAGCTAGGTCTCTGTGTCAGGGCTGACGGTATAAGTGGAAACTTTGTGAATGAACTTCCATTTAGAATATAGTGTTCATTAAAAGTAAAAGAGAAAGAAAATGAGAATTTGAGGTCTATCCACATATTATTAAAACTGCAGCAATTCCTCATTTTAGAAGTTAGCCATAGTGTTAATACAGATTGACTTTTGGTTGGTTCATTATTATTTTCAAATTATCCATGAATAATTCCCCCTGATTGCCTATGCCAGGGGTAGGGTAGGGAGTGGATCCCGAGGGACAGCAGCAAGGCTTCTTGCCTGGGTCATTCAGGGATGAATTGAGAATTTTCTAAGCCGGAGATGGTGAGCTCCTATACCTTGCTGTTTCCCTCCCATTGTTTTTCTACTCTTTGTCTGCATGAGGTTGTCAGGAACATTCGCCTCCTACTATGGATTTTGTGACAGTTATGTACTTGACATGAGTGGCTGAGTGGAGTGATTATAGCAAAATGGTGGAAGGCCCTGTAATTCTGTGGAACAAATGAAAACTTTAGAAGCTCTTCTCTTGCTACAAGACTTCTCTTGGAGCTTTCAGGAAATGCAGTTTGGGGGATAATTTTGTACCCTATATGCATATTCTCTTTTTTTGGGAGTGCCTCTCATTTATCTGCTTTCCTTTTCTTTCTGTTTCCACATGTCTTGAGGATATGCTGGCTCTCTTTTTGCTCTCTTGGCCTTTTTCTTCCCACCCCCTTTTTGGCTACTTCTGTTTCCTTCTTCTTTCTTCACTGGACCAGACATGAATTTGTTCTGGGAACTTTTAGTAATCTATGGAAAATGTTGTTAAAGGCGTCATGTCGGATGTTGAGTTGCTTGGTAACTCAAAGAACCTCCTGCCAAGTTTATGTTCAGAGAATTAGAAAAACGGTTCAGTCTCCACTGTTTTCGGGTCTGGGCAGCATCAGTTCCCCAACTCTGTTATGTCTAAGGACATCCCCACACAGACACAGAGGAGAGCCTCAGCCTTCACAGAGCGTTGAGGGTGAGGAGCAGCACCTACCTGGCCAGGCCTGAGGAAGCACCTGGGGAGGCTGACCTGTCCAGAGGAGTGTACCCTTTCGCAGGCAACAAAAACTGACTAGTCACTGTATGTCAGTGAGGTGATTTGAGATTCTCTCAGTTGTTCTGCTTCTTTGTGATCTCTCTCCCATTCTCATCTCACTTCCTAGTATCTTTCAGGAAACCCAGAATTTGAGACTTAAAGACTCTAACAAATGCTACCAGGTAACCTCAGAGCAATGGCACAGAACCTACTCTTGTTGCCAACCTCCACAAACATACAAAACCAAACACAATCCCCTAGGATTATGGCTTGGGAGATACCAACCTGGAGGAAAGGAGTCTTCCCATTTTGGTAGGTAGGGTGAATCTGGGTAAAGTATTTGGTTTTAATGCCTGTTAATTGCCAAGGTACCAGAAGCACCCAGAGGTCCCACAAAGAGTTCCTCTCTGGCCTACAGATGATATTTACTGCCTAATGGTGTGCAGAAAAGTGCCAGAGGAGTAGGCTCCTTCTGAACGGTGTCAGGATCCTTTATTACTTGCACAAATCACTGGCCTTGTAACTCCCCCCAAATGTAACACAGAGGAGGTCCAAAAACTAAGAAGAAAGGAACTGCCGAGGCATGAATAAAAATTAGTGTTTGGCACACCCTGGTTAGGGATGGGGAGTGGGAGGGGGAGCAGGATCTTCTCCAAGACTGGCTGACTGGGAGCCAAGATTATTCAAGAGGAAATGAACAGGGAAGGAAGGGGAAAGAACAAAAGTCTATTGATGTGTACAAAAAAATTTTAGTGAGTCTTCAGATGTTGCATTGTCTTGTAAAAGTAGTCATTGTATCAGTTGCAAATTAACTTTGAAATGATTGAATTGAATTGGGATAAAAACTTAAAAATGATTACAAGAAAGGAAAAGATCTCAGATTAGCAACAATATTTATACTAAAAAGTTTTCAGTGTTCAGAGTAACAGATTTTGGTGATGGTTTTAACTGTTGGGAGCTCATTTGATTTTCATTTGAATGGATGTGGAGTGCGTCTAAAATAAGAACGAGAACTAGGGCATCTGCTGCAGTTTTTCCTAAGAATACAAGTAAATTGAGTATGACTTGATTTTAGCCTCTTTTCATAATTAGGGCTATTAATTATATCCTGCTATAGTTTCAAGGTATCTCTAGGCAGGTATATGGTAGGGGAGGAATATGATCTTTGTGCTTTTACTCTTGTGGCCTTAGAGTAGGAATAAGGATCGCTGCTTGGTGGACATTGACGAAGGGTGTAGGATCATGTCCATGGAGAGGATGATCCTGGTGAGACGCTGCATGAGTGGGATGATTAGTTCATATCAAGATTAGTTTATAGAACCAGTCTTTTGAAAGACTTTCCTTTTGAAAATGCTAGCTACCTAGATGACTCGGGGTTGTGTTTGAAAGGAGTTAGGCAAGTAGGAAGGTTTTTGGTGGCATGGATGCTCTATCAGGTGGTTTAGGAAGCTTGTTCTGCTTCCTCATTTCTTAATGTTGCTGAGGTTTAGGAATATTTTGGAGGTGCAAAGCTGCGTGGGTGAGGAAGGAGCCCAGAAATCTTGAACCAACAATGATGGATTAGAGAGAAAAATACTTTGTTTTTCTTTAAAGGCTACTAATGGGCCAAATTTATAAAAGCAAATTTGTATAGCTTTCTAGTTGATTCACAACTGAACCATCTTCTTCAAAAAATTCAAAGGCCCTTTACCCTTTATGTAACAGGAACCTTGAAATGATGATTTCTTCCTGGGATGGGAGGTTGACAGACAGCTCCTGAGGTTCCTTTCTACAGTGAAATTGTATGATTCTCATAGAAAGGTTTTTCTTATATGCAAAATGTACTTCACATATTGACACAGCATCATAGCAAAGGTTTTCTTCCTCCTCTGATTTGAAACTGACACTAAAACTAGTAAATAGTGTGAAAGGTAATAAAATTCTAATGTTCAAACTGATGTTAGATGCTCATCTCTTATAAGAAGACCAGAGCTTCAGAGGTATCCTCAGGAGAATGCACCTGACTTTCCTCTCTTGATCATGTATGGTGAGATTTTCAAAAGGTGATGATGGTGTTGATGATTAAGATAATAAATGTTCCTTGAGCAAGAAAGGAAACTATTTAGAATTTTCTGAAGTAAAGCCCAACTCATTTATCATAGGTAGAAAATGTTAATAGTTTTTTGTTTTATTTTTTCTTTTGTGATACTTTTAACTTTAAATGGTGCTTTTTAGGAAGTTTTGTTTATTTTTTTAAAGATTTTATATGTATATAAAGATTATATATATATTTTAAAGATTTTATATATGTGTGTGTGTGTATATATATATATATATACATATATATATATATATATTTTTTTTTTTTTTTAATTTCAAAGAGTGTGCCTAAGCACTCACATGAGCAGGGGGAGGGACAGAGGGGGAGGGAGAGGGAGAGAGAGAATCCCAAGCAGACTCCATGCTGAGTGCAGATCATGACCCCTGAGATTATGACCTGAGCCAAAATCAAGAGTCAGATGCTTAACCAACTGAGCCACTGAGGAGTCCCAGTTTTGTTTAAAGTTTAGATCTTATAAAGAATAAAATAATTTTAGTGGAGAACTAAACCATACTAAATAGTTAGATAATTTAATCCTAAATTATGAGTGTATCTATATTCACCCATACATAATTTCATTTAATATTTAAGATGCTTATTTGAAGCCCTGAGTATGTGGGAGAGGCATGTCAACTGTTAGCTTCATTGCAAGATAGAGGTTCTCAACCAGGAGTGATTTTGGTACACACACACCCCTCCCACTCCAGGGACATTTGGCCATATCTAAAGACATTTCTGATTGTCACAACTGGAAAGGTGGGAGTACTATTGACACCTAGTGGGTAGAGGCCACAGATGTTGCTACATATCCTGTAATACACAGGGCAGTTCCTTACAACAAAGAATTATCTGACATCAAATGTCGATAATCCTGCTATGGGTGTGATATGGGCTGTTTGCTGATAGAGTATTACCTCCCAACAGTATCTGTAGGTCTTTCCTTTAGTTCTGATCAGGTTCCAACCTCTTGACTAGAAGGTTAAGGTAATGCTGAGTGGGACCTGAGTGGAAGAAGAAATGAGATCTAAACATTCAGTAGGTATATGTGGACTTAATTCCTCAGTTTAGGGTGAGGTGCCCTTGCCTTCAATTGTGTTTGGTATCTTCCAGTCTAGAGACTCTCCATTTTACTCTCTCCAGAGAGAGGCAAACTTCCAACAGAGGGTATCTTGGATTCTAGCAGCTGCTTAAATTGGTTTTCAGGCCATTATCCTGTTTTTAGGCCCATCACACCACACTGCCAGAGGAATGAGAGAGATATCATCAATTCTGGGACATTTTGGGGGGCTCCACATATAAATTGGGTTGAGTCTCAGTTTCCCCACCACCAGATTTAGCTTTCTCAGATCTGCTAAATCACTTACTTCTTTCTCAGTTTTCTGGTTTCTAAAATTCTTTGTCATTATTATCTCTTTGAAAAAATTTCTTTAGTGATATTTTTGCAGGATTGTAAGAGGGAGCAGAGGCTAAAGACAGCATGTGACTTTCTGTCTTTACCAGAAGTATAAAATCATTTTTCTTCTCCAATATGTTTTCTGTAATGTTGGCTTTCTCCATTTGTCTGCTAATACCAGGAAATCCTCCCCTGCTCCCAGCCACACACATTAGTAAGAGAAGGGGTTTATTGAGTATTGAGTATTGGTTTTTGTGAGATAAGGTCCAGATTGAGTCCTACCTCAAAAGTTGCCCTGTTACAAAATAAAATAAAATAAAATAAAATAAAATAAAATAAAATAAAATAAAACATTTCTCAGTATTAACTTTAGCCTCTCTAGATTTTTGTCTTTATTTCAGAGCCCCTTATTTTTATTTATTTGATGGTTTATTTTAAAGATTTTATTTATTTATTTGAGAGAGCGCAGAGAAAATGAGAGCACATGAGAGGTGGAGAGAGACAGAGGCAGAGGGAGAGGGAGAGGGAGAAGCAGATTCCCTACTGAGCAGGGAGCCCGATGCAGGACTTCATCCCAGGACCCTGAGATCATGACCTGAGCTGAAGGCAGCTGCTTAACCAACTGAGCCACCCAGGTGCCTGCCACTTAGTATGTAGCATACAGTTGTCTACCAGCTTATTCATATAAAGCCTTTATTTCTCCACTAATTGAATCCTTTATGCATTCACACTCACCCACTCCCTGACCCATGTATTCAGTGTGTGTTTATCAGATGTCTGCAATGCAGAAGGGTCTGAATAAGACTATATGTAGGATGCAAAATTCTGTCCCATAGTTCTTGCTCTTAAGGAGTTTATAATCTTCTTTGCATCTTTTTAGAAGTAAATTAAATGACATGGCATATTTCCTTGATAATGTGACATACCTCATAGTTTTTATACATAGTATTAACACACCATTAACTACCATTCTCCCCTTTCATACCATCAACTTGGAAGGGCATCTTTGGGCCAGGCTATGTCTTCATAAATATGGGTTATAAATATGCAGGGACTCCCAGATGTCATAACCAAAGGAAAATTACTCTTCACTTCCCTTTTTGTCTCTATTGTGTCCTTAGGAGGTAAAGCTAAAAACTCATTGCTCAGTATTCCAAAGGAGCGTCCAGTAGTCATTCTTGAAGTCACCAGAAAATGATCTCCCTAAAATGAATTAATATATGCCAGTGTGCCCAGGTGCATGGTAGATCATCAGGGATACATGCTAGGGATGATGGTGTTTGCAACCTGCCTTGGTCTAGTCCTATATTTCTTAACATTTCAAATATAAATGCCTCTGAATAAAGAAATGATAGGATGCCTGAGAGTAGGTGTAGATGATGCACTTCTATTTGTCCTCATCTTTTTTTTTTTTTAAGATTTTATTTATTTATTTCACAGAGGGAGAGAGATCACAAGGAGGCAGAGAGGCAGGAAGGNGGAAGCAGGCTCCTTGCTGAGCAGAGAGCCCGATGCGGGCCTCAATCCCAGGACCCTGAGATCATGACCTGAGCTGAAAGCAGAGGCTTTAACCCACTGAGCCACCCAGGCGCCCAGTATTTGTCCTCATCTTGACTTCGGAGGTTTTCCTTGTAAATAGGGCAATCAGTCCTATGCTTGCCATTTTATGTGCACTGCCTCCTGGATTCCTACTGAGGAGGCTATCTAGAGGTCCTTAAGAGTAGGTATACTGCTTTAAATTGCTTGTCTTTCTTTTTAACAGCTTCTAGTCCCAATCACCTAAAGATACCACATAAGGATCTCATTAAACAAATAAGAGATAGTCACAGGGACCAAAGAAAATGTTTTCAAGGCAAATAATTTTTAAATCCTTAGAATATACAGCCATGGGATGGGGGAAGCTCACAGTTATTCAACCACCAATTTCTCCCTTGCTTTCTCCTCCAACTCATCCCTGAAACCTAACTCAAAGTGAAGTGCCCTATTGTTGTGCTTTCTGCTGCCATCACCACAGCTTTTAGCCCTGTGTCTTGATGAGAGAAGAAGCTCTTCAGGTTTTTCCCCATTGACTGATGGGTGAATCCAAGCTGCAAGAAGCAGTGTTGGTTGTCTATTTCTCTATGGAGCACATTCTCCACCTCACAATTTGGGGTTTTCCTTTAATGCTTTTGTCACTGGCAGAAGGATGAGCCTGACGTAGAGACCTAAACTGAAAGTCTATGCAGAGGATCAAAAGGAAAACCTGGACACAGAGCACAGGAGATGTCAGAAGTTAATCATAGATTTAGCTAGCCAGAATCTAGAATGCCAGGTGCAGGGGTCGAGTGTGAAACTAGGAACCTACCAAAAGGGATATAAGCTTACCGAAAGCCAAATGAGAGATTCAGAGTTGAAATTAAAAGGTGAATAAAATGGGAAGATAAGTGTGACTTTCATTTTTTTTCTCCTTTTAATACTGATAGATTGAGGTTGGGTCAGCCTAGGCATGGAGGAGCAGGGACTGCCGAAGTCAGAGGTCCAGGAGGCACGGTGGAAAGGCTTCTTGCTTTTGACTACGTGAAGTCTGGAATCCATACTCTTTTTTGTATACAAATGATACTTGGGAGTTTTCTAGAGCAGTATTCCCAAAGTATTCCCAAAGGAGCACTAGTTCTGTTAATGCAGAAAAATATTTGGATAACACCGAATTAAACAAAATTAAAAAGTTTCTTTCTGAAGATTCCTAGAAGCAAATATGTGCTGTGTATCTCCCAGAGGAGTAGTGTGTAAGTCATGTTTCCCAGATGTGTTCAGCCTCCAAACCTTTTCTTGTAAGAACTTCACAGGATCAGTATTATGGGGACCACATTTTGGGAAATGATGTTCCGGCTGCTGTCTGGATGTGCATGTGGAATTTCCATGTCTTCTGTTTAGAACGTTTTGTTCTGCTGGCTGTCAGAGCTCACCTTGTGAAATTTTGCAGCTGAATGAATATATTGGTATATTTTTATCCTTATTTTCAAAGCATTGTTTATTAAGATGACATAACACATTGAAGAAAAATCTGAAGCCCTTTCACTTACCAGCCACGTTAGAAAGAGAGAATGACAACCATAAAACTTCTGGGCAGTTCAGGTCTCTAATTTAGTCTTGCCCTAGGGAGAAAATGACCTTGAATAACTTACCAGATTAATCCATTTACTGAGCTGAACTTGCCTTTGTTCAGATAACTAAATTTGGATGCATGTTTAGTGTGAAGAAGTAATTATTTCATGTATTTTTTAAACTCCTCCTCCCAGTTCAGTTTTAAATAGAAGATGGCTTCCTGGCCTTTTTGGCTAGAATCAAGGATAGTTTTAAATAGAGGTGATTGATTCAGTTATAACCTAAGAATAAGATTTTGGATATTTTTCTCCTTAAATATTTCATAGACACAGAAATAACCAATGATACTGGAAAAAGTAAAAGACAAGAGGAAGAGGTTAAATCTGTATGATTATGAGTTCTTTTGAAGGTATAATGCAGTATATGGGTATAGAAGACCCTCTGTTAGCCATTGGATGATGTCATTTGACAGTGTTATTATATGTTATACCCATGCATTTCCAAAGGTTTTAGGGTAAATGATTCTTCTGTGTATATGCCTATCCCTTAACTGAGCAAGTACCCAATAACTATTTAAGAATTGCCTTTGCTATTTTAAGACTTTTGACTACTTTTGAATAACAAAAACCAACGTTATTTAATTCAAGTGACTGGTTCATAGTCAGAACCCAAGATGCTGTTTTAAAATGTTTGCCCTCATGCAGATAAATATTTTAAATTCTGTAGTAAAAGTACATTGTTTTACTCGGTTTTGCCTGAACACTGAGATCCTATTATAATATAAACCTTGTTATATTTAAGTGTGTGTGTGTGTGTGTGTGTGGTTTAATATATAAATGTAAATGTAAATGTTGTAAGAATCCTGTGAAGCGATAGCCAGATACCTTTCTTTTTTGTAGTATAGACCGATAAACATGGTCTAAATTACAGAGACTTGACCTAGCAGGAGATATTCCCATCTTGCCCCTGGAGGTCCTGAAAAGGCCTTATACTAGGCACTAATCCTTTGCTAGCCACAATCTGTTGGCCCAGGGACCAGAAAGGAGAAACTCTTATCTGTATCCACAGAGCCCTCAAAGGGCCCTATACATGGCTCCAGGTCCTCACAGCCATAGACTGCCAGTCTTCCAGTCTTCCAGCAGTCTGGGGGTCAGGGTCCCAGTAGGAGACACTCTTGTCTATGCCCTGGGAGAGCATGTATTCCAACCCCCCTCACAGACTCAGTGTATTAGTGGTTCTGATGGCACAGAGACCAGGCAGCAGATACTTCTCTACACTTTCAGGGTATCCTGAAAGGGCCCCAAACTTGGCTCTAAGCCCTTCTAGGTGCAGTCTTTGAGTAGTCCGACTGGCACTGGGATAGGTGGGAGATCTCCACGTCTGCCCCTCAGTAGATCCTGAAAAGGCACTATACTTGGCTCTAGCTCCTCTAGTTACAGTCAGGGGCCAATCCAGCCTGTTCAGGGACCTGGTGGGAGGCATGCCTGTTTATGCCTCCAGAGGAAGGGGCAGACTTCAGTCTTATCTGTGGAACCTGAAACAATCCTGTGGATTGAGTTTCAGCCATGATCCAGAGCCAGTCCTGTCCACCCAGGACTCATCCAGTGAGTGACCAGGCAGTAGTCTTCCCAGGGTCCAGGCAGGAGCCACAACTGCCACAAACATGGGAATACCTCCCTCTGGGGACCCAAATGTGAACCTTGAAGTGGACACTTAACCTAGTACCACCTTACCGAATAAGATACTAGAGGCAGTCCCATCTTCCCAGGGACCAGGCACAATACACACCCACCCAAGACCCCAGTAACAAGCCTGACAACCACAGATCTTACTGCATACCTGGTCATAACCTCATAATCAGCTCTAATCCAGCACAACTGTGATTCTGGAAGTAATCCCATCAACCCAAGGAGCAAACAGTAGAAGGTGTTTACCTGCTAAAATCGGTCATATAAATTTATCATATAAATATGATACCACCAAAGGAAGCTAATAAAACTCTAGTAACTAACAACACAGAAATGGATATTACAAGTTGCCTGACAAAGAATTAAAAAAAAAATCATCTTGAATGAAATGCAAGAGAATACAGATAGACAACTAAATGAAATCATGGAAACAATGCATGAACAGAATGAGTTTAATAAATAAATAGACACCATAAGAAAGAACCAAACAGAAATCCTGGAGCTGAAGAATAGAATGATAGAACTGAAAAATTTAAGAGAGAGTTTCAACAACAGACTTGGTCATGCAGAAGAAAAATATCAATAACCTCAAAGACAGATCTTTTGAAATTAGCCAGTGAGAGGAACAAAAAGAAAAAAGAGAAAGAGTGAAGAAAGCCTATATGAGTTATGGGCACCGTCAAGCAAATGAACATCATATTGTGGGAGTCCCAGAAAGAGAAGAAAGAGAAATATTATAGAAGGAAATATTATAGAAGGAAATAATAGCTGAAAATTCTTAGAATTTGGAAGAATATTTATTTATTTTGGGGGGTTGCTATTTTTCTTTCTTTCTTTTTTAAAATTTAAGTTCAATTAGCCAATGTATAGTACAGCATTAGTTTTTGATATAATGTTCAATGATTCATTAGTTGCATATAACACCCAGTGTCTGGAATAAAAGTTAAAAAAATAATATTAAAAATAGCTATAGATAAAATAATTTGCTAATGGATAAACAGTATAAAAGATATAAAGTGTGACATCAATAGCACAAAATGGGGGAGGAGAAGTGAAAGTGTATCTTTTTGATGAGGTCGAAGCTAAGTGGTTACCAGCTTAAAATAGACTGTTATAAGATGTTTTATGTAACCTTTATGGTAGCTACAAAGAAAAAAACCTTTAGTAGTAATATAAAAGACAAAAGAAAAGGAAATAAAGCATACCACTACAAAAAAGTCATAAAGTCAAAGTTATAAAGGAAGACAGTAAGAGGGGAAGAAAGGAACAAAGGAACTAAAAAACAATCAGAAAATAATCAATGACAATAGTAAGTCCTTACTTACTAGTAATTATATATAAATAGACCAAATTCTCCAGCCAAAAGGCACAAAGTGGCTGAATGGATAAAAAGATAAGATCAGCAATGTGCTGCATGCAAGAGACTCACTTTAGCTTTAAGTCCATACGTAGTAGAAAGTGAAAAGTTGTGAAAAGGTACTCCATGCAAATGGTAACTATAGGAGTAGCTATATTTATGTCAGATAAAAAGGACTTTCAGTCAAAATCTGTCACAGGAGATAAAGATGATCACTCTGTAGTGATAGAGGAATCAATTCATCAAGCAGATATAACAATTGTAAATAAATATGTACCTAACATTAGAATGCCTAAATATTTAAAGGAAATATTAATCAAATTGAAGGGAGAAATAGATAGCAAGCAATAAAATAATAGTAGGAGACTGCAATACTCACTTTCAACATTGTATAAACCATCTAGACAGAAAATGAATAAGGAAACAGCAATCCTGAATAACACTATGGACCAAAGGAGCTTAATACATATACAGAACATTCCATATAATAGCACTAGAATACACATTTTTCGCAAATGCACACAGAACATTCTCCAGGATGGATCATATGAGGGCTACAAACCAAGCCTTAACAAATTTGAGATCAAATTTGTATCTAGTATCTTTTCCAACCACAGTGGTATAAAAATAGAAATCATTAACAGGAGGAAAACTGAGAAATTCACAAAATATGTGGAAATTAACACATTCCCGAACAACCAGTGGATCAAACTTGAGAAATCAAAAAGGAAATCAAAAAAGTGTCTTGAGACAAATGAAAATGGATGGGATGCAGCAAAAGCAGTTCTAAGAGGAAATCTTATAGGGATAAGTGACTACATTGAGAAAAAGGATCTTAAAAAATAGCTTAACTTTATACCTCAAGGAATTAGAAAAAGAACAAATGAAGCCCCAAATTAGCAGAAAGAAGGAAATAATAAAGATTAAAGCAGAAGTAAATGAAATAGAGACTAGAATGACAATAGAAAAAAAATCAATGAAACTAAAAGTCAGTTTTTGAAAAGATAGCAAAATGGGCAAACTTTTAGCTAGACTAACTGAAAAGAGAGAGAGAGAGGAAGAGAGAGAGAGAGGACTCAAAATCAGAAATGGAAGAGGAGACATTGCAACCAATGCTACAGAAATACAAAGTATCACAAGAGGTTACTATGGGATTATTATGTGAATGAATTGGATAACCTATTCGTAGAAACATACAACCTACCAAGACTGAATCAGGAAAGACCAGTAATGACTTAGGAGATCGAAGCAATAGTCAAAAACTTCTCAACAAAGAAAAGTCCAGGGCCAGCTGGCTACAATCGTGAATTCTACTAAACATTTATATTTTTTTAAGATTTTATTTATTTATTTGACAGAGAGAGATTGCAAGTAGGCAGAGAGGCATGCAGAGAGAGAGAGGAGGAAGCAGGCTCCCTGCTGAGCAGAGAGCCCGATGTGGGACTCTATCCCAGGACCCTGAGATCATGACCCGAGCGGAAGGCAGTGGCTTTAACCCACTGAGCCACTCAGGCGTCCCTCTACTAAACATTTAAAGAAGAATTAGCATCAGTCCCCAAATACTTCTTCAAAAAAAAAAAAAAAAAAGAGAAGATGAGGGAACACTTCCAAAGTCATTTAATGAGGCCAGCATTATCCCGATACTAATGCCAGATAAGGACACTACAAGAAAAGAAAACTTAAGGCCAATATCCCTGATGAGTGTAGATGTTAAAACAGACACACAAACTATGTGGAATAGAATAGAGTGCTCGGAAATAAAACCATGCACGTATAGTCAACTAATATTTGACCAGGAATCCAAGACTATTCCATGGGGAAAAGATAGTCTTTGCAACATACGATTTGGGAGAAAATATTTGCAAACTATGTATCAAATAAGGAGTTAATATTCAAAATATGTAAGGAACTCATACAACTGAGCAGTAAGCAAACAAATAAATAATCCAATTAAAAATGGACAGAGGACTTGAGTATACATTTTCTCCAAAGAAGATAGGATGCCTGGGTGGCTTAGTCAGTTGAGCATCAGGACTCTTGATTTTGGCTCAGGTCATGATCTCAGGGTCATGAGATTGAGCCCTGTGTTGGGCTTGCTGCTCAGTGCGGAGTCTGCTTATCCCTCCTCCTCTTCTCCTCCCCCTGCACGCTCTCTCTCTTTCTCTCTCAAATAGATAAATGAATAAAATAAAAAAAAAGATAGGGATTTCATTTCCTTTGGATATATACCCATAAGTGGGATTGCTGGATCATCTAGTAGTTCTATTTTTAATTTTTTTAGAAGTTTTTATTTATTTGTTTAAGTAATCTCTACACCCGATGTGGGGCTCACAACACCAAGATCAAGAGTCACATGCTCCTCTGACTAAGCCAACCAGGTACCCCTATTTTTAATTTTGGAAAAAGATCCATTCTGTTTTCCATAGTGGCTGCACCAATTTATATTCCCATGAACAGTACACATGGTCTCCCAAAAATCACTACCTTGAGGATATATCTGAACCCCCATGTTTGTTGCAGCATTATTCACGGTAGCTACAACATAGAAAAAACCCAAGTGTTCTTTAACAGATGAATGGATAAGGAAAATGTGGTTTGTGTATAATATATCCATAAAAAAGAAGGAACTTTTGCCATTTGTGACAACATGGATAGACCTTATAGGTGAAGTGAAATGAGTCAGATGGAGAAGACAATTACCATATGATATCACTCATATATGGAATCTAAAATAAAGCCAAATTCATAGACACAAAGTAGAATGGTGGTTGCTATGGGCTAAGGCTAGGGAAAATGGGGAGATGTTGGTCAGAGGGCACAAACTTTTACTTATAAGGTGAATAAGTTCTGGGGAGCTAATGTACAGCATAGTGACAATAGTTAACAATATCATACATTTAAAAGTTGCTAAGAGAGTAAATCTTAAATGTTCTCACCACATGGAAAAATTGTAATTATATATGCTGATGGATATGCCAACTAACCTTATTGTGGTAATCATTTCATAATATATATGTGTGTCAAATCTGCACATACACCTTAAGCATACAAATGTCGCATATCGATTATATCTCAGTGGAGCTGGGGAAACGAAAAAAAAGAAAGGAAAAAAAGTAGAGAGACTTACTCTTTATATTCAAGATCAATTTTCCTCCAGCCTATTTCTCCTTATAGTTCAACTGAGAATTAAGTGCACATAGAAGCTGCTAGTTCTTCCTTTCCTGGACCTAAAGTTCCGGGAGGGTGGAGGGTCAATGAGTGTTGACTAACTTGTTTTCCAGCCTACCCACGAAAGTGTCAAACAAAGTGAGATGCTCATTACATACATTTTTTTCTTAAACTGTCATGTATATAAAACTGTCAGGTTGATATATTCTTCTAACTCCTTATAAGTCTGTCTAAATCTGTTTTCTTTTAAATTTGCATGTTATTTTGTACATTATGGTAGAAGAAGAAAACCATATTGTCAGCTGTTTCTGTTTTTACATTATGTTAAAAAAATGAAATAAATAAAACTCACCTTTTAGATTCCAGTTTAATTAAAGGACCATTCCAAATGCTCTTATTTTAAAAATTGAGTTAGCTGCGTGCTAATTAAATATTCTGGATTGTTCGTTTTCAAGCATAAGTCACATTTCTTACTGAAGTAACTCATTCAAAGGACCTTGAGTATCCAAATCAGTGTTTGAGTCATACAGAACTGTGAACAATGACAGGATCAGGGTAAAGGCCACAGTGAATAGAAGCTATGACAAGCAGAATTCGTCTGAGGTTCATTTGTATTTGGCTGCAGATGACTAAGACAGACCAAAAGTAGCTGGGTCATGTGATGTCTGCTAGGACTCTGAGGCATTAACTGAAAAATTATAAACAGATGATTTCTAGAACCTATTGGAGAAGGACCAGTGGTTTCTGAGTGTGTCACATCAGTTGTAACTGTTGCTAACGAAGAAAGATATAAAAATTAAGAATAAAAAGCCTAGGACACAGCTTTCAAGCATCTGAATTGCTCTTGGACAAAAGCGAGGTGCTCCTGCACGTGGATGATAGACCTTATCGAAGAGTTATCTAAGTCAGGCCAGAAGTGAAAGGCTTGGAAACGATGACCTGTCTGGGAACCTGCTGCTCCTTTCTTTCCACACTACCGCTAGACTTGGTTAGTGGTGAGTGATACAATCAAATGGCTGGAGGGTTTAGCTTTTAGCTTAGACTGCAGCACTCTCAGGACCAAGAGGAGAGTGTATGGGTTAGTCTGTTACAATGTTCAGCATTTTGTCCTTGTGTACTCCTGTAATTTAGAGGGGTGCCCTGAATTAAAACAAAAACAAAAACAAAACTTTTCTTCTGTCTTTGCTGAAAGGAAGAGGCATCTAGCAACACTTAGTTTATAACTAATTTTCTAGAGTTGATGAAGGATCTGCTGGGTTCTTTTTAGAGGCTTTTAAGTCATTAGCCCTTACTTAGCATTTTCCGTTATTGCTATTTATTTCATTAAGCATGAAAATAAATAATTTATTAGGAAAATGACAAAAATTCAGTGGAGGTGAATTTATGCTTAAGCTAGTCCATGCTCCATCCTTTTATCATCTACCAGAATACACAGCACAAAAATATTTATGAGCTTTATACTCTCTACTTTTCACTAGAAAATATGTGTTTTATTTTTCTTTGAAGGTCCATGATATACAACTTTTATTCGTTCTAGGAATTATTTTTCAAAACACTAATTCATGTCAGAACATGTTCTATTTTATCAGTCACTCATCTTCTCAATTTAGATGGCTGGTTGGGCAGAAATGTTTGACAGTATTTAATGAATGCGATGCATTTTAAGCAAAACCATTGTAATATATTTGAAAAAATAGATTCTGCCCTGCTGAAAGTGTTTCTCTGGAAAGCATATGTAGTACCAGACCTTTAATTATTCTTTCTGTAATAAAGGACATTCAGAGGGAAGATCTCTGATCACATCAGATCTTTAGATATTAAGAGCCTTTGCCATCCCCCATTAGTATTTTTTAATCTGACATCAGAATCTTGTAAAGAAAATCCCTTTTGCATGTCTGGGAGGTTAGGGTGAGTAGGAAATAATAGTGAATAGGAAATAATGCTTTTGAAAATCCTCGTCTTTATGAGAAGTTCATCACCCGTAAAATGCCTTCTGTTTATGGAAGAACAGCAGTATGGGTAGTTATTTGATGTGTTCTCATGTTGCAGCATGAACAGCAAAAACAAATATAATATTAGTTGAAAGATTTGGCTTAAATTTGTTATTTGGTATTTCACTCTGATTCAGTTGTCTTCAAAAATGAAAGTTGTTCCCTTCAGAATATATCTACTTGTGGAATAAATAATAAAATAATCTCATCTTCAACTTGATCACTTAATCACCTGCGGCTTTTATTATGAGATCAGATTTAGTTCATAGGAAGCAGCTCTTTCTTAAAGGGATTATTTGAATTAAAACCTTATTGAACTGAGTCATAGTAAGCACTTTGTGTTAAAAATTATGGTGTTTTAGAAGATGGGTAGGCACAATTTTAAACTTAGTATTTTAATCAAGTGCCCCACCGAATCTAGTGACATTCTCTACCAAAATACAAAAAATAATAGTTTTCATAGTCAAAAAAGTTTGGGAATTAATGCACCCCTATGTAGAGATGCTCAGTGTACTTGAGAGTATTAAAGCCCTGTCCTGCAATTAAGAAACTGTTTTATTTTTTAATCTAGATATTTTTAAGTGTTATGTTTGCACACAAATAGTTAAGAGTCAATTGGTTCTGAGGTTTAAGACAAAGAGCAGTTTCCAGACCCTCTTCTTTTCCGTGTCCTGTTTTCCAGAGGCAACTGCTTTTCATCTTTTAACTGATTTTTTTGGTACCAACCTCTGTCTCCAAATGATAGAATGGTATGACTACTTCCTGAGTATTTTCTCTCTTTTTTAGATGCAAGTATAGTTAATATACAGTGTTATATTAGTTTCAGTTATACAATGTAATGATTCAACAATTCTGTATATTTCTCAGTGCTCATCAAGATCTTAATTCCCTTTATCTATTTAACCCATCCCCCTACCCACTTCCTCTCTGGCAAACCACCTGTTTGTTCTCTGTATTTAAGAGTGTGCTTTTAGGGGTGCCTGAGTGGCTCAGTCAGTTAAGCGTTTGACTCTTGGTTTTGGCTTAGGTCATGATCTCAGGATTGAGTTTGAGCCTGGAGTCAGTCTCTCTTTCTCTCTTCTTCTGCCCCTTCCTGCTCCTCTCTCTTTAAAAAAAAAAAAAAAAGAGTCTACTTTTTGTCTCCTTTTTTCTCATTTTCTTCATTTGCTTTGTTTCTTAAATTCCACAATTGAGTAAAATCATATGGTACTTCTCTTTCTCTGACTTATTTCATGTAGCATTATACCTTCTAGGTCCATCTGTGTTGTTGCAAATGGCAAGATTTAATTCTTTTTATGGCTGAGTAATATTCCATTACACACACAGGCACGTGCTCACACACACACACACACACACACACACCAGTTCTTTATCCATTCATCTGTTGTTGGACACTTGGGTTACTTTTATATCTTGGCTATTGTAGATAATGCTGCAGTGAAAGGGGGTGCATATATCTTTTTGAATTAATGTTTTTGTTTTCTTTGGATAACTACTCAGTAGTGGAATTACTGGATCATATGATAAGTCTGTTTTTAATTTAACCTCCATACTATGTTCCACAGTGACTGCACTAGTTTGCATTCCCACCAACAGTGTGTGAAGGTTCCATTGTCTCTAAATCCTCACCAACACTTGTTATTTCTTGTGTTTTTTATTTTAGCCATTGTGTCCAGGTGTGAGGTAATATCTCATTGTGGTTTTAATTTGCATTTCTTTGATGAATTGTGATGTTGAACATCTGTGTGTCTTCTTTGCAAGAATGTCTATTCAGGTCCTCTGTCCAGTTTTTAATTGGATTTTTTGGGGTTTTTTGGTGTTGAATTGTGTAAGTTCTTAATATGTTTTGGTTGTTAGCTCCTTATCAGATATATCATTTGCAGATATAGTCTCCTATTCATGAGGTCACCTTTTTGTTTGTTGAAGGTTTCCTTGCTGTACAAAACCTTTTTATTTCATTGTAGTCCCAGTAGTTTATTTTTGTTTTTTGTTTCCCTTACCAGATGAAACATATCTAGAAAAATGTTTCTATGACTGATGTCAGAGAAATTACTGCCTCTGTTTTCTGCTGAAAAGTATGTAGTTTTATGTCTCACATTTTGGTCTTTAATACATTCTGAGTTTATTTTTGTGTTTGGTGTAAGAAAGTGGTCCATTTTCATTCTTCTGCTCATGGTTGTCTGGTTTTCCCAACACCATTTGTTAAAGAGACTGCCTTTTCCCCATTGTATATTCTTGTTTCCATTGTTGTAGATTAATTGACCATAAAAGTGTGGGTTTATTTCTGCATTCTTTGTATTCTGTGCCAGAACCATGCTGTTTTGATTATTACAGCTTTTTCGTATATTTTGAAATTTGAGATTGTGATACCTCCTGCTTTATTCTTCTTTCTTAAGATTGCTTTAGCTATTCAGGGTCTTTTGTGGTTCCATACAAATGTATTTTTTCTCATTATTATCTGTTGACTTCTCATTTTGAAAGATGAGAATTTATTTAGTCTGCTCCTTATCCTGTCTGTCTATCATTCTCTCACAAGTGTTCACATGTGAGAATGCACTTAAAATTCCCACCCTCTCATTCTTCTTGTAAAATTATATTGTGATTTTGATTATATCAACATTTCAAGTTTATATTATTAAGATTATGTAAATGTGTTTTTTTTTTTAGCTAAACCACATAGAGTAGTATGATTCCTGTTCTACTTTTATACACTTTTAATTTTTTTCTGGAGTTTATAATTATTATTTACTTAAGTTTTCTGTGTTTATCTCTAATTCAACCCTCAGTTCTCTACCAGTTGAGTAAATCTCTTCTCAGTAAGAATGTTCATTTACATCAGGTTTTATCTCAGTGTTACTTGTTTGAGCAGTCTTTCCGAGAGTCTTCTGACATGTTCCATTCTGCACTGGATGCTCTCCTTGTCTGGTACACAGCTGTCATCCTGAGATTTCCCTTTTTCATCAATCTGGGGTGCTAGGTCTCCTATTTCCTGCTTCCCATGACTTCCTCTTTCTTGGTTTCCTTTGTTTTGGTTGCGTATATGGAGAGACTTCGATATCTTTTGAGAAAAATGTGCGGGATGTTGCTTTTTGTGAACTTAAATATCTGAAAATATCTTTTTCTATCCTTGCATTGGACTGTTTATCAATCTCTGTTTTTGATATACAATTCTATGCTATAATTCTTAACTTCTTTTTCTTTAAGTAAGCTCTATACCCAAAGTGACCTCGAGATCAAGAGTCACATGTTCTACTGACTGAGCCAGCCAAGTGCCCCTCTATGCTATAATTCTTTCTTCTTCTTAAGGAGAACAGTTGTCTTCTAACTTCAATGTTGCTGCAAGAAACAACACACTCCTGCGTGACTCCTGTTTTCAGTACTCTACTTCTGGCACTTGCGATCACTCAATGTGTGGTGGTTTTTACCACACCAAGCAATTCTATGGTAACTGCTGGGTATCCTATAATTTAACTCAATTCTGACATTATCTACCTGAAAATAGTGTTAGATCCCACAGGTTAAGGGCTCAGTGCCACAAGACTGTCTCCCTCTGCCCACTTCATATGTCCATTGCAAGTCCAGGTTGTTACCAGTATATATGACTGGCTATAACTCAGTCCTCTCCTCAGGTTCCTACCACCCATTTCTGAGGTTTGATTTGTTTCCTAGAGCTAGTCATAGAATGTAGAAAAATAGTTTACTTACTAAATTACCAGTTTAATACAAAAGATATTAAAGGAGGGGCACATGGGTGGCTCAGTGAATTAAGCATCTGCCTTCAGCCCTGGAGTCTCCTGGGATCAAGGCCCTCGTTGGACTCCCTGCTGAGCAGGGAGCTTCTCCCTCTGCCTCTCGTGTTCTCTCACACTCCCTCTGTCACTCTCTCAAATAAATAAGTAAAGTCTTTTAAAAAATAATAAAGAAAGATATTAAAGGATATGAATGAACAGCCAGGTGAAGAGATACATAGGGTGAGGTCCCCAAGGGTCCTGAACACAGGAACTTCTGTCCCCATGGATGTGTTTTTGTTCACCAATCTGGCGGCTTTCTGAACTCCATTCTTTTGGGTTTTTATGGCAGCTCCATTACATAGGAATGATTGATTAAATTACTGATCATTAGTGAGTGATTCAGCTTTCAGCCCTTATCTTCTTTCCTAGATTGAGGGCTGGAACTGAAACTTCTAACCTTTTAATCATGGTCAGTTCCTCTGGCAAGCAGCCTCATCCTTAAGGGCTTTCCAAAAGTCACCTCATTAAGATAAACTCAGGTGTGGTTGAAAGGGACTTGTTTTGAGTAACACACTCTTTTCACCTTTATGACTCTGGTGTAATTTTGGGAAACAAGGACAAAAGGCCAACTGGTATAACAAAAGATTCTCCGGTTGCTTTGTGCTTAGGACATTCCAAGTCTTAGGAGCTCTCTGCCAGAAATGAGGACGTAGACCAAAAATATATTTCTTATTATAAATCACAATATCAAGTTGTTGTTGAGAAATCCAAAGCAATCTAATGTATGATTCTTTGTATATGCCTCTACCTTTAACCCAAATTTCATTTTCCCTAATATTCTGAGATTCCAAATAAAGTACCTTAGTGTTTGTCTATTTTCATATACTAGATGGGTCTTTTTAATCTAGAAACTCATGTCCTTCTATTTCTTAAAAGATTTAATTGAGGGCGCCTGGGTGGCTCAGTGGGTTAAAGCCTCTGCTTTCGGCCCAGGTCATGATCTCAGGGTCCTGGGATCGAGGCCCGCATCGGGCTCTCTGCTTGGCAGGGAGCCTGCTTCCCCCTCTCTCTCTCTCTCTGCCTGCCTCTCTGCCTCCTTGTGATCTCTCTCCCGCTGTGAAATAAATAAATAAAATCTTAAAAAAAAAAAAGATTTAATTGATAATTTTTTCCTTTCTCTTTCCTTTTGCATTGAGGAACTCCTGTTCTCCAACTGTTGGGCCTCCTAGCTTGGTTGCTAATTATCTTACCTTTTCTTTCCTAATTTCTGTCTGTTTATCTTTTTGCTTTACTTTCTGTGGGACTTTCTCAACTTTATTTTCAGCCATTGTATTGAGGTTTCCCATTTTGCTATCATGTTTTTATTTTTTCAAAGTTCTTTTTTGTTCCAAAAATATTTCTTTTTTTTTTTTAAAGATTTTATTTATTTATTTGACACACAGAGAGAGAGATTACAAGTAGGCAGACAGGCAGGCAGAGAGAGAGAGGAGGAAGCAGGTTCCCTGATGCGGGTCTTGATCCCAGGACCCTGAGAACATGACCTGAGCCGAAGGCAGAGGCTTTAACCCCCTGAGCCACCCAGGCGCCCCAAAAATATTTCTTTAAAAAATAATATTCTATTCTTGTTTTTATGGATACAGTATCTTATCTCTGGTAATATTTATTTATTTATTTATTTATTATTTTTCTGGTAATCTTTTTTTAATACTGTTTTATTATTTTTAAAAAGATTTTATTTATTTATTTGAGAGAGAGAGAGCACAGAGGGAGAGTGAGAGTGAGAAGCAGACCCTCCACTGAGCAGAGAGCCCAAGGTGGGGCTCCATCCCAGAACCCTGGGATCATGACCTGTGCTGAAGGCAGATGCTTAACCAACTGAAACACCCAGGTGTCCCTTATCTTTGATAATCTTTCTTTTTCAGTCAAGTCATCTTCTTGCATAATATGTTTCCTCGAGGTTGAGATTTTTTGTTGCTTATTTTGGGCCTGTTATCCATACTAGAGCTTTCCCTAAATCTGTGCTAATCCTTGAGTGCCTGATCACATTTAGAAGTAGGAGGGTAGAATGCGGAATGAATGCTCTGAATATGTGGACAGGCCTGTTGACTGTTAATGTCACTGTAGGGTGATCTGGATGTGCTAGTTTTATTATTTTGTCTTTTTGGACTGATTAGATATCTTAGAGAGGGGATCTTTAGTCTCTTGACTGGAGGGTAAAGGCTTTGGAGAATCAGGTTGGGAGAGAGGACTAACGGGAAAGGGGGTATCAGCACTCAGAATGATATGTTAACTCACTCCACCATTTTCAAGGTACTTCTGTCTTCAACTGATCATTGTCTCCAAGTCGAGACCTTTTGATTAATCCTTTTTGGAGAATAACTCTCTAGTCTTCTACCAGAATTGAGGGTGGGGGCAACGACCCAGGAACACAAAGTAAGGAAAGATTTAGAGTCCTAACTTATTTTTAAACATTGTTCAATCAAAATTAATCTCAATGTGTAATTGCCCCTTTACCCAGAGTTAGGCCCAACTCCAGGTAAAGGGCACAGTCCTCCAAGGCTGCCAAGTGTGCCCAAGACTTGTGATACCAGCGGCAAGTTCAGGGGTCCTCAGAGCTATCCTTACTTCAAACGAACTGATTATAAATTTAGGGGTTGTCATAGACACCTTCAGATTTGATAATTTGATAGACCAACTCACAGAACTCAGGAAAGCACTATACTTGTGATTTTAGTTTTATTACAGCAAGAGAATACAAATCAGAACCATCCATAGGAGGAAATGTATAGGGTGGAACATGGGACTGAGAAGATTCCAACCACAGAATGTCCACATCCTCAGGGATGCATTGCCCTCTTGGCATTGATGTGTGACAATACTCATGGAGTATTGCCAACTTGGGAAATTTGCTTGAGCATCAATGTCCATACTTTTTACTGGGGCTTCCTTACTTACGTATGATTGATAAAATGATTGCCTTGGTAGTTGCTTAAAGACCAAGCCCTCTAGTCACACGGTTGGTCTTTTTGTCTGGCTAGTCCCCATCATGAGTTACCTTGTTAGCATAAACTATCAAGAGTGGTCTGAGGGGCCCATAATAAATAACAAAAATACTCCTGCCATTCTGGAAATTCCAAGGTATAGAGGTTACCTTCTAGGAGTCAGGACAAAGGTCAGACTTTTCTTTTTGGAAAGGTAATTCTTTACTCTACAGTCTTCCATCTCTGTTTCCAGAGGTACCCGATTCTACCAATTCCAAAATGCTTAAAGGATTCTGAAGTAAAATCAGGTTGGTTCTTGTTCTCTGCTCTGCTGGTTTAGGATTTAAATTTTTTTTTTTTTTTAAGATTTTATTTATCTGAGGGTGCCTGGGTGGCTCAGTGGGTTAAAGCCTCTGCCTTCGGCTCAGATCATGATCTCAGGGTCCTGGGAACGAGACCTACATCAGACTCCCTGCTTCCTCCTCTCTCTGCCTGCTTCTCTGCCTAATTGTAATCTCTCTGTCTGTGTCAAATAAATAAATAAAATCTTAAAAAAAATATTTTATTCATCTGAGAGAGTAGGAGGGGGCAGGTTAGGAGGGGGAGGGGCAAAGAGAGAGGGAGATGGGGGGGGGAAGCTGACTCTGCTGAGCAGGGGTTCCATCCCAGGCTCCAGATAAGACTTGAGCTGAAGGCAGCCGCTTAACCAACTAAGCCACCCAGGTGCCCCTGGATTTAGCTTTTTTGAGTCAGCTAAGGCATTTATCACTTATTCATCAGATTTTCAGTTTCAGTTTCTAAAACTGTTTTTCCTCCCATTTTTGAGTGTTTATATTAAAAAAAGGAAAATTCCCAAATAAAAAAAACCTCTGCAGTGGTGTTAGTGGCGTTTCTACAGGAAGCAAAATTAGATACATATATTCAGTTTGCTATTTCTACCCAGAAGTCACCCAACATTCCCTATTTGTCAGTAGCAACTTCTTGTAGAATACCTATTAGCACCCGGTAAATAAAAACTGAGTTAGCAAACACTTGTATATTACTGCATTAATACAGACTAACTCATTTAGGCATCAGAATTTTTAAAGATAAATAGGGCTTAGGGCTCATTTCCTTTCTACTTTACATAATGAGGTCACAAAAGATAAATAGGCTCGTATCACTTATTGATTGGGGGATGCAAATATAGAAATAGAAGAGAACCTTTTAACTCCAACATTATCTATTTTTACAATGTTTGAATGAATATATATTAGTTTTTAATTAATTTAAAAATAATTTTAGAACAGAAAAAAAAGTAACAACATTGCATAAAATAATCCCTAAAAATTTTCCACTTCAAATCTATGATACTAGGGTTAATGGAGAACTAAAAATGGAGAATTCCTTTTATATTTAATGGAGTAGGTAGGGCAGAGCACAGAACTCCTTTAATCACTCTGATCTAAAAGTCAGATTTGTAGGCTCCCTGTCCTGCTCTCTCTTTCGCTCCTTTTTTTTTTTGGACTAGAAAGAGGTTTTTAAGGTTACATTTTATGTTAATGAAATCTACTTGGAAAAAGGGGATGTTTATCCTCTCATACTGCTGATTTCTCCTTTCATTTTCTTGGTAAATAAGGGTATGTGCATTGATTTTCCTGTTCCATTTTAGAATGTAACCGTAATCCTATATCTCTTCTTTTACAATCTTTTTGGAGTTTCTGTTCCCTGTGAGATTCATTCCAAACTCCATAGTATGGCCTTCATACCTCTCTTTTGTCCACAACTTACTTTGGAGCCTTATCTGTTTCTGGTCCCCATCAAGCTCCATTTCCTCTGAGTGCTGAATTATTTGCTGATTCTCCCAACTTCTTGGTGTTGAGATGTTCCCCCCAGGCTGGAATTCTTTCCCCACTTCCCTTTTATCCCTGCCCATCTAAATCATACCTGTTTTTACAAGTCTACATCAAATGTTACCTTACCAGAAAATATTCCTCCTTATCTTTCCTTCATTCAGGATGAATCCCAATCCACTGGAGACTCACAGGGCTTTTTTGGCTCACATCCTGCTTGTGTAATAGGTATCAGTGGGTGAGTGTGTGCGTGTGCGTGTGTGGGGGAGGAGAGTTGGAGGGAGTGAAATTGTCCCTATTATAATTTCCTTGAAGGTAAAACATGATGAGTCGTATATACCCATAACACCTTATATAAAAATTGATTCTCAGTAGTGTCAGTTGATTTGAAATCAATCTTGTTTCATTTTCTTTGGGTTAATGGCATTGACAAGAGCAACAATTGTGTAGATTATAGATTAGAGTTTTAGAATTCTTTTCCTCTCAAGATGTTTTCTTGAACAACAGAAAGATAGCTGCCTAATGCTTAAAGATGATTATTAGCAACTTGGGGTGGGAGTAAGAAATATGAACACTCATCATTGAGTCCAGGTCTGCACACTCATGACCATGGGCACTGTTTGCAGCTGACCGGTTGATGTAGCCAAATGAATCTGAGTGACAGGAACTGACTGCTGAGGTGGGGGAAAGAAAATAGGGGAGGTGTGGTGACTAGACAAGTCAGTCTGGGTGTCTGTGCCACAGGAGAAGGATTTAAATAATCTGGGGTGGGGTCAGGGGGAGGAGGAGAGGCCAAGGAAGGAAGATGATTGATGAAGTGTGTTATGGCTGACAGAAGACCCTATGCTCTGGGTGAGGGAGTTAGCAATGATTGAAGGGATAGTGGGAGAGGTCTCTGTGTGATTAGCAGGATATAATCAACCATCTGTCTGGGGACACAGCCATGCACAAAAGACATATTAAAGGGGGAAAAAGAGAGAGAGGAAACCTCAGTGATAACACCAAGAAAATCTTTTTAATTCCAGAAATTGGTCAGGGCCCCACTATTTACATGCCGACCCCCCCCAGGACCCCCCATCACTTGAGTCCTGCTCACAGATATCTGCTTGCAGGCCGTTCTGTTGTGGCAGGAGGATTAGAAAGTGAAACTAATCTGGAGTTACAGCAGTGATCTCACTTAACCTTGTTACTCCGGGTGAATGTGGAGGCCTTGGGGCCAGGAGATGAGGGTCAGGAGGAGGAATCAGACAGTGATTATGGAAACTTCCTTAGGAGCATCTTACAAAAACCACTCTCTCTTTTTCCCCCCCAAGTAAAGATCTAACTTAACACTTGGCAGGAACTCTTGGGCTTCTCTCTATAAAGAGCTTAGAGCCATTTAAGTTTTCCCAATGTTTGATCTCGCAAGAGGCCAGGGAGATACTTGGGCAGCAAGATTTAAAACCAGATGATGAATTAGAGCCTCCTTCATATGGGTAGGCCATGAAATTTAATTTAGCAATTTATTAAACTTGTTTTTGTGTTTTCTTTGCAGAGCCTGATTCTAAAATGCTGGAATCAGATACAGAGTACACCTCTTAAGTTTATTTATTTTTCCTTAGTGCAATAGAAGCATGGGAGATAACCGTAGATAAAAATGAAAACATTCCAGTGGAACTTTCAAAATTCATTATTTCTATGAATAGGTTCTGTGAATAATGATTTTGAGAATATAAAAGAAATGAAGATGGAGGAAAAAAGGACACTTAATGATGCCTAACAATTTTCTCTCAGTTTTGTAACATGTGCTTTGTAGCAAGCAGATCTGTTAATTTGGCTAGAATTATGCTTAGTCTCTCACTTGTTTTTTGGGAGAGTAAGCAGAGGACAGAAAGATTGAGAGTAAGTACTTAGGTTTGGGGTTGCTTTACATGGGTGGTAAAACTGCTTTTCAAACTATACACATGATGATGTTCTTACTTGGAAAGAACAGTTTCTCCCTAAGAAAGGAGAGGGAACTTAAACCTATTTCCTTCAGATTGGCTTTGTCAGCTGCTTATGTTAATGTAGTGCTATTCATTTATTTATACATTTATTAATTTATTCTGCTTTAGGATTGCTCACCTTTTAAGATATACAGTATTGGTTCTTCTGAACCGCGACTGGATGTACTCTGTCCACCCAGACACTCTTTTCCATAGTGATCCTTGTTTTGGCAACTGTCTCCTTTTTCTCTGCTCACTTATCACGGCTTGTTTGCAAAAGACCTAACTATAACTGCACAGGCCTGGAGCTTATGCATTAGCTTCCAAATAGGGACAGCGGAGTAGCCTTCTCTTTGTAAGAGATTTAGGCTCCGGAGGGCAGATGAAGTGGGTGCCCTACAGACTCGCCGGTGTCCTGCTGGCCAGGGGCAGCCCTGACACCAGCCTTTATCTTATTTGGGCCACAGGAAGAGAACCCGAGGGGGGTGGAGAAGGAGGAGCCAGACGCTTAATCCTGAAGGACCTTTAGGGACAAAGCATTTACAGTGAGTACATGCGACAGATTTCCGGCCTTTCTATTCTTTTATTTAAGAGGGAAAAATGACAAGAGAAGGCAGAAAGAGGTGGGCAGCTTTGATGGCTGGGTAGCCGCATTTTTTGGTCTCCTAGCTTGGTCGAAGAACACTTTCTGATTTAAGTATGACTTAGTCAAATGCGTTCTGCTAACATCAGGTTTCAGCTAAAAACTTGTGGACTGTGGGAAGATAGCAGAACCAATCCTTGCTAGTAAGCAATTCATGGTCCGTTTCTTCTGTTTCTATAGGATGATAGAGTATGGTGGGAAAAGCCCTCCCACAGATTTAAAAAAAAAAAAGCTTTAAAATCTTCACTGCTTGCAGGTTTTGTACTTTAAATGTTGAACCTTCTTTGGATTTGTGGAAAGGAAAGGATTTGATTTATGTTATTTTTAACAGCTGCTGGGATAAAGGTGGTATTATCTCTAATGCTAGAGAGGTGGCCACAGCTAAGCAGTTGGTGGGGGAGGGGAAAGGGAGGTCACTGGGTTCAAAAAACTGATTGATCACCCCTGTCATGTACCTTTGGAACCTGAGTAAGTGGGTGGGCACCTGTACACGTTTGGGTCATTGCTTTCATTTGCACCATCAGAAGTTGTCTGCTGGCTTTAAAAGAAAGTTTGGCTGTGATTGGAAAGGAATCTTTTCGCAAGATGCCTTCCTTATAAAGGAAGAACACAAAACTTAACGGTATTTAGAAGAACATATAATAGACTTATGCTGAGTTTCCTGCTATTTGCATTCAAATGGAGTAATTAATTTGATGGGAAAGCAAGCTTGAGTAGTCCTGATGGGGGCAGGAAAATACACACAAAGATTGTTACTATAGTCTCTAAAATGTGGAGCAGTTTTCCTTTAAATTATAAACTTATCTTTGACATTGGATGTGATTTTGTGAAAATCAGAAATAGTTTATCAATGGGTGGTACATTAAATGTGTGCTTACTAGAATTGAAAATTAAATGTTTATAATAATTATTTTCCATGAAAATGGATAATTAACCAATTTTATGCCACCTTCCAGGCTTGCTATGCTGTTATGACGTATATGGTATTCCTTTCCCAGCAGCAAAGGTGTATGAGAGGGAAAATAGACAGAAGTTGAAATAAAACTTGAGTAGGTACTGATTTGCTTTACTTCTCTGAGGTACAGAAAGTCTTTTGTTTACAGTCTGGTCAGTTAAATATGGAAACATCACATCCATGTTGAAATTTTTTAGATGCAGGAAAATTCTGCTTTGCAGCTTGACTGTAAGTTTTCCTTACTCTTTACTTGTGTGTGATGAACACTGGCTATGTTTTAATGTTTTTATCTTATTCTGTGTGTCCTCTACATGTACAACCACATCTCTGTCATCAGTCTTTAATTTCAAACTATAAGGGGAGAGGATCTCACATATTTGTTTCTCTGGGAGGAATTAGCAACACAATGTGTAAATAAGAATTTACAAAAGGCATTTGCATGGTACTACTTTGTTTTGTTCCATGAAGTAGGACACATCTACTAATGCTGCTCGTGTGGTTTGGTAAAATGGAGGGCCAGCACTCAGCATCTGCACAGTTCTCAGTATCAGCAGGATGCTTCCAATGGCTTCAAAATCTCTGGATAAATAACTCTAGGTAATCCCAAATTCTAATGGTCAGGTGGGACCTCACTCATCATCTAGTCCAATTTTGTCGTTTCACTTGTGAGGAAACCAAGACCCAGAAATGTGGAGCATCTTGCCCCCCACAGAACTGCACTGTGCCTCTTTTGTGCACAGCCTGATGGTATATATGGAAATATTGTCTGTTGGGACATAAATAGCTTTGAGCCAATTTTTTTACTATGTTCTTTAGTTTACCATAGGATGTATATTCCAGAGAAGGCCCTGTGTTGATTTAGGAGTTTCAGAGAAAACACAATGACCAGGCATCATTTTTCAGTTGTGCAGGGCGCTTGGGAGGGATCTAGGGTTGGGTGTCTAAGTGTGTGTGTGGGTGTGGCTGAAACAGTTCACTGTACATTATCCTGGCATTTAGTTTTCTGATTTGGGTGAGTCTGGTTTCTTAGAAGAGGTAACCACTGTGACTGACACCAGTGTTGTCTTCATTTATCACCAGTTCTGTGACCTTCCGCTGGAAACCTTTATTAACCTTTGTGTATCAGATTCTTTCTCTAGGATTGTGATTCTAAACAGATCCCCCAGGGAGCAGTGGGTTGATTAAAAATTTAAAAGTGCTTTGGGAAATCAGAACCAGAGCCTGTCTGAGGCTAGGGTATGAATAAATAGTATGATAGCTCACGCTTCCTGGAGTTTTATCATTTATGGAGTTTTTATATCTCTTTGCTGGTTTTTAAAAATAGCCAGGTCTAGTATTGTTTAAGAAAACTGTATGCAAGGGTGGTTAGAAATGTGGGGTATGGATATGTCGCTCTTGCAATCAGGTGGAGAAAACGAGTTGAAGCCTAAAACCGTTCCCTGAGGCAGGTACCAAAGGGATAAACCTACTTTATGATCTTGTATTTTAGTTTTGCAAATAACTTTGCTTTTAAAAATTCATCCATAAAGCTGCTTATCATTTAATTTAAAAATTAAGTGCATAAGAAATCGGGAGGGGGCAGTATGCTACAGCATTGAAAGGCTTCTGAAATAATATGTCATAGGAATAACTTATTAAGGTTTTTGTCAATTTAGTAAGTCTTTTTATTATCTGTGCCCATTTCTGTATGGAAAGTTACCTGTTCCTGGTAAAATTGGGAGCTTCCCCCCACCTCTATTTTTGTAGGTAAAGTAATTTTGCTGCTCTTACTAAATGAATATTAAGAATCTCAATAAATAGAGGTTACTTTCTGATAATCACATTTAATTTCATATTTTGTTCAGTCATCTTTCATCTTTGAGGAAGGGAGCTAGAATGTGTAGAACCAGAAAAAATCTAATAAAAGAAAAAAAAAACCCATTACCTTGAGTAGAAGAACCTATTGCTGACACTAAAAATAATGTTTCTGTGAAATGTTTAAAGTATGAGATCCTAAAAGTTGTTATTTTTATATTAAACTGGTTCTAGAAGAAAGATAAATTTTATAGCTTAGATCATTACATTAATAAGCTTAAGAGTAAGCTTATCAACTTTATTATTACTTACACTTGTTTTAAATATATTTAATTAACATTTTCTCTTCCTTCCTTCCTTCCTTCCTTCCTTCCTTCCTTCCTCTCTCTCTCCCTCCCTCTTTCTTCTTTTTTTCTTTCTTTCTTTCCCTCCCTCCCTCCCTCCCTTTCTTCCCTCTCTCTCTCCCTTCCCTTCTTTCTTTCTTTCTTTTATTTATTTATTTGAGAGATAGAGAGCACAAGTGGGAGAAGGGGCAGAAGGAGAGGGAGAAGCAGACTCCCCACTAAGCAGGGAGCCCACCTGGGGCTGCCTTGTGGATCCCAGGACTGTGGGATCATGACCTGAGCCCTGAGCAAAAGGCATCTGCTTAACCAACTGAGTCACCCAGGTGCCCCTTAATTAATGTTTTAATGTTATGTGTTTCAGAGCAATTTATTACTCTTGAAATCCCAGAAGCCCCCCCCCTAAATTTCAACATAATGAAATATTAAGTAATTTAAGTTAGTAGTTAATTAGATATACTGTATATACTAACCCACATGATTCATACTTTCTGGCAAAGTTTAGGTTTGGAATTACTACATGATATCTATTTACATAACATATCATAGAAAGGAGCAACCTCTCCTGAATTCAGCTCAGTGTTTTGTTAATTAGAATGTGTTCCCTCTCTGCTTATCCCATTGAGTTGTGTGGGTTATAATAGCCAAAATGATGCTTAGGTGCTTGTAGTAGAAAAGCCCTAAGTAATAGTGGCTAAAACCAGATATTATTTTCCTCTCAATAAAAGAAGTTCCAGGCAGCAGACGAGGATTGATACAGTGGGTCCTTGTTATCATGTGGGATCCATGTTCCCTCCACCTTGCTCTACCATCCTCTATTGGCATACCGCAAAGCATCCTGGTCCAAGATAGCAACTGGAACTCTAACCAACAAACCCACATTATAGGCTAGAAGAAGGGGGGGACCCAGAAGGGCAGAAAGAAGGCCCCTCTTTAATTAAGTCAGCTCCCTTTATGCAGCTCTACAAGCATTCTGTACAAAAGTTCCATTTATCTCCCCTTGGTCAGAACTTAGTCACATGGCCATACCTAGCTGGAGATAGGGGATGTAGTTTTAAATTATTAGCAGAAATATGCACAGCTGAAAATCAGGATTTTATTGGTAAGGATGAGGAGAGAATGGTTGGTGGGGTAGTTAATACCACACGGTTTTGTGTTCCTATTATACGCTAGGTCTTGGGACTACTATGTAGAAACTCACAACACCTCCTTCTGTTTTTTGCCATGAGCTCTGGTTTCTTAATTTAGAAATCGGGCTTAATTTAGAAATCCTGTTTCTTCTGCGAAGTATCATTTCTTTATTTGGCAATCTTGTCTGACTCTTTCCTGCTTTCTTCTTTCCTCTTGCCTTTCAGCTGTTTCGGAAAGAAGTAAGGTTTAGACTTCTCCATGTTAACCATGAGCGTGACACTTTCCCCGCTGATGTCACAGGACCTGGATCCCATGGCTACTGATGCCTCACCCATGGCCATCAACTTGACGCCCACTGTGGAGCAGGGTGAGGGAAGAGAGGCAATGAAGGACATGGATTCTGACCAGCAGTATGAAAAGCCACCCCCACTGCATACAGGGGCTGACTGGAAGATTGTCCTCCACTTACCTGAGATTGAGACCTGGCTCCGGATGACCTCAGAGAGGGTCCGGGACCTAACCTATTCAGTTCAGCAGGACTCAGACAGCAAGCATGTGGATGTGCATCTAGTTCAACTAAAGGTAAGGAAGGTCTCTAGACTTAGGTCCATTCAAGACAGAAGTCTGAAAAAGTTGAGGCACCCTGGAGCCTGCATTCTGTAACTTGCAATAGGAAACACCCAGGAAGAAAAACAGAATAGCAGGTTTGATACACAGGGGCAGAATTCATTCTTTCCTGATTTTACTTCATGGGTTGATTATCTAGAATCAAACTGACCTTAGGGGATAATGCGGAGAAGTGGGGGAAGAGGAGGGCATTTTGGTGCAGTGTCATAGAAACCAGTTGTGAGTATTAAAGTATTAAAAAAAGGTTTAATAGAAAGACTCTCGCAGGTAAAACATCATACTGAGCTGTGATTGTGAGTATGGTGTATGATTATTATCTTCCGTTGCAGTTGATGCCACCTTTGTGGCAAAGAATGGATTCTGGCATGATGGGGAAGGGCGGTGCTCTCCTTTTAGAATGAGTCCTTTCATCGGGTACAATGCATTGTGCAGAACAAAGGTGCTTTTATAACAACTCATTCAGAGTTCAGACGTATAAAAGTATCCGTGGCTTCTAGAGAACCTATCGAAAAGCCTGACTTTTGTTGATAATGAAATGGAGGTGCTAGTAAAGAGTGCTATTAATAGAGATTTTGGCCTAGGGACCCCAAAGTACAGTGAATCTTGTTCTGTCATAGCCACTCCTCTCTTCCAGGTCCCTGAGGCAAACACACACTCAGGCTAATGACCAGCAAAGCAAGGCAGATTTATAGCCAGTCTGGGCATTGGCCCCAAACCCTAATGGAGATTTCTAGTGAGTTAGATGAGATCCTAAGGAGAATTCTTTTACCTAAGCTCATTCATCCTTAATGATCTGAAACCAAAGATCAAACAGATTCTTGATCTTAACACTTAAATGGTTTATATATAGTCTCAGCCATCAGTGTGAGAAGAGAGGATGGGCAGTTAGGGGGAGAGAACACATTCCCCAAAGCCTAGAGCACGCTGACTCAGCCTTCTCAGGCTGGTTCAACAGATCCAGAGCCCAGCTGCCGCATTGGAGAGGGTGTCCAAGAGAGGGAAAGAGGGCACTGGGCGAGGAGAGAGAAAACAAAGAAAGCCAGAATGGCAAGATGACTGGGCTTTTCCCAGGTTGAGCAGGCCTGGGTGGTCTTTCCACAGGATCTTGGGAAGGAGCGAAATACAAAAAGGTAGCAGAGAGATGGCTAGGAACCAGCTTCAGTGCAAGCTAGGCTGTTTCCTCACTGTGGCAACAGGAAATGATGTGTCTCGGTCCTTGAAATAGGGTTCTTTTAATCAAAGGAGCAGCTCTCCCACTCATCAAGGCTGGAGTGAAATGGAAGTCAGGGGGCTTCACCTCACCCCTCCTCTCCTCAGTTCCCCCTAATGCTGCACTTACATGTAAATGAGTAAGTAAGTAAATAAAGAGTTTGGGGTTGTAAGGAAAGTTGACTATTGTGCCCCCAAATCTCTCAGATTTACACAGAAAGGATGATAAAAGATTAAAGGAGAATGGGGGGGAAATGGAAATATCTTGAGAAGACTCCACTGAAAATGCTGCTAAGGGCTATAAAAACATTAATGTGTCTGTTAATTTAATTACATCAGTTATACATGCAAATTTAAATTTAAATTTCAAACAGGCATGTAGAGTTTTTATATAATCAACCAGGGTGATGGTTAGTGTTTGAAAAATCACCTCTAGGGCGATTTGCTTGTCTTTTTCTCCTTGGAACTGTCTGTCATCCTCTCACCTTAGTCCAAAGGCAACTCGCCCCTGCCTCCATCCTGCCCTGTGAGGAACCCCAGAAGGGTAGGAATTCAACATAGGAATCACATAATTGTTAATCGATGGCTATTAAAGGGATGAATTGAAATTGTTTTATGTTAATTTAATTTTAGGGAGTCTATCATTCCTTTTTTTTTTTTCCAACTTATTTCATCAAGTGACTTAACCAGCATTTTCCATTATGTTGTCAGGTATTTTGCAATAATTGAGCCCTTCCACATTGAGCCCAAAGTCAATGAACTCTGGTCAGTGAACTGAGGCTTAATCTACATAAGGATTTAGTTTTGGTCTCCTAATTTGCTTGGTTTAATTTCCTCTTTTTTATATACTATTTCTTTATTCAATCAAGCACCTTGATGCATTTAAAAGAATTTTAAATACATGTTTCTTAGTTTTCCACGTTGATCCACAGAATAAAGAGAAAACTTGGGCATAATGTTTTATAGGTGAAAACATAAGAACACAACCGTGTAGAAGCTGCTCTCAGTGAAGGGGTATGGCAAAGCAGAAGGGCAGATCCAGCTTGGGCATGGCCAGCCATCTGCTATGGGGTGTCCCATCTTGACTCCTACCACCTTGGTGCATAGCTTAGTTTATTAATTTACCATGAAAAATAACCATCACAGGGTTGGGGATGCCATGGCTTTAAGGACCATATAGGCAAAGAACATTTCTAAATTTCTATATCTATCCCAGTGTTCTCCCAGGAACCCCAACTGCCTAACTGACATTTCTAATTGCATCTTTAAGTGGGCATCTCAAAACAGAGATTCCTATTGAAAAGCTTTTAATCCCTCCTGCCCCCTTATCTTTCTAATTTCAGTGGAAGGCACGGCACTTTACCAAGCCCACGTATGACTCCCCATCCCACACATATGTCTATTCAGAAGTCCTGTGGGTCTATCTCCAAAATGTGACCTAAAGACATTCATTTCTCCCCAGCACTACTTCTCTCTCCCTAGACAGGCCATGTGACTGCTTGGCTGGCTTACTTTTAGAGCCTCCTTTCCACCCTGCACTTTATTCTCCAAACAGGAGCCAATCAGGTCTTTTAAACATTTAAATCAGGTCATATTATTCCTGTGCTTCCTATTGGCCATAATAAAACCCAGATCTCTTCCTGTGGCTCTGTACCTGTTTGGTTTCCTGGCCATATCTCCTGTTGTTTTTTTGTTCATAAAGTTCCAGGCACACTGGAAGTCAAAAGGAACATTAGGCTAGTTCTTGCCTCCGTGCTTTTCCTGTTCCTTCTACCTAGAAACTCTCTTCCTCTATCTTTGCCTGGGAGAGTCTGGATCCTCGTCAAGCAGTCAGGCAGAGGTGCAGCCATGTTCTAACTTCTGGAGGTGCAAGCCTAGGAGAGAGTTGGGCAGTGGTTGGGAGTGAGGTGGGGCCTGTGCTGTGTTTGGTGAAAGACAAGCACACAAAAAAAGGAGCTACACTCAACTAACTTGTCTTTGTGCCTCACACTCCCTTTCACATTGCTTGCTCTATGTCTTGTCATCATGGTCTTCTCTGTCATTGTATGGACATAGAACTTAAGAGATGAGTTGAAAAGTGCTTTTGGAAAAGGCTCAGGATAGGCTGAGCCTCTGGTTTTGTTTGTTTGCTTGTTTGTTTAGTTTTTTAGATTCAACATATGAGTGAGATAATATTTGTCTGTCTTTGTCTGACTTATTTTGCTTAGTGTAATGCCTTCTAGGTCCATCCATGTTGCCACAAATAGCAAGATTTCATTCTTTTTTATGGCTGAGTAATATTCCACTGTGTGTATATACCACATCTTCTTTATCCATTCATCCATGGATGGATACTTGGATTGCTTCTCTATCTTGGCTATTATATATAATGCTGCACTAACATAGGGATGTATATATCTTTTGAATCAGTGTTTTTGTTTTCTTTGGGTAAATACCCAAAGAATAGAAATGGCATTTCTTTTTTTTTTTTAAAGATTTTATTGTATTTATTTCACAGAGGAAGAGAGATTACAAGGAGGCAGAGAAGCAGGCAGAGAGAGGGGGAAGCAGTCTCCCTGCTGAGCAGGGAGCCCAATGCGGGCCTCAATCCCAGGACCCCGAGATCATGACCTGAGCTGAAAGCAGAGGCTTTAACCCACTGAGCCACCCAGAAGCCCAGAAATGGCATTTCTATTTTTAATTTTTTAAGGAACCTTCATTCCTTTTTCTACGGTGGTTGTACCAGTTTATGTTCCCACTATCAGTGCATGACAGATTACTTTTATCCTTACCAGCACTTGTTATTTCTTATGTTTTTGATTTTAGCCATTCTGACAGATGTAAGGTGACATCTCATTGTGGTTTTGATTTGCATTTCCCTGATGATTAGTGATGTTGAGCATCTTTTCATGTATCTGTTGGCTATCTGTATGTCTCCTTTGGAAAAATGTCTATTCAGGTCCTCTGCCCATTTTTAATTGGATTATTATCATTATGTTTGGTAAGGAGTTTTATATGTTCTTTATATATTTGGATACTAACCCTTTATCAGATAGATCATTTGCAACTATCTTCTCCTGTTCAGTAGGTTGCCTTTTTGTTTTGTTGGTGGTTTCCTTTGCTGTGCAAAAGCTTTTTATTTTGGCATAGTTCAAATACTTTAATTTTGCTTTTATTTCCCTCGTCTGAGGAGGCATGTCCATAAATATGTTGTTAAGACTGATGTGCAGAGATTACTGCCTCTGTTTTCTTTTAGGAGTTTCATCGTTTCAGATCTCACATTTAGGTCATTAATCCATTTTGAATTTATTTTTGTAAGGTGTAAGAAAGTGGTCCAGTTTTATCCTTTTGTATATAGCTCTCCAGTTTTCCCAACATCATTTATTGAAAAGACTGTCTTTTCCCCCCTGCATGATCTTGTCTCCTTAGTTGTAGATTAATTGACCATATAAGCATGGGTTTATTTCTGGGCTCTCTAGTATGTTCCATTGATCTATGTGTATGTTTTTGTGCCAGAACCATACCGTTTTGATTACTATAGCTTTGTGATATATCCTGAAGTCTAGCATTTTGGTACCACCAACCATGTTCTTTCTCAAAATTGCTTTGGCTATTTGGGATCATTTGTGGTTCCATACAAATTTTAGCATTATCTGTTCTCTAATTCTGTATAAAATACTGTTGGTATTTTGATAAGGATTGCATTGAATCTGTAGATTGCTTTAGGTCATAGGGACATTTTAACATTAATTATATTAAATGTAACTTTCTCAAAGAAGCTATTCCTGACCCCTGTTCTTGAAATACCGATCCCCTTTTCTAGCAATTATCTAGTCCATTATTCAGCTTATTTATTTATTTAGTAATGGTTTTTATCATTAGCTACAATTGTCTTATTTACTTGTTTACTTGTTTGTGTTAGCCCCAGTGACCTCAAATGTCTAATTCTCCATTCTACCCTTGTTGCCTAGGACAAGAGCCAGGCACTTGACAGGGGCTCAGTTTACACTTGTGGCTAAGTCCAAGTCTGTATGGTCAGTGCCTTCTCTCCTCATAGATAGGCTTATACTGGAAGTCACATAAGGAAGGCTGCTTGTTGGGGATTGAATTAGGACAGAGGCATTGGATGAATCAAGGCCCAAGTACATTTGGGATGTTACTTTCTCATCAGGGAGAATTTGAGCAGCTCAGAAATCTGGAGATCTAGTCTAGGAGAATCTGCATGGGGGTGTCTAAGTGGCTTCTTTCTCTAAGTGACTGTGCCTGGTCCTCATCCTCCTACCCCCTTTTCTGTCTGACTCCTCCTTCTTTGGTAATGATTTTGGTCAATAAGCACACGCTTAGGTCTTTTAGACTCGAAGGCACTCTTTTTCTTTAAAGGTAATTTTGCTTATCTCATGGTCATTATGTTGATCTTAAAGTTTATTCATCAGAGACTATCCTTACCAACCTTATTTCCAAGTTCTTAGGGCAAGTTTATTGTAACCTCCGTGACGGACAAGGCGCTATTATAAAGTTCCCATGTTGGGAAGTCATTATTCTAGAGAGTGATTAAAAACATTTAATCTTGAGATTAAAATATGGAAATGATGCAATATATTATACTATATAGTTTTCCCTTTTTTTTTAAAGCTGAAAATATAGTCTACATATTTTATTTCTTAGTTTCCAGATACTCTTTACTAAGAACTACGAGAAGCCAGCTGAACCATTTTTAGAAACTCCCCCTCTCCTCCTCCTTCTTCTCTTTTGGATTCAGAGGCTGTGCTGTGTATGAAAACCAGACCGAAAACTTTACAAGATTTTGACTTTAACTGAGACTTCTCGTTTTGATGAATGTATTTGGATACTAAATAGGCAAATTTGGCACCTCTGCTTCCTGATTAACAGTCTTCTTAGAATATTATTTGTATTCCTGGAAACATGACAGGGAAGAGGCAAGGCTTAGACTAGCTAGCACAGGCTAAATTATATGGCTACATGACAAATAGAAGTTTTGAAGTGACTTAGCTGGAATTGGCTCCCTAAATAACCTTCTTTAGATAAATTGTACTCTCAGCCACCTCCAGAAGAAGTTTGTTTCTTCGATTTGGGCCTGGTTCTCAAAGTTAGAACATTAAACAGAGACTCTGTTTACAAGATGTTCCAACTGGGCTGTATCCAGACTGAGATGTGCCTGACATCTGGAGTGGATCCAGATACCCAGTGACTCACATGGGGTCTGGAGGGCTTGCTGGAAAAAAGGCTCAAATCCTCTTTGTCGCTGAGGTTGGCATATCGATGGGCTTGATGGACTGAAAGTGATGGGAGTCCCGGGGTGATGGAGCTCTTGGGAGAGAATTCACCCTCAGCGTGGGGCAAGGAGTCTGTCCCAGTGCAAGAGGGTATGGGTGGGGAGAGTGGCAGTTTGTGGTAAAGTGTGTTTCTGGCCCCGAGGAACCCATCCTGAGCAGCCAGCCAGGCAGCATGGGGACCGAGTGAGGGGAAGAGGTTGTGGGTGTGACTTGGAGGACCCATCTCAGTTGACTCTGCCTGGAGTTCTTTCCTCCCCTTGTACAGCAGGTAGAAAGGGAAGAGTGTTCTCTTTCTTCTACTGCTGGAGCGTAACTAGCTGTGCTCTGCTTGAGGTGGCAGAGGTCTACTAAAGTAGCAGTGGCGGAGTATGGGGTCTGCTGGCCAGGACAGTGAGTGACAGCCAGGGTTGATTCTTGAACACATCTAAAACATGCCCTGGGATTCTTGGAAAATCTTGATAAAGGGAACTCTGAATGGAACTAGTTTGGAGCTTGGAGGATTCTGGTCTTAAGATGACCATAGGCTAACAGCTAAAACATCCAATTTTACCATCTTTGGGCAGTTTCTGATTCCTAACACATCTTAAGTTAAAGTTAAGTAAATACCAATTTAAGATTGAAGACCAAATATCTTTGGGGGGAAGAGTACATATTTTTTTCTTTTTGCCCTTAAGACCGCTATTTTCCAAGAACAGCGCTGTTTTCTCAATTCATTAGTGTGTCATGAAATCAATTTAAGGAATTAAAGAGCTAAAGCAATGAAATAGAATTACCTGAAGTAAGGAAAAATACTGTTTTGTGCAACTTGATTAGTTATGTACATGTATTACATATATATGTTGAGTCACAGGGTAAAATTTATGTCTTCCTCCAAGTCAAGGCCAGGACAGTGTGATAGTTACTGCTTTAGGCCACTGTCAGCTTTTCTCAATATATTTGATATATTTTAATTTTGGAACAAATCATGCAAGTAAATGTAATCTAGTGCTAACTTTCCCAACATCATTGTTTTTTGTACTTACATGGGAGCAGAAGGCCTCACACCCTTCTCTACAGATGTGAGAAATTTGGGTAGCAATAAAATGTAAGACATTAAGTTCTGGTTTTCTTGTGTTAGAAGGTGTATTTCATCACCAGTAGGAATGTGAGGGTTTTGAAGTGAGATGTAAATGAAATCCTGGGGTCCCTTTGAGTAGGAGTGTTCATGACTCTTCTGAACTAGGGAGAAAACTTGTTTTTGTTTTTTTGTTTTTTGTTTCTCTTCATTATTTGCTGCTACCTTGCCCCCTCGATATTTTATATCTTAAAGAGGGAAACATGTAATCTCACTAAAGGGAAATGATACTAAAGTGTGAATTGCTAGTGTCCTAACAGGGAAGCTGGTGGAACAAGAAATGGACATCTTTAATAAGAAATGTTGGAGGGGCGCCTGGGTGGCTCAGTGGGTTAAAGCCTCTGCCTTCGGCTCAGGTCATGATCTCAGGGTCCTGGGATCGAGGCCCGCATCGGACTCCCTGCTCGGCGGAGAGCCTGCTTCCTCCTCTCTCTCTGCCTGCCTCTCTGCCTACTTGTGATCTCTCTCTCTCTGTGTCAAATAAATAAAAAAATCTTAAAAAAAAAAATGTTGGGGGCACCTGGGTGGCTCAGTCAGTTAAGTGTCTGCATTTGGCTAGGGTCATGATCCTGGGGTCCTGGGATCGAGTCCCGTGTCAGGCTCCCTGCTACGCCAGGGGCCTGCTTCTCCCTCTCCTGCTCCCCCTGCTTGTGCTAGCTCTCTCTCTGTCTCTTTCGAATAAATAAATGAAATCTTAAAAAGAAAAAGAAATGTTAATAAATCAATTGATTTCTAGGTATGACATGTATAGAGTTAGTGATGCTTATTTATCCTTGACTGCATGGTAGAATCTCCTTGGAGCTTAAAAAAAACCCACTTCCCAGGCCATGTTCTAGACAGCTACATTAGAATCTGGGTTTAGACCTAGCCATCAGTCATTTTAAAGACTCCTCAGGTGATTCCATTGCATGCTAGAGTTTACAACCCCTGGAAGCAGATTTTGAGCAAAGGGCTTTTGCATACATTTCGCTTGGTCAGTGCATTCTCCCAAAAGACAGCCAGAGATGTAACGTAACTGATTTAGGAGCAAAGATTCCTACATGACGTTTTTGAACTTTTTCAGTTTCTCAAGTGACCTCATAAAGTTAGTAAAAACCGTGAGAGGGAAGGGAATACATCCATACCAGGTACCAGCCCATATGTTTTTAATGTATCAATGTTATTCTCTTAAATTTTTTATAAACAAACCTGAATCCAGATAAAGTAAATTTTTCTCTCTCACATAATTCATACAACTTTTTGAATTAGAAATTATTTTACAGAAAAGTCCAGGCACGGGACTGCCCACCTATAATAGTGCAGACTATATATAAATGTCACCTTTTGAAGTTGTGTAGTGCACCACCTGCACAACTTTCTGTGGTTGCCTTGTATAGCATGGAAGGTAGCTTGAGCAAAGTTTGCTTTGAATGTGAAAGACAGGGGGCTTCTTTCCCTGGAGCCAAGGAATGATGAATGATATATATTATTGGAGTCAGTGGAGACCCATTTTGAAGGACCATAAATACTTTGAATGCCTCAGAGGCATCTGGGCTTGATTCAGTAGTCACAATGACATCTACAAACAAAGAAATAACATGATAAAAACCTGTGTCTTAGGATGAGTTTGCGGTATGTGCCTCGTGATCTGGGAAGGGGAGAGATGTGAGACAGCTATGAGTTCATTTGGTAAATGGCAAATGGTGGCTGGCTTGGGTGGTGGAAGGTGATAACAAGAAAAAGTCCATCAGACCAGGTAGCTGATGCAAGCCCAGAGAGGATGCAGGGGAGTCAGAGGTGACTAGGATTCTGTGGCTGAATTTGGCCTTGTCAGACTCAAATTGAACTGCTGTGTCTATTGTCACTTTGTGTTAGGGCTGAGGGCTGTATTTGTTTGTATAAATGGGAATAGAATAAAAAGGAACAGAATAGAAATCTTTCCTATGTTCCTTTGAGCTGTGTGGCTGTTATTAGTGGGCTTTTTTGTGTAGCTGCTTTCATTGTTCTGTGATAATTTAATGCACCAATTTTCTTCATTATTTGAATGAGGCAAATTTGCAAGATGCATCATTAAATGGAAAAAGAATGTATGAAATGAAAGTGGAAAGTGATCTGCTCTTCTCCTGAGGAAGAGGGAATGGATATAACAATTACCGGGGAATTGGTTCACAAGGAGGGAACTGACCTTAGGCAAATTATGAAGAAAGTCTTCATTGCTTTCTTGCAGTTTCACCTCTTCCAGAAACCTAATTTCTATTAAAAGATCCTATAAAGTAATAAGCCATAGTATTAACAGTGGCTACGGCTCAGACTTTTGCTTCTGCAAAGGAATATTATCACACTGGCCAAAGGCATCCATCTCTGTATTGTGGGAGTCAGGTGTTAGTGACAAGGCAGGGAGAGATTTCTTCAAATAACACCACATAGATGACTGTACCTCCTTTATGCATGCTCTGTGCCCCCATCCTGGAAATAACTTAACTAGGAGTGAAATGTTGTTTGAAAAAAATATGTTAAGTGAAGTGTTTACCTCCCTTAGCTTTCAGCTGTCCTCCCAGATAAAGTCCAAATGCCTGGGCATGGCTTATAGTTCCTTCTAAGTCTGGACCTGTTGGCCTATTGTGTCTTCTGACGTTTCCTTTCCGGCACCTCTAAAAAGCCAGGCCCTTTCAGAAATCCATGAATGAAACATGGTTTCTCTCTTCTTGGGAAGTCACCTCACTCTTTACCCCAAAATTCTGTGTCTGGGGAAATAGTTACACATCCTTTGAAACATAGCTAAAAGGTCACCTATCTGGTGAAACCATTTTGAAGGCCAGTCTGGTCAGTCCTTCTGTAGAGTCTCCCCATATTTTCATACGGTGGCCACTGTAGCACTGTGGTGGACACAGTCTTCAATTTGAGTTATTACCACTCTAGCTGTTATGAGGAATCCTGTTTTCTCTACTTGTTCAAGCTTCATATACAGCTTTTGTTAGCGTGAAATACATTCCCTTGATTATTTTGTTGATCTAATGGAAACCAATTTACTTAGACCTGTGAATAATTAGCAGGTCTTGCTGAGGGAGAGTTAGTTCCCACATCTGTGATGGAAAGCTGAGGGCATGCATATTTTCATTTTGTTTGACCTTTGACAGAGCATCCCTGACACTTTACACTTTAGAGATATGACTTAGGGGGAAGAGCCTCACCTCAGAACACTACTTGAGATTCTAAAAGTCATGCATCAGTGAACATTTAGAGATAAATCATGTTGGTAATGAAAACTTGATATTAAAGAATAGTTACTGCAAGGAGACATTCAAAGTTGATATATTTTAACTTCTTTGGGTTTTTTTGTACTGTATTTTGTAGACAAATATAGGATTTGTTTAAGCAGGTTATTTTGTCACTATTACGGCAAAAATGATTAAACAGCTGTGTAGACTTGATGATTTGCTGGGTTCTTCTTTAAATGTGTTAACTCGAGTAATTCTCCCTGGGGTATATATACCTATCTGTTGGATTCTGGTGTTTTACAATGAGTAATGAGCTAGATAAACCAAAATGAATCTAAACTCGGCATGATAAATGCAGTGACTGACATTATTTTATGTGCATATGATTATGTACTTTCCTTTCATTTTTCTCTTTTCAGCTTCTTGTGATTTATAGATATCTCTTCTTAATTAGTTATAAACCTGAGGCATCTATATTTTTTAAAGTAATATTTCTTTTTAAACTTTTATAAATCAAGTTGTAGATATATAAAAAGTATTATATTAGAAAAACCAGTGAATTTTCTTCTCAGAACTGGTGGACATCTGTTTTGTTATTGTTGTTTGTTTTAGGTTTTAAAATAATTGGGCTTAGTTTTTCCTACAGATCTACAAGCAATTATAATTTTTGTCTGCCACTGGACCATAAATAAGAAAAAATGTTTCATAACTGTTTAATGTGGTTATTCTAAAATTCAGTACATATTTTAAAATGCAGTCCCATGAATATGTTGCAGGTTTCCAGAATAAATTTACTAAAGCTTAAGGCACAAGGCTTTATAAAGACCGTGCATTTATTTAATATAATTTTATGGTCTCCACTTTTATTTTAAAAAGTGAATGTATATATTTTATTTCTCATTAAATTTAAGTTATTTTGTTTCACTTGGTTGGTTATTGATACTTTTGTAGGTTTGTTGGTCAAAGATGGTAAAAAAAATCAGGTGATTGTGTTTCCTTTAGATCATGACCCCAGCTGGACACTGCAGCACAAACTCTAGACTCACAGCCATTCTCGTCCACTTCAGATTTAAAATCAGTGATCCAATGCCTAGCACACAACTCTCCTCTCCACTATAAAGCCTTTCTGGGTGCTCTCAGGCCGTTCTGCTCAGCATCTATTCTCTTGATCCATAATTTAGTGCCAGTGTTTGCTATCTTGAATTTTTATTTGCTTTTTTTCATATGTTGTTTTCTAATTTCCTCAAACAAGTCTAAAAGTTTTTTAAGGGAAGATCCTCCCATTTCCTTTGTGTAAAATGGCAGACATTTTTGGTCAGCCAATTGACCGAATCCTCACATTATCGTTTTTAGCTTTCTTTTCTGCTCTGATATTAGCATGCCAGGGAGACCATAACCTCCCAAGGATATTTCAGTGAATTAATAAAATGTATTCATAAGCATTTTTAAATTAGTATAGTTATTCACAGAAATTTTGGGGTTAGGCCTTGGTCAAAACAAGCAGAATTTTGCTGGAATTAACTCAAGAAGAATTTGAGGTTTTTCCTAGTAAGAATGAAGTGATGAGTAACCTTAATTAAGTTCCTTCAAACACAAGACACTCCAGTTAATATAGCCCAAAGTTTGGGCCAAATAAAATCTCTGGGTCTTATGCAAGTCTTTTATTAGTTCAATTCTAATAAATCTCCTTTGTAACACATATTCATGTTTGAGGGCAAGTGGGATTATGAATCTCTCCATCTTGGACTACTTGTCCAAGATTAATAAACAGCTTAATATTCATTCACATCCATTCTTTGTCCATGTGAGAGCTGGTATGGGAATGTACTCACTCATGACATTCACTTTAATAACTTCTAGAGTGGGTGTCTTGGTTTCAAAGGTTAAAACAGGTGCACTGATGTAAATCAGTCAGAGACCTACTCATACCCTGCTTTTCCTATAGTAAGGAGAGCAAAAAGGGGAGGAACTACAAATGAAATGCATGGACATCTTGATTTATGATGCCTAGAACCAAAGGTCCTCTTGCAAGGGAGGTAAAATGCCTATAAATCAGGTGAGGCTGAATGGCTTTTGTTTGTAGTTGGGTAACAACTGTGCCTCAGTGGCAGCTTCTCTTTGTTTTCAGCTGCCTGGAATAAACCCCAAATCTGGTGCCCACGTTCTGTCACTAACCTTATGACTTGGCAGTTCGTGCCTTTTCTAGGTCTCAGCGTCCTCCTTTGTAAAAAGAGGGAACTGCAGGGTTCCTTCCAGTCCTAACATTTTGCATACCCTAAGCAAGCTATAAATTCTGCCAAATTTGTGGCTCTGCTCCCCCATTCTCCTCTTTTAGCATCTGGACTCTTATTTGCTTTTGAAGTTTCCCAAGTTCTTTGCTCTGCTAGTAATAATACTAACCAGCTACCTGGCATTTATGCTTTGCTTTCCTCAGATTGGTTTGCATACATTATCTCAGTTCATCTTTGCAATAGCGCCTAGATCTCTGGTGAAGGACCTGAGTCACAGAGAGATTAATTGACTTGCCTAAGGTGGCACAGCTTGAAAGTGGCAAAGCTAGGGATAATCCTGAATTCTTTTAACCATTTTTAGATTAGCAGTTTCTTGGAAAATATGATAAAAACTGTAAACTCTCTTCTCAAGACATTGCACACACATGCCCATTGTATTCTGCATACTATTTCAAGAAACCCTTTGAAACCCATTTATGGGCACTCCAAGTTAGCTCTTGCAGTATATATCTATCATACTGCTCTTTTAGTTCACTTTTTCTTGATTTCAGAATGGGAAGATTCAAAGGGAGAAGGAAAAATATGGAAAATCCATAAATGATTCCACAGTCTTTTAAAAAAATTTTTAAATGTATTTATTTATTTTTTTAAAGATTTTATTTATGTATTTGACAGAGAGAGAGAGAGAGAGAGAGAGAGAGAGAGAGAGATCACAAGTAGGCAGTGGGGCAGGCAGAGAGAGAGAAGGAAGCAGGCTCCCTGCTCAACAGGAAGTCCGATGCGTGGCTCAATCCCAGAACACTGAGATCATGACCTGAGCTGAAGGCAGACGCTCTAACCCACTGAGCCATCCAGGCGCCCCAATGGTTCCACAGTCTTATGTTTAGTAGAAAATAGCCACCTGGATTCTTGTTTGCATTAGTTTTTTTTCACATGCATGAGCGTCAGGGACTTTGGGGGAGCTTCCCAGTCCCAAAATGATGGTGGGATTGCAGGAGAGATCTTCACCTGGAAAAATTTACTTCCCAGCCTGCTTCGTAATGCCTGAATTTTGTCTTGCCCACCACAAAGTCTTTCTTTCCATAATTACAGACAAAGCATTAAATATAAGTGTCATTGGGAAAGGAAATGTATTGGCTTACATTTGCATCAAGAATACATACCAGAGGCTTTCTCGGAAAATGTTTTTTGGTGGAGGAGAGAGCTCTGGGCTCATAAAGATTAGATGGGAGGGAAGGGCTTCAGACAGAGACGTTGCTGGTGAATGGACAATCTTTACCTTGAGTCATATGGCTTCAGGATTACTAATCTCATCCAAGCAGAAGCAGTTAGAGTCTAAGCACATGGGTAGTAATAACTGCTAAGACAGTTGAAGGTATTCTGAAAACTGGGTTGAGGCTGTCTTTTAGAATTTAGAGGGCAAATTGGGATACGCTGGTCCCTTTTTTTGATGGTGGTTCATTTAGTTCAAGCTGCCTCGGAGATTTCAGAAGCACACTGGAAACAATGACTACATGTTGCCTCATTAATATCAACCACCTTACTAATGCTGGGATGGGACTTTCTCAAATCAGTGACAATCACTTGTCACCGCTGCCCTCATGTCTTCCTTCTCCCTTTGCTGGCCCAGTGTTGGGAGTGAAGCAGAGTGGAAAGCCCCCAGAATTTGGAAATGGCAGGCCTGGTTCTGATCCTGTCTCTGTGACCCTCTAAAAGTTATTTATGTATTTGACAGAGAGATTCAGTGATTTCAGTGAGCCTTAATTTTCTTACCTGTAAATCTCTACCTCTGAAGGCTATTGTAAAAATCAGTAAGATCATTCTTTGGAAGAACTTGGAGGTCTCTCAGGTGCTACATAAATGTCAGTAGTTCTAGTTGTGATTATTTCCCAGTCCAAACACTGCTTGCTGCGTTTGTGACTCTGGCAGGGTGAGTTGGCAAATGTGTGTATGTTTGTGTGTGTTCAAGTTGTGGGAACTCTATATACTTCTAATTATAATACACTTTTCTATAATTTGCGTTTGGCCATTAAAGTACAGTAAAATATAGCCTTAATAAACAAGGCTTACAAGGGGCAGGACATGTTTCATTTGACATTTTTACTTAACAGAATGAAATAAAAAACAAATTTGATTTAATCTTATTCTAAAATATGTTCTATGGTATATTAGCATGCTTCCTTCCCAAATTTCAAGTGCGTAATACTGAACGTTACCTAAATCCTTTTCAGGATTAAAGATACTGCAGCTTTTGAGGTTATCACTTGGAACATAATTTTAAAAAATAATGTAGATTTAGATGTAGTAAGAGATTTATGCTAAAGTTTTCTTCTTCGTTGCATGTCCTTTTTGGGGATATGTTTTTCTTCTCCTAAAATGTGGAATATGGAGAGGATCCAGTTAATTGAAGACCTAGGTTAATTATAGTTTTACTATTAAGACTGCTACAATTTGGGGTGCCTGGGTGACTTGGCCAGTTAAGTGCCCATCTCTTGATTTCAGCTCAGGTCATGATCTCAGGGTGGTGAGATCGAGCCCCGAGTTGGGCTCCACACTCAGCAGGGAGTCTGCTTGGGATTCTCTCTCTCTTCCTCTTCCTCTGCCCCTTCCCCCTGCTCTCCTGCACTTGTGCGCTCTCTCTCTCTCTCTCTCTCTCTCTCTCTCTCTCTCTCTCTCTCTGGGATAAATACATCTTAAAAAGAATGCTACAGTTTGGGCCAATTTGGTCTTTAAGAAGGCGTCTTTAAATTCCAAATACAGGAAAAAAGCCTTCTATGTGAATATGTTTACATATCTTGTTTATAATAGCATGATGTTAAGAAAAGCACAAATGAGGAAAGTGATGTTTTATCTGTGTCATAATCCAGTAGTGGAAAAAAATAGTTGACTCGGGGAAAAACATTGCTTCAGATTTGCAAATAGATTGGAGTCTGGAAATACCTAAGGACTAACAAACAAGCATCCCTTCTTTAGCCTTTAGCTAGTTTGCCTGATATATCAAAGACTAGATTTTATACTGGCTGGTATATGAAAAAATAAGATAGTTTGTTGCGGCGGCAGTACATGTTGATGTAATCAATATTCGTAAGTAGAAAACATGAACTTCTTAATCACTACAAATCCATTCAATTAGTTGAATAATTTATCATCCTTTCAGAAAATCTGGCACAGCTTTTAATGCTCCAGCTTCTATTTGCCGCTTCCTTCCATTTATCACTCTTTCTTTCTGGTCTGTTCTACAGAACTAGCACAAAGCGCGTAGTTCTGTTGGCATAAAGCTATTTATTTGCTTGTATGTGAACTGGTATCTAGGAAACTTGCCAAATGAGCACAGTCATGCTCAGGTATGGAAAACATGCATATAAAACATGGCCTGGGCTCTCACGCTGCAGGCACAGCAGCTCCTTAGATAAACCTGTTGTGCAGTAATTTACTCCTGTGTCTTCTAGTTGTCTTCCAGGCACAGGTTTGATGTTTAAACAAAAGATTTTATGTTTTTTCCTGATTATAAAGTAACACATAGTCATAAATTCAACGTCAGTGTCTAAAGTGCTGTCCAGTGTGGGAGCATTAGCCACAAAGGATATTTAAACTTAAATTAGTTAAAATTAAATAAAACTAAAAAAAAAAAATTCAGTTCCTTAGCCTCACTAGCCACATTTTAAGTGTAGTTAGTGGCAACTGTATTTGACAGCACAGAACATTTCCATAATCACAGAAGTTCCATTGGACAGTGCTGATTGATGTTTTAACCTGTACTTTCTTCACCCCTTTTCTTTAAATTAAGGGTAAGTTGTAGCCATATTTCCATTTAATTAACTGTAACTCTATGCTGTCATTTTTAATGCTGCGTAGTAATCTACTGCCTGGATGTACCTTAATTAATTTGTCTGGTCTCCTAATGATGGATGTATAGCTTGCTTTTTTTCTCTGTGACAAAAAGTGTTTTGTTTATTACTTTGAGCATGTATCTTTCTGTACTTGTCTAAAATATTTAAAATTTGAATTGCTTGGTTAAGGGTCTTTGTGCTTTATACTTTGGGGCATATTACCAAACTGCCCTGCAGACACTAGTCAGTAAACATTCTCTTAGTTATTATGAGAGAGATGTTCATATCTATTCAGACAAGTCACTTAACCTCTCTAAGTCACATTTAATTTTTCTATTCACAGTAGAAATAATAATAACACTTGTCTTACTAAGTAGTTACCAGGAAGGAAATAATTTATGAATACTTTTAACAAATAAAAGGAAAGTGCTACTGTATGATACTTACATTAAATTACCCGTTGACTGTAAAGATGGCAGTCAGGGACCCTCAATCCTCTGCAATCTAGTTTAATGCCCGAAATAAGGAATAATGGTGTTGGTAACAATTGAGAGAACATGTCTTTGAAGACCACATCATGGGAAAGGGACCTATGGCCTCAGAAACATCATTTATTGTCATACACGTATATATATATATCAGTATAAAGGTAGGATTTTCCATACAGAGACATTTAGAGAAGTGGGATAATTTTTGTTAGTGTTAGAGTGGGGTGAAACCTGAGAGATCATCCTACGCCACTCCTTATTCTACAAATGAAAAAGAAATAAGAGACCTAGAGAAGTTAAATGAGTTCTTGGATTCACACTGCTAATGAGGGCAGAGTCTAGGTTAGACTCCAGTCTTATGATCCTCCACCCAGTCAGGCTGCCAAATGCTTATTAGCTATTTGAAATTGCTTTAGTGATAATAGAATTTTTCAAACAGACTCTGTAAGCCAAATGACAAATCAAATCTGTCTCCTGAATGGCATCTAAGTTAGACAGCATTGCTTAGAAATAAATTGTTTGAGGAAGCTCTCAGAGCCTCTGTCTTTAGCTCATCTCTGAAACCCAAACTTAATACCTTCATTTACTTTATGACTTTACATAAGAAACCATAAGTACAGAGAGCTTCAAGTTATGTGGAAGATTTTTTTTTAAGATTTTATTTATTTATTTGACAGAGAGAGAAATCACAAGTAGGCAGAGAGGCAGGCAGAGAGAGAAGCAGGCTCCCTGCTGAGCAGAGAGCCCGATGCGGGCCTCGATCCCAGGACCCTGAGATCATGACCTGAGCCGAAGGCAGAGGCTTTAACCCACTGAGCCACCCAGGCGCCCTATGTGGAAGATTTTGATCAGCCTGCAAAACCAGCCATATGGCCGGTCCTCCTCACACTGTCTAAACATGCCTTCCGAGTCCTTTCCCTCGGTGTGCATGCCCGTTGCCTCCCTCAGCATTTCTCTTCTCACTGACATTTTTTGACTGTCCAGTAGGTGCTAGCAATAAATAGTAGAGGAATTAAGGTTGATCGCTCTCTTCCTATTTGCATCTGGGCCTTCTAAAAAGCAGTAAAAACTCTTAAATTTAGAAAGGGCAGACCCCCCTCAGTGAGTTGTGTGCTGGATTGCAACTCAGTGAGAGTGCTTGTCCTTCTATAGGAACCAGAGACTGCAAGTTTTCTGGGCAAAGCATAGCTTCTCACGTGGCCGTGTCTGACTCCCACATCACAGAGCTTTCCATACATGACAATACTTGGTCTTGCGCTTGCTAATATAAAGTCATAGAAGTTGAGACAACGTAGTGTGAGGACTAATGGTTTGCTGGAACAGACCAATAGGGAGATAAAATACAGCGAAAACTTGATTTTTTACATGAGATGAAAAGATGCAGATAATACACATTTTTAGGTACTTAAAGAGCTGTTTTTATTTTACATTTCTTTTTCTCTATAGTTAAAAAGGCCCATAATTATAGATTTGGAATGGATTGGGGTTATTTTTCCCAACATAAATGCTTCCTTATGTTCAATTGCTTTCCTTCTTTTTTCATTTAAAAGTTTGTGTTTTTCTTGAATTAGAGCAAGTGAATAGTGTTTTTTTCTTGACTATGTAGCAATTGAATGATGTGGACATGAGAATTATCCATTGGAATAGTGTCTCAGTGTACTTGCCAAGTTGTCATCGAACATGGTTTACTAAAAATCCCGGGAAGTTTTCTTGAAAATAAATTTGCTTACCATCTCCTTTTTATTGAAGCAAAACTGGTTCACTCCAAAATTTTCCTTTGTGATGTTGATACTAGGGAAAAACATGGTGAGCTTGTCTCCTTTATCTCCTTGAAGAGACTCTGATCTGTTTTTATCAGGGCTGTCCTATTTTTTAATTACATAACATTTGTAACCTGCCCCAACCTACTTTGGAAGTACTTGAAGTATAAATCCCAAAAAAATGATTGAGTTTGCTGAATGTCCATCTGCCTACATGAAATGAGTTCGTGAGAGAGGGTGATGGGTGAAAGCAGGATATTCTGGAGTGGCCAGTTTGATGAGAGTAAGGGACAGAGGAAGGGATTTTACCTCATCATTTTTTAAAAAAAGGTTTATTTATTTATTTTAGAAAGGGAGAGAGAGAGAGAGAGAGAGAGAGAGAGAGAGAGAGAGAGAGAGCAGGGGGAGGGGCCTAGGGAGAGGGAGGGAGAGAGAATCTCAAGCACACTTCCCACTGAGCGTGGAGCTGGGCTTAATCTGAGATCCTGACCTGAGCTGAAACCAAGTCTGATACCCAACCAACTGAGCCACCCAGGTGCCCCATCTCATCATTTTTTTTAAGGGCAAAACTTTGGGGGTTTGTTGTTTTGTTTCTACTTTTTTAAGTGGTGGCGGAGCATATGTAGAAAAAAGTGATACACATACTTTTCAAAAATTTTAAAGTGATTAAGGATTAACTTTTTATGATGTGATAAATGAATGAGAATATTCTAGTATAAAATAGATATAATTCTAGTGCTAAAACTGTTAGGATTTATGGAAATTGGTCTAAATATTTGTCATAGTGCTGAATATGAAAAGCCACATTCACCATGGTTTAATTTTAATAATGAGCAGTCTTTGAATGCGTTATCGTGGCTTTTATTTAATTTGGCAAATCCTTCAAGATGAAGAAAAAAATAGAGATATTGTCTTTACTTCTTAGAAATGTAGTTCAATTTTAACTCAAAATGAACAAAAAGTAGAGATTAAAATTCTTCTTTTTACAAAAACCAAAAAACAAAATACAGAGTTAAAAGCTATAATATATAATACTATGTTTAAAAAAATCACCAAATACAACTGTTTTCAGAAGTAAACATGCAATTTTTTTTGGTTTCAGTATCAAATAACAAAAATACAGAGCTGATAGCAGCCTTTCAAAATGAATTATGCTCTCAAATTGAAACAAATAACTTTGGCAGATATGAAATCTAAATTAACCAAGCTTATATTATGGTTTAATAATGTTTGTAAATGGCTGGGTCAGCCTATCTGTTCCAAAATAAGTACCTCAAATCATCACATGTCTGTAGATGGCAAACAGGGTTGGTCATGACCAGAGTCAGTGAACTGGATCATGTCCATGGAGCTCAAATACAACTCTTTAATGGACTTGCTACTTCCTTAGTGCTAATAGTTATATGCGTTTTTGTCAAAGATATTATCTTACCCAAGAGAAGGGAATAACACATTAAGAGAAATAATTTAATATGAACAAAATCAGTGATCTTCAACCTGTGATTTTCAAATGAATACTCTTTAAACTACTTTGAAAACTTCAAAAAGCCTAATGGAAATTGTACATTTATATATAATTGTACATTATATGGTTTTACGGACCAACATTTGTTATTGCCTTCTGTCTAAAATGCTATCAAGCCAATGAAGTAAGAAACATTTTATCTTATTTTGGTCAGGGAGCTTTAAGAAGCAGTTATATTTGTCATTGAGTAAATGGAAAAATGGAAAAATAATCATTTCTAAATATATTTAGCTTGTCCAACAAGCACAGTCTTTCAAAACGAGGGGTTTATGGTGGGAAAGGGTAAGATATAATGAGAGTTAACAAGAGACGTTTCTTGGTGAAGACAAGGTTGAGGAATTACTGAATTAATCTACTGAATAGGGCTTGAGGAAATTCACTATGGAAGAGGTAGGTATTGATCAAGTTAGGGAAGAGAAGGAATGAAGCTCCCCTGGTAATGGGCATTTTTAGCAGTATCAGGTGAGGTCATGAGGATTCTGAACCTCTTTACCTGCTTCTCAGTTTGGCCCTCAGATGGTCCCGGTGTGGAGTGAAGGCTACTCAAAACTTGACACTTGCCATGGCTAATTGAAAATTCTCTATATAGTACCTGTGGTGAGAACACATCCTTCTTCCTAGCTCTCAGCCTGGGACGGGGCAGGCCAAACTCAGAAATCACAAGCTTCCTGTTAATCTGGGATCAGCTTCAGGATCTCAACACAGTGGTAGACAAGAGAGTGAAACCAAATGGAGAGATATTTGTGTGATGACCACATGGGAATTTCTTCCCTGTGTGCTGCTAGGGCTGACATTCTGATAAAGTTCAGGTGTCCAGTGAAGCTGCACAGAGAGAGCCTGTCTCAAGACCACATGCTTCTTACCTATGTCATAAACATGAAATTTCTGAATTATTCCTGTTGACATTTTCGTCTTTGTTCAGAGGCCACAAACCTTAATTATATAAGTGGGTCCCAAGTTATGCCAAAATAGAAAATTTAAGCTTTTCTCCTCCATTCACTTGTCTGAAATCTTCCCCCTCGCCCCTTGTGCCAGGCAACTTTGCAAAGCTTGTTCATCATTTTAGCAACTCACAAATATTTACTTTGTGGTTTAGGGGTTCCACCAGTTTTGCTATAGATATTCGCTAGTGATCAAAGTTAATCTTCTTCGATTTGCCTGCTTGATAGCAAGTGTAGTGTGAATGGAAAACCTTGACAAATACATGGAAGTATATAAAAGAAAGTTAACTTATTCAAGATAGTAATTCTTTTCCTACCCTAAAGCTATATTAGCAATAGAAAAATTTCAAATTTGCCTTCATTTTTTAAAAGGAACCCTAAGCAGAGAAAAATCTACCTAGAAAAAGCCAATTCTTCAGGTTAGAATAATGGATTTTCATTTCAATGATGTACATCTTCATATATAGTCTGGTAATTAGGAGCCTAGAATTATAATATTGCCCTACCATTAATGTGAAGCTTTTAAATTTCTGCTGTATTAGTTTCTTCTTCGGTAAAATAAGGATAAATACTATAAAATTCAAGGACAGTGATAATGTTATCTACATTCCACAGATAAGAGAAGCTGTATAAATTATATGTGTTGGTGATGCTATACTTAGTTTATATATTCTTTTCTTAGTAAGTTTTCTTATATTACTTGTGGTTACAGATGTCTTTAAAAATATTATTAGCCATAATAGTAATACAGAAAATGAACAAAAGAAAAGATTGATTACTATACAAAATTACTATTTTTAAAAGAGTAAGGAGCAGAATAACGTCTTCACAGACAATGAAAGCATTCCAAAAAGATACGCCCACAAAACATATAAATATGATACTTAATATTTCCAATTGAGCCAAAAGCAATTGACTAAAATAAGAGAATAAGGTACAAGCATGAATAATATTAGAAAAACAGTGGAGTAGAACCAATATTAACATCTCTATTCCATGAAAACTTTCTTGAAATAAATTTTTAATGATTTAAAGTTATATATTGGAAAGGAACTATGCATATGAGAAAAAAATCGATTCAGAAAACTAAAAACTACCAGAGGGAAAAAATGAAAGAAGAAAAAAAATCCTATGGTCATCTAGACTAAACAACCAAGTCATTGATAAGGGAAAGAATATCAGATTGTCACTAAATTTTTGTCAGCTGATTTTTTTTTTTTTTGGCCAGAAGACAATGGAGTAACATATTTAGGATACTTGGTAAAGAAAATGGGAAATAAGTATTCAGCCAAATAGCACTTCAAGTATAAAGGTCACAGACAAACTTGTAAGAAACCAGGATATGCTGCTTCCTGAGTGCTACTGGAGAATGTGTTACCTACTCGGAATAACTAGAGAAATGTCTATGTAAGGACTGCTGGCAGTGATTTTCATTAGATGATAAAAATCACAGAAGGGAAGACAACCATATGCAACTCTTTATTTTTTTTCAGTGATCCAAGATTCATTGCTTATGCACCACACCCAGCGCTCCATGCAATACATGCCCTCCTTAATACCCACCACCAGGCTCCCCCCTCCCCAACCATATGCAACTCTTGACGAAACTATAGAATACCATCCATGAGTTAGTCTTGCCAAAAAAAAAAAAAAAGTAAAGAAAAAAACTGGAATATGATCAAGATTAATAAACCGTTAATTTCCAAGAAACATACAGGGTAGGGGGGAATGTTAAACAATACTGGGAGATTGCAATCGGCAAAACCCAGACTGTGTGAAATGTCAAACTCAACAGGACCGACAGCTCTGCTTCTTCAGCAAAGTTTCGAAGTGGGAGAGAGAGCCCGGAAAGAGAAAACCTATAGACTGATAGAGCTATTAGAGTCATATTAACCAATCAGTGTGTGGACCTTGTTTGGATCCTGATTCAAAATGCAAACTATACAGACGAGATATTTATAGGACAACTGAGGAAATACGAACAATGACTGGGTATTTGATAATATCAAGGAATTACATTTTTTAAGGGTGTAATAATGGTATTGTGGTTGTGTTTAACAAAAGGCATCCTAGGTTTTTTTGGCAATATGTACCAAAATCTTATTTAGATGAAATGACAGCATGTCAAGGATTTGCTTCAAAATAACTTGAGAGCAGCAGGAATAGGTGGGAATATAGGTGAAACAAGATTGGCCAGGGTTGGTGACTGTTACTTGCTGGGGGATGGGTCCATGGGGGTTCATTATCCTATTTTCTCAGCTTTTGAATGTCTGAAAATTTCCATAGTTAAGTTTAAAAAATAGAATGATAAACATTTTTATAAGATTTTTCACAAACCTCTAGCAGAATCATTATTGTTCTCTAGGAGAAGAAATGGAGACTTAAAGGGGGGATCATTTGCCAGGACATGTGACTAGAGAGTCAGAATCAGGAATCCAATCTTGATCCTCTGACACCATGTGTTGTCTCTGGTCCTCTAAACCATGCTGCCTTAAGAGCAGAGGTGGCTCTTTTTTTTTTTTTTTTTTTTTTTAATTATTATTTGCCCCCGGGGGTACAGGTCAGGTGGCTCTTTTCTTTGGTTGTTTGGGCTACTCTTCCCAGGACTGTGATCTTCGGTGAGGGAGAGGTGAGAATCCCAAGAAGTTGGTCTGGGTTTCTTGCAGTGTCACACTTTTTACTTCTCCATGAGAACTCCAGTCCTTTCCTCAGCTTCCCTTCAGGCACTGCTCCTTTGTGTCGGGCTCACCACTCCATTTCTTTCCTTCTCTCATTACGTGTGACGTTTTCTCTGTTTTATTTGCCTCCAGTTTCTATTTTCTTTTTTTTCTTCTGCTGTTTTCTTTCCCCCCTGAGTCTTTCTCCATCTGTCAAGTGACTTTTCAACTGCTGATTATGGTCCTTTTCTTCCTGGCTCTGCTGTCAATATTATTCCTTCTGTCTCATTCTCACCCTAATGATCACCGGCCTCCCTTTCAAAGAGTTGGATTCAGATGAGTTTGAGAAACTGAACCACAGAAGGAGCTCTCATAAGGCAGTCCTCAGGAGATAGGAACCCAAACAATAGCATTTAGAATCTAGAAAGACTTATGACTTTTCTATTCAAATATTAGTATGAGAGGAAAACTGGCACCTTGAACAAAGTAGATGCCCCATTAGTATTTATGGATGACATCAACGAAGAGGAAATGAAATGACATACTTAGAAGAGCTAGTTTTCATGAGATAAATATTTTTTACTCTAGGCCTTTGGACTTACTGGGCTCCGTTTTCATCCCTTTATGCCTTGCTTTCTATATCCCGGAAATGAATACACCATAGCCTTGTGAGACGGCATGTTGCCCTTTCACGGAGTGAAAGTCAGTGGAGGCCGGAAACACTTGAGGGCAGGGACCTCGTCAATTCAAGTTTATATCTCTGTGCATAGGTACCCTGTAATTGTGTGATATACAGGACATCATCTTTCTTGTTCATTTCAAGTGTTAGGAAGGGTCTCTGCTAAGTCATGCACTTGGGGTGTCATGACCTAAGGTGAAACTGCGGAACAGGGCTTTCATTTATGGTAGAATTTACTGTCCTCCACCTTCCATCTTTATCTCTCCCCTCTCTCTGATACTCCACACCCTTATGTTTTCTCTCTCTCTCTCTCTCTCTCTCTCTCTCTCTCTCTCTCTCTTTTTAAAAGATATTATTTATTTATTTGACAGAGAAAGAGAGATCACAAGTAGGCAGAGAGGCAGAGAGAGGAGGAAGCAGGCTCCCTGCTGAACAGGGAGCCCGATGTGGGCCTTGATCCCAGGACCCTGAGATCATGAGTGAGCCGAAGGCAGAGGCTTTAACCCACTGAGCCACCCAGATGCCCCAAACTTATGTTTTCTCTTGATCAGAACTCTCCTCTCATCACAACAATGTCCAGAGATTTGCCAATCACCAAGTGTCCTGTATTCTAATGGGACTTGTCCCCTTTGCTCTAACAATCCTATCCCACCTTTATCAGCATCATTATTGCTGAGGTAGTGGTCTGAGAACAGAGCATTCGTTTAAAGGGTTTCTTAATAAGATATGAATAATAGACAGACTTAGTCCAAATTAATATTTGCTTAGGGGAATGTGTAAAACATATTGTCCGAAACTTACAGTGATGCTTTTGGAAGAGGTATTAAGTAGGCATTCCAACTAGAAAATGTGCTGAGCCTTCCTCCACTTGGCCACTCCTCCCTGACTCATGGGATTTGTAGTGAGTACTCATGCAGCTTTGGGGAAATGCTTTCCTGTCCTGCTAGAAGACCTTGTGCCAGGAAATAATTTCTAGGCATTGTTTGATGAAATTCAACAACTTGCTTCAGCAGGCTTATGAAACTAATCCAGGAAATCAATAGAGGGTTTTTTATGTGCTCTTTAAGATCTCCAAGGAGAGAGATTTTCACAACCTTCTTTGTATGTCAATATAACCTAAACTTTGTGACCTTTAAGATCCTTCCGTGTAACTTAAGAACTGAAAAAATATGGACTCAAATGTTCATACATTGAAAAAACTTTTGAGGTTCTGTGACATATTAAGCTTCCAGTAGATTCTAGAGCATTTCCTAGAAGTAAAAAACTTCAAAAACATGTCCAGTCATATGTAGAATAAACTCAAGATCAGTTTTGACCTCAATCTGTAAGAAAGTAGGCAAGGTCCAGTGATCAATTAAGTCTTTAAGAGTTGTATCCTGGCAAGGGAAGAGATTGGCGCTGCATTTACTGTTTATTTGTATTTTAGTGCCACCTAGTGTTGATAGAGAAACAGACTCTCTCCAGCTTTCCTCCTGGCCTGGCTAGTAAGAGCAACAGAAACTCAAAGCATTCGTTTGGCCTGATAGCCAAAAATATGCTGCTCAGAGATGTTTCTAAGTTATGAAATACAGATTATGTTTTGTTTCTCAAATGAAAAGTCATTCCTTCAGTTACCTAAGGATAAGAGTGACATATTTATTGACAGGCATATTTGACATATTTTGTCATTTTAAAGCCCAAAAATGTCTGTTCCTCTTTTTATTTCCTAACGAAATTTCCTTCCTAATGTAGATGTTGGGAAATTACTGATTTGCTTTAATGTCAGTTGCTTTTTGAACCAGCAAATCTTTAAGTTTGAATTCCTTCAAATATAACGATGACATATTAGGTTCAAGGTTAGCACCTAAGCGCATCACTCTCACCCCTGACAGAGACTCTTCACTGCTAAAACAGCCACAAAATGTCAGTAGGGGTATTGACCTTTAGAATTTTGTTACTCAAAGTGTGCTCTATGGACTGGAAGCTTAGGCAACACATGGGAACCTGTTAGGAATGCAGAACCTCTCCCCCCCCCGCACCCCTCCCCCCGCCCCAAACCTACAGACTCAGAGCCTGCAGCTTAACGAGGTCCCCAGGCGATTCATGTGCCCATTAAAATCTGAGAAGCACAGTTTCAGAGCACCCCCCCAAGACTGACCTGCCATCAAACCAAGACCAAGGACGTTAATTGTAATTTCAGATTTATAATATTTTATTCTTGGAAAAAGTTATGTGATCCTCTTGCCTGACTTATGACTTAATTTAGGTAAATTGTATCCCCGCTGTTGTTGTGACTCACATTAGGTGGCACAGCACTTTCCTACCAGGATCCGTCAGTTTCATCTCTTGGGAAGCATAAGCAGGGAGCCATTTCAAGCAGCTGAGAGGAAAACTGCCAACTCTGAAATTTTAGAGCACGAAATGCTAACAAAATATTTAAATTAAGTTTGCTGTGCCAGAGAGATTGTTTGGACAGACACCAAGGGGGTGAGGCTTAAATAGTTCCTGACAATTGAAGTAGAAAGGAACACTTAGAAATTATATTATTATAAGAGTGGGAAATTTTGAAGCTTGATTTTTCTTAAGCATGAATTTTCTTTCTCTTGCTTCTATTGATACAGCTAGTCAGTTTAGTATAAAAACAAGAGCAGTCACTGGCATTTGTTTTTTGATTAATGTTCAGTTAGCTCATAAATTCAACAAATTAGTATTATTCACATATTTAGTTACATGCCTAAAACATTCTAACTTTTCTAATAATCTCAAACACCTTAGATGAATAGGACAGACCTAGAAACCTAATTAATCTTTCTATCATGCAGACAAATTAGAAAATGTAATAAACTGAACTTACAACTATGATAAAGTAGATTCTTTTATTTTAGAAAATTCATCAAATTCTTCTATTAAAATCACAGCTGACATCTAGTAAACATTTCAAATTAATATTTCAAGGCAGGGGCACCCGGCTGGCTCAGTCGGTGGAGCATGCGACTCTTGATCTCAGGGTTGTGAGTTCGAGCCCTGAGTTAAGTGTAGAGATTTCTTAAAAACAACAACAACAACTTCAAGGTAATATTATAGTTCAGATTCTTTAAAACATTTCAAAAAATTTTAAATAATAAACACAGATTACCTCGATAATTACAAAATTTACTACTAAATTTACCCCAAAGTACCATGGCTTATGCCATCATCTGTATATGTATTTCTACATTTTCCTAGTATTTTATGCTCACTTGCACAACTAAAAGAAGCAGAAGTTATTTGATCACTGACCAGTTCTTTAATCCAGTTATGGACTGTTGTAGTAAGACACTGTGGACCAGAATGGAAGACCTGGGTGCTACTTCTGAAACCATAGATTGCCATGCTGAATCTTTTTATATATAGTTGAAGTCTTCCCTGCCAGTGGGGCAATCCAACGCCATCGCGGACTTGGTTTCACAACCCAGTGCTTCACTTGTGTCCACCTTTATTCAGTTTTTACTATAAACTCTTTCAACATTCTCTCACACAGTTTGAGTAGATGAAATTCTGTACCCCCTAGTGGGGCTGCAGCTAATGTCTTCATTGCACAATTTGCATTGATTGAAACCTGTACCCCCCATCCAGGGTATAAACTGTCTTTATTCATCTACCGCATTTTATAGTCATTCTATTGACTCTGCCCCCTGACTGGGGTTTGGCTGAGAATGAAACACTGGGCATTGTGTCAGTGGACTCCTCTGAGTAAGCACAGATACTGTGGTGTGTCAGTCATCCCGGGTTACGACTTTTGTGTTGTCACAATTATTGTGTGTGAACCAAGAAAAATAGTCCTTATGAGATTTCTTTCAAATTTCAATGTATAGAAGCCCATTGGATTGTTCCTTAAAAGAAACTAGAGGTTTGACAATGTACTTGTCATCCTCTGTTGCATTCCTAGGAAGCACAATCTGAGGCTCTGGCATTTACATGCTGGAGGCTGTTTGATAAAACACCTGTGAGAGGTGTGGGCATCAAATCAAGCAGGAGGAGGAGCTGAACCCCAGGGCAGCTGTGATAGAGACCTTGCTCATTCCTATTGGAGATTCCATGGAGTGGTGTCCCTACCCCTTCCCTGCTAGGCTTTATACTCACCCACACTGAGCAGGTATTGGCTATAGAAAACTGCCGGGGATGGACATGACCTTGGGTGAGGCAGCTGAGGGCAGTTCCTGGAGAGAGCAGTAAGCAACCAGCACTCGTGGAAGTTGGGAGAATAAGTACCTCGATCAGAAGTGGTCGGGGAATACAAATGTTTCCCACGGCATTCTCTAAAGTGTTTTCTCTGTTATTATTATTTTTGTTACTTATTATGATTATGATTATCATGATCATTATTGAAGGGTTTGGTTCAGAAAAGATCATGGTCTTTAGCTATGGAACTTAACTCTAGGAGAGGCAGTGTAACAGCAGACAGATCCCTGCAATGCAAATGCAGATGCCTCTCTGCTGAGGGGCATTGTGGAGAAGGCATGAAAACATGGCCATGATGTTGGCAGGGCGATGGCAATGAGGTTCTCTGAACCAACTGTCTCCTGCAGCTGTGAAAAGACACACAGCCTGGCTGCCAGCTGCTGGGCTCATTGTGCTTTGGCTGAATTTAGTTCCCTCTTATGTCAACTTGGAATTGTGTGTTGAAGAAAATTGGTCTGGTCCGCCACCATCTCCATCTCCTAGCAACGGAGAGAGATTGAAACAACAGCTGGGTAATTTGATATTGGGAATTTAAAGGCCGTGAAAATGGAATATAATGGCTATTTGTATTAAAGGCAAAAAAAAGAGAAAATGATGTAACTCTAATGCTTAGAAATGTTTGGAATGTTACATGGGTTACAAAGAGTGAAAAGCTAGTTTAAACTGGTTGAACTATTCCTCTCTCGAATGATGAAAGTTGAGGCCAGAAGCACTCTCAAACACATGTATTTGTCTTAGTATAAATTCCTGTGGAACATTAGAATTGTAATGTAGGAAGTAGTTTTTATCATATGCATTTATTTTCCCTAAGATTGACTGCTTATTACTGCAAGTTTTGTAATAATAATTCCAACATAATAGAGATGACAGCTTAGAATGATATTTTATTTTGCTTCTGGTGGCCAACGGGCATGCGGAACAGGGTGAAGATGGGAGGAGATGAGGGGTGGTCCTCAGAGGCAGTGATGTGCTGGGAGCCTGCTTCATAGGCTGCTCATGCTGTCTCTAGGGAGTGTATACTGTAGGTAGCGATGGGGTCATGTATTTGAAAACTAGAAAATGGAAAGCCAAGTGAAATTGTTGATAATAAGTTGTTTTCCCTCTTCCCTAGGGCCAGCGAATAGGCCATCTGGTTTTCAAATTAGGAAAGCCAGAAAATATAGTGTTTGTTCTCAGAATGAGTCAAATGTCATACTGTAATGAAAATTCCAAAGCAGAAGGAAAGAAGGCAAGAAAGAGGAGGGTGGGGGAAAAAGAGCTTGAAATGCTTAATTAGTGGGGTGAGCTGCTTGCTGCTTGCATTCCTGTAGGATAATAATCCAAGCGTTTTGCAACTGTTTGGTAAACCTGCCTGGACAAGCTTCATTTGAAGGAATGTGGATTACAGGGGAGGGGACTGAAAATCTAGTGCTTTACCTGGTAGGTTACTGCCTGATCTTGTTTCCCCGCTTGTTCATCCTCCACACAGACAGCTTTCATCCTAGCACCTTGGACAGAAAGCCAGTGTTTTCTTAGCGTTGTTAGTGGTTCACTTCCTTAGCCACCCTCTCACATGGTTGGAGATGATGGGTCTTTTGCTGCTGTCCACGTCAAGCTTCCCTGTCTTTTTTCATTAATGCTAAGAGAACCACATGAAGTAGTGACAGTTCCTGAACAAAGGGTTTATGACACAGTAACTTTAAAGAGGTGAAGTAAAAATTAATTGCAAAATACGTTTCTTCTCCTTATCCTCCTATCTCCTTACCTCCCAACTCCCCCAAGATAACATCCATCCCGTCTATGACAACTGAAATGGAGCCACATGAAATTGCTTTTTTTTTTTTTGTAGGTCAAAAGCAGTTAAATATAGGTAATGTCACATGATTTGACTTCTGCATATATACACAAGTTTTCTGATTTAAGGCAAACAACTGAGTGCTTTTGAGTGATTCTAAGGACGACTGTCCTTGGAATTCTCTGAGGAGAGAGAAAAGCTTTCAAGGTAAACAGACTCACAGACATACTTATTTGTAACCAAACTAAATTCCAGATGGGGATGGCTTATGGTTCACAGACAGAAAGAAATAGGGATTGCATCTTGCAGGAAACTAGCACTTCTTCCTGAGGGAGATGAAGATTTAAGTTTCCTTTGTGGGATATGTTTCCAGCTTACTTGGTCTTACACTTCTCTTCAAAATTCTTTTTAATATTTGTAGTTCATTCATTTTACAAAATTTGTTCTGATTTCAGATCTCTGTGTTACATTAGAAAAATTTGTTTTTATGCTCCTTGCTTTAGGAAGTATATTAGCTTTTTTAGATGAAAATTCTGTATTCATTTGCGAAAGAAGTATGCATTTGTTCACTTCCTCAACTATAAACAATTATTCTCAATTTTATGTTTTTGAGACATAGGAAGTATTATATTTGTTTAAATTTTCTCCCTGAGAATGAATCCAGGGCTACAGCCTGATGAACATAATACAAAGGAATGGAAATCTTAGTATAGTACTGTTTTATAATTTATTTTTAGTGTTTTATGAATGTATAATACCCAAAGTGAACCTTTATTCAACATGTAAGTTGTTGAATAGTGCCTGCATGTCAGGCACTATGCATGTTCTAACATATTTAATCCTCATCCTATGCCATGGGTCCTAGTCCTAACTCACGTAGCAAATGAGGAAATTGAGGCACAAAGATTGCTTCTCTTCCAAGGAATCAAAGTTGTTAGTAGCAGCGCTAAGACTAACTTTCAGGCTGTCTCCCGACTCGCTCTTTTAATTTACTACACCATTCTGCCTTCCTACTGACTGTAACCAATTGAGGCATCCTCCCAATTTATCACTTTTAGTGAATGTTTTGTTATCAGTTCTTATTTGGAAGGGGGCATTTGGGCAAGGTGTCTTGAAGGACCGAAGGCAGGCATGTTGACTCTTCTGTGAAGAGTGAAACTTCAAAAGAAGCATTTTAATGAATTTTCTGCATGAGGGGATGCAAGCCCAGCCAGCTGTGTTTGCAGCACTAGCATACAACCAGCCTGCTCCCTCGAATCCTTGCATTTTAATCTGATGAGTCAAGTCTGCAGCCAGAAATTATTACTAGCTCTTTGAACATCTCATAAAAATGTTTTAAGCCCACTTTTAACTATGCAACATTATAATTATTATCCACCTAGTGCTTTAAAATTTTCCTGTTTCTGTGCTGAAACGGAAGTTCAATCTATTGTTTTTGAACATATTTCTATGTTATATCTTCTAGTATCTTATATGATATTTATCAGTTCAGCAAATATTTATCGAGAGCCTGCCATTTGTCAGACATTCTTCTTAGCATAGCAGTGAATAAAACTGGCAAAAATTCTGACCTCGAGCACTTAACATTCTTGTAGTGATTAGTTTTTAAAAGGGTTATCAACAGAAGGCCAAGGAAGGAGGGTGGACCTATAGAAGCAACTCCTTAGAAATGATTGAGAGGCCTGAGGAAAAACGTGTAGCGCCTTTTTTTTTTTTAAAGATTTTATTTGAGAGAGAAGCACAAATGGAGAAGGATCAGAAGGAGAGGGAGAAGCAGACTTCCCACTGAGCAGAGAGCCAGCCAACATGGGGCTTGATCCCAGGACCCTGAGATCATGACCTGAGCTAAAGGCAGACACTCAATCGACTGAGCCACCCAGGCACCCCTGTGTGGGGGCCCTTTCATGCGGGAGGTCCACAGAGCCAGCTCAGACTCTACTCACGTAAGAGCAAACAGCAAAATGGGGGCTGTAAGAGGTTTCAGTTGAGCTTTGCTTGTGTGAATCACTTCAAAAATACATTGTGTTAAGATATTCATATAACAATGTGGGTCTCATCCTGGACGTTAGCCATATTTCTCGTAGATAGAATTTTTTCTAGCCATATTTTAATCGCGTCGCGTGAAGATGAAAACCCTTAGATGTGGGGCACCAAGTTGAGGATCTTTCTGAATCCCAGAGTTAAAAATAATGGAGAGGAAAATTCCCTAAGTAGAAGCAGCTGAAGAGGGAAGCAGAGGGTGGGGTTCACAGTTCTCCCAAGGAGTGGCTGAGGCTGGTCGGAGCTCAGCTCCGAGGCAACTTGGCTTCCATATGTGTTAAGTGTCTGTCCTGACAAACTAATTTAGTGCCACAATTCCAAGACTAGTCTGCATCACAGACTTGCAAAAATACCTTGTGGTTTATTTACTACTTTGGTCCCCCAAATCAGTTGAGCCAGATCTTTTCAGTAACAAAGGAGTTTTATTTATAGAGATCTTGCTGCAAATCAGAGGCAATTTAGAGTAGTAGCTAAGGGAGTTGATTCTTGGAGCCCAACTGTCTGGGTCCAGATTCCAGCCCCGCCTCTTACATGGCTACACAAAGCAGCTCACTGTGCCTCATCTTCCTTTTCTGTAAAATGATGGTCATAATAATAGCATCTATCTCATAGGATTATAATGAGCATTGAATTCAGTAGTATCTGTGAAATGCTTAGAATGATGCCTGGCCACAGTAAGTGCTATATAAATGTACCTCATATGAGAGTCTTAGATTCTCCTAAGCCATTGCCTGGCTGGGGTTTAGCAACCAAAGTGAATCTTTGACATACCTTGCCAGGGCATCACCCCTAAATGCCAAAAGCAAACTCTAAGACTTAGGAATAAAGGCATAGCCTGACCATAGCCACATGTGAAGTTTTGAGTTTCATATTCAATGATTAAGAGCCAACATCAGTGAATGTTGTTGCCAAGAAGCACCACATGTATGCACACACATGCACGTGTGTGTGTGTGCACCCTCAAATCAAGACCCTGTGTGATTGCCATCAGGAACACATCACACTCAGATCTATGAATTCAAGGGATTGATGTCAGGGAGATGAAGGTCCTTCTGCTAACCAGATGACTAAAAGATTAAATTAGCCAACAGTGAGGAGGAAAATTCCAAGTTCCAACTGGAGTCAAGATGTGAAGCAGCAGCAGCCAAAGCTACCAGGCTATGGTGACGAGGATTAACCGACTGTTGCAGGGGGAAAGCCAAATGAGATAAAAGACACATCAGAGATCTCTGCCATCAGAAAACACAAAAATGTAATTTGATGCCAGAAAGAGATAATTATCATGTAGTGAACTAGATTTAGCCTGAGCTATGTTTGTTCAAGGTGCGGGTCTGGGAAAGAAGTTGAACACCAGGGTAGATTTTATGGGGAGCTCCCAGAACACACACACTACATTGTGATGACTCTATACGAAGAAGGATGACTTTGGCTTTTAGGCAGGAGATAGGGGTGTATAGAGCCTGGCCACACAGGTTAGAGGAAGAGACAATGGTTGGATTAAGGTAGGGAATAGAAGACAAGCATAAAGCAAGCCTCCATGGTGTAATGGAATTCACCATTCACCACAAGAATTCCTGATTTCTACTATATTGCTCTCTTTGGCTCAGAATAAAATTAATTTCCAGAAGGAAGAAGCTAGTGTCAAGTTAGAGGGGGTTGAGAAAATATATTGGGAGGAGAGGAGAGAGGACAATGGAGCTGCCCAATCCTATTTCTATGAGAATTTGACATGTTAAAGGACCCCCAGGGTTATGGGGAGGATGCTTCCTGAGAAAGAATTCCATCTGGTTTAGATGTAGGAACATGTGACTTACACCAGGTAAACACCTACTTTCCATTTTCATTGATTTTTAGCATTGCATACAATTGCTTTTACAAGTAACTTCTATTATTTCCCCCCAGATTATATGGATAATATATGGTCTTATAAAAAAGAGCAGATAAAAATAATCTGTGGCCCACTAGAGACAGGCATTATTACCATTTTTGATGCATTTCCTTTTTCCGGTTTCTATTTACATGTATAAAAAATTGGACTCAGACTCCATCACAATTTTATACCGCTTCTTTTGTTTTAAATATTTATTTATTTATTTGGGGGTGGAGGGGCAGAAGAAGAGAGAAAATCTCAAGCAGACTCCATGAGTGCAGAGCAGACATGGGGCTTGATCTCATGATCCTGAGATCCCATGACCCTGAGATCAAAACCAAAAGTTGATGCTTAACCAGCTGAGCCACCCAGGTGCCCCTATACTGTTTCTTTTTTAAAATTAAATTTATTTAAACTGAAGGAAAAAAAAAAAAAACGGAGAAAGTTCATCCCTGCCCCCACCCCCTGCCTCTGGCAACCACCAATCTATTCTCTGTAACTATGAGCTTAGTTATATTACATATACATACATATGTATAAATAATATATATATATATAATCATGAGAAAGAATTCTGTATATATACTTTTGTGTTTATATGTACATATACATATGTATATATATGATTCCACATATAAGAAAGATCATACGATATTTGTCGATGCTTAACATCTGAGCCACCCAGGTGCCTCTCCTATAGCTTTTGTAGATAGTTTGAAATAAGGGAGCATGATGCCTCTAGCTTTGTTCTTTCTTAAGATTGCTTTGGCTACTTAGAATCTTTTATGGTTCCATACAAATTTTAGAATTTTTGTTCTATTTCCTGTGAAAAATGCAGTTGCAATTTTGATAGGGATTACCTTGAATCTGTATATTGTTTTGTGTAGTATGGTCATCGTAATAATATTTATTCTAATTCATGAGCATGGAGTATCTTTCCCTTTATTTGTGTCTTCAGTTTCTTTCATTAATGTCTTAAGAGATTTCAATGTACAGGTCTTTTCTCTCCTTGGTTAAATTTATTCCTAGCTATTTTATTCTTTATGATGTAATTGTAAATGGGATTGTTTTATTTCTCTTTGTGATAATTTATTATTAATGTATAGAGATGCAACAGATTTTTTGTATTGAATTTGTATCCCAAAATGTTATTGAATTCATTTATTAGTTCTAATAGTTTTTTGATGGATAAGGTTTTTTATATTTGTCATCTGTAAATTATGACAGTTTTACTTCTTCCTATCCAGTTTGGATGTCTTTTATTTCTTTCTTTTGACTAATTGCTCTGGCTAGAACTTACAGTACTATGTTGAATAAAAGTGGTGAGAGTGGACATTTGTCTTATTCCTGATTTTAGAGGAAAAGTTTCTAGCTTTTTACCATTGAGTATGATGTTAGCTGTAGACTTGTCATACGTGGCCTTTATTATGTTGAGATACATTCCTTCTATACCCATTTGTTGAGTTTTTATCATGAATGGATGTTGAATTTTGTCAAATGATTTTTTTTGCATCTATTGAGCTGATTTTTATATTTCATTTTATTAATGTGATGCATCACATTGATTGATAGGCAGGTGTTGAACCATATTGCATCCCTGGAATAAGTCTCAGTTGATCATGGTATATGATTATTTTAATGTATTATTGAATTTAGTTTGCTAATATTTTGTTGAGGATTATTGCATCTATGTTTATCAGAGTTGTTGGCCTATAATTTTCTTTTCTTGTGGTATACTTGTCTGGTTTTGGTTTCAAGGTAATCAAGATATGCATTATTTCTTTAACTTAGTATTGTATCCTAAATATTTTTCTATATCCTATAGATGGAATCATATATTTATCTTTTCTCACAACTCTTGTGCTTCGGAAATCTCTAGTAAGTTAATTACTAAGAGGTTTATAGAGTTGTTTACCTACCTTATGCTGGTATTGTGATGGCTTATGCCTTGTGAGGCCAATTTGGGATTTGCAGGATTCCTTGAACTGTGAGAGGAAAAAACAGGCTGCAAATGTAAGAGAATTGGAGCTTAGTATCAGAGTTTGTCTCTCTTTCTTTCTCTCTCTTTTAACGATTTTATTTATTTATTTGACAGAGCACAAACAGGGAGAGCAGCAGAGAGAGAAGCAGGCAGAGAGAGAAGCAGGCTCTCGGTGAAGCAGGGAGCCTGATTCAGGGCTCGATCCCAGGACATGGGGATCATGACCTGAGCTGAAGGCAGACACTTAACTGTCTGAGTCACCCAGGCGTCCTGGAGTTTGTCTCTTAATAGTCTTTCTTTGAGGAGCATTTTGTGAAGAAATTTGCGTTTCTTAATTCAAACAAATGATAGGCAGCTGCTCAGCTGAGAGAGAAATAATGGCTACTCTGTTAGATATTTAGAAGAAAGAGAAGTTGAACTATATTCTTCCAGGCTGAGTGAAAAAAAAAAATCATAGTTCCAAAGTAAGTGAATGTTGGAGTTATCTTTGAAGATGAGGAAATTCACATATGACCTAAATAGTGAATTCTTTTATGTGGCTCTTGCATTAATGGAAGATCTGCCTTAAACCCTGACATCTTATGATTGAAATAATAGCACAATATGAAGTATTCAAAGGGCTTTCTTCTTAAACATTTGTATCCTATTCATAGTCAAGGTGCCCATTCATAGTCAGTCATGCTTTCTGATGTTGGATTTCTTTCCATGATTTGTTCTTATTTGTGTAAAGTGACTCACATAGCTATTTTGAAGGATGGAAGAAACGGTTTTGTGATTTAGTATAAACTAGTGTGGAGCCCAACGATTTTTAAAAATCTATTTTCATTTACCATTTGTTTTAATTTTGGTGTCGTTCAGTAATGGTTGATAGGGTTTGGTATGTAAAGCAATGCCAGACATACTCTCAGGAGCCAGAGTTCAATACTCTTACTTGATCAGCCCAGGTCTGACTGTTCTTCTTCAGTCCCCACCCCCACCTGCTTATGCCTGAGGATCCCAGTGGTCTAGGAAAGTATCTAGTTGGTTTCCTGGTTGCTTTAACACAAGGAGAATTAATTCATATTTGCAGTTTCATGTAGAGTAAAAGTACTTTTAAAATATGAAACATATATCTTTCTGATACACAAGATTGTTATAAAAAAAAACAGACAACAGACAAGCGAGAATTCTCTTTTTATATTCTTAGAGATTACCCCTGTTGACAACTCAACATATATTCTTCTAGGCTTTTAGTCTGTATTTATATTCATATTTGTGTAATTTTAAAAACATCTTGGTTACTGTTACTTAACCAACTCTCTTACTTAACATGTTTTAGGATCTCTTTCTGTGTCAGTATTCTAAAGATCTGTTATTTGTTCCACTTTATTGATCAACTGTGATTAGAGAATGTAATGGGATATACTAAAAAGGATGTCTCTCTCCTGCCCTTACTCTCTTGTCTCACATTTCCCCTCTTCAGAGGCAACCACTGCTATCAATTTCACACAAATCCTTCCGGAAAAACTACAAGCCTCATTATTCCCTTCAGTACACAAACAAGCTGTACAACCTCCCAGTCCGAGAGAGGAAGAACTCTTCCTCAACTTGCACATTCCCTTCTAGCTACCATCTCATGTCCTTGCTTGCCTTATAGCAGTAATCCTTATAAAATTGTCTCTGACTATGGTTTCCAGTTCCTCTTCTCCCACCCTTTGATGAGCTCACAGCAACCTCGATTTTTAGGGTCTATTTAGGAATTCGTTGTGGGGCTGTAATGGTTTGGCTTCCTAATTCTAACTGGAGCAGTCTGGAGAGCAGTCTCCACTTCAGAATTCCGCTTGAGGTAGGCTGATGCATTCTTTGAAACTGCATCTTAGCTCCACTGTCCCCAACCCTGCTTGTGTCCTTCCTCTTCCTCGAGTTCGTCCCAAGAGCACTCCCCAAGAAACTTCCTGCACACGAATCTCCACTCTAGAGTCTGCTTCCCAGGAAGCCACAGTGACATCCTCTAGTGGTTCCCCATCTCAGAATAAAAGCCTGAAGTCTTGCAGTGGCTCTCCGTGTCCCTCCTTCTCCCACGGCCAACTTTCCTGGCTACATCTCCTCAACGCTTCCCCTTCTCCATTTCTGTTTAGTGGTTCCCTAAGTACACTAAGCATACTCCTTACTCCCGAGATTTTGCACTGACCCTTTGGGCTTCCTGGGGTGCACTTCCGCCAGATACTCTCCTGTTTCAGTCCTCATTTCCTTGAAATCTCTGTTCAAATATCACTTTAATCAGAGATTCTTTCTTGACTGATCTGTATAAAGCAGCCTCCACTATCACGCTGGCACTCTTTAGTCCCCTTTTTCTGCTCCTTGATTTCTTCATAGCACCTACTCCTATCTCACATATGCTATATTTTATTTACTTATCTGTCTTTTTCTGTTTTGTTCTCTGCTGTATCCCAAAGGCCTAGAAAAGTACTTAACCACAGAAAATACACTCAGGTTCTATTTATGGTTGAAAAATTATTCGTTTTTCTTTTTCGTATAAATATTGCAACCTTTATATAAGTGCATTGCATATCGTTGGTTTTTTTCATTTAATAATGTCTCTTGGAGAACATTCCATATCAGAATATTAAGAGCTATTTTATTCTTTTTTAACAACTGCATAGTTTTCCGTTATACATATAACATCATTTGTTTTATTGGTCCTCTATTAATGGACATTTATGTTATTTCTAATACTGCAATGAATCATTTTGTCATGTTGTCTTCTATTATGTGAATATACCTGCAGTAGAAGATTTTTAAAATCATAATTTGCTGCTCAAAGGATATATGACTTATATGGGTAATTTTGATAGATATCGCCAAATTGTTTTCCATAAATCTTGTACTAATTTACATTCTCACCAGCAAGATATGAGTATGCCTCTTTCAACATGAATACTCACTAATTCTTTGTTGTTGCTAATTTGATAAATGAAAATGGTATTTCAATGTAGTTTTAATTTTCAGTTCTCTTATTTTGAGTGAGATTGAATTATGAGTACTTGCATTAGGGATATGGCTGCTGGCTGGCCCAGGTGGAGAGCTGAGTCATCCAAGAAATGTTCCATTGGTGGGGGAGGAGGTGCCAGGCGAGCTGGAGCCTTCCTTATACTTCTGGAAGCACTGCAGAGCCATGGATGGGGCTGGGGGCAGTGTGGGGAATGAGAAAGTGGGCAGCCCCTTTCTTATTCCTTTATGCCCCCTCCTCCCTTATGGTCTATTTCTTAAGTTGCACTTTCTGTCAGATAAACCTTAAAACTTTTAATTTTATTTGATGTTTTGAGGTTTTTATTGTTGTGGTTGCTTTTTGTTTTTGAGAGGTGAATTGAACAATATTGGAATTGACTTTACATTTTATCTAAATAACTGCACTGTAACAAAGTTGTGTTAGTCAAACATTTGGAACTGTTATAGCTGGGGACTCTTTTTCCCCATGGCAGTTTTCCCTTGGTATGAATAATGCACTGGATTAATCTTATTGTTGGAGGTGAAGTGGATGGGGAAGTGAAATCTCTATGTTCCTTCTTTGTGTTCCTCTCCTAGGTCTGTCTCTTTCCCTAGGGACCAGGCTCTCTTAAGGTGGGGTGGAATCCTAGCCTCAGTTTGAAGAAGTTGGGGTTGAAAGGGGGCTGGGAGGAGATCATGATCTAGGGGGCCGTCCCTCATGTTTCTTTCCTCTTCTTCATTGCCCCTTGAACTAGGTAGATTTTCTCTTCTTGAAAAAAAAAAAAGAGATTTCAGTAGGGAAGGCCGGTTGAAAAATAATAAAACCCACTCCCTGCCCCTTTGTTTCCCCTCCCTCCATTGGTCTGGTAACAGGAAGAAACTGCACCATCAACACCAACAAGTTTCAATGTGCCTTTTAACAACAAAAGGGACTTGCCTTTTTGTATAACCCAGTGTGGTGTTTCAGTGACTTTTTGATAATGTACAGTTTTTGGTGAATTTAAATTTCCTTCCTTTTGTATTTTTAGGACCAATCTCATTCTTAATAAGGTTTAAAAAAGAAAAAGAAAGGTCTAGAGAAAAAAAAAACGCCTGTTTTTGCCATGTGATGTTTCACAGGTGCAACTGTAGAAAAGTGTTTATCAGTTGGAAAAAACCCACATATGATAGAGAAAAAAAAAGACAATTATATTCTCTTTTATATAATCTTTACTAATAATTTTTTAATAACATTGTTGGGGTCATTGCTCTTTTATGTGTTAACTTACAGAAAATAATGTAAATATTTGTGAATATGTCTTTAGTCTGCCTGTTACATTTTTAACTTTGTTTATGATTTTTTATAGAGAAGTATAGCATTTTTTGCAGTAGAGCTTATCAATTTTTTTCTCTATAGGTTTTGTGTCATGCTTTAGTAGCCTTCCTTACTTTAAGATTATAAATATTTTTCTTATGTATTTTCCTTCAATACTTTTGTTTTGATTTTTTACATTGTAAATCTTTTTTTCTTTGATAATTTATCCTGATGTATATCTTAAAAACGTGGGCATATAAATTTGTTTTTTTTTAAGGCAAAGATTACCTTAGTGTCTAAACATCTGTTGAACAAATTGTCTTTGCCATTGCCAATTCCATCACATTTCTATTTCTGGCTTTATATTCAGTTCCATTTGTCTGTTTATTCATGTATAAGTACCACTTTGCTTTATGTAATTTTATAATACGTTTCTTTAGTTATCCCACTGGTTTTATATCTACCCCCAACTAAAAAAGAGTTCTGAAAGTAATGATATTTGCAAAATTTTTCTGCCTTTGCACCTTATTTTTCCACTTAAATTTTATAATCAACTTGTCTAGTACCAAATGAAATTCTGTTGGTTTTTTATTAGGGTTTTCTTTTATTTAGAGAAGAATTTAGGAAGAACTTACATTTTCATAATCCCGAGTCTTCTTATCCAAGAACACAGTATATATTTTTTAATCTGTTCAAGTCTTTCTATATTCTTATCAGTATACATTTCCTTTTTCATGTTTTTAAATTGTCGTGAATATGCTTTTATTCTGAATGTATTGAGATCATCACATGATTTTTAAAAATTCCTTCTTCAAACTCTAAACCAACATTGCTTTCCTGGGATGAATCCAACTCATCATGATTATTATCCTGTTTTATGTATTGCTGTCTTCATTTGTGAGGACTGGTCTATTTCTTGTTTACCTGTACTCCTCTAGAGTGGTCCCCTAGAGGTTCTCCCTGGAAGGCTGGATTTTTACCGGTGCTCCTTCTCCTTGGTAGATTCTGAGCTCCAGTTTTTGTCTCTCCAGCACTGAAAGCTGCTAAAGTCTGCTCAGCTTTTCAACTTCTTAGCTCTGCTTACAAATCTGCAAAGGTCTTGAGGGGAAACTGGTGCCAACTATCATCGCTCTGAATTTCCATTCTCTGTGGGTTGTTAGGTTCTCAAATCCCAGCTGCCTTGGTAAATCTCTGATGCCTTCAGACTGATTCTTTTTTGTTTCAGTGTCCAGTTTTTCTCAGTGACATAGTTTTTCTACATAGGCTCATCTGCCATAACCAGAATTGGAAATCAAGAAATGATATAAAATAGAAATTTAAGGTACTATTAAAGTATAGTAGTAGTATCAGGGGTTATAATTTAGCCTCAGGCCTTAGGGGGCGACAAAGGTAGCACAAACTACTTCAAATACCAAGAATGTCATGTGGCACCCCCATGGGATGTGTGGGTAATGACATCTGTCACTCCACGGATCTCAGGTTAATTCCGCTCATCTCAAGGCTAAGTGGCATCTCCTTTCTCCACACACACTTCATGTATCCCACTGTACACCTCCTCCAGGATTACTCAGTTACCCACACCTGGAAATGAGGCATTACTCATGCTCCGCATTTCTGTTTCTTCACCCACCATGTCCATCTGGTTACCAAATAATATTTGTTATATCCCCCTATTATTTCTACAATATGTTCACTCTTTTCCTTCCCCACTGCCTTTACATAGTCCCAACTATCATCATTCTTTTTCTGAGTTATTTCCACTCTCCCATCAAAACAAAGAATGATCCTTCTAAAATACAAATTTCACCTAAGCTTTTGCTAGTGTGCTTAAAAATCCAACAATAGCTCCCTCTAGCCCATAGGATAAAATTGTATGTATTATACATATCTGCTCCCCTCCTCCCCGACTAGCAAATGCTAAAGGCAGGCACTGTGTGCTTTGGGATACTCAGAGACCTCTGTCCTTGTGCAGGGGCTGTCCCTTCCGAGTGCATGACTGGAACAAATGACAAGGTCTCCGCATCTATGCTTCCTCCTCTGCAATAAGTGGAAGTTGAACCAGATTTCCAACTCCAGTGACTTTGTGATTCTGAATCATTGCCTTAAGATGTGTTATGTTTGCCTTTAAAAATGAAGCTTATGTTTAAATAACATCTGCATTTCCATTGCAAATACTATATAGAGAGTAATATCGAACATCCATTATGTAATTTTTTTTGTGACAGCAATTGATTTTATCTGCATGGATTCGTGACTCAAATGGAAAACTAAATCATGACTTAATTCAGTTGTTTTCCTTTCAGTCCTCTACCAGTGAAGGCCCACAGAAGCCCCTCAGGATTAAGGTGTACTCTAAACTTCGACCCTAGACATCCCTTCCTCTGGGTTGGCCTGAAGTATGATGAGTTGTCTTATTTTCTGGTTCCATTTCTTGCCTCTCTGCTCACTCTCCCCCGTGCATGCTGGGTTCTTCTCCTGTAGAGGTGTTTTCAGCTCCCTCATCAAAACCTCCTCATACTCTCCTGCTTCCAGGCCTTCCCACAGGGAGGCTTTTTCTTCCTGGAATGCTTTTTCCCCAAATCCAGGTCTGCTTCTCTCTAACTTGTTCTTTAGAATTCGGCCTTGCCTCTCCTGCTCTGACTAGCTTTCTTACTCTGAATGAGGTACCCCTCCTTTCCTTCCTGTTCTCATGATACCCTCTGCAGATACCATCACCGTGCTTCTCAAACAACATTGTGATCATCTACTTTTTACTATCAGTCTAGATTCTAAGATCCTTGAGAACAGGAGGCCATGGGTTGTTTTTTTCGTTTTGTTTTGTTTGTTTTTAATTTTTAAAATTCCAAGAGCTGAGCACAGAGCTTAATACATAATGGATATTTAACAATACATTAATTTGTATTTAAATGAATGAATATATTTCACAGTGAAAGCCATTAACAAAATGCATTTCTCTTATAGGAATCTTAGAAGAATCCCTCTTATAGCTGACTTTGTCAAATGCTTCTATTCCTGTATTCTTGTTTGCATGTACAAGAATCAGTCTGAAAGGCATCAGAGATTTACCAAGGCATTTATGTATACACACGTACATATTTATATGTATAAACTTTTGGTGTGTGGCAGAAAATTATGTTGAAACGCTTCTTAAATTCTCTGAAGAATATGTAAATTCTCACATAAACATAGCTTTCCAGACTGATGTTAATACTTGGTTCTGGTCAGGAAATCTTGTCTTGATTTTATCATCTTTCTTCTTTTGTGCTGGCAAGAGCTTGCAGCTATTTAAATGAGAATTAAAAATAGGAGCCTGTGAAGTATTTCTTTTTCTTTTCTTTTCTTTTCCTTTTTTTTTTTTTTTCCCTGCCAGGATATAACTGACTAAGAACTGGGGTTATATCTCTCTCTCTTAAAAAAAAAAAAAGAAAGAAAATTGCCACAGTTTATGCTATCAAATTCTAGATAAAAACCAGTCGTGAAAAAACTAACTCCAAAGACATATTCTAGTGGTCCAAATAGTTTCATCACTTCTAGTAGAAGATATACTTTTTCCCCTTATTTTGAAAGATGTTTGAAGAATTTGAAGGTTAACTGCCACCAATTTGTAGCTATAGTATGTGATTCATCCATATTGTGAGTTGGCTTTGACTGCTGGATGTGTCTTCCCTTTTTGTATTATCATCATAAATGAAAGAACCTCAGCTTCAAGGAAGTGGGAGCTGGGGTGTTAGAGAAATAGAGTCATTGCATGTCTGGGAGGGAACTGTGTGAAAGCCTTTTGGCTTTGGGAAGGGGGATTCTTACTTATCATTGGAACTGACTGACTCCAGCACCTGGCCTAAGTTCAGAGCTGGTAATGGAATCTAAGTACAATCTTACCAAGGATTTAACATGCAGTTATTCATTCATTTCCTCTCTCCTCAGACAGTCATTGAGTTTTATACTGAAGAAGTCTATATGATGTCCATTGTGCCAACTCCAAACTCCTGGTCACCCTGACTTAACAGTATCTAAGGAGAGAGGGAGTAGAGCAGGAGGAGTTTGTTGAACCCAGAAGCAGGCCCTGGGTACTCCAGTGATTCTGTAGCAACCCAGGATTCATTTATTAGGCAAACATTCATTGACTGTTAAGGGTCCAGTGCTGTTTTAAGCCAGTTGTGCAAAGATGCACCTGAGACAACAGCCGCCTGTTTGGGGACCCAGGAAGGAGGGAACAAGACCATTAAGATATTAAGCGGTAGCAGAGCCTGGGAGCATTGAGGAGGGGACATTAAGCCAACTAAATATAGTCATGAGACTTCTGGAGGTAACCACTGAGCTGACTGTCAAGAAGTTAAGAGCTGTAGCGAAGGCAAGAGGAGAGACTCACAGACTTCATCTGGTTTGGTGCTCTCTTGAGGGAGACTGTGGCTAACCTTTCCTATTAGATTTATCAACCTTTTACTTAAGCTTCTCTCAGAATGAAGTTTGGCTAATTCTGTCTATAAGTGATTCTCAGCAGATCTCCAACTCAGGAAATAAATTCTTTCTTTTATCTAATTTTTATTCACCCTCCTCCTGGGAATTCAAGCCCCTCCTTTAGTTCTGACTTTTGTGGAAATGATGAGAGGGGTGCTGATGAGGAAGTTGAAAGTTTTGTGAATTTATCCCATGTAGCCCCTGGGAGTCAGAATGCTCAGAGCTTCATGGAGGAACTCACGGGTAAGGAGGCACAATGCAATTTCCTTCTACTATTTCTTTTATGGTTATTTCTCCCATGAGATACATGTCTACAGGACAGTCATTATTAACCAGTAGGTGGAGTAGTTTATTAGAAATACAAGGCCTTAGTAGGTCTGTATCAGTTTCTAAGGGGAAATAACTTTCATAGTTACGAAAAACGTTCCGAGTATTTTTGTATTTATGGCTTTCTCTATGTGAACCTGGAAGGGAACGGATAATCTTGATAAGATTCTGGGCAGTTAGTTTATTTTTACTGGGGCTTCTTGTGGAGTGGTGTACTGTGTGACTAGATACTGCCCATCAGAACTTCATTTGTTTTCTAAAACTGCCCAAGTCACTTGCATACTTCTATTCATGATGGGCCAAGCACTCTGTGGGTATTAAAACATAGATGTATCATTTCTGTGTTTCTCCTTTGCTAAAGTAAAAACCCGTGTGGTGGGATATGGAGGAAGCGCTGCACACAGATTGTAAGCCTCTCGAATGAGCTTGCTATTGTAACCAAGCAACTGACACATTAGACACCCCTTTGCCATCAGCTTACATTCTCTGAGAACTTAGGTCAGTGCCCAAAATAACCCTGCTAATTGTGAGGGGGCACATGTGGACTGGAATTCCAGTTAGCAGTCTGGGAGTTGAGGGACTGAGGATTTGAAACCTAACTATAGTTACGCAGTTCATAACTTCTAGGCAGTTAGGCCGGAGGCCTGTCAGTGTTCAGGTTAAGGAAAGAAAGTTCTATTTGGTTTTTTATATCCTCTGTTTGTAAAGCTGTTTAACCAGTGACAGCTGATTAAAAACCAGATCTGCTTGAGTTCTAAGATCTGGGCTATCTGTGCCCTGTTTAACCTGTCGGTGGGTTGTGGAGAAACTGACAGAAGCAGATGGCTTGGCTGAGGGACATGAAATTTCGGCCGTCTGTGTAGGACCCCACCGTACTTTGGACTTCTTGCCTCACAGTTCAGGTAGGCTGTTGTTTACATGGGATTCTTTATAAGATGGACAGAAATCATAAAACTGTTCAATTCCAGAGTGGGACGTGAGAGTCTCAAGTATCTCTCCTGTACACAGCTTGCCTATGTTGGTGGGCAGTTTTACTCCCTACCTTGACTTTATGCCAAATGAAAATCTTCATGTTCTTACTCAAATGCACTAAAATTCTAGGACATAAGGGAAACTAATGGAGTTCATACAAAGTGTGATTTATCTGGCATGTGGAAAAATGCCTCTTTAAAATTTATCTTCCTCTTTTCTGTTTTGCTTCCCTGATTCTAGCTCCAAAATCAGGCTTTTTAAATTTGTGAGAAGTGATAGGAGAAAATGTTAAGCTTCCTGAGTGTAGTTTTCATGTATTTTAAGAGCACTTAATAAGATCTGGGTTTTATCTTTAGACTAAGATGAAAATCAACACAGCTATTTCCAAATAACCTCACTTAGCCTTCTGTTTGTGCCCCTATTAGTTTAGTTAACATAAAATGCTGCTGTATTACTGCTCATCTTACTCCAGTGTTGACCTACATTATAATGTATCAGATTTAGTTTTGGCTTTCAAATATCTGGCATATAAAATAAGTCTGTAAATTCTGTAAATGATGCTTTGGAACTTCCACCTAGTGGGTTATTTAATCCATTTCCCCCCAAATTTATACATATACCTTATATCATATGACAGGCATATCTCTGAAACATGTGCAATTGGGGTTTTGTAATTGGAATGATTTAATACTTACTTGGAAAGCTGTTCACTTTTAAGGAATCCATGGTAAAATGAAGAGGAAGTCACAACTTAAATTATGCTTTGATTGTTCTTTTTGCCCATCAGGTTCTATTTTGAGGTACATTTACATTGCATAAGCTAGGTAAATTTCTCTGGAACGAAACCTGCCTTTTCATTATCAAGGAATATATATGTATACATATATGATCACATGAAGACTTTTGGGTGTTTCTAGAAGGATGTTTTGTGTGGTAGGATTTGGGAGTGGCCCATTGGATATACTGGGTATTAAATTGTGCCTTTGTTGGAGAAAGATTTTCTGGAGAGCAGGATCATGGTCTGAAACTTAAGAAATTGAAAAATTAAAATTGAAAAGACTATTATCCTAGTCTTTGTACATTATGTCAATTTAATAAACCTGAAAAGGCTGTAATATTATGGCTTTTTTAACACATCTATTGCAATCTCAGGAATTATTAATTTTACCAATAAAAATTGCCAATATTTGACAGTCTTGGACATAAAAATAGCAGTTTTGTGTGCTCGTTCTAATTGTTTAATGAACATAAACTCATTTTAATGAAAGTTTAACCTTAACCCCTAAAACAACAGGAGCAGGAATCAAATATGCTCATCAGTTATGAGAGCTATCTTGTTAAAAACATGATCATCAAAGGTCACTTCCTGTGAATAAATCTGGTAGTATGTGTTATATCCTTTTTTTCAATCCTCAGCTTCTTTGTTTGGTCTTTTAAATGGAACTTACTGTCTCTGCCAAGTGCTACCTACGGTGTTTGTCAGATCCGGTGCCTGTGGGCATACATCCTCCATGGCTGAGGATTGATATTTAGCAGGGTTTGGGATGTCTTTGAGAAGGTTCATCCTGTAGTAGCTTGGCAATGACAAAATGTATGTTGGAATCTTAGGGTTTCTCTCTGTACTGTCTCAGTGCTCTTCGTTTTCTAATTTCTAACTTCCTGAGGTCACTGTTTGAGGCTTTATTTTTTATGTAAGGGTTCAGTGCTGTAAGTTTTCTCCTAAAGACTGTTTTAGCAGCAACATAAAAGTTTTTATATGCTGTGTATTTATTTTTATTTATTTAAAAATGCCTTCTCATTTACTTCTTGATTTCTTTTTTGACTCATGGATTATTTAGAAGCATATTATTTATTTTCCACCTATTTAGGGATTTTCCAGAGATCTTTTTGTCATCATTTTTATCATTCTAACTTAATTTCACTGTGTCCAAAGAGCATAGTTCTTATGACTTGAATCCTTTAAAATTTATTGAGACTTGTTTTATGATTTTGATCTATCTTGGTAAATGCTCGTAGGCATTTGCTGTCGTTTGATAGGGAATTCTAAAATGTCAATTAGGTCAAGTTGGTTGCTAGTGTTGTTCAAATATTCTCTCTAGTCATTTACTGATTTTATGTTTATTTTTTTCTATCAGTTATTGAGAGAGGGGTACTGAAATATATAGCTCTAATTTTGAATTTGTCTAATTCTCCTTGCAGTTCTATCAGTTTTTGCTTTATGTATTTTGAGGCTCTCTCATAAAATACATTGACATTTAGGGTTATAATGTCCCCTTAGTGAACTTAATTAACCTTTTATCACTATGAAATGACCATCTTTATCCCTGGTAATATTCTTTGCTTTGAAATTTACTTTTTCTGATATTAATATAGCTACTCCAACTTTATTTAAAAGGCCTTTCTCTGTTAGGAAGTTTCTACGGTATTTATGTAAAAATAAACTGTGTATTTTACTTATTAATATACTAAGCAAGGTACTAGTAGACTTCACTGATAATTTTCACATGTTTTTCTACAATTCCATCTCCCAGTGGCAGGGGCTCTGCAGACATCCTATCTCCACTGTTATGTGATTGTCATTTTTTTAGTAAGTAGCCTTCTTTCTGTATAATGCATGATATTTATATATTTAACATGTGGCATGAAATGGGCACTGGCCAGTCAGAAACAGCAGGTGTGGCTTTACCACTGCATGCTGGCTAAACATCTGTCCTTGAATATATACCAGTGGATGACCCCTGAGTTAGGTATGGGAACCATTTGCCATAAAGTAATAGGCTTGATCACCTCTAGGCACAAGGACCTATGGGGAACATCTTGGCTGTTAGCAAAGTTCAGTTTCTTCAGCACAGTGGTGGTTATATATGTGTTCACTTTATGATTATTTGTTAAGATGTGCCTTTATGATTTATAAACTTGTATCTATGCAAACCATATTTCACAACACAAAAATAAAAATTGGTATAAAAAAAGAGAGAAAGAAGGAATTTCCATTCTTATTCACCCATTTAGAACTATCATTCTTTATACAATTAGGAAAGATGCTCCTTGCTTTAGGTTTTAGTGTTGTTGATTTGGGGCTTACACAGATAGGTCTTCTATGTATTACAATTTGACCTGTTCAGAAGATCAATGTGGGTGGTAATACATAGCCTTGATATTGATGCTTACCATAGAAGTTGGATAACATTTTTTGACACAGTAGTAGTAATATTAAATGAAGATCACTACTCAAATATTATATGGTATTTGAAATATTATTACATAAACTTACTATCAGATTTTTATTATTATATATTTGATATTATTATAACATATTTACTATCAAACTAAAAATGATGAGTATCGTACCTTTGACATGCTTAATTTTTTGAAGCATTAATCACTTAAAATGAAAGACATAGACCCACACAATGTTCATTTGTTACATAGTTTTTAACTTTTAAAAATATGACAGTTACAGTTGATAAATCCTCATTTATACCAAGTACCTATTATTAAAAGTAGAACTTGCTCAGGAAGTACATATGTATCTGATAAAAAATATTAAAGCTTTTCAGTAAGAATTTGTGTTTGTATGAACTGAAACAACATATCTATATTTAGCTATTATCTATAAAAGTTTAACTGTAATGGATATATCCAAGAAATACCTGAGACTTAGATTTTTGCTTCTTTAGTATCTTTGTGTTTGACCCACTTAGGTGAGGTCTTCCAAGAAAAAAGAGATGAGAGGAAGAGGTAGGGAAAATTCACTAACATGTCTCATCAGCCTGATCCATGGAGTTATCAACAGGAAACAGGAAATATAAATAGATTATTCTTAGCAGTGATCATGCTTGCAGAAACCCGAGCAATTTTTGTGGAGAAGTGGGCACCCCCATGCATCCCATGACTTGATAATTTAGCAGATTGCTACACAGTACTTCCTTGATAAGATTATTAATCGATATTTTGTGAACATGAATACTGCAATATGTCTGAAGGATTCTTACTACCAGGAAAGAGGGAAAATATAATATTCAACCAATTACCACTTACTATGCTTTTATTGCTCGGAGACACTGCACATTCTCCTCCTGAATCCCTGATTGGAAGAAGGGCACGCACACCATCCAGGTCGCACAGGTGCCAGTGGTTAAAATGGAATCCATACAGTTTGTCTACCCGGGATTGGTAAGTTGTCAGCACGAGTGCCAGTGCTAGCTAGAATGATAAAGATTTGGATGGGAGAGTAGGACTGATCAGCGGGAATCACCACCTGTGGAGAAATGTCTCTGTATCCTCCAGTGTTTATCCTTTTTCTACCAGTTTTGCCAGTTGTTTCTGGAATCTAAAGGTATGATGATGGGGTGCCTGGCTGGCACAGCCATTGGGCATCTGCCTTCAGCTCAGGTCATGGTCCCAGGGTTCTGGGATCGAGCCCCTCATGGGGCTTCCTGCTCTGCGGGAAGCCTGCTTCTCCCTTTCTCACTCCCCCTGTTTGTGTGTCCCTCTTGCACTGTGTTTCTCTGTCAAATAAATAAAATCTTAAATAAGCAAGTAAGTAAGTAAATAAATAAATAAATAAATGTATGATGGTCATAGCCACCATCATGTCGTAAGATATGCCTCCCCCATCCTGTTTACCTTTGGTGTGAACAAACCTCTTTTTTCTTTGTCTCAGCTGGAACAGGTTATGCATACAGGGACCACTAGGATGCACTCCCAAAGGAACAAGGAGTGAGCCTCACAGTTTGTCCCTACACGTGCATTCTGGAGTGGTGGAGGCACAGGGCTGTAGCAGGGCAATTCTGCTCCATGCGGTCATTTAGGGATCAAGGTTCTGTACATCTTGAGCAGTGTTTTCTGGTAAATTATAGGATGAACTGCGAATATGAATTATATGTGATTTTAGATGTTTTGATAGCCATATCAAAAAAAGTAGACATGAACAGGTAAAATAAATTTTAATGATATATTTTATGTAACCAGTTTGTTAAAGATAGTATCTTTTCAACATGCCATCAATATAAAATTGTTAATAAGTTATTTTAAATTCCTCTATATTAAGCCTTCAAGATCCAGTGTGTGTTTTATACTTAAGTATATCTCAATATGGACTAGCTACATTTCAAGTGCTATCATAGTGAACAGTGCTTATCTAGGGGCTCTGCCATTCTTCTAGAACTTCAGATTCCTCTGTTGGATCTTTTGAATCCAGCCAGCAGACAGGAAAGAGTGCAAAGAGGATCCTCAAGGAGAGTTTTGGGTTATAAGCAATGAAATATATAACTTCCATCCACATTCAGTTGGCCAGTACTCAGTCATGTGACCTCCAGCTAAAATTTCCTGAGGCACCTGGGAAATGTAGTTCAACCTTGTGCCCAAGAGGAAAAGGAAATGGGTTTGGTGAGCACATGGCATAGTCCACCACAGTAGATAAGGTATTATTAACCACACTTTGCAATCCAGGAAATTGATGCCCAGGCAGATTAAATTCTGGGCTAGTTAAAGGGAAAATGTAAGTAGAATGCAGGCCTTTACTTCCTAGAGTGATGTTTCTTCCATCAGACTGCCTTGCCTCTTCCCCTATGTTTGTTTCTCAGCCTCCCATTTTTTTTGTTGTTGGTCTTTGCTTGTTTCCTTCCTTCCTTCCTTCCTTCCTTCCTTCCTTCCTTCCTTCCTTCCTTCCTTCCTTTTCTTTTTCTTCCTTCCTTCCTTCCTTCCTTCCTTCCTTCCTTCCTTCCATCCTTCCTTCCTTTTTTCCTTCCTTCTTTCCTTCCTTCCTCCCTTCTTTCCTTTCTTTTTGTTTCAAGTTTTGTTTTGTGTTTTTTAAAGATTTTATTTATTTATTTGACAGAAAGAGACACAGTGAGAGAGGGAACACAAGCAGGGAGAGTGGGAGAGGGAGAAGCTCCCTCCCCACTGATCAAGGAGCCTAATGTGGGGCTGGATCCCAGGACCCAAAGGCAGATGCTTAATGACTGAGCCACCTAGGTGCCCCTTGTTTCAAGTTTTTATTTAAATTCTAGTTAGTTAACATATAGTGTGATATTCATTTCAGGGTAGAATTTAGTGATTCATCACTTATATCTAACTCCCAGTACTCCTCATATCAAGTGCCCTCCTTAATACCCATCACCTAGTTAGCCCATCCCCTGGCCACCTCCCCTCCAGCAACCCTTAGTTTGTTCTCTGTAGTTAAGAGTCTGTTAAGGTTTGTCTCCCTCTTTTTTTTTTTTTTTCCCATTCCCTTATGTTTCTCAGCCTCCCATTTAATCCTGTCCATATAAATATAGTTCTTGGAGAAAACCTGATGGTTGTAATATTTTATCTCATTGGCTCGCCTATGCTGCTCTATGACTTAATGACAGTATCGTATTACTGCTGTTTTGGAAAATGACAGGCAGTCCAGTATAATGAAGCAAATATGCCTTGTTACTGAATAGTTCAAGTAATAGTACTATTCTGAGCACTGCATTATCATTTTGAGTGGGCCTTTTCCTTCCGTGTACTGAAGCTCCTCATTCAAAGCAAAGGATTATTAAGGTCCTCATCAAGCCATTTCAATCAATGTATAAATTGCATTTTATGTTATAATGAGCAGTCTGTTCAATTGAAGTTTTCAGCTTTTTAAAAGTGCTTAGAAGAATAGTAACAGAAGTGCTCTTAATGGTGAAATTATTGAATTGAAGTGCTTGGATAAGCTGCTTTATTTTTTAGATGGAGAAGTGAGATAATATTCCTCAAAGCAGACTAGTGGTAAAGAGTGATGGTTCTCCATGGACTACTGATTATAACATGATTATAAGTGTCCATCAAGGGCAGGTTTTATTGAAGATGATATCATTAGACCACAGCCCTTTAGCTTTAAATTACCCACAATAAATTGGTTTAGGGTTTTTGTTGTCTTAAATTTTTGAGTATTTTGAATACATTCACAAAGTTCAAAAATTTAAAAATAATATAAGATATACAATGCAAGGTCCCATTCCATCCTCTAGTACAGAGGGTTTGCCCTTCTGGCTAGCTCCTCCCTTCCCTATGCCAACCAGGTGGGTACTGATTCTTACTGGCTTTTGGAATGATCTTTCCAGAGTTTGTGTATGCATTTATAATGAAACATAAATATATATTCCTATTTTCTTCCTATATTATTCTGTACACACTGTTCTGCATCTTGTTTTTTAAACTTAATAGGGATCTTTCTGTGTCAGAATATAGAACTTTTTTATCTTCATCATTCTTTCTTATAACTGTGTAGTATTCTACCAAATGAGTATACCATAATTTACTTAACTAGTCCCCTACTGATGGACATTCAGTCTGTTTCCAGTCTTTGGATATTACAAATTATATTGCAGTAAGTAAGCTTGAACACAAGTCATTCAACAGAAAGTGCAAATGTATTTAAGCCACAAATTCTCAGAAGTAAGATTGCAAGTCAATATGTATATATATTTGAAATTTGATAGAAATGACCAAATTTCTCTCTCAGTGGTTGCACTAATTTACCCTCCAACCAGTAATGCATAAGAGTGCCTATTTCTTACACTTTGGCCAATAGTTTTTGTTGCCAATTTTTGAATTTTATCCTGTTGCTGAAAAATGATATTTTGATGTTGTTTAAATTTATTTCTCTTACCCTGAGAAAGAGTGAGCAGCTTTTCACATGTTTAAGGACTGTTTCTGTTACTTTTTCTGTGATCTGTGTTCATTTCTTTTGCCTGTTTTTCAGTTGTGTTGTTGGTCTCTTCTTTATTGATTTGTAGGAGCTCAGTGTTGAGTAGGGGGATAAGCCCTGGGATATGACCTGTAATATTTTCTTTCTGTCTTGTTATTTGTCTTTCGACTTTGCTTTAGGTATATTTCTTCATCACTATGTGGAAATTTTCTTTTTCTAGTGTGGACAAGTTTATCTTTCTTTCAATGACTCTGGAATTTGAATCCAAAAGGTCTTTTCTACTCCAAGCTTATAAATCATTTACTTATTTTTCTTAGTAATTTTTACATCTTCATTTTTTATATTTAAATCCTTGATCTATTTACAATTTATCCAGGTAAACAGTGGTTTCACCTTAATTTTTTTCCCAAATACTTAATCTATTTATTACTTCTTTCTCCCCCTAATTTGAGGTGCCTTCTTTCTCACATGATCAGATATCCATGTGTATTTGAGTCTATTTTTGGACTTATTCTTTCTAATTGTCTGTCTTCATTTATGTGCCAGGATAACACCATTTTAATTACTGAAACTTTTATTATAATATTTGCTAGACTAGTCTACTTTCAATCCTCGTTTTGTTGTTGTTGTTTTCTCTGGATGCTCTTGTTTGTCCATTTATATATTAGAATTAGACTCCCATCCTCTTTCTCCCCCGCCTTCCCCCAATAAAAACTTGTTATTTGTATTGGGAATTGCATTACCTTTGTAAAATGACTTCGCGAAGATTGCTATTTTAGTGGTGTAGAGTCTTCCTTTTCAAGAACGTGCTTTGTTACCACGTTGTTCATTTTTTAAAAATCATTTTCAGTAGTGTTTTAAAGTTTTCTTCCTTTAGGTCTCCCACATTTCTCTTAGGTTTATACCAAGGTACTTTATCTTTGTTGTTGCTATATTGTTAGTGGAATCTTCAGTTAAAGCTCCCAAGAACTTATTATTTGTACATATGAGAAGTATTGACTTTTCAGTATTAATTTTACTCTACTATTTGATTAAATTTTGTCTGTTGGAGTTTTTTAAGCACATAGTCCTATCATCCTTGAGCAGTGGTAGGCTTACTTTTTCCTTCCTAATCATTACTTTTCCGGTGCAGTTGGCTTTCACAAAGTTATTTTGTGGCAACTAACAACGTGTAGATCATCCTGGCCTACAACAACAAGGTATATTTCATGCCTATCACAGGCGGACCCTTAGCTCTGCAATGTCTGTCATCTGGGACCAGGCTGAAGGAGAATATCTGGGAGATGCTGGTCTCCTGAAGTCAAAAAACAAAGAATGATGACAGAGCCACTCCATAGCTCTTAAAATTCCAGCTTCTTTATTTTGGCTCACATTTCACTGGCCAAAGCAGGTCATATGGCCAAGCCTGATATCAGTGGGATGAGGGAGTGTAATCTTTTAAAGAGAGGAGCATTGATTATTAGAAATCAGTACTATAATCTACAATAATTAAATTTTCCTGAAAAACAGCAAAATTTGAATAACATAGTCATAGCTCTTACATTCCACTATCCCCCAATACTTAATTTGTATGGACTTATATTTGTTACTGTCCTATTAGTTAACTCTTGCTGCATAACAACCACTCCACAATTCAGTGGCATATAGCAATAAGCATTTACTTACCTCACATGTCTGTTGCTTGGCTGGTGGTGGGAGATTTTGCTTCACGTCTCTGATCTTCTTCACACCAGTGGATTAGCCAAAGCAGGCTGAAATTAGGTTGAAGCCGCGAGGACTTGCCTCAGGAACAAAGCTTAAAAGGGTGACACAAAAAAAAAATTTTTTTTTAAAGATTTTATTTATTTGACAGAGAGAGAGACAACTCAAGAGGGAACACAAGTAGAGGGAGAGGGAGTAGCAGGCTTTTCACTGAGCCAGGAACCCCATGCATGGCTGAATCCCAGGACTCTGGGATCATGACTCGAACTGAAGGCAGAAGGTTAACAACTGAGCCACCCAGGCACTCTGACAAAAAATTTTAGTAATCAAAAATATATTTTAACGTAATATTTTCTTAAAAGATTTTATTTACTTATTTGAGAGAGAGCAAGCGAGAGAGCACACATGAGCTTTGGGGAGGGACAAGGAAAGAGGGAGAAGCAGACTCCCTGCTGAGCAGGGAGCCTGATGTGGGGGGCTCCATCCCAGGATTCCAGGATCATGACCTGAGCCAAAGGCAGATGCTTAACCAACTGAGCCACCCAGGCACCCTTTAAAGTAGTAGTTTTAAAAACTAAAACTAAAGCAGACAAATCCATGGTGAACAAAATATCAAAATTTTAAATAAAGACAGAATCAGTAACAGTGCTGTGTCAAGCCACATTGGAGCCCGAGACAAAAAGAAAAATCAATAATATTGATCCTGTCTTTATGAATGATTATTGAAAAAGTATATTTATTGAGTGTTATATATAGGACATTATGTTACATGCATAATGTATATGTATATCTTGTTTATGAGATGTATAAATATGAATCTTTCCATTGATCAGTCATAAGTTATTTGTAGCAAATAAATATACTCCTTTTCATAATCAGAGCCTAATAATATACACAGTAGTTTAAAAATTGATTTTTGAAATCTTCAGAGACTTCTTCATACTTCTTTTAAAGTCCTTATTTATGCCTTAATTTTCAGCCATTAAATAGGTAAAATCATCTTTGAAAACAGGCATATATTATTTGAGTCCAAGTATTTGGTAAGTAAGCAGGGTATTAATCTTTGGCTAAAAATAAGAAATAAATGTAAAGATATGATATTCATTTTATTATATAATTTATTAAGTTCATCTACAAGCAGTTCCTAAAGTGGAATTCTGGAAATTTAAAATGTATCATTGAAAAAGGTAGATAGCTCCACAGAGTGACAACTTTGAGAGAAAATACTACTTTTGGATGTATAAAGTCTGGAATTAATGTAGCTCCTCTGTCACTGACTTGAAGAAATGTCCTAAGTTCTGGTGAACAGAAGGGACTATAACTGTCAGAAACTTAATAGAACCATCCCAAGAACTTTGAATCAGATCTGTTTTGTGCAAAACAAAAGTCATAGTTCTTTTTGTTCTGCCTTGGTGTAGAAATCAAAAATAAAAAGGGACTACAAAACTATGGTAAACATTCCCTTATGGAAAGACAGGCCCCTACCATTTCCACGTAATGTGTATCCCTCCATGTCGAATCCCAGTCATGCCATGGCCATAAATCTGGTCTTGATTTTGTGAGCACATGGACGTATCTAAGCACATGTTGACTTGCTGGCCAAGCAGAGATGCTCCATTCGTACATCAGTACATTTCTGAACAAACCAATTACCCAGCCCCTGATTCAGAAGTACATACATTCGAACCTAAACCTGTGAGTCAGTGTATCAAAAATAACAGTTTTATGGCATTTACAACTGTCTTTCATATGTAGATCTCACTGTAGTTATTTCACCTTGAGGAAATTCCCCATCTCTTTGCGTGTGCATATATATTCTCTCTCTCTCTCTCTCTCTCCCCCCCCACACACACATTTCTTAGGAAGACCTTAAGAAAAAAATATATATATATAGTCACATGACTAAAAAGCAGTGTTTCTCCTGAGTTGGAGACTAGGAAGAGACCTTGGGGCTGGCATAGGGTAAATGCACTGTATTAGGGGATTTTTTTTTTTTTGGCAAAGTTATTAAGTAAAATTCTTAATCGTCTTCTTTCTAGCTTGGTCAGCATTGTCTATTGATTCAACAATTACTTGTTATTTGTCAACAGTATCAGTCAGTTAGGGGATAATAGCAGGGCAAACCTCAGGCATTTATAGAATTACTTATAGAAAACTAACCAGACTTGTTAAAAAATTTGTAGTCTTGTAAGAATACTAAAAACAAATAAAGCACTGTCCTTCCCTTCAAAGGACTTACCAACCAGTGCCTCAGAGTATAAAAAAAACCCAGTATTGCTTTTAAGGTGGAAGGCTTTAAAATTAGCAAACCAGAAACACTGGCCTCAAATTAAGGGCAACATTTAAGGTAAGAAAGGGTTAAAGAAAACATCAAGATGCAACGCCTGGATGGGGGTGCTTATTAAGTGGTGTGTTTCAGTATCAGAATGTAATTGGCTAGCTCAGCACACTATAGTGTTTTTTCCATTTCTACCCTTCTTTTCCTTCTTACACATGCAGCAAACTCTTTCACTCAGCTGTGAAATATGTACCGTTGCAAAGCAATGTATAATTAAGTGCTGGAATGAGTGGGGCAGGCAAATGCTGTTGAAAAGCAGGGGACAAATAATTCAGCTTGGCTAGTGAAAGGCACTGTAGGGGGGACAGGGCTTGAACCAGGGCCTTGAAAAAGACTGGATCACATGCAGAGGCAGGACAGAAGAACAGTTTGGGCAACAGTAATGGTGTGAGCAAAAGACAAGAGCCAGGATGAGTCAGGCTTATTTCAGGGAGCGTCTGACACTGTCTCCCATGAATCTGGATGGGAGATGAAATGGGCAAGGAAGACCGAGATGTAGCTGGTGCGGCCTGAAGGAAAGGCCATGGCCCACAGGACAGAGATCTGGGCTCTGCCACTCACTAGCCACGTGTCCTTGGCAAGTCACTGGACCTTCGAAGCTTCAGTGACCTCAGATGTGAAATGATGATTTCAGACTGAAAAATCTCTAAGGCAGTTTCCTATTTGAAAGTAACCCAGGATTCTTTTATGTGGTCCCTTATGAACTAGAATAAAGGCTTTTTTGGGGGGGCGCCTGGGTGGCACAGTTGACTGAGCATCCAACTCTTGGTTTCAGCTCAGGTCATGATCTCAGGGTGGTGGGTTCAAGTCTCATGTTGGGCTCTGAACTCAGCATGGAGTCTGCTTCAGACTTTCTCCCTCCTCTCCCACTGTGTCTCTCTAATATAAGTAAAAAATCTTTTAAAAAAAGGACTTTTGAATTTATCCCAACATTGCAGAGACTTTAAGGTTGTTCTGAGAGGAATCATGTAACAAAAGGGGAAATTTATCACATAATTAAAGGGGTATTTATTAGTATAAAATTCAGTTAGGGATGATTGCCTTGGGAAAGCCAGTTAGACATCTTGCAGGAAGGAAACAAACTCAGAGGCTATGCCAATAGTTCAGATGGGAGCAGGGCAATTGGAATAGGAATCAAAACCTGTCTGACCTTGGGACAGCATCAAAGAAAAAAAAAAGAAATAGGAATCAAAGGAAGGGGAAAGTCAAGAGTCATTTTTCATTCATTCTTTATTGGTGACAAAGAATTGTCATAGGTTCTGGGGATCCAGGGACAAATAAAACAGAAAAGGTCTCTATTCTCTATTCTTAGCATTCTAACAAAAGGAAAAATCAGCAGAATTTGTCAGTTGACCAATAGGGTATTTGTGCCTTGAAGAGAATGTTTACTCCAAGGCCAAATATCCAACTACAGAATATTGGTTTAAAAAATATTGTATTTTTTCTAATTATATTTTCATAAAATGGAATATTATGCAGCCATAAAGAATTGTGAAATATATTTATTGATATGAAAGAATATTAATGATATGCCATTGAGTAAAAACACAAATAATAGAATATAAAATAGAAAGTTATCTACCACTTTGTATAAAGAGTAGGATTACTAACGATTTATTTAATTACTCTTCATTCAGTGATTATTTATTGAGGGCCTACTATGTATGAAGCAATGTTTCGGGCTTTAGGGATAAATAATACAGGCATGGTCCCTGATTAATTTTTTATCTTTTCTAAAAGATCAGGGTGTGTTCAGGGTGGTATGATCATAGATTCCTGTGGTTAATTTCTTTTTGTCTTTTCTTTTTTGCAATGAACTACTTGTACTACCTCTGTTGAAAACTAATTTCTAAGTGAAGTTTAAAAAATTCTCCCAGTGGTCATTGTGTGGTATGTAAGTGTATTTTTATGACTCCCCCTTGGCCATGCAAGCGAAGTGGAGGTTGCACTGTTAGAAACGACACTGTCCTGGCCTCCAGGCGTTTACCCAAGAGGGGGAGGTGGTTCCAGGACACCAGTCTCCTGCTCAGGGTAGATCAGGGCACTGCCTGTTGGTTGGCAGCCGGAGTGGTAGAACTCCCAGACGCAGTGTGGCTCCAAGGCAAATAGAGTCCTGCGGATGAGACTTGCGACTCTGCTGGCTTTTTATAGTCCTTCTGAGGGCTGGTCATTCCAGCCTGGTGTCGATTTACATTTGCTGTATGTTACTTGACACTCCTTTATTCCCGTTGAAGTTGCCTCTCCCGGAAATCTCTGTCATTCCATAAACACTGGCAACTGCCCCACGGTGCAGCTGACCTCCCACAGTTTGAAAAACAAAAAGTATTCTGGCTACATTTAAAGGAAGTTTTGGGGTGAGTCCATGGGTGAGGATTTGACTCTAAGATCTTTGTGGGGAGACCACCTAAAGGAGACTCTGAAACTGATTATCACTTGGGTTCCAGAGCCCTTAGACAAAAGCCTTCGTGTTATTCTCCCTCCCTCCAAACAACTCTTCTCCCATGGTTAGTACTAACTGTGTCTTTCTGCTAGAATGCACTCATCACCACTGCCTTTTCTTTTTAAAAGGCAAGTTCTTTGTGTATATGCCAAAGAACAAGCCAGGAGAAAACCACCAAATTATTATTTTTGGAAAAAGTGTTTCAGGTTCCTTATAAGAAATTGTAATTTATAAATAAACATATGGATACATATATAAAGAAATAATTACCTGCAAACCTATTCCCCAGAGATGTTTTGGTGTATTTTTTGTACACTTATTTTGCTTTCTACCCACATAGCTGTTTTCGGCCTTTGTTCTGTCACTTATGTAGCCTATTTATAGATCTTAAGCTGTGTCCGTACCAATATTTTCCATTAAATAGGTCTATTCTTTCTATATCAAATAACTACTATAATAATTAGGTGTCTAACTGCATTTTCCAATGTCAAGATGACTGCAAGGCCCTGAACGTATAATGACAGAATGTCCTTTCAAACAGGAATCCATTTATTTTTTCATGTCGGATCTGGCTGAGGGAAACCACTAGCGTCAAGCTAGCCCATCAGGTCCTCACTCGTTGTTGCTCTGTGATGAACCGCCAGGGGCATTTTGATGTCCAAGACTCCTCAGGGTCGTTGATGATCTTGACCTTTGCACCAACCTGAGGGGGATAGGAGGAAAAGAGGTCCCTCTGGACCATATCATCCTATACATACCTTCAATCTTCTTCTTGGAGTGTGAGAACCTTCTTGACATTTGTACGAGCAGTCCTGGAGCACAAATCCTCTGTGTAGTGGAAGTGGACAAGCAACAGGGACAAAGTTTAATTACAGAGTCCAGTTTTTCACTAGTTCCAGAGATAAATTTCCTTAGGAATTTCCTTGTCAGTGTTCTCTCTCTGATTTGAATTCAGCTCTTTCCAGCCCAAGTGTCTCTGCACCAGCCTCTCTCAGCTGAATCTTGCTTTTGCCTGCCATGCTCAAAGTCTGATTTATTGTCATTTTGACGTCATGCAATTCTCAAGAAGCAAGATCTTTCCAGTTTGGGCGTTCCAGGTCTTTAGTTCACTCTACTTACAAAAATCATCTACTGTTACCCTTTTGTATTAACTATTGATAATTCCTTTATGTCTCTCATTTCCCACAGCAGTTCTTTTTCTTCAGCCATCCTCTTAGGGCCACACATTTCCCTCCTCCTTTTATAGCGCTTAACTGAGTGCTTAAATGCAGCAACTATCTCATTTTAAGTGTCTTGTTTATTTTTATCCCTCCTGCTTTGTTGTTGTTGTTGTTTACCTTTAATAGTATGCCTTATTATTTGAAAGCCACCCTCAATCCCTCCTTTTTTTTTTTTTTTGGTAAGTACATAAGGTCTGAATCAAAAAGAAACAATGTGAGTTATCTTATCCTTGTAAATCTCTCTGTAGTCTTTTCTTATTCATATTTTCTGTATCTCCAGCTCATTTGCCCCTTTGTTTTCTTTAATTTTATTATTCATTATTAACTTACTTTTACACATCTGATTTTTCACTAGACTTTCACAAGATGGTTTTTGCCTGCAGTTAAGTTGGGGTAGAGGAACATAAGACTTAGGGTACTATAGGCAGGAGATTATTAATCATGGATTAAGTGTTGAAAGGAATGACCTGAGGTTCAGTTGATATTTGTGCTTGCTCAGAGCTCATTTATTGTCCTGCTTTTTCTTTTGTGTGCTTTCTGAAACCCTGCTCATTGTTAGGTACAAATAGAATTCTGTGTGTGTAATCAGAAAGTTCTTCCTCACTAAGTTTATAGTCAAGCCAAGTAAGCAATGAGGTTAAAAAATGATTTTATAGGTAAAATTAATCTGGATGTTTGGAAAGTGCATTGAAATCGAATTTATTTCTTAGCTGGTTGCTGATTTCCAATGTAAGGTCCTTTGAGGAGGCTGAATTGCTGTTACAGGACTGTTTGAATGGATCCTTCGTCCTCCATTTTGATGTGTCATCGGGACATTAATAATGGATGGTTGCTGCACTTGGTGGTCAGATATGTTATTTTGATCCATTTTTATTTCCCAAAGGGGCCTCTGGAAAAGGGCAATGAGAGTAGATTTAAAACCACATTATTGGAATTCAATAACTTTTGTCTCGCTTTGTATGTCTGGTGCTTTCTGAAGAGGAGTTCTAATGTGGAGAGTCAGTCAAGCACGGAGCAGGCAAAATACCAAAATGGATTTTTTTAAACTAAGATATAAGCTGAATTCTTTGTTTTAATTTGGACTGTGATGCTCAACATTAAATTTCTCATAAATGTGTTAGATGTAAGCATTTTGCTCTTTTTGATTCTGTGGATGTGGGGATGAGCATAAGAACAAAACAAATCCACCAGTACAAATTATTTGGATTGATAGGTTGATTATTTGGGTTGATATAAACATCTATATAAATAAATTAGCAAGAATTATTTATTTCAATAATTCCTAGCAATTGTGAAGGACTAAACTTTTACTTATGTAAAGTGTGCCTGCAAGGGAGCACCGAATTCCTTTTAAATGTCTTTACTTCTCTGGTAATTACTCAAAGACTCCAGTATCTTAAAAATGGAAGATTCTGAATCCTACGGAATGGAGGTCACTTCTGGAGATAAACAAGATCTTCCTTTATCAATTGGTAGAATCTGTCTTTAGAAACACCCCTCCCCCCGACTTGTAGGTTCATATGAAAATATAGAAGAGGGTTGATGGTCTATCCAGCCACTCTCTGGGATAAATGAATCAAATTAAGGGGAAGAGAGGATGAGTAATTTATGTTCCCACTCATTTCAGTTGTTGAATGTCTTTCCCTTGTTTTTATTTCAAGTCTGCTAAACTTAAAAAAAGTAATTAAGCAAAAACAGAGTTAAAAGTCTTAATAACAGTGATTAATGTTAGTACCTAAGAGAACGATGGGTATGGATGAAATGAAGGTTTCTCTACACAAAAGAATACTGGGAGTCTGAGGATCCTGTTCCTTTGACATTGTTCTTCTTCAGTGACCTTGATATTGTACTTTATATTACTTTGCATAGTTTGCCTGTACTCCTTAAATGTTGTTTTGCTATGGACACTGGCTTCATTTCTTTGTTGTTGTTTCACTTTTACTTTTTTTTCTTTTATGCAAAAGAAATCAATCTATAGTGAAGAAAATTTAAAACATACAGGCAAACAGTGCATTAAAAATCATTTGTAATGCTGCCAGCTACAGAAAATACTGTCAACAGCTCTGACATCTTTTTTAGTTGTTTCTCTCTGAGTATACATAGCTATCATTTCTTATGGAACTCTTTTATAACTTATTTTTTCTCAGTTAACAATGTATCTTGAACAGCTGATGCTATTGAAATATATTGTGCAGTGTCATTTTTGGCATCTGTGTATTTTTTCATTCTATGAAATATCACATCATATTAAACTAATCTTTTTTTTAAATTCAAGTATAACATACAGTGTTAGTTTTGGGTGTACAATACAGTGATTCAAAATCCAATCTCCTTTCTTTTGATTTTTTTTGGTTGGTAGAATTTTTCATCATTATGAACATCTCTGTGGTAGCATTTCAGTAGGTAAATCCATTCTTGCCTTAGGAGAGATTCCTGGGAATAAAATTATTGGGTCAATGGGAGGCAATGGGAGCTATCCAGGAGGTTAATTGATGACTTGCATTACCATCTGCCCTACATGAAAGGATAGCATTGGCACTTTAGAATTTGGATTTATTTTACCTCATTTGCAGGGTCTTACTCATGGCCCCTAAAATTAGTTCTTCACAGGATTCTGATCCTATAAGGTTTCATTTCCTATTCTAGAGTCTCAAATGTGAGATCTAAAAACTTGTGTCTATAATGTTAGCTCCCAGTAGTCATGTTGTAGGAGTTTAAATACAAATCAACAGCCAAGCTAGTTGCTGTGGATATTTATGTGGGGGAGGAAGACATAGAAACGCATCCTTAGAAGCTGTGCCACGGTCTTAGTGATCTAAATATATAAAGAGTATGTCTAAGAAAGAGGTTGACCGGCTCAAGGTCACATCATGAGTCAGCAATGAAATCCCAAATAGGGCTTTCATCTCCTTAACCTTTTTTTTTAATAAATATTTTATTTATTTATTTGTCAGAGAGAGAGAGAGCACAAGCAGGCAGAGTGGCAGGCAGAGAGAGAGGGAGAAGCCAGCTCCTGGCCAAGCAAGGAGCCTGATGCGGGACTCGATCCCAAGACCTTGGGATCATGACCCGAGCCGAAGGCTGCTTAACCAACTGAGCCACGCAGGCATCCCTCTCCTTAACCTTTTAATCCCAGAATAAAGAGTACTTATGAATAGGTGAAGAGAAAGCATTTATAAACGAACCTATAAGATCACTTACAACTTGAAACGCTTAACAATTTCAGGAGAGTTAATAGAAAATTTCCACCTCAGGTAAGCAAATCTAAATTGCTAAAAGGTACTGACAGATTTTTAGAAAGTGAAGTATTAAATGACTGAAGTGAAGAGAGAGTAATGGTAGTTTAGGCAGATGGAAATGAACCTCAAGGGAGTGTGTGTGTGTGTGTGTGTGTGTGTGTGTGTGTGTGTGTGTGTGTGTGTGTGTGTGTTTGCAAGTGGTGGGGTTGGGGTGGGAGGGACACAGGATGAGGAAGAGTGATATATTGCCTGAGCCTACCATGGTGACTAAGGACAACACAACCAAAGGGCTCCCCAGGACATTAACCCTGGGGCAAAGGTAGAGGTCTTGGCCTTCATTATGAATGAACCATAGATCTTTCCTCCTCTGCCTGGTATGTGGATCTGCACTGTTATTTCAGAAACTGTGGCAGGGTCACTGCCAAGAGCTGTAGAGATACCTTCCAAATGTCCTCAGGAGTGGGACGCAGGTATCCTGATTCCCAGTCTACTGCTCATTCTACTATTCTTAGGAGATAGCAGTAATTTTTACCAGAATTTTCAGAGATATACAAAAGTTTCCGGGTAACTAAAGCTCAGACTCTGTATTGTGGGAGGGGTACACAAAATAAAAGATAAAGAAAACAAAAGAAAGTCTTGTTGCCTGAGAGTAGAGTTCATCCATCCAGCCCTGTCTTTATAAATGAGGAAGCTGAGGCTTGGTGATCTATTGGGTTGCAGGTAGTCAGGACACAGCAGCCCCAAGAACTCAGACATTCTGACACTCAGCTTGCTACAAAATGGTCTAGATACATCTTGTGATTCATTTGTTCTTTCTCATGATCATCTTCAAGGTTTTATTTCATGGTTCGTGAATTCAATATCACTAATATCAGCATGTATTAAGAATCTATTTGCATGTGGTGCTGTCCTCTAGAAAGCAAATAGAAAATGAAGCATCTGACACATAAGAATTTCCTAAGGAAGACAGATCTCATATAGACAGAAATGACACATAGACCAAACAAAGCAAATCTGTAAATTATACAATTTCGGCCATGCGATATGGTAAGTAAAAAGCCTCACAGCCCATTGCTTAAAAAGAAGACCTATTATCACTGGATAGCCTTAAACTGATAATGAATAAGAATCACCCTATGCCCTGTACGTGTTATACTGGAAAGAAAAAAAGAGTATATAACCTGGCATGCTTAGCATTGGTGCGCATGTAATGGTGCAGTTTCTTGGGTATGTTGTTGATTACTTTCTTCACTGATTTTTGTCTTAGGCATATCCTCTGATGGTCTGCAGAGACTGGAGAGACTAGAAGGGTCTGCTAAAGCAAGAAGGCTCTCAGGGAGTGCCTTCGTTTTTTTAGAAGATTTTATTTATTATTCGACAGAGAGAGATACAGTGAAAGAGGGAACACCAGCAGGGGGAGTGGGAGAGGGAGAAGCAGGCTTTCCCGCAGAGCAGGGAGCCGGATGCAGAGCTTGATCCCAGGACCCTGGGATCATGACCTGAGCCGAAGGCAGACATTTAACCACTGAGCCACCCAGGTGCCCCCAGGGAGTACCTTCTAAAACAAAAACATTATTCCTTTCCCAGAGAACCAGTGGTCATGTGGTTCTTAGTCATATTTTTATTAAGGCTTTTTTCCCCCTTTAGAAAGACCTTGAAGATGATAAAGGAACTTACAAAACCCTCAGACATTTCATCTATATAATGTGAACTGTGGTGAATGTGAAACTAGGGTATATTTTCTGTTGTCTCAAAGGCTAGTTAAAAACAAACCAAAGGTGACCCTGCTCTCTTCTACAGTAACAAATGCCTTTGGCCAGATGTCTTCATAAATGCCTGACCTAGTCATTCGTATCAGGGCCAGTATGAGTAGTAGTATTAGTAACAGTATTAGGGTAGTGTTAGTATTATTATCCTGAAACTATCATATATGTGATATGAGATAAAATGAATGAATAATTATGGGTTCTTCTATTCCATCACTCCTATTTCTTGAGGACCAGGATTCTTGGTGTGTGATGTAGTATAGAAGATGTTAGATGAAGCCACTGTAGTCATGTATTTGAATTAGAAATACCGGTTATAAACTCACAAGGTGTTTTATTTTTAAATATTCATATTTCTGTCTCTGTAAATAAAGAAACTTACAATGACTAATCCAGTGAGCATCCCTATTACCCAGATGGCAGCCTGAAAAAACTCTTCCCATTAACGGAAACCAAGGCTTTTTAGAAGAATGGCTAATTTTAAGTCTGGAAATATACAAGATGAGTGAGGGAGCTATTGAAAACAACTACAATAATCAACTTGAAGTCAAATTGAAGGGGATCCTACTGGCTAATGATGGACAGTTTGAGGTTCAATAAGATTAACCATTGTAATGGATCAAAATTCATCACATATGTCTAGTCAATGAGTACCTGATATTAAGTAAACCAAATGATTGCTTATCTTCTGATTTGACAGAAAAGCAGTTTGTTACCTTGAAAACTGGGTTAAGAATTAAGCATTTATCTTGACTTTCCTTTATGAATTGTATCATTGTGAATAAATAGTTGATAAAGAGAAGCATCTTCTAATAAAGTTATTCCAGCTATTAAACAAAAACAAAATGATAGGATGTCACCATTCTGCAATGCATTAGTAGATTTTGCTACAGAGCACCAACTACCAGAACAGTGGATATCATCGACTATCCAAAAAGAACAGAAATTGAACTGGAAACTAATTAAGCCTCAAGATTCAGCTGCCAGGAAGTAAGGAGGACAGAGGAACCAACATGGTGACTGCAATCAACAAATCCTAATTATAGGAAACTCTGCAGGTATAATGCCCCAGGATCCTCAACAGATAAATTATATGAAAAAGGAATATAGATGGAATCTGTATATTTAAAAAGACTTAAAGGTCATAGCAAGTGAAAAACTGGGCAAAAGGAAGTGATAGTGCATACTTTACTTGGGTAATAAAACCAGAAAGAGATGCAAGAAAGTGATTGCTCTGCAGGTCAGGATAGTGGTCACTTTTGCAGGGAAAGAGGGTTTTATGATGAGGAGGAGATACATGGCTGGAAAATTTTTGACCCAGATATTTGTTACAAGGATGTTTGTCTTATAATAATTTAGTAAGCTGTATATTTTGTGTGATTTCTGATATCTCTTTCATCCTGTAATATAAATGTAAGAAAACAGGGAAAAAAAAAACATGTTAAACAAGTCCACCACCTGATGCTGCCCTCGAGATTATCACAACATTGTCAGCAGTGGGTAAATAAAGTTGTGGAAAATCATATTCTGGGGCAAAGAGAATGTAAGTTTTGCTGTAGATACATCTGGATAGTGTCAGAGGTGGGCTATCTTTCAAGGTGCTGGGAGGTTTATTTTTTTATAGTTGTGCGTGTAGTTCCCCTTTCAGTGCTTGTCAGCCTAGCCAAATGACCCATATCTGGCTCGGTGTTTTTCAGAGGCTGATGCCAAGAACTCTGGCATCATAGCCACTGTGTGCTTAAGAAAGTGCGGATCTCTTGGTGCCGTCTCTCTTCAAAGGAGTAGCCCCAGAATCTACATTATTAACAAGAACATTGCACTATAAGAACCACCACTGACTTCTCGGTCCATTTCTACCTGAAATCATGTCTATAAAGATGTGGGAAGTATAGATCTTCTAAGCAATTTCCAAATGGGCAAGTTTAGAGTCAAGACCATAGCTGTGATTTTTGTTAGTGAATGCACTTAGATGTTGAACCTTTATCTAGCTGAGCCATGTAGAACACTGTGTGTGAGTGTGTCTTAGCAATAGCCCAGTTAGAAAACCATTTTCTCTGGGGTGCTGGGTGACTCAGTCGCTTAAGCAACTGCCTCTTGATAATGGCTCAGATCATGATCTCAGGGTCATGTTCTCAGAGTTGTGATGTCAAGTCCCACGTTGGGCTCTATGCTCAGCAGGGAGTCTGCTTGAGATTCTTTTCCTCTGCCCCTACCCCACTTGTGCTTGTGCTCTCTCTCTCAAATAAATACGTCTTTACAAGCAAAACAAAACAACCATTTTCTCCAAAGTGCAATAGCAATTGTCAATTTTCTTATCTTTTCACTCAGGGTTTTTTCCCCCTCATATAAGTGAGAGCCTGGGATGAGGAATTCAAAATGATATTTCAATTAATGAATCTTCTGAAGTTTTAAAGTGACAGTTCTAACAACAACAACAACAACAACAAAAACATCCAAATCATGAAAAGAACAATCCAGATTTGGATCTGGGCAGGTGTGGCCAGATAGAAGTCCCAGCTTGTCCTTTCTCAGTTGAAGGTAAAGTAGACTTTCAGAGTATGAAAGTGGAAGGGCGACGGCTTCCAAGTCTGTATTTAGCATCTTCATCCTCTCCTTTCTGTCATCGCCTTTACTTTCCCAAACCTGTATGCTTTTTCAGCATTAGCTCTACTAATCAAAACAACTGGCATCCAGTGGGAGCTGCTTTCTTTTGCCAATTGAGTGCCAATTAGTGTGGATGCACTTAAGGGAGGAACCTAAACTATTGCTTGCTTTATAGGGATTTAAATTTTATTTCTGAAAAACAGTATTTTATTCAATCGAATCTAATTCTACAAACATCCTTTGAACACTGGGCAAATGTGTGGCAATCTTAACAGTGTGGCATTATAGATACAGAGACAATTAAGGCCTGTTTCCTACATCCAGACAGGTACAGACTCATCAGGGAAGTGGATGAATTATAGCTAATGATAGCAGCAGAATCATTTGCACATAAATAATCTCATTTCAGACCTCACACTTTCTAAATTTTAGCAATTTAAAAGATAGCCATTATTTGTAGCCACAGAGTTCTTAAAACTTTGGAGAGAAGTATGTACTATGATGATCATAAAGAGTCTCAGCATCACTCCTAGCCTCCCATTACAGTCATATTCAATATGACAAGAAATTAGAACCATTAGGACAGTGTATTTTCTCAAGGAAGGAAAAAAGAGAGCAGTCTAATTTGGGGGAAATAAAATACCTTGTAATAGGAACATTTATGTGTCTTTTGGAGAAAGTACAGTTTTGAACATGAACTGCAGATGACATTAATACTTCGCACTAGGAAGTTTTTATATAAAGTTGCAAGTTTTAGTTCAAAGGGCTCACTTGTGAGTTTTTTTTTTTAACCAGGTAATTGTGATGTTCCCTTGATCTGTATTTTAAAATATAAAGCCCACTTATTAGGTAAGAATGGATTCTCAGCTTTTTCTAGTGAACACACACACACATATGGTGAGCATATGGGTAAAAGATACTTTAATCATTTATTTCTACAATTGCTAGTAAACAAAATGAGCAGTCATGATGACATGGTGTTTTACATTAAGATTAAAATATGTACAGAAAATTTAGTTTTCTTCTTACTGACTTTAGATCATGAAAACTTTTTTTTACAAATGTAATTTGTATTTTTCTAAATGTAATGGTATGCACTGGTTAAGCTGAGGGTTTGAGATTTTTGAAACTGTGATAGGAAAACAATGGAAGTGGAAGGAGGCCTGACTGTCCTTTAAAAAGTAGGCTTTAATTCACAGTTTCTTAGAAAAACCATTTGAATGTGTCCTGCAATTACACAAATAGAAGTCAAGAATGTTTTGCGAGAAACATTAAAATTTTTAGGAGAAGAAAAAGAGAGACATTATTTGGGGTTTTAGGAGAAATGACTGCCAATTATTGTTTTTTTTTTTCCCATGGAGAGGCAGCTTGTAGGTATTGGGGGGGAACTTTCTGTGTTTTCTTGTTTGGGGATTGCATGTGGGGAAGCAAGAAACAAAAAGAAGGGGAAGGTTTGTATTTATGGTTCTTCAGGAAACTGAGGTGCCAAGTATTGTTACAGTACCTAGGTGAGAGGCGCCTGGCCAGCTCAGTCGGTAGAGCATGTGACTCTTAGTACCAGGGCGAGGAAGTTGCAGGAAGGGTGGGTTTCCCTCCAAATACACACAGCCTGGAGATGGCCAGTTTGGGCCACTTTGGAAGAATGTTGATCCACGGATACTTGTCATTTCACAAGAAAACCTTCCGGATGTTTCGAGAATGGTTGAGAACAGGCATGGTGGCCTTAGAATGAGACAGCAAACAGATCCTCTCCCAGGGACAAGCAGCAGGAGCTGAAGCAATTAGAGCACTCACAGGAGGGGTGCCCTTATCTCTATCACATGGTGGTGAAAACGGAACATACTGGTTAAATACATAACAGTACAGTATCTGTCTAGAAAAAATAAGTTACAGCTGAAAAATATATAATAATCCTACAAAAAAAAAGAAAAAAGACAAGAAAAGACACCTCTCTCACATAAACACACAACTAAATTAAAAGAATAATGCCCAACCAGCTAGAGTTTATTTGTGAACACTCTCAGGTCAGTGTTTTTATGAACGGCCTCAGTAACCGTGGAAGATTCCTGTTTCAAAGACAGGTAGCAGCAGCTGCAATTTTGAGACCACAATGTGTCAGAGAGGTTGAGAGCGAAGTGGGTAGTTGGCAACATAATGTGTCCAGTGCATTTTATGCTGTGAGTGATTGTGAACACCACAGAGGCTACTGTGCTGTATAAGAATTAGGTAAAATGGAGAGCATCACTTTCCCACATGAACACAGTAATGTCTAAGGGATAAGTCTTGGCAACTTTGAAGATATGTTGTTAACCACTGCCATTTGCTTTAATTCACTTTGAGATGGGCTCCAGATTACCCTCATTTTCTTTTATAGTTGCCAGAAAATAATGTGGAAGTTGAAGCATCAGGGATAATGATAGTAGTGCCATGATCTTATGACTATGCTCTTGTTAATTTCCAAGAATCTGAAGGGAATATGTGACCCAAAACTAATTTTTATATGCATTTTACCAAGAGACTATAAACTGGTTTTCTTTTCTTATCTTTAAAATTATCATCCAGAAAAATTGACTTTTTTTTGATGTACAGTTTTACAAATTTTAACCCATGTGTAGATTTGTCTAATCATCTCCACACTCAGGATGCAGAAAAATTCCATCACCCCAAAAAACCTCCCTTGTGCTATCAGTCTATAGTCATGCTCTCCCCAACCCCAAATGCTTGGCAACCACTGATCTGTTGTTCATCACTATAGTTTTCTTTTGAGAATGTCATGTAAATGGAATTATATAGCATTTAACCTTTTGATACTGGCTTCTTTCACTTAGAATAATGCCTTTGAGATTTTAGAAATTGTTACATGTATTATTAGATTTCCCCCCCCATTTGTTGTGTATTATGTGGATGTACTATAGTTTGTTTATCAGTTTCCTCACTGAAGGACTTTTAGGTTTTGGTGATTATGAGTAGCTTCTTTTCATTTGTGAATGTTCCAAAGTTTTTATTTCTCTGAGGTAAACACTCAGGAGTGGGACTGCTGGGCCCCATGGTAAGCATATATCTAACTTCATAAGAAACTGCTAAGCTGTTTTCCAGAGTGACTCTACCATTTTGCATTCCATTAGCAGTGTAGGAGAGTTACAGTTGTTCTAGAACTTCTCAGCACTTAGTATTATTGCAAATTTTTTATTCTAGCCATTTTGATAGGTATATACAGGTATCTCATTGTAGTTGTAATTTGCATTTCTCTAATGGCTAATTAGGCTGAAAGTTTTTCATGTGCTTTTTTTTTTTTTAAGAATTTATTTTTTGACACACACAGAGAGAGAGAGGGAGGGAGTGAGCACAAGCAGGGGGAGCTGGGGAGGGAGAAGCAGGCCCTCTGCTGAGCAGGGAGCCCGATGGAACTTGATCCCAGGACCCAGGGATCATGACCTGAGCCCAAGGCAGACGGTTAACCGACTGAGCCACCCCAGTGCCCTTCATGTCCTTTTTTACCATCATTATACCCACTTAGGTAAAGTGTTTAAGTCTTTTGTCCGTTATATAATTAGATTAGTTGTTTTCTTACTGTTGAGTTTTGGAAATTCTATATACAGTAGTTCCTCTTTATCTGTGATCAATTGCAGTCTGGAAGCAGAGGATCCTCCTTCTGATGTATTGTCAAGAGGTCAATGTAGCCTGACTACATCACACTGCCTATGTCATTCACCTCACTTCATCTCATCACATAAGTGTCTTATCACCTCACATCATAGGAAAAAGAAGGGTGAGAGCCATACCATAATATATTTTGAGAAAGAGAGAGACCATATTCATATAACTTTTATTATAGTATGTTATTAAAATTGTTCTATTTTATTATTATTCATTTCTTACTGCATCTAATTTATAAATTCTATCAAAGGAATGTATGTACAGGAAAAAGCATTGTACGTATAGAGTTTGGTACTACCTGTTGTTTCAAACATCCACTGGGGTTCTTGGGATGTATCTCCCATAGATCAGAGGGAGCTACAATATTCTGGATATAAATCCTTTATTGGATATGTGATTTGCAAATGTTTTCCTGGTAACTTATCTTTTCCTTAAAAATATCTTTCACAGAGTTAAATTTTGATGAAATCAATTTTTTTTCTTTTGTGGGTTGTGTATAATACGCCATGACTAAGAAAAATCAGTACTAAACCCCAGGTCCACATTTAGGGAGACCAGATTGACACCTCCTACTCCCTGGAATGTTCCTCTCTACCTCATCATCCTGGTTGTCTCCTTTAAGACTCAAACTTTATTTCCTTAGGAAAGCTTTCTTGCCCCTTTCCTGTTTGCCTCCATGGGCACAGCCATTTTCTCCTCATTTGTGTGCTCTCTGTGAACACTTATCTTCCCAATTATGATTTCTGGTTACATGCCCCTTCCTACAGGGAGGGGACTCCACAAAGGGAGTGGAAGGGTCAAGGGCTGGCATTATTCAACTTTGTATCCCCAGTGCATGGATTAATACATGGTGGGTATGTACTAATATTCATATTCACTGAAAAAACAGAAATGACTAAGTTCTAAAGACATTATCCTTCTATCCTTAATAATTATGGTTTGTACCAGGAACAATTTGAGGATCTATAAAAAAATGTTATTGCTTGAAGAACATTTAAAAACTATCCTCAACTTAAAAGTTTATTATTCTTTGAGAAGTCTGTTGATTTTGTCATCTAAATAGGCTTGCTGGAGAACATCTTTTCTCAGAGGAAAAGACGTAAGGGAATGAATGAAATTCAAGTAGAATCATGGGAGATTTTAAGTAGCTAAAGTAATTGAAAGGGACTGATGACTTTGAAATGTAAAGCTAAATAAATCTATCTGCTAAAGTTAAGTTTTTGTTCATTGTCAGTATGTTAAAGTAAGTTCCATATCAAAATTCTTGAGTGTCCAACTTATTGATAGCCACTAACTATATGGAGAGGTGCTGGGAACCAGCCCTCTGGTTGCAGAGAACATTCATATACCAAAATATATATTCTGGGAATGAAGCTACATTTTGACGATGATGATGCAATCTTCATAATTATAGGAAAGAGCATTTGTCTCTGTATTCATAGGAAGTTAGATGTATTTCCTTTCATTCATTCATAACAGAATAGGACAACAAGGCCAACAGCAGGAGCACTTCTGAAGGACAACAGATTCTCTTGGTACCCTTGGCTACCCTTCTCTGGATCTGCCTTCCCCAACCTCTACACAGTCCCAGAGTCCTCTAGCTCTCTGTTTATAGAAGTGGCATACAAGGGATGAGAGCTGCCCTTAAGGACAATAGACTGAATTTGGAGTTTTAGGAGCAAGAGAGGTCTGGACCGTGGATCTGTCCATCATCACCTGGTCCCAGTTGAGGCATACTTGGGAATTAAGAGAGGAATCTGAAGGTCAGAGAAGAAAGGTCTGGTAGAGATAACAATGGGGAGAAGGGCTGAAATTGATAGGAATACTGACCAGAATTAGGTGTGAACAGGAGAAATGGGATAATTTCAGGCTAATATTATGAAAATGAATTTCCAGGAATAACTTGCTTTAAAGAAAATATACTGGTGGACCAAGCTATCTCTCCCCTTGATGCTGGAAAGGGTTTCATGCTATCACTCATACAATCTTCAACATCCTTATACCTTTCTTGATCTTTTTTCCTTTATAGACACTCAGATTTCTGCCTACTAACACTCTCTATAGAAACAGGAAAGAATCTGAAGTCAAACATTAAAATTTAGGGGGATTATTATTCATGATGAATTTTAGTCACTACATCAGCTTAAACAGTCATTGCTGTATTAAATTTAAAATCTCTAATTATATAGTATTAATGTTAGTGTTAATGTTCTCAGTAAGCAGATGGAAAGAGATATTTTTGCTTATATGTCTTTGCATTTCTTTTTCTTTCTTTTTTTCTATCTATCTATCTATCTATCTATCTATCTATCTATCTATCTATCTATTAATCTATCTTAATCTCCAGTCTTGAATCTGAAGGGATTGTTTCTTTTTGTATTCCTAAAAATCTGTGAATCTAAAGATACTAAATTTCTTTCTAGTAAGTAATACTGCACGCTCAAAAGTTTGTTATACACTGAGCAGTTCAAACATGTGAGTTTAGTCTTTTTCCAGTTGCTATCTACTGGAGTCACATGCGCAGTCAAGGCTTATACACGACAGTTGGGTTCTGGTTCAACCCTCCACCAACCCACCCCCTGGCCATCCTTCCGCTTCACCTTGTTAATCTAATGCCCACAGAGCCTCCCAGAGGTCCGATCTCTCAAAGCCTTTTAATTCCAAACAACTTCTGCTGGGAGGTAGCCATTCAGCAAATCTTTTTTAAAAGTCTCTAATAGATGACTGAATTAAAATAAACAGAATGTCCATAGTCTTCAGCTGCTTTCATATAAATGTACAACAAACTTAAGGTTCTAAGCCTCAGAAGCTTTAAACTGAAAATTCTTCAAATATTTGGTTCACATTTATACAGAGGGACTGAGAAAAGCAGATTTTTATGTTACTAAAAAGTATGTATAGATTCAGAATCACTCAGTTATTTCTCTAAACAAACCTCTCACTGGATATTCTAAATATAGTTCTATTTTGGGGGTATACACAGTTATGTGTGTGTGTATGTATATGTGTGTATATATACATATATATATATATGTATATGTATATATACGCACACATTCAACCTATACATACATGTGCAGTTCTTGTTCTACAGTTTGTGTGTGCATGTAATTTTGTCAAACCAGATACCTGGTAGCAGAGTAGAGGGCATAAACATAATTAAATAAATGAGTAGACCCCAGAAGGTTGCACCATGCCATCATTGTTTAGTTTCAGGATTTCAGCAGAGACTGCATGTGCACATTGCCAAAATACTCAATAGAGGGAGGTCAGCTCTTGTGGGGAGTTTCTTTCTCCTCAGGGCCCAGCTGCTTCTGTAGGAACAGGGCCAATTTATATTTCACAGATATGTCAGGAGGAGGGTGTGAAAACCTTAACTGGCACCACTGATGCTTTAGTGCCCCTGGATAGTTGCCTGGCCATCTTGACCCATGACCTGCTTTGACTAACTTCCTGCATTCATCGTGGAGGAGCCAAATTATGTGTGAGAAGAGTAATGGCATGTAGTTTTCATGGTGCCAAGATTGTATGTAACATTGTATGGGAGGTTGGGAATGGTGTGGTTGAGAAATGCCTGTTTGGGTATTCAGAACAGGTGGGAAAGAAGTTACCCAAACCTTTTCCTCTCCTAGGTGTATAATGTATTCTGCATCTGCAGGATCATAATAGGACCCCAGAGACAGATACTAACAAATCCAAATTTTGAAATCAAGAGTGTGAGGAAGTAGAGAACACTGCCAAGGGAGTGGTTGAAGTGATCATTGTAGATGCTGCGCTAGGAGCAGGGTGGTATGTCAGAAAAACAAGGCTGGTGGCCCAGTTGGGGTTGAAGAGCACTGGGGCATCTGGGTGGCTCTTTCGGGTTGAGTGTTTGCCTTCAGCTCAGGTCACGATCCCCGGGTCCTGGAATCGAGGCCTGTGTTGGGCTCCCTGCTCAGTGGGGAGTCTGCTTCTTCCTCTCCCTCTGTCATTGCCCCTGCTTATGATCTCTCTCTCTCTCTCTCTCTCTCTCTCTCTCTGTCAAATAAATAAATAAAATCTTAAAGAAAAAAAAAAGAGCACCTGTAGTGGAAGAATGAGAGTGAAAAAGTCAGACAAAGGGAGGTTGGTGGTATTGGGGACTTTCTCATATTGTTCCACAGGAGGAGTGATGACAAGGTTCCAAGCAGAGCTATGGCAGAGAGTTATCCCAGTGGAATAGGTATGAAAGTCTTAAGGGCTGTGGAGTAAAGGACATTTGAGTCTAGGGTATTGGTTGGTTCATCAGTGTGAATACTGGACTTAGCTAAGATAATGGTCTTCTCGGTATGGAGAGGAAAACTGAGCCACTGCAGTCTTCAGTGTGGAGGAGTGAAAGAGAAGAATAGTAGTGAAGAAGGAAGTCGGAAAGGCTTAGCAGACAGCAGGCACCTAGTGAAAACAAAGGGTGTTTGTATGAGGACCAAAGAAAAATGATCCAAAAGTGGTAAAGAAGCAGTGAGGCTTGCCTTTCCCCTATCAGCCCTCTGCTCCCCATATCTCAGTTGAGGGCTGGGAGAATGAGCACCCTTCACTGGGAGGGCAATGGGGGAAGCAGGATCCTTGGACAGGGTCAGGTTTGGGTAAGAGCAGGAGATAGATGTAGTGGTCTGTGAAAAATTTCAGTAGAGTGTTTGTTTGTTTTACAATGGAATGGAAATATTAGCCAGGAAAGTACAGAGAATTTGTAAGAGATCAGCAGTGGGAGGAAGAATGTTTCCTAAGGTAACACAGTACTACATAGAAATGAACATCCTAAGAGGGCTAAGGACACAGGACATTTGCTTTGGGGTGGTGGTCAAGGTATCAGGAATAAGAGGCATAGGGGATAAATGGAGGCGATGCTCCAAGCAGGCATCCATTGAGACCTAGGCAATATGGAATATTTGATGATAGCCACAGAGGCCTGCTGTCATGTGCCAAAGAGCAGCAGAGACTGGCCAATCCAGCTGTGAGTGGTTCCCATGTACTGCTTGATAAGGTAATGTGACTTTTGCTCCAAATCTCTTTGGATTGCATGTGCTCATGGGCTACATTTGTAAGAACTTTACCTAGTTAAGACTCCAACATCTCTTTAAACTTTTAATCTATATCAGATTATTATCACCAATTTATGTAGCTATCACCAATTAGTTCTTGGGTTTTAAGAAATAATATTGCAACATTTATTGGAATTGTACATTATTATTAAAAATTCAGCACAACTTTCCATCATTCTTCAATAGATTTTTTTTTGCCGACTGTTACATAGTGAATACAGATTACATTTTAGTTTTTCTTTTAGAAACAAGTAATTGAATTATATGAAATTGAAAGCCTATGTTTCCAGCACAGGATGGCTGTTTGGATACTCTTGATAGGACTCAGACCTCAAATGTTATCCTAAAATTTTAGCCTTAACAAAAAATCATTATAATAAAAGCTCCATTTTAAAAAAAATCACTGATGCATAACTAAAAATGAATCACTGAGTACTTTTAGCTGACATGTACATCCTTTTGATGCCTAATGGGCTCAAACTGTTCCAGTAAATATTACCATCGATGCTACCCCATTTCATGTTAGGGCCTCTGACAGCACAATGGGAATTTTGGAAATTGTAAGGATAAGTGACATATCAGACACCAAATCTGCCTACCTAATAGTATATGTGGAGAGATTGAAACTTTGATTTAGTAATGTTCCTGTTTACAATGTCCAAATCTTAAAAACTAAACTGTATTTTTGTCTTTCTTTGTCCTTGGGGTTTTTCTGGCTTTCTTTCTCAAAAGTAATTCTGTCAGACCTATAGATATGGAGAACAAATTGAAGGTTTCCAGAGGGAAAGGGGGAGGGAGGATGGGTCAAATGGGGGAAGGGGAGTGGGAGATACAGACTTCCAGTTAGGGGATGACTATTACATGGATGAAAGGCATAGCTTAGGGAAAATAGTCGATGATATTGCAGTAGCTCTGGATGGTGACAGATGGTACCTCCACTTGCAGTGAATGTAGCATAACGTTTAGAGAAGTTGAATCTCTATGCCGCATGCCTGAAACTAATGTAACGTTGTGTGTCAACTCTACTCCAATAAACGAGTGATTCTGATTACAAAGTGTGGGTTGAAATTTAAATATTCCTTATGAATTTAAATGTTAAACTCTGTTATTGTGGGAATGTGACAGTTGTCTCTTACACCAAAGACCCCACGGCTCACTGAGAATGGTTGGGAGTTCCCATGAAGCTCACATTCTAGCCCATCTTTCTTCCTGCTTGGGGTCTGGATGATGTCTCTATCCTGAAATATTGTGTGCTCAGAGGGCCTCACCACTAGCCCATAAAACTTCTGTTGGCTCCCTTGCCAGGATACCAAACAAACACAAAATAAAGAGAATAGAGTGGATTTGTGAGGTGACCTCTTACCTTGGCTAAACTTTCAAACTGAAATCATTAAATCTGAAAGAATAGTAGCATTTTTGTGGTTTAGAGAAAGATCAATTTACCTGTGTGCACTTAAGGGCCAGTGCCCAGGAATCCAGCCTGCCACTCTGCATCTGATCTAAAACAAAGGCAAGTTATCCAACATGTGGTTTACCTGATGTGTGAGCCCTGACAAGTGGTGCCAAGTGAAGGAGTGACTCCCCGCACCCCCCCGACCCCATCCCTAGAATAAGGCTAAGTAGTCTTCATATATTTTGCATTTCTTTCCTGCAGGACATTTGTGAAGATATTTCCGATCACGTGGAGCAAATCCATGCACTCCTCGAAACAGAATTCTCCCTGAAGCTGCTGTCCTACTCCGTCAACGTGATTGTGGACATCCACGCCGTGCAGCTCCTCTGGCACCAGCTCCGAGTCTCCGTGCTGGTTCTGCGGGAGCGGATTTTGCAGGGTCTGCAGGACGCCAATGGCAACTACACTAGACAGACGGACATTCTGCAGGCTTTCTCCGAAGACACAAATGAGGTGGGTATTTGAAGCCAAGTAATGCGTTATCAGGTGTGACCACTGGAGAGTGTTTTCAGTTCAGAGATGGGAGATAGGAATTCTTTGTAGGTAAATAACAGGTCCTTAGCGGGGCTCTGAATCTAAGTATAGTGACCGGAGGCTAGGGCATGTCTAATGTGAATAAAACTTTAGGCCAGAGTTAATTCACGCCTGATAGTTTGCCCATAGTGGTTGGTGCTACCTGGCTTCTTGTTCCCCATTCAGTTATTTGATAAATATTTATTGAGCACTTACTATGGCTAGGTACTAGGTGCTAAGAATGTCACAGTGATCAAAATGTGGTCTTTTCCTTCAAGGAGACTAGTACCCAATAAAGACAGAAGGACAGACATTAAGGGCAGATTGTGATGAGTCCAGTGACACCACTGGAAGACAGAGAAGGGACACCTAACTCAGACAGGAAAGCTTTTCCAGAAGAACTGAGTCCAACCTGGGACCTGAAAGAGAAGCAGGATTAGACTGGGTAACAGAGGTTCTAGGCAGAAGGAATAGCATCATCAAAGATCCAGAAGACAGACAATGACAGGTTTAGAGAGCTATAAACAACACTGGGGCCAAAAGTTGAAGGCACCATCAGGATTTGAACTAATAGGTAAGCAGAGGTCAAATTATGAAGATGAAAAGTCATATTAGAAGAACTGGACTTTATTTTAGGGACAACAGGGAGTTTGTTAGGGGATTTAACATGATTAAATTCATGCTTTGAAAAAATCATTCTGGATGCAATGAGTCATATGAGCTTCAAAATTTTACACATCCAATGTATTTGGATTTTTTGTACTCATATTAAGAGTAGTTTAAAGAGTCTGTTGTCACTTTTGATGTGTGGCTTAAGAATGAACACTGGAGGGGCTCCTGGGTGGCTCAGTCAATTAAGCATCTGACTCTTGATTTCAGCTCAGGTCATAATCTCGTTGTTCTGAGATTGACCTTTATGTCAGGCTCCACACTCATCAGGGAGCCTGCTTTCCCTCTTCCTCTCACTCTGCACCTCCCTCCCACCCCCACTTGCACTCTCTCTCCCTCTCATAAATAAATAAATAAATAAATAAATAAATAAATAAATAAATAAAATCTTAAAAGAAAAAGAATGAATACAATGAATTTGAATCCAAATGAACTCTACTAATCCCACATAAAATTGACATATATAGGAGCAAAGCATTTTACCAACGAAGCAAGAGCTGTGTGTGTGTGTGTGTGTGTGTATGTGTGTGTAGATAGCTAGATAGATATGGTATATAGAATCATAATGTGTGTGCATAATCTGTTGGCTCTTGACATCCACATTAGTGCCCTACCCTCGGTTTTGTGGAAAATATATATTGTAGAAGTTTATAAGACACTTATATAAATAAATAAGATTAAAAGGCCTTATAATGAGTGTTGCATAATTCAATATTAATTAATGTTTTGGTGGCTCCAACATTTTCAACAACACAAAACAAATCTATGCCTATTCTCATAAATGATTTATATTTGTTGATTATTGTTTTTATAATAATGATGTTCTTGCTGTAGCAGATTCCCCACAGGCCCTAGAAGTTCATGAGAATCAAAATCCACTGGGCTCACTTCTAGATTTATATTGTTTGTTTTCTTTCAGCTTTTCCTGTTACCGTGGCAGGGCGAGAGGTGATACAGACTTTGGCAGAGTCCTTTTTTAAATCACAGAATGAATATGTGGCTGTGTGTGTTAGTGCCCAGATGCCATCCCTCTGGTTGATCCTTAGAGAGGCCTTGACTGGGACCCTTGTCCTGGGAGACTACAGAGAATCCCAGGCTGTCTCACTCTGCCCTAAATGTGGTATTCATGAGGTATACACCAATAAGGTGGAGATGAGAATTGGGAAAGATTGATCTAAATTCTTAAGAGCTCCTTCTGTAGATATCTACCTGCCATCTCCAATCTATATATGTTTTTGTTGTTATTGTTCCTCCTTATGTGTCCTGCTGGCTCTGTCCAACATCCAGTTTTGATCGGTCATCAGATCTGCCCACTCTCTACTCCTAGAGTGGGGCATAAGAAATCATTGGATAAAACCAGTTCGTTTTACATATTTATTCATTAAATAAACATTTAATGATCACCCACTCTATGTTGTAGAGCAGGAGCTATAAAAATATGCTAGGGCTTATTCTTATCATCACTGTTGTTTTGTGGAATACATTCATCATGCACCAATTTGAACTTGTGTCATTCAAGAGATGGTAGCCCAGGTAACAGTGAAAAACCACTGAGGCTAATTGTCACTGGCCACTGCTTTATGTTTCGAGTTTACATTAAGTAGTGTCCATGACGGGTCTCACAATGTAGCTCAACAGTTATTTACAGATTTGATTGGAAATAATTTTGTACCTTTTCATATTTGAAATTCTTTAGTTCTATCCTAAATATGCAAGAATATGTTGTGTGAGGGGCAAAAGAACAATGGATTCTTAGCCATCTACTTTGTGGATATTTTTCTATGAATTTAAGCACTGTTTCCATTACCATCCTTCCTAAAGCTATGGGAACCTGATCCTATTTGTTTGTGCCTCTAGTATGACTCCATGAGAACATTTCAAAGACTGCTTGGTGTTGTTTGTTTCTGCCAGCTAGCACACTGGGAATGTGGAAAACAGGAAGGGAATTAGGATAAAATTCTAAGCTTCATCAGAACAAATTAAGCTATGAAAGATTTATAGAATGAAGAGGGAAATGGCATAAAACAGGCCGATAAACTGAAATAATAGATGTCCTTCTAGTGAAAGTGAATTCATTTTCTCTTTTTGTAAGTTAGTCGAGTTTCTGAACCACATTAAAGAATAAGGAAAGTTGAGAAAGTGGCACGTTCTCTCTCTTTCTGTCTTTGCAAAAACAAAATGCATAAGTTTAGTTCTTTTATTTAAATATGATGCAGAGCATATTTTGTAAGCAAATTAGCAAATATTTTGCTAAAACAAAACCAACTAAACAAATAAAAAAATAGGGCAAAGCTCAACATTGTGTGAAAAATGTACTGACATTTTTATATTTCAGACACTTTGATAAGCACTTTATATTTATTGTTTCATTTAGTAAGGAGAGTAAGAGATATTAAAAACAGTTCCATTTTATGGACGGAAAAACTGAATCTGAGAGAGGTTTAGTGACTACCTAAGGACATAAGTCTAGGAATAATTAAATAGAACAAGCAAAACCATCCCTTAATTGAGCTCTGTTGTAATAATAGTAATTTTTCCTCCTTCTTTCCTCTGCTCCTCCCTTCCCTCCTGCTTTCCTTTCTATCTCCCCTAAATGTGTATTGACTTCCTACTATATGTAAGGCACTAGGCATTCAAAGGCGAATAATACATCTTAGGAATTACCTTCATATTTTTGTTAGATCCTCAAAACAGTTCTAAGAGGTAGGAAGGGAAGGTGCTGTTATTCTTATTTCACAGATGATATTATTGTGTCCATCTTACAGGTAAAATGGCACAGGTAATGATAACTGTTAATAATATGAACACAAGAGCAAAAAGTGATTAAGAATTTACCATATGCCAGATGGTGTGGTAAGTAAGCACTTTACCCACATGATACTTATCGTCTCTGTGGGAATGCATTTGTCTTTCCAGAGCACGTACCCAAAGCACTTTGTGTGTTCTTCTACGAGCTCTTGTCATAGGTGCATTTATATCATGACAGAATACATGCTAGATTGGACCTGCATGAGTGTTGGTACCAGATTAGAATCATCTCTGTCTTCCATAGTACCTTACTTGTATCACTGTAAATAAAAATCTGATGAGTTGAATTGAATTAAATAATGCAGATAATCACTGCTTTAGGAATAGAAGAGGGAGATAAAATTTTAGGTTGGTGGACTAGGATTTGTCTTAGAAATTAATCATTTGACTTATAATTTTAGCCCATAGAAACTAGAGATTCTTAAAAATAATTACTATAGTATAAATAAAACATTAACATATTTTTGTGTATTTTCCCCTTGCCTATCAGAAGGTAAATTTTGCTTTGCTTTCCATTTCACTATCATTACTTGCTCCTCTCAGTCTATTGCTGCTCTCCAGAACATATTCAGAACCATAGAATCCCAACGTGGCAGTCCTAAAAGGAATCTGATCAAGAATCTAGTTCAGGTGATCTAAAGACTCAGGGGGGTTGTGGCGTTCTTGTGAGAGGTCTATGAATGTATATCTTAGTAGTTGAAGTGTAACAAACACCATGTAGTGAGATTAGGGGAGGAAAGGGTGGGGGCCATACAAAATTTTTTTGCTGCACCCATGATTAAAACAGTAAAATTCTATTTCCAACTCTCTTCTCAGTAGGAACACTTAGTCAGTGTACAAAACTGATCTTAAAGTAACAGTGGACACTGATAGAATTTTGGGGGCATTTTAATAGGGAGATCTTCAAGTCTCTAAATTATGAATATTATCTTATATTTGTTGGTGGCAAAATGTAGTGTTAAAAAAAGAAAGATCTAAGGAGACATTTGGAACTACCACTTCAGTTAACTTAATTATCGGTGAGCAACAAAGCAAAAATTTTGTGTCAAATTGGGGGAGGGGGGAAAAGTCCCCTTGATGTCTCAAAGAAGATTGAAGCCAGCAATAAAGTGAATAAATTGCCATCTCCATAAAACATAAGCTTCATCTGAGAAACCGCTTCATAGGATATTAAATCGAGGTATATTTGAGTTGAGACATTGCTAGGCAGCCATGACACAGCTAATGGCATTATACAATTAAATGTGATATTTCTGAAGTAAAAAAGGACTGCAAAAACAACGTGCCCTCTTCCCCACCTCTCTGCCCACCTGAGACTATTACTTACATGCCTTAGAAAACTGAGACAGTGGTCCAGAACAAAGCCATGGGGCTAAAAATATTAGTATTACTAAGCAATATTTTAAGAAATGAAATTCATTACTCATCTGCTCTGAGATACTTCAGAGGACTTTCTTTTTTAAAAATTGCCTCTGCATGCTGAAATCTAGAAAAAGCACTTTTGAAGAATGCTCTTAATAACAAACTGTGTTAAAAACAATGCCTGGGTAGTTGCTTTTCATTTGGTCCTTAGAATACGAAATGGTATACTGTGTGCTGTTCTTTGTTTTGTTTTTCAGGGAGGGATTTTTTTCCACATTAAAAATGCAGTCTTATTAAAAATAGTTACCCCTGAGTGACAGTCAGCCATGCACAGAAATAGTTGGCTTGGTTGGGAACAAGATGGGAGAGGGTTCCCTTTGGGGCACCAAGTGTTTTTGAGTACGGTATTTTCTTTTCCAAACAAAGGACTGGCTAGGGAAGGGATCTTCAAGGGAAGACGTAGGAAAACCTAGCCAAACCCTGTTATCTGAAATGTAGTCTCACACCATATATTCATGTAATATCTTTTATTGAGTACCAGTTATTTTCAAGCATAACAGAATTCCTGATTTTAGGGGTCTGTGACCATCGCAGTGGATACCAAATTCTTTCCCAAGGCTGTAGAAACAGGTAACTAACACTTGTAGGGGTCTGATTTTTACCTGAACTCTCAAATTTCTTTTTCTCTACCCATCGTAGAAACACTTGACTTAAAACCTCTTTCACCTTACTTAAGTAGCTGCAATGCTGTACTTTTATGACAAAAATGATAGAAAATAATGCAAATTTCAACTAGTTAGTAATTTATGTATTGATTTGGTTTTGTTTTTTGTTTTTCTTTTTTTACTATTATGCTCAGTTAGCCAACATATAATAGATCATTAGTTTTTGATGTAGTGTTCAGCGATTCATTAGTCGCGTATAACACCCAGTGCTCATCACAACATGTGGCCTCCTTAATGTCCTAGTTAGTAATTTAAATACCAACTTATGGGATAGGTTGGGAATTCAACCATCATTTGTAATACTTACTGTGTGAAGGAGTAAGTTCTGAATATTGGACAACCAAATTTAAAAATTAAAATAAATACAACCTGGTTTCAAATAAGAGTTTCCATATTACTCTCTTAAAGATTGCATAAAGTGTGACTTTTGTTTGGCTGGCTCATTCCATGGTGCTTTTGGCTTCTGACTTTATTATTTAAAGGGTTTGGTCCAGGTATGAAGCATAAAAGCCACACAATTCCATTTAGGTAATTTTTATTGAGATTGGCAGTTAATATTGGTTTCCTGTTTTTGTGCAGTATAATTTAGCATAGGGATACCTCTCATTTTGATGAAACTTGCCCCCTCAATATACTTGATTAGTAGAAGTAATAATATAATAAATGATAAGAGTAAACATTCATTGAGCACTTATTCACATGGCAGGCTTATGTCTTACATATATTATCTCCTTTAAGACTCACAATAGCTCTTGACATGGCTTATCATTTACTTTTTACAAATGAAGGAAATGAGGTTTAGTGACATCAGGCTACTGGCTTATGGTCACATGGCTAATTAGTGGTAGAGCCAGAATTTGACTCTGAAATTGGGCTTTTATTTTTTATTTTATTTTATTTTATTTTTTTTAAAGATCTTATTTATTTATTTGACAGAGAGAGAGATCACAAGTAGGCAGAGGCAGGCAGAGAGAGAGGGGGAAGCAGGCTCCCTGCCGAGCAGGGAGCCCGATATGGGCCTTGATCCCAGGACCCTGAGATCATGACCTGAGCTGAAGGCAGAGGCTTTAACCCACTGAGCCACCCAGGCGCCCTGAAATTGGGCTTTTAATTACTAGAGTCAACTAAAACTATATAATCAGAGCAAGAAATTACACGAAGGCATAGAGTTACATTCCAAAATGTCCTCATTCATGCATTCATTCACTTAGTCAACAGATACATCTGTGATTGCTTACTCTATGCACATCACCATGCTAAATGTTTACAAGTGTTCTGGTGAGTCAGCCATTTTCTTTGCGATTTATACTCCTGTGGTGTTTACAAACCAATGGGAGAAGCAAATTAATCAAATAATCACAATGGTATTTATTTACAGATTGTGGTAAATGCTTATAGGGAAAACAACATAATTTTATGAGAGCTTATAAGAAAAAAATTCTGACTTAGGTGGGAGTTTGGAATCTTGAAGAAGTGAAGCTTGATCTGAGGTCTGAGGGGTACATAAGAGTAAACCAGTTAAGGGATGTTGTAAATGGGAAGCTTTCTTGACAGAGGAGAAATAGCATGTGCAAAAGCCCTGATGCAGAAGGAATTCATTATGTTCAAAAACTGAAAGTAAAACATAGTGGCTGGGTGTAGGCAGGGAGGGGAGTATGGCTTGAGAAGGCCTCTACATGTCTGTTCTTGGAAGGGTTTGGGTTTTTAAACCAGCAGAGCAGTAGGAAGCTAATAAAGGACTTTAAGCATCATCTTTGCAATTTGTAAAGGGGCAGAGGGAGAAGGAGAGAGAGAATTCCAAGCAGACTCCCCGCTGAGCGTAGAGCCTGACACAGGGGTTGATCTCATGAGACACCCTGAGATTATGACCTGAGTCGAAACTAAGAGTTGGATGCTTACCTGACTGTGCCACCCAGGAGCTCCATAGTTACTCTTTACAATGTGGCAGTGTGGAGAACAAACTGGAGGAGGGGGTATGTCTGTTTAAAATAGTATCCAATGAAATCAGAGAAAATTACCATACAGAAGTCAGAGTGTGGACTGTGGGTCAGAAAGCCTCCATTTAAGGCCTCGTTTGGCCCCTAGATGTGAGGCCTTATGCTGGTTATGTACCTTCTTTTAGCTTGGGCTCGTCTTCTATAAAACAGGGACAATAGTATAGCCCCCAGAAGAAAGTTATTATAAGGATTAAATGAAAAAGTAATAGTCATAATCAACCATCTCCATTTATACATGAGGACACTGAAATTTAAAGAAGTTAAATGTGGCTTATTATTATTATTATTTATCTGGATATTGTGGTGTACCAGTGAGGGGAGTAGGAGATAAAGGCAAGATGAAGGTGTAAAGTGAGAAAATTTCCAAAAGCAAAATGCACAAATGAACAAAAACCCAGTTGGAAGTCCCAGAATGACCAGATCTTGGGATAACCTGGCTGAAAGAGTTCAGCAGCCACATGACTTCTGGCTTCACTTTGCTCACCCACTTTCTCCTCGAGGAGAAGAGAGGTCTGAGGATATAACGACCCTTCACTTTTCAGTTTCCTTCCTTCATCTCCTAAGAGGCTAGATCAGATCAGGCTGTCCTTAGCTGGTAGGCATAAAAGGATTCCTGGGCTCTTCTGTCTTAAGCAAATTACCAATCAAAAATCTCCCCATTTGTTGTGTGATATTAGAAACCACATCAGTGATGAGGGGTGCCTGGAAGGCTCAGTTGGTTAAGCAGCCACCTCTTGGTTTCAGCTGAGGTCATGATCTCGGAGTCCTGGGATCAAGCCCCACAACAGGCCCCATGCTCAGTGAGGGGTCAGCTTGAGGGTTCTCTCTCTCCCTCTGTCCCCTCCTCTCAAATAAATAAATCTTAAAAAAAGAAGCTACATTAGTGCTGACACAGAAGCCTTTATTATTATATAATTAAAGATTAAAAATTAAAAATACTTACTTGTAAAGCTATTTTTTTTAGCACGGGGGAGGGTTCAAATCAAACTGGCCTATCTTGAATTATAAATAACAAGGGAGGGAGGCAGTTGGTATGTAACATACACAAATGAGAGTAGGGGAGAAAAATGCATGCAGAGAGATGGGACAGGGACTAAGATGGTAAGTTTTGATATTCATTACTTTTCTCCAGTATTACCTGTGTTTATCTTCAAAAAGGTGGATATAAACAGAAGCTGGTCCTGAAATGTTTCTGTGACGTATGCAAATTCAGTAGTTCACCTTCCTGTGATTTGTGAATAAAAAGTTAACATGAAAGACTTAGTGTAATTAATGATACCATTTAAAATATTTATTGAGCATTTTCTATAAGCTAGCCACTGTGGTAGGTGTTGGAATGATAGCTATATGCAAAGCAGATGTTCATGGAGATTTTATTCTTATATTACTTTGTTACCAGAATTTTATTACTTAAGGCGTCACATAAGAAATGCTTATTAAATGAACTACAGGCTATTTTAAAATGGAAAGTTAAGTCAAGAATGGATATTTTTGGCTTAAACTTGACCGTTTCTATCAAGCCTGTATTCTCCAGATTAAAGAAAAATCCCAAAATATTTAAAACAGGATACTATATAAAGCAATATAATTAATTAATATGTTTTTCTGTATGTTAAACCGGAAGCAATTGAGACTGCTGCATTTTTGACCTTTACAGTGGCCTCTGCTGAGATTTCATTTGAACAGCAGTTGAGTGTAATTGATGTTGCATTTACTGAAACTATTGCCCTTGTCTGTTTCAGGGTCGGCTTGATTCTCTAACAGAAGTGGATGACTCAGGACAGTTAACTATCAAATGCTCTCAAAATTACTTATCTCTGGATTGTGGTATTACTGCTTTCGAACTGTCTGACTACAGTCCAAGTGAGGATTTGCTCGGTGGCCTAGGCGACATGACCTCCAGCCAGGTCAAAACGAAACCCTTCGACTCTTGGAGTTACAGTGAGATGGAAAAGGAGTTCCCCGAGCTCATACGAAGCGTTGGGTTACTCTCAGTGGCCACTGACCCCAACCCTTACAGCTGTGGCGAAGCGGTTAGTGAGGAGGCAGCTCAGGTGTCTCCTTCAGCAGATGACAAAGGTGGACGTGAGGAGGACTGTGCTTTGACAGTCGAGGAGCCACCAGGCTTAATGCCCAGAACATCATCTTCTGGGGAAGCTCTGACAGATGCCAGTCAGCCCCCTACGGAGGCTGTGAAGCCTGAAGCCAGTTCCTCCTCTCAACATGGGACAAAGAACCAACAGCCTCTGCCTTGTGAAAATGCAACTCCCAAGCGATCCATCCGAGACTGCTTTAACTACAATGAGGACTCTCCCACGCAGCCCACGTTGCCAAAAAGAGGGCTTTTCCTTAAAGAGGAAACTTTTAAGAATACCCTGAAAGGCAGTGATGGAAAGAAGCAGCTGGCTGCTCTCAAGCCTGAGATGAGCAGAAGCACCCCCTCTCTGGTGGATCCTCCTGACAGATCCAAGCTTTGTCTGGTGTTACAGTCTTCCTACCCCAGCAGCCCTTCTGCTGCCAGCCAGTCGTATGAGTGTTTGCACAAGGTAGGGGAAGGGAATCTTGAAAACACAGTCAAAAGTCACATCAAGGAAATATCCTCCAGCCTGGGAAGGCTTAATGACTGCCACAAAGAGAAAGCTCAACTTAAAGAGCCACACAAGGGCCCAGTAGAGGTGCCTCCGTGCCGAACACCAAAACGGGGAGCAGGTTCAGGCAAGCAAGCTGAAAGCACGAAGAGCTCAGTTGTGCCGAATGAAATTCCTTTAGGTACCCCTAAGGCTGCAGACGGGCCAGAAACAGATTCCATTTTGACATCTTCACTCGAGCCATGCCGTCAGAGGAGCTGGAATGCCAAATTGCCAGTGCAGTCAGAAACATCTAGTTCTCCGCCTTTTACTCAAAGTAGTGAATCCTCTGTTGGCTCAGACAACGTTGCATCTCCAGTACCCCTTCTTTCAAAAAACAAAAGCAAAAAAAGTTCCTCCTCCTCCCCAAGTCACGTCACCAGGAATGGTCAGGTGGTGGAGGCCTGGTATGGTTCTGACGAATACCTAGCATTGCCTTCTCACCTGAAGCAGACCGAAGTCTTAGCACTGAAGTTGGAGAACCTAACAAAGCTTCTGCCTCAGAAACCCAGAGGAGAAACAATCCAAAATATTGATGACTGGGAACTGTCTGAAATGAACTCAGATTCTGAGATCTATCCAACATACCATGTCAAGAAGAAGCACACAAGGCTAGGCAGAGTGTCTCCGAGCTCGTCCAGTGACATAGCCTCTTCCCTGGGGGAGAGCATGGAGTCTGGGCCCCTGAGTGACATTCTTTCTGACGAGGAGTTGTGCATGCCTCTCTCTGGTATGAAAAAATACATCGATGAGAAGTCAGAGAGAGCTGCATCCTCTGAGAAGAATGAGAGTCATTCTGCCACAAAGTCTGCTTTGATTCAGAAACTGATGCAAGATATTCAACACCAAGACAACTATGAAGCCATATGGGAAAAAATAGAGGTAAGGTAGTCTTCTTAATTTGCACAATTTCTTACCTGATCTTTGGAAGTAATGCTGGGAAAAGGTCAGTCCCTCCCCATCCTCACTATAAAAAGTGTTGCCATGTTTGATAAGCTGATTCCTCAAAGAAGAAAAGATAAAGCACAGTAGTCACTGCATTGTGGCAGGGTAGGTATCATTAGGAACTACCCTTGTCTGGGCATTAGCTTGATGTGCCCCTGCTTGGTGTAGGAGTCTCTGTTGTTATTGCTCACACCTAACCTGGCTCCTGATGAATGGTGGCCCCTTTGAGTGGAATGTACAATATGGTAGAATAGTAGCCACGAAACACACCAGTACCTCAGGAGTACGTGAATGGAATGTTGTAGTTATCCTCACTGATTTTTGATTTGTTTGTTCTAACTCCAGAAGAGCTTACCATTCCCAGTCTTAACTCCCTGTAGAAATGGACCAGATGTTTCTAATTTTGGGGGTGATCTTTGTTTTCCTTGGTGTTTCTTCTTTTTGAGGCCCCTGGCTAATAACCATGCTTCCTATACTGTGTACTGCCCATGGGCTCTGAGATGGGGAGTTGATATTTGGGGTAAATCTGTACTTTTATTTATTTATTTATTTATTTATTTATTTATTTATTTATTTATTTATTAAGATTTTATTTATTTATTTGACAGAGAGAGAGAGAGAGATTACAAGTAGGCAGAGAGGCAGGCAGAGAGAGAGGAAGAAGCAGGCTCCCTGCCGAGCAGGGAGCCCAATGGAGGGCTCGATCCCAGGACCATGATATCATGACCTGAGCCGAAGGCAGAGGCTTTAACCCACTGAGCCACCCAGGCGCCCCTTTATTTATTTTTTTGAGAGAATGAGAGTGGGGGGGAATGGGGTGGGGGGCAGGGAGGAGGGGTACAAGGAGAGGGAGAGAGAGAATCTTAAGCAGGCTCCACATTCAGTGTAGAGCCCAATGCGGGGCTCTGATCATTACCTAGATCAAGAGTCAGTTTGCTTAAGTGAGTGAGCCACCCAGGTGCCCCAAATCTCTACTTGTAGAATGGATTATTTGATGAAATCTTTGAGGAGGGATGTCAAAATTCTTGGGACTGAGTTCCACAATTTAAGCTGTGATTTTAAGACACTAGATTAAGTATAGTACAAATGGACAGGCTAACCTGAAGGAAGAAAATGAATGTGTGTAAAACCAAGGAAAAGTTAATGGCAATATGTAATAGTAACATACATTAATGATTATTTTTGCTAAGAATTTATGTATCCAATTCTCACAACAACCCTAATATTAACCCCACTGTATGAATAAGGAGACTGAGCCTGAGAGAGACCAGGCAGCCCACTCTAGAGCCCAGATCATTAACTAAATATTCCCATGTCTCAGTAAGGAAATGATCAATATATACTGCATGTAAATACTGTAGTATTGGGGGGGAAAAATTATGTCAGTGGAGCCAGGATTTGGCTGGGAAGTTCCTGTGAAGGGCCAAGCCTTCAGTAGAGTTTTGAAGGGAATGCCAGGGTGAAGACAGACGGAAGGGCAGTGGGTATTTCAGGTAGGAGGAGTATAAACCAAAACACAGGGGGGGTCTGGGAATGCGCATGTTCGTGGGGGGTGGGGCTTCAGAGAGCTGTCCTGACTGGAAGGTCTGAGAACGGAGCAGCGAAAGTTCCTATACATGTAAGCAACCTGGTTGCTCCAAGGCCCTGAAGACCAGTACGAGGCAGTTAGAATGTGTTCACCCGGCACCTGCGGCAGCTTCTCTGCAAGTGACTGAGGGGAGTAATAAAACGCACGATAACTAATACTCCTTGGGCACTAATTCTGTGCTTGGCTCTGCGATAAGAGCTTCACATGCCTTATTCTATTTAAGTCCTGGGGGAGGCAGGACTTTTTCAGATGAAGAGGCGAAGGCAAAACAGGGTTAGAAAACCTGCTTTAGGCCTCCCATATGGTAATTACAGAGTAAGTGTTTGCACTCAGAGCCAGCACACTGAAAGCAGTGTAGGTCATGGCCTCTGGTATCCGTTCTGGAAGATTTAGTTGACAGTAACAGGAAGGAGGTCATGGCAGTTGTGGTGGTGACCAGGGCAGAGGTAACTGGCCTGTGGCAGCCAGTCTAAGGGACTGCTATGATGTGGGACAGGCACGGGTGGGGAGGACTGTTGAAGGAAGCAGGATCTAGAAAACTGGGTCTAAGCCTTGCTCAGTCCTTAAAACCTGGAGAGACCCATGGCTGATCATGTTTCATCCTGGGCCTTGTTTCTTCTTTTGTAAATAAAGATGTTTTAAGCAGATCACCGCCACAATACCAGCTTCCAATGGTAGTGTGTTTTGTTTCCATTATTCTGCAAGGATGAAGCCAAGTGTCCAACCTCTGAGGACTGGTGTATCTTTTAAGAGAAGAAAGCATTTGGATGGGTAGCTGGCTTGAGGTAGAAGTGAGGCAGGCAGGTAACTTAAAAAATCGATACATTGATATTGATTATGTGATAAAACTGTTAAGAGGAAGTATCTTGTAGGCAATTGGAAATACCATCCTGGACTTGGGATATGAAGTAAAGGCTAAACAAAGATGAAGCCCCTTGGTCAGTCCAGCCTCCCTTTATCACTTCAGTGGGGCAGCTGCCTACCCCCGGGTCAGTTGACCTTGGTATCACACTCTAGCTGTTATCTACCTGTAGTGACCCAGAGAACCTATTCTACCTGCAAATATAACATAATAAGAGAAGGTGTTATGTAACATCTTCTTTGCATCAGGCATCTACCAGGCATTTTACCTGCAGTAATTTTCTCATAGGATTCTCAAACAACCCTACAAGGTAGGTTTTATTATCCAAAATGGACCACTTCTCTCCCCCCTCCAGTGTTCCCATTGTGGTGCTAGCCTCCTAACTAGTCTCACTGGTCCAATCCTATTCCTATTACAGTCTATTTCTAACACAGCAGCCAGAATGATCCTTTTGAAACATAAATCAGATCATATCACCCTTCTGCTCAAAACCCTGCAACAGCTCCTGTTGCATTCAGAGGCCCTACATAGACTGTTTCTTTGATTTCCTCTCTGACCTGATTTCTACCTGCTCTTCCTCATGCTCACTTCACCGCATTCCCACTGGCCTCTGCTGTTCCTAGAACAAGCTGGGCAGTCCATGCCTTTAGGATCTTTGTCAATTCCCTCTGCCTTCACTCTTTCCATCAGATGCTCTCATTTCTAATTTTTTTAAAACCTCTTCTGAGCTTGCTGGAATATTAACTTCTTAGGGAATCCTACTCTGACCACCCTTTTAAAGGTATAACCTACAGGGTCCCTGGGTGGCTCAGTCATTTGGATGTCTGCCCCTTGGTTTCTGCTCAGGTCACCATCTCAGGGTTGTAAGATCAGTATTCTCTCTCTCTCTCCCTGCCTCCCCCATCTCTCTAAAATAAATAAATATAACTTTAAAAAATTAAAGGGTATAACCTGAACCCTTTTAATTTTTTCTGTAGCTCTCACTGTATTCTGTCATTTTATGTAATTCTGTTTGGTATGTTTATTTTAGTATGTTTACTGTTTTCCCCTGCTTGAATGGAAGCTCTGTGAGGGAAGGAATATTCATCTGTCTAGTTTGCTAATGAATTTAATGTACCTCTAACAGTGCCTGGCACATACTAAGTGCTCAGTAAAGACTGTTGAATGAATGAATGAATCCCCGTTTTAAAGTGGATGAAACTGAGTGCAGAGAAATGAAATCACTTTTCCTAGACTGTCCAGCTAATAAGTCATGTGCTTCATGTGCTTTACCCTTCCCACTAGATAAAGTCTTGAGAATAGACAAATTCCCTGAGAGAATGAGGATAGATGGAGGAAAGAAGAGGGGTGGGAACTGAGACTCAAGTTGTAGCCCAGTTATGAGGAAGGAGTAAGGAAGAGGTCCACTCAGCAGAGAGGATTCTTGGGTGCTAAGTAAATGGGGGGAGAAGGGATGTAAGATGGATGTTAGCTTTGTTCTCTGCAAAGGGGAGATGGAGGAGAATAAGCACAAAGAAAAAGAAGCAACCTTAGATTTGGTTGAGACAGTCATTGAGGGCCTTAGAGAAAAATGGACTCAAAGAGTGGGGGTAGAAGCTGGATTGTAGATGATTAAGAAGTGAGGTAATCATTCATAGCTCAAGGAATTGGAAATTAAAGCTTATGAAGGCAGAAAGAAAAGACTCAATAGCAAAAGGCTGGGAAGAGGTGGCTGGGAAGAATGTATACATATGGCACACGCTGAGACAAGGAGGGAGGGACTGTGGAACTCCATGGGAAGAATGTTGGTCTAATATGAAAAAGCTATAAAATACTGAAGAGTACATCCTGCTTCTGTTTCCACCCCTACCAAATGGAGAGTGGTGTGTTTCCTCCTCCCTTCGTGTACCAAGTTCTCTCGTCTTCTCTCTGAGTCACACAGAATACAGGGTAGAAGGCATGTGAAAGCCCACTATGACATTTGGGACTCTATGGGGCTCTGATAGAATCCCTGAGATAACACTTGAGTGACAAGTGTCTTAGACACCTTTTAGGTTCCCATGATTCCCCTCCCCTCACACTTGAGGCTTTCTTATAGTGAGCTGGTTTTGTGAATGTGAAAGACTTCTTTTTAATTTTTTTAATTCTGTAGGAGAATTAATTTTTTTGAATACATAATGTATTCACATGGCTTAAAAACATAGTATGTTTAAAAACATCCAGGGGCACCTGGGTGGCTCAATCAGCTAAGCCTCTGCTTCTGGTTCAGGTCATGATCCCAGGGTCCTGGGTTCGAATCCCTGCTTCTCCCTCTGCCTATGCTGCTCCCCCTGCTTGTGCACTCTCACTGTCTCCTATCAAATAAATAAATATTTAAAATATAGATTTATTAATTTTGGGGAGAAAGAGAGCACATGTGCGAGCTTTGGGGGTGGGGCACAGAGGGAGAGGGAGACTCTCTCTCTCTTCCTTATTCCCCATCTTGGGCTCCCACCACATTGACAGTGATCTCTGTTGTTTTAGTTTATATATCCTGTAAAAAGTTCTTTATACATATGTAAGCAAATGCAAATGTATTTATTAAGCAATATTTTTAAACCAGAGAAACAAGTCACAGCCTATTCTCCACAAATAAAAATTCCTCCATTAACCCTGTGAGTTCCTAAGAGATGTCCCTTTCCCAATGTCTCGGTAGGAGTTAAGGGGATTTTGCTCAATATGATTGATTTTCCCAGAACCTATTGTGTGAGTGAAGTAATTGAACATCTCAGGTCTGAGTGTTCACCTCCAATGGGAGCTTCTCAAGGCCTAAAATTAAAAGTTAAAAAATTAGTCAAACCATTGAACTAGATCCATTTGTTATGGAACATTCAAGAAATGGAGTAAAAGCAATGAAGAGAAAGGAGGAGAGGGCATGTCTGGAACAAATGAAATCAAACAGAATGATGAGAGATTAACTCAGTGGGTGGGTCTTATGTGGTGTAAGTAATAGGGATTGGCAAACTATAACTTGCCGAGTGCCTGATTTTTAAAATAACATTTTCTTGGAACACAGCTGTATTCATCATCAATGGCTGCTTTTGGGCTCCAATGACAGAATCGAGTCATTGTGACAGAGATTGATGGCTTACAAAGCCTAAAATATTTATTATCTGTTACAGAAAAAATTTGCTGACCCCTGCTCTAGAGTAAGGAAGAAGGAAGGGAAATGATTTCCCATCAGCATCTACTATGGGTCAGATTTTGATATAGGTTCTTTCATTTAATTCATATGACATCCCTATGGAAGAGCTATTGATCTTGTTTTACTCATGACAGATCTGAGGCTAAATTGCTAACAACTTGCCCAGGGTCACACTGCTGCTAGTGTAAGAGCTGGAATTCCAACCGAGATGCCTGAATTGACTTGGTTTCCTCCTAAAGATATATTTCAATGCCAGGGACGTTAGACAGTAATCACATATGCGGTCAAACCTATTTAGGAAACCTACAAACCATTACTAGATTAGTAAATGAATAATGCGACTTCTTCCTCACGACCTGAATAGAAATGAACTGCCTAGTGAGTAGCCACTTGTCCAAGGTGAATAATTATTGATGTCAGATTAACAGCTGTATGATTCCTAGGGGATCTAGCAGAATGCAGTGCAGCCTGGTGCTACCCCAGGGAAGCATCTCAGGAGATCTGTCCTTTGGGATATAGTGCAGTGTCTACTTCTCACGTCACAGGCTTCCTGCTCACATAAGTTCTCAAAGCTGATCCTGGAAGACATTGCTCCATTAGGTTGGACTCATTGGTACCAGGCTGATGGCTACGTGACATAGCTGATCCCTTTTCTCTCCAGCAACCGGTGTCTTCAAATACCAGATTATGGCATCCCTACCATAGTTCAGTGACTCAACTATTGTGAGCATTCTATCTTTGGGACATCTCTACCCTGATTTTAAAAACTTCTTTGGTACCAGATGAGGATGTCTTTGCACAGAAGTTATTTCAGGTTCAGTGCAGCAAATACTTAGCTGAGTGCTTGCTCTTTATAACTAGGCTACGTAAAATCACAGTCAAGTCTGTGAGCAGCACAAAGGCGGCCACCAGTGATACTGGGAACTGGTTGGTAACATCACCAGTAATGTGAATGTAGAAGAGATTTGGTCCTGGGATTACCTTGGCACTGATTTCTTTTTCCAAGACGTAAAATGTGTCCAGATAGAAACTGTCCTATCTTTTGCCCTCATTTTGACTGTCTGTTGACACACCAGTGATACTGATGATGGCAATCATTAAAGAAATAGCATGTTGTCCTGAGTTCTCCTCTTTTCTTTTTTTCATTGTGATAAAAAGCACATAGTGCAAAATTTGCCATTTTAACTGTTTTTAAGTGTACAATTCATTCGTGCTAAGTATATTCACATTGTTGGGGGTGCCTGGGTGGCTCAGTTGGTTAAGTATCCGACTCCGACTCTTGATTTCAGCTCAGGTTGTGATCTCAGAGTTGTGAGATCAAGCCCTGCATCGGTCTCCACACTGGGCAAGGAGCCTGCTTAAGACTTTTTCTCTCCCTCTGGCTCTCCCACACCCTACTTGTGCGCACGTGCTCTCCCTCTCTCTCAAAAAAGTATGTTCACATTGTTGTGAAACAGATCTCCCGAACCTTTCCAATCTGAAACTTTGTACACGCGAAGCAGAAACTTCCCTTTCCTCCTTCTCCCCGTCCTGGTAACCACCAATCTACTCTCTGTTTCTATGAATTTGACTACTTTAGGTACCTCATGTGAGTAGAATTATACAGTATTTGTTTTTTTTGTGACTGGTTTATTTCACATAGCGTAATGTCCTCAAGATTTGTCCATGTTGTAGCATGTGACAGGATCTCCTTCCTTTTTAAGGCTGAATAATAATCCATTGTGTGTCTATACTATATTTTGTTTTTCCATTCATCTGTGCATGGATATTTGGCTTGCTTCCACCTCTTGGCTATTGTGAATAGCCCTGTTATGAACATGGGCGTGCATATATCTCTTTGAAACTTTTGAAACTCAGCTCTCAATTGTTTTGCGTATATATCCGGAAATGAGATTGCTGGGTCAGGTGGTAGTTCTATTTTTTTTTTAAGTTTATTTATTTATTTTTTTAAAGATTTTATTTCTTTGACAGAGAGAGAGAGAGATCACAAGTAGGCAGAGAGACAGAGAGAGAGAGGAGGAAGCAGGCTCCCTGCCGAGCAGAGAGCTGGATATGGGCCTCAATCCCAGGACCCTGAGATCATGACCTGAGCCGAAAGCAGAGGCTTTAACCCACTGAGCCACCCAGGCGCCCGGTAGTTCTATTTTTAATGTTTTGAGGAACCTCCATACCATTTCCCATAGCAGTTGTTCCATTTATAATCACACCAGTGGTGTACAAGAGTTCCAATTTCTCCACATCCTTGTTGACATTTTTTTTTAAATAGTAGCCATCCTAATGGGTGTCAGATAATATCTTATTGTGGTTTTGGTATATAATTCTCTGATGATTAGTAATGTTGAGGCATCTTTTTATTTGTTGGCCATTTGTATATCATCTCTGGAGGAATATCTATTCAAGTTCTTCATCCATTTTTAATTGGGCTATTTGATGTTTTGTTTTTTAGCTATAGGAGTTCTTTGTATATTCTGGATAATAACCGTTTATCATATATATGATTTGGAAAGATTTTCTCCCATTCTGTAGGTTGCTTTTCCACTCTCTTGAATGGTTCCTTTGATGCACAAAAGTTTTCAAATATGATGTAGTCCTGTTTATCTATTTTTGCTTTTGTTTCCCGTGCTTTTGGTGTTATATCTAAGAAATCATTGCCAAGTTCAATGTCATGAAGATTTTCCTCTATGTTTTTGTAGGAGTTTTATCATTTTAGGTCTTTGAGTTCTCCTTTATTTTATCTCCATGTGATTACCTCTCATCTTTTAAGGATCTCACCCCAGGGTTTCTTGTAAGACAGGACATAGCTTCATAGCTAGAGCCAAGTCATCTTCTGGGATTTGTCCTTTAACAAAAACAAAACAAAACAAAACAAAACAAAACAAAAACCCAAAGAATCAAAAAAGTACTTGGAGTCATTCTTTTTAAAAAGTCTCATCCGGGTATTATTTATTTGATTTGAGATTTGAGTAAGTCTCATTTGAAATACAGTTTTGTCTTTCTTTATTCATCTCCAGAGTAACTTACCATCAACTATATAGTCAAGGTCTGCCGTAAATTCAATTCTTACTCACTTTTGATATTTCTTTTATAGTGCCCATGTACCAGTGCTCCTAGAGTTGGTAGAGTAGTAGTTTGCCCTTAGGTGTTGATAATGATCTCCTAAGAGCATTTCATCAGATAGGAAGCATTTAAGGTTATTGGACTCCACTGTTTTTCACTGTTATTTCATTTTGTATGTGCCTCTCCCTTATGGTAGCTTTTTCCTTCAGTTGCTAGTCTTCCTCTTGTCCCCAATTTCCTTCTTTTCCTTACATCTTCTCTCCTGTTCCTTTTTCTTTAGTTTTTTCTGGACCAGATAGTTTTCACTTTCTGGCTCTATTTTCCCTTTTTCTTTCCCCAAGAGTATCTTCTACTTTCTCCTTCTAATATTGTCCTAGACATTCTCAGGTTCCAAATATGAGAGCACTATGCGTTGACTCTTCACCACCATTCACGCTTGAATTTGTTCCCTTTAGTGCACTGCTTAGTCTTAGAGTTGAGGAATTGTTTATGTGCAAGAATAAAGAAAGTGAGAATTTAGTTTAAATATTAAGGAAAACCAAATTCTTAAAGAATTGGGCAGACTCGGCTTTGTAATTAAAATTGGGAGATTCAGAAGTCCAAAGGATCACAAATTGAACATGTGTTCATAGTACAGATGATTATTCGACAAAAGGTTAATATAATAGGATGGTGTAGGAACTCTTTATAGTCTTTTTTATTTATACCATGCACAATCTAAATTTTTGTCTTAGATACTGGACTTAGAGTTTTAGAGAGCTGTGACAATAATTCAAGGCTCCACGCTTATTACATAAGCCAAGGTTGAGGGCAGGAATATTTAAGGGATATCTGGGAAAGAGTAAAGAGAGATGTTTGGTGTTTTGGGGTAAATGCTAAACTGCTATAAATAACGAGACCCCAAAATATAATAAGATGGAAGAAAAAAGTTGGTTTTTTTTGTTTTTTGTTTTTTAAACAACAGGTAGGTAGACAGCCCAGGAAAGAAGCCATCTAGGGACCCAGGAACCTTTTCAGTATTGCTCCTCTGTGGCTCACCCATTCTGTCAGCATTCTAGCTCACCAGAGAAGGGACGTGGAGAGCAGCCAGCTTCTCACAGATCTGACCTGGAAGTTGCACATACTAACTGCGAAGGAGTTTGGGATATGAGCTTCTAGACTAGAAACATTGGGAGGCAGACGTCTGCTTAGAATAGTTTGTTGTAGGGCCAAAGTATGATGGACTTTGAATTCCAAGCGTTTGCATGGTACAAACACAAAATAAATACCTGCCCAATGAATCCGTGAATAAAAGAATGAGTGAGCGAGGGAGGGAATGAACATATTGTTCTATTTGAGCTTTATCCCCTAGACCAGGAGCTACAAACTAAAATGCCTCTAAGAGTTCAGACAGCTCACATAAATGAGTCACTCAGCCAGGGGCAAATGGGGAGAGGTGGGATCCGAACAACTGGGGCGGGGGGCGGGGGGTAAATGCCGTGTCTAAAGGCAAGCGATGGTTGTGCTATAATGTGGACCCTGTGTGGCAAGATCTTACAAGTCTTACAAAAGTAGGAAATCTGGGTTTTATGTAACATCTCCCAATTTTTAAAATGTTGGGTCTGAACAATCTTAAAACAGGCCAAGTAAAACACGTATGTAGGACAGACTTGGCCTTCAAGTCACTGATTTGCAATCTTTGTAAAAATGAGAAACTCTTAAAATTTTTTGGCCCAGAGAGTTGGTATGGTTTAAGAAGGTTAATCTGATTGTGGTGCATTTGCCTATCATTACTGGAGAGATTTGAAAAAAAATCCCAACCTCAGGCTCCACCCCAGACTAACTAAATCAGGATCTCAACAGGCCAGTAATTTTAAGAGCTCCTCAAACAATTACAATGTGCAGTCAAGGTTGGGAGCTAGTGCTCTAAGGCTAATTTGGAAGGTTATTGCGAATAGCCTGGACGTATAAAAGGATCTGAACTGCAGGTTTGGAAGCCAGTTGAGGAAATAAAGAGACAGAGGTGGGAGATGTTATAAAGGACAAGTCAGTGGGAATGTTTGGCTTTTTAAAAATAAGGGAGTGGAGGAAAGGGATCAAAAGAGTTGAAATTTCAAACTGAGTTTGGGGGCTGAGAGTTGAAAAGGAGTTTAACAAGTGGTCCCAAGGGACATAAGAAATTAATATACACAGTGGGTGAATAGGGCAAAGGTAAATGTTATCTTTTATGCAAACTCTGCTGCCCAAATCCAAATTAAATGAACATAACATCATTAAAAATCAAGCTACACTTTTTTAAGAATAATCTTTTGTGTATATTTTGTTTGTCGCAATGCCAGGAAAAACCTGAGTTAACATTGCTAATGGATTCTTTGAGACACTATGCCAAGGTCATTGCTCAAGGTTGGTAGAAAAGAACTGTGGGGATGCAGCGCAAATTCCTTCCTGGTTCATACATTAGGAATGTTTCAGTCCTGCGTCATTTTGGTTTCTGCAGAGCCTTAAACGGGTCTTGAGGCTTTATCACGATGATTTAGCGCCACCGTGAGGCTACATCCAGTCACTGCATCTAGTGTTTGGCCTCTGAAATACGTAAGGAAGAGGTGCAGTTTTTTGGTTTATAGTTTCACACATTAAACGAGACTAGTTCTTTGTTATTTTCTTAGTATGGAAAGGTTATGATTAAATAATATCTTGTTGTATCAAGATAATGAAAGTGCCTAACTACATCTGGCAGAAAGTATTTCTGTGATGATGAAAATCAAGAGTGTTGCATTTTTTTTAATTCAACTAAAAAAATTATCAGAATATTAGTGAATTCTTCTTTATCCTTAAGCCTAAAGTCATGTCCCTGGATTGCTTTGGAAAGGTAACAATTAACAAGACAACACAAAATCTTGATATTTATGGCCTCCTTACAAATGTTTAGGCAAGGTACTAAGTGGTTTATTCATTCAACACAACATTGCATGTTAATTCTCAAGAAAAAAAATCCATCTTTGAAACAGACGCTCTTATATTGTATCCCCATTTTATCAGTGAGGACAGAGAGGCATAAATAAGTTGGTCACTTACTCAAGGGTATAGTGCTTGAAGGCAGGAAGTTTGGGTTCAGTTCACAACCCCCCACCTTTTTAATTATGAAAATTTGGATAAGTCTTTAAAAGTTTAGTGTTTAAGTCTCTTAATCTTTAAAATGGAATATTAATTAATTATCATGCTGTTACATAGATTATTATGTGGAATTCCAAAGAACAAAGGCCCACTGTAAACTCTAAAGGGTACATAAATACTAGTCTTGTCATTAGTGTGACTTTGTCTATGAATCCAGGTAATGAGCATCAGCTTTAGTAGGAAAAACTAGAATAAGAATCTTCATTCTGCCACTAAGTAGCATTGTTACTTTGAAAATTTAGCTTCTCAAGCCTCAGTTTTGAAAAGTAAATGTTCATAAAGAAGGTGAGGTGGTTGACCTTTAAGATACTTCTTAGTTTTGAAATTGTATGGGATTGACTCTGACGCAATAGGACCAAGCAGCCAATTCTCAGTAAAGCACACAGTGGAGGCTATCCCTTCCACATGGCTGGCTTCCTGTAACTTGGGATGCTTGGGTGACTGCCCCTCAGAAATCCTAATAGTAAGTGAAGGTGAGGCTATGGTATCAGTGAGCCTGACGGTATGACAGTGTTCATGTTGCAGTCCCAGCACTGTGATATGACAAGAACCAGACATCCTAGAGGAATTTGGGGCCTGGCTAGAGTTTGTAAGATGGCAAGAGACCAGGGACAATGGTGACAGTAAATAAGCGAGTAACCCAGTAAGAATTAGATACTGATAAGCCTGGAATTATAGCAAATAAGGTCAGTTAAATGAAGCAGATAGGAAACATTCACCTTGGCAGACTTGCCATTGTGATATCTTAAAATGATTTGTCAGCACTGCTTTTGTGCTGTTCAGACACTGTGGGGGGAAAATCATTCCAAGGGTGTGTCAAGGTCACTCATGATGTCAGACTGTGGCTGAGGCTGTGGATATAACTGTATAAAGATGATAGGACTGAATTTTGCATGGCAAATAAACAACTTTATCCAGGAAAGATGCTGCCTGTAAGTGTAGGCCTACGTGCTTCCCGTCCCTCAGTTTGATTCAGTCCCATGCACTACTGTTTAGGAGGACAGTGGCTTTACCATTTGCCTTCATTATTTATCTAGGAATAAAGGAAACTGTTGGTATTTTTTTTTTAATGCTTTGAAGATAATCAAACTGGAGAGGTACCACTTAGAGGTGGTGATCTGATATTTCTGATTTGTCTGGAGACTTTATTCAGCACTACTCACTTGAAAGGTGTGTGTGTGTATGTGTGTGTGTGTGTGTGTATGTGTGAGAGAGAGAGAGAGAGAGAGAAAGAGAGAGAGATGGGCAGACAGAGAAAGGTATATGTCACAATTGACAATCTGGTTCTCTTCCTCTTTCTTCCTACTAGAAGACTAGAAGACCTACTAGCCCATTACCTTATAGAAGTAAAGCTGTTAAGTTGAATTAACAAAAGTATTTTGTTTTGTTTTCTTTATTTTCTGTAGCATAGGGAAGACTGTTTGTACCCTTCTTCTTCTTCTCCTTCTCCTTCTCTTTCTCCTTCTTTTTCTTCTTCTCCTCCTTCTTCTTCTTCTCCTCCTCTTCCTCCTCCTCCTCCTCCTCCTCCTTCTTCATTATTTGCCCCAGGGGTACAGGTCTGTGATGTTTGTACCCTTCTAAAACAAAGTCTCATTAAGCCATTTTCGTTATCCTATCCTTACTACATCTTTGGTTTTATATTGTTTGGTGCATGCCCTTGTATTCAAGAGACTGCTGACCAGGGCCTTCTTGATGGGATATAGGACTCATGAAAAATTATATTGTGCCCATTCCTCTTTCTAGAGACACATTTATATGAGGGAAATAGAGCTGGAAAGAACTCTAAGAGGAGTAGTAGCCTTGCTCAAGGTGTCAAAAAGGGAATATTCAGCAAAGTAATAAGAACTCTTTGGCAAAAGAACAGGTGCATTTGGTAGGAAGAGAGTTCTGGAGCCATCCGTAGTAAAGGGTGAGGGAGCTTGTGTGGTGCTAGATGGTGGCAGAGTAGGTTAGCTAAGAATGTTATGTTGTCTCCACCAAGTGGCTTGGCCTTGTCCCAGTTTCCTCCTCCTAGGGTTAAAATTGTTCTCTTCCACCTAAGAGCTGTGACTATTAAATGTGCTAAAATGTGTAAAGAGCTGAGATTAGCACCTGCTCTGTAGTAGGCATTCAAAAAGTATTAGCTCCTGTGGCTGTGGTTGTTATTATTATTGATGTGGGAAGGGAGGGGTCAGGCCTTAGCAGCTTCCCCTACAAAGGTCACTCAGAGGGTGACCTGGCATGTTTCCTCCAGGTCCCCTGCCGCTGCCTCTGTCCAGCCCTCACTGACTACTTCATGCTGTACTGCAGCTGCCTTTTAATTGGATGCTCTGGTCCCAGTCTTCTGGCTCTGCCTTGTGGGATCAAACGTCACCACCCTGTTTTCTCCTCTCACCAGCAGCTGTCCTGGTCATTCTGATGCTTCAGACTCCCAGCCACGATGGATGATTAAGGCCTTTTTCCCTCTTCTTGGGAACTGTGCTGGTTGCCCTAGATTTTTGCATCTCTCTTCTCTGTGAGACTCTGGGCCTTCTGTCTTGACAGATGATTCTTATATTGTATTAGAGATAATTCTTCTCTAATTGGCCCTATCATTTTAGTTAATGCACTTCTTGACATTTTAGGAAGTTTGCGTAGGGGAATTTATGCTATGAATGTGTGTTCAGAAAAACATAAACAAGCTTCTAGTTTATAATATTGTCACACAACAACCTTATAAATAATATGTACTTATTTATTTATAATTTGTATTTATACATATTTATACTATTTATTTATAATTATGTGCTTATAAATAATAATTCCCACAGCACTCTTTAACCAGAGGGAGGGTCATTATAATATATTATGGGGAGAAAAAGGAAGGGCCTCCAGGAGGTTGAGAATTATCCCTCAAAGCCCTAGTTGTTAAAGATGGAAAGATTAAGAAAGTGTCGGGCGCCTGGGTGGCTCAGTGGGTTAAAGCCTCTGCTTTCGGCTCAGGTCATGATCTCAGGGTCCTGGGATCGAGGCCCGCATCGGGCTTTCTGCTCAGCAGGGAGCCTGCTTCCTCCTCTCCCTGTCTCTCTGCCTGCCTCTCTGCCTACTTGTAACCTCTCTCTCTGTGTCAAATAAATAAATAAAATCTTTAAAAAAAAAAAGAAGAAGAAAGTGTCTTGGAAAGGCAGTAGTAGGTTGGGGTGATTTGTTGGGAAGGGGACACTCGAGCTTGATCTTGAAGGATAGACACGGCAGGTGGAGCAGGAGACATTGGGAGAGAGTGTGAAGGTCACCAAGATCAGTTTCCCGTCTAACTAGAAGAGAGAAGGTGAATTATCTGAACATGGATAGCCTTGAGGGGAGGCTCTGTATGCGAGAGCCACAGATGTGAGCTATCAGAAAGGTGTGAGAAATTGTTCAGCTCGGTACCCTCATTTTGCAGCCAGGCCCTGTGTCCCCCAGTCCAGAGTACTTCCTGTGAGAACCTCCTGTCTCCTGGTTATACCAGATCTTACAAGCTTGTCCCAAAGGGGCAGCAGGTACTTTTTTCAGAGATCAACACTAACACGTTCCTAGTGCCCCACGGCTGTTGGCTTTTTAGTGCTGTAGCCCTCAGAGACTTTGAAGCAGATTGTCCTTCACTGAATTTGGCGTATGTGTAGTGTTTCACAGTGGATTTTAAGATATGGCCAGGGTCGAGAATCACTAAGACAGACATGGCATGAGGGACTAGAGTGAAGCAAGTTGAATGCATTGCACTCGGGCGTCATAAGGTAGAAGGCACAGGGGATATGCCCCTATACACTGTCCCTAGGTTCTCTTATCCATTCTTATGGCCTCCAGCACCACCTGTATGCTGCTTCCTCTCTTGTTCCACACCTCAACTGAGTTCAGAGAGCAAACTCCTCATATCTAATACTATGCTCATCATCTGCCTGTAAGCTATTTCTTCCTTCTGAATTTCTTACTGCATCTTTCAGAGAATGGTACCTCCACCTCAGAAAGTTGGCAGTCATTTTGGATTCTAACAAATTTCTCCTCCCTCACATCCATGGATCCTGTCCATTTTAACTTGTCTTTTTCTGTGGCGTCACATGGTTCCTTCATGTCCCACTGCTGCTGCCGAAGTCCAGCCCTCACCAACTACTTCAGGGTGTAGCGTAGCAGCCTTTTAACTGGCTTCTCCAGTCTCAGCCCTCCATTCAGCCATCCACTGTCTCCACTGCTTCAGAAATCTGGTGACCACCCTGTCCTCAGAATAAAGTCCTGGCTCCAGAGTGTGTTATGTGTGGTCTGGCTCCTTGTCAGACCCTCCAATCTCGTTTCTCAGTTTCTCCCTATTTGCCCCTAGAGTAGCCATGCTCAGCTACTCAGAATTCGCAGAATAAGCTGTTCTCTCTCAGACTTTATCTGCCAGGAATGTTTTTCTCTGTTCCTCCCAGTGGCCTTTTATTTATTTTATTGGAACCATTTACACTTACCTTTTAAGTCTCACTTTAGTTGTGATTTCCTCCCAGAAGCCCTCCCTGATGTCCCAAGACTGAGTTAAATGCCTTTCCATTGACTCCTGAACATTGGGATCATCTATAACAGAGGTTCCCAGACACTGTGGGCACCTCTAAGGTTCCCAAGATCCTTTCAATGGACCCACAAGATCAACTGTTTTCAGTTAATACTAAAATGATGTTTGCCTTTTTCACTCTCATACTGTGTATTGTAGAGTTTTCCAGAGGCTATATGACATATGATATTTTAGTAGATTAAATGCAGAAGTAGAAATGGGAATCCAGCTGTTTCTATTAAGCCATTAACCAGATTTGCATACAGCTAACATTTTGAAAACACAGTTATTTTTCATAACAATGTGTTATGTTAACATGTATGTAATAGACTATTATTGTTATTTTAAGTGAATTAATAAATATTTTTTTAAATTTCTAAAATGAATATTTATAGTTATCAACCCACAGAAACAGAAGTTCTTTGGGGCTTTTAATAGTTCCTAATAGTCTAAAGGAGTTCTAAAAGTTTGGAAACTGCTGATCTGTGTTATTGCAAGTATCACACTTTATATTACTTTATATTACTATGCTCTGAATTCTGTAAGAGAGGAGTCTGTGTCATTTATATGGGAGTTCCAGGCCCTAATACAATTTCTGATACATAGTAAGCTCTCAATTAATATTTTTTGAGTAAAGAACCTAATACACACATGTACATGTGTGTTTACATACACTTGGAGTTGGAACAAAAAAGACAATTTAGTCTTTACTTGACCTGGCCTAATGATACCCAATTTAGATAGTACACACAATTAACTAAACCAATAGTACTCTGAAAGTTTGTACTAATTTTAAAAGCTCGATTTCTGTCCTTTTTTTTTTTTTGAGCTCTAGGAATTTTGTCCAAAAGATGTCTCTGAAAACTTTAAAATTCAAGCTCTGTATTGAATACATAATCCCTGAGTTCTTCTGACTTGGCTACTTACTGGGTGTGTATTATCAGTCAAGTACTTAACCTTGCTGAGCCTCAGTTTTCTCACCAGTAAAATGGGGGAACATTGAACTAGATGGATCCTCAGGGCCTTTTGTAGACTTGTTAATGCAAACTTTTCTCCTTTCTAAGCACATGCATTTAGATAATGCTATTTTCTGCCTTCTTGGCTCTAATGATAGTGCAGTGGCTGAATTTCTATTCTTTACTGACTCTCCACCCTGAAGTTCTTTGGTAGAAAGGTGGTAATTTTCTTTTTTTAAAAATTTATTATTGATGTATATAAGTGACATACCATGTTATATTAATTTCAGGTGTACAATACAGTGATTCAACCAGTCCATACCTAATTACACTGTGCTTACCACAAGTGTAGCTCCCATCTGTCACCATACAGTGCTATTATAATACTCTTGACTATATTCTCTGTGCTATACCTTTCATCCCTGTGACTTATTCATTCCATAAATGGAAGCCATAAATGTTATCTCCTACTCCCCTTCACCCATTTTGCCCAAGCACCCAACCCCTTCCCTCTGGCAACCATCAGTTTGTTCTCTGTATTTATGGATCTGTTTTTGCTTTTTTTTTTAAATATATGAGTGAAATCATACAGTATTTGTCTTCCTCTGTCTGACTGATTTCACTTAGCATAATGCCCCCTACATCCATCCATGTTGTCACAAATGGCAAGATCTCATACCTTTTTATGGCGAGGGATATTCTGAAATGTGCATATATATACCACATCTTCTTTAGCTGTTTACCTATCAATGAACACTTGGGTTGTTTCCTATCTTGGCTATTGAAAATAATGTTGCAATAAATAAACATAGAGGTACATATATCTTTTTGAATTAGTGTTTTTGTTTTCTTTGGGTAAATACCCAAAGAACCAGTAGTGGAATTACTGGTTAATATGGTGTTTCTAATTTTAATTTTTTTAACGAAAGATTTTATTTGTATATTTGACAGAGAGAAACACAGCAAGAGAGGGAACACAAGCAGGGGGAGTAGGAGAGGGAGAAGCAGGCTTCCCGCCAAGCAGGGAGCCCAATGTAGGACTCAGTGCCAGGACCCTGGGATCATGACCTGAGTCAAAGGCAGATGCTTAAGGCCTGAGCCACACAGGTGCCCTCTAATTTTAATATTTTGAGGAAACTTCATTCGGTTTCCCACAGTGGATGCAACAGTTTGCATTCCTACCAGTAGGGTTCCCTTTTCTCCACATCTTCACCAACACTTGTTATTTCTTGTCTTTTTGATACTAACCATTCTGACTGGTGTGAAGTGATATCTCCTTGTGGTTTTGATTTGCATTTCCCTGATTAGTAAAGTTGAGCATCTTTTCGTATGTCTGTTGACCATATTTATGTCTTCTTTGAAAGTCTCCTTAGGTCCTCTGCCTGTTTTTTAATCAGATTGTTGGTTTTTTGGTGTTGAATTGTATAAGTTCTTTATATATTTTGGATATTAGCCAAACATTATATCATAAACACTCCCATCTCACCACATGCAGTCTTGTTCCAGATATTTGATTTGCAAGGAGCTCTCGCTCATCGGGAAAGTAGTTAGAACTAATATAAATACAGGGTAATAACAGCATTTTCAACTCTACTTCAGTGTCAAGGAGCAGCCCCTTTTTGAGTAGCCTCAAAACTTTATAGACATGTCGGGAAATGTTTATTAAAAGTGATTAACTCCAGTTAATTAGGTCAGTGGAGACCAAAAGCTGGAGAACAGAGAAAGATGAACAGGGAGAGAGAAGAGGAGAAGAAGGGAGGGGAACAAAAGAAAGGAAAAAGGAGAGGAGACCAAGAGAAGGGAGGGACTAGGAGAAGAAGAAAGAGAAGAAAAAGGCAAAAGAGAAACAGTGGTCAAGAAAGAAGGAGAAAAAGAGGGACTGAAAAGAGAGAGCACAGAGCGTGGGGACTTGTCTAGAGTGGGGATGGCTGTGATGGGACTTGGTGAAGCTGTGTGGCACCGGCTGGGCTTCTCACAAAGGCTTGGGAAACAAGAATCGGCCACAGTGGATATTACTGTCCTTTGTTTTTCTTTCTGGGAACCTAATGGGAATTAAGTCTGATGAGAAAGGCGGTGTAGGAGCTCAGAGCTTGGGCTCTGGAACAAAACTACTTAATATCTGTTTAGTTGCTTTATGACCAAGAATAAATTACATAACTCCTCTAGGCTTCAGCCTCTTCATCTGTACAATAGGAAAAGTTGTGAAGACTAAATGACTACGTAAGTTATTAGAGGAATAGCTGGTCGATAGTTATCATCCAAATGTTCAGTATTGCTGTTTATAATACTGTATATGAGAAACCTACAGTTGAACCATTAACCATTATCGAAATCTTAAATTCGAAGGTGTGACCATCTCAGGTCCTCTTTGGGGATTCAGAGGCAGATAAAGATGACCTGATTTGCTCATTCAATGCCTCTGGAGGTTTGGGGTACTTGGGGTAAGATCTCCGTTAGAGTAAGTGAGCAAAGCTGTGGGGCAGCCCGACTCCCTGGAAGGATCCCCAGCTTCAGTGCTGTGAAAGTGTCCACAGTTGTGTGAGCACTCAAGCTGGTCTATACTTCAGTTTCCCCATCTATAAAATAGTGTGAGAATCTTAGAGCATAGTGTTGTTGTAAGAATTGAGTAAGTGCCTGTGACACATAATAAGTGCTCAATAAATATTGACCTGTTTTTTTGTTCTAGTTTATTCCCAATTCTTTTATTCATTCTGTTTTTATTAGACTTTGATGGTATGCATTTCAATCTTGTTTTGCCCTTAAATTTGTTGATTATTTCTTTTTATAAACCAGTAGGGAACACCTGAGCTCAAGCTCTGGATTAGTTGAAGGAAACTCTTTCCCATTGTGAGAATCAGGGATCTTTCTGGGCTTTTCTTTTCCCAGTTGAAACTATTGTCAATAGTATTTGAAGATGATGAATCAGCTCAGTTTATACTTTCTACATGATACTGAGTTCAGAATAGAACTTCCTACTTCCATGTGTTTTTTCTCTCTCTCTCTTTCAAACCGACNAGTAGGGAACACCTGAGCTCAAGCTCTGGATTAGTTGAAGGAAACTCTTTCCCATTGTGAGAATCAGGGATCTTTCTGGGCTTTTCTTTTCCCAGTTGAAACTATTGTCAATAGTATTTGAAGATGATGAATCAGCTCAGTTTATACTTTCTACATGATACTGAGTTCAGAATAGAACTTCCTACTTCCATGTGTTTTTTCTCTCTCTCTCTTTCAAACCGACAGCCTTTTACTTTTATTCTGGGATAATTTTATCAGGAATATTTTTATATTCTAAAGTCATCCCATTCAACCTTTAGAAAAGAAGCTTAAGTATTTCATTAAACATTTCAGTGTTTGAGTTTTCTTGTGGCATCAGAGTTAAAACTGCCTTAAACCACTTCATTTTCTCTTCAATCTTTTTTCCTAAAAGCACACACCATATCCTCCCTTCTGTCAGTTACTTACACTGCGTTAGATGTTGTGGGTAGGAACATGGGTAAATGTGTGAGGTGGTAGAATCCAAAGCACCTCTTTTAATTCCTTGGCCTTTTATCCTGAGCCTCTGGGTCTTGAGCAGGACATTAGGTACCTAGATAGGTGGTTAGGAAAGGTAGATTGCATTTGACTGTGCTTGTGTAAAAATCGGNCCTTCTGTCAGTTACTTACACTGCGTTAGATGTTGTGGGTAGGAACATGGGTAAATGTGTGAGGTGGTAGAATCCAAAGCACCTCTTTTAATTCCTTGGCCTTTTATCCTGAGCCTCTGGGTCTTGAGCAGGACATTAGGTACCTAGATAGGTGTTAGGAAAGGTAGATTGCATTTGACTGTGTTTGTGTAAAAATCGAAATTAGGCATTTCATATAGGAACTACGTGTATATGAATTAACCAGAAATGGAAACTAAATATATATGTTGGTAAATATACATATAAAATCTCAATGCATACTTTTGCTTCTAACTGGAGTTCTAATTTTTCCAGTTATCAGAGCCTAAATAAAGCGTCCTTGTGCATAGTGTAAGAGGATTACAATTACTTGTTGGTAGCCATTGTTAATGTAAAGATTGGCTCCAAAGCATGTAGCCTATTTTGAAAAGTTAAGCCAGATTATTCTTAAACTTTTGGCTATTAATGGAGAAATGTGACTCCCCCTCAGACCTACTGGCGGAATAAGGAGATAGGAAAATCCCTGCTGACCTGCAGGGTTAGACGCTGCTCCCTCTGTGTTGCCCCAGCTGATGACCTGAGACAGAAGTCACGACTGCCTCCTCTGCATGCCCCTCTCACCTTGTGACTGTGTGGGGACTTTTCTGATCCTTCTCCCCTGTGGCCTAGCACAGTGCTCTATGCTTAGTGAATAATCAGAACTTTCTGGGTGAATGAGATAAAAAATTGAATTGGAGCTTGTTAATTAGGAATGATTTTTAAGAATCATTTATCAAGGAGTGTTTGGGTGGCTCAGCCAGTTAAGTGTCATCCAGCTCTTGGTTTCAGCTCAGGTGGTGATCTCAGGGTCATGGGCTCAAGCCTTGCATTGGGGTGGCAGGGTGCAGGGGGGGTGTGTGTGTCCATGCTCAGCGGGAAGTCTGATTCTCTTTCCCTCTCCCCCTCTGCTCCTCCCCTGACTCTCGCATCCACGCTCTATCTCTCCCTCTCGCAAATAAATGAATAAATAAAATATTAAAAAAATCATTTCTCAAGCCCTAGTTTTACATCAGGCTTTAAAATATGTATTTTTCTTGAAATCCTCATGTAAACCCAAGATGGATATTACTGTTGCTGTGTTACAGATGAAGAAAATGAGGTTTAGGCACGTTAAGTAGCTCATTTGCTTTGTGCTATTAGTAGGAGGTGGATGGAGCTTGGAGTCAAATTCAGTTTTGTCTGGTTGCAGCAACTGTTCTCTTAATAATATCCATACTGGTTTGTGATGGGAATTTTTTTTTCTTTTAATATAAACTCCCCCCCACACACACAATTAGTCCTCATTTAAATGTTTTTCAACTTCTAATTTCAGCTAGGGACTTAGACAAATCTTTAGATTGGTTTCATGACTTCATGTGGTGCCAGTGAGGCTGTCAGGATTCACGTCCTTAGTCCACTGCCTTCTAGCCATATGGCACCAGATAGTTCTCCTCAGCTCTCAGACCCTCAGTCTTCTCACCTGTAAGACAGGTCACAGTACTACCTACCTCACAGGATCTTTATGAAGCTCAAATGATCTATTGTATATGAAACACTTTTAAAAGATCCTGGCACACAGTGAGTGCAGTTTGAGGATCACATGTTGTTTCAGCTAGTGTTGTTCGGATGAGACCATTCAGTGAATCTTTGAATCTTGGAATACTAAGAAAGGGGTAAATACATTTTAATAAAGGTTTAGAAGATTCAACAGCAGAGGCTGAACAATTTTTCCATAAATATAGTGAATGTAGTTCACTTTTTTGATGCCCTTCAGTAGGTCCCTGTCAGAAGGCCACTAATTTGATCTAAATGAAGTGAGACATCATGCTTGATTTCTTGGTCCACTGAGAAATGAGAATCCTTCTGAGGGTATGAGCGCACGCGCGCGCGCGCGCACACACACACACACACACACACTCTAACAACAAAAAGAAATTAACAGTTGAGGTCCTTGGCTGAACTCCTGAGAACCAAGGGCTATCTTCTCTGTGATTAAACTGAGTCAGATTCATCTGTAATTGAGGCATTGTTAGAATTGGCTAATTCCAGCATATAACTGCCTTACATTTTTGGTTGAAATTTTCCAGGAGTTATAAGTGAAGTTTACAGTGATTTTTGCTCGGAAAAAAAAAAAAGGTGTGTGTTCCTTGCTAAGCATCTAGCCTCATCAAAGATCTCCTTTCAGAAGAATGAATAGAAAATAGTGAAGGGAAGGACTGAGAGCTTAGAGAATTTTACCTCAGTGCCAAGACTGTAGGGCTGGGAAGAATTGTTGTTTCTCCTTCATCTGGGTCAGATGGCGTGCCTCTGAAAAATACTATTTCTAGGTGTCAGTGTGGTGCGCTGAGAGAAACCAACTGTGGGTTAAGATGTGGGTTCAGGCCCCAACTCCACCAACTCTTGCCACAGGCAAGTCACTCACCTTTGACCAGAATCAGCACCACTCCACACACTCATGACAACATGACATCTACTTCCTGTTGTTGATGTCCCCCTTTACCCTCTTAGAGAAATAGGTTTCCATTTCAGTGTGGTCTAAAAATCATGGAATTCTATACAAAATAACCACCTAGGCTTTCGGTACCGTAAGGCAGACACCATGTCCCGTTTCCTACTGCAATGCGGGCTTCTGGTCCCATCCCTGACGCAAGGAAGACGCTCCCCTCTTATTCCTGCTCCACAGGACCCCACAGCCTTGCCAGAGGATGACAGTGATCACCTCCAGTTTGTGTTTAACCAAACCAGGTTTGTTGTAGAAAGAAATAGGTGGGAAAATAAAAGAAGTAATGGGCTTTCATAACCTGTCATGAGAGGGTAGCTATTTGCAAGACTCAAGGGTAAATTTTCCTTGTGAGTAGAATCTTCAAATACATGTTAACCAGCTAAGGCCTCTAGCAAATCATTTTTTTACAAACCTGAAAGTGTGCATTTGCATGCATTTTGACAGTGCTGCTTAGTCTTTAAGGAGATTGATGCTTCAGAAAGTTTAAAAGTAAGATTTTTAAGAAGTACTTCATTAAGGAACTTTTAAAATGCAAATGATTTGAAAGTGGGAAGTGTGCCCTCAACGGGTGGTAACAAGGCTGCTGCGGGTGTTCTGTTCTCTCTCATGTTGGATGACCAGGGTTCCTTCTGGGTGTTGAATCCTGGCTTGGCTCTATTGAAGAGTTTGCAGACTCTCAAACATGGGTCAGATATGAATATGTCAAGGGACCCATCCCGAGGGCTACAATTAAGAGGCAGCCTGGGAGGACTAGGGCACTGTGGACTGAGTCCCACTCACTGTGCCCCTGGAAAGCTTAGGTGGGAGGCAGAGAAGGGTGGTGGAAGAAGGCGCAGAAAGGGAAGGAACTGCCAGGAAACTGGTGAAATGAAAATGACAGGAGAGAGACTAAGCAGGTAAGATACTTTGGTAGGAGTTTGAACAGTGAAGGCTAGGATGCGACCTTTCAGAGGTGTGCAGTTCAGCCTGTAGCAGTGAGTTGAATATGCATAAAATGTGCTTTTATGTAGTGCAATGACAGCATTGGATTGTGTCATGAAGGAAATCTGAGCTTTATAGCCATCTTGGAGTCTCAGAGTAAGTACGTTGTGAACTCAGAATATCAGAGAAACAAACACAGATGGGTCAAATACAAAGAATAAGAACAAGTTTGGATATAGACAGAATTCTGATATAGGCAGAATACATTTCCTAGAAAAATCCAGAGAATATTCCAATTCTTTTATTAATTGTCAAAATTTTTTGACTATTAAAATTACTTGAATGGGACCAGGGAGGGAGACAAACCGTAAGAGACTCTTAATCTCAGGAAACAAACTGAGAGTTGCTGGGGGGGTTGGGGGGCTAGGGATAGGGTGGCTGGGTTATGGATACTGGGGGAGGGTATGTGCTATGGTAAGCACTGTGAATTATGTAAGACTGAGGATTCACAGACTTGTGCCCCTGAAGCAAATAATACATTATGTGTTAATAAAATAAAATTTAAAAATTACTTGAATTGAGTAGGCCAGTGCTGAGACATGCTTTATGTTCTGCTGAAAATTTTGCTGCAGTGATATTTGTCTTTTTATTCCCAACAATGTCCAGCAGTGTGCTTTACACAGAATAGGCACTTAATAAATATTTGTTAGAAAAGTGAATGAGTGCCCAGAATTTGTTATGCTAGGACTTGATCTGTATTATAAAATAAATAACATTTTGCATTTTCCCCCATTTTCCTATATTATTATGTATGTCACCTCATTTTCCTTCATTCACACCACAAGGGCTCTTGCAGAACTTCTAAAAATTAGCATCAGATAGTGGTTGTATTTTTCATCCAGATATGAGTTCTCCTGCACATTGTCTGGTTTGCTATATTGAGTGGTGCTTAGTTGGTCTTTCTAAGGAGAGCATCTCCTAATACAGGGATAGTATACAGGACACTCACTGTCCACTACATTGAACACTGGTGCCAGTATACACAATCAGGGGGCTGGGAGAGTGGAAACAGCAGGGGACAAAGGTATCAAGAATTGGATGGACTCCTGTGTCATTTGCCTTTATGATTTCTGTCTATCTTTTCATGGCTATGAGTCTGAGCAGGAGGGGAGGTGGAAAGCTAAGAGCTCCCTAAGAGGGAGGAGTGTTTAGCTTTTTATTATGAAATTACAAGGATTTTCCAGGTTTCTATTATGATGCATGAAACTTTTTAGCACTGGCAAGAAAAGAGTTGAGAAAAGGTGCAACAAATGAAAATCGGTGAGGTGGGTACAGAATTCAGAGGAGACCCAGAGGGAAGCCTTGACAAGACCTCTGTTTCCTCCATGTCAGACAGCCTTGGTTTTGCTGTCTGGCTAGGCTATGCAGAGAGATCATCCAGAAAGGTTCACCTAGGTCCCATGAGTTTGCTTAATCTGCATCTCATGGATTTCAGCTAACTCTGTAATCATGGTTCTGTTAGGAAAGCTGTCACACAGTGTTTAATACTCTTTGGCTCAGACTAACCTTTTGTGATGAGGTACCCATGAAATCATATAGACACACATTGTTTTGTTTGCTTGTTTTTTGGAGGAAGAGAAGATAATAAATAGTATAAAACTGGTTATATTTCAGATAATATCTTTTACTATTGATCCTCTGGGGTTTAACCAGTTGTCTCCAAAATAATTTACTTCTTTATTTTTTTTAAAGATTTTATTTATTTATTTCACAGAGGGAGAGAGATCACAAGGAGGCAGAGAGGCAGGCAGAGAGAGAGAGAGGGGGAAGCAGGCTCCCCGCTGAGCAGGGAGCCCTATGCGGGCCTCGATCCCAGGACCCTGAGATCATGACCTGAGCCGAAAGCAGAGGCTTTAACCCACTGAGCCACCCAGGCGCCCTAAAATAATTTACTTCTTAACTTAATTTTCTCCCCTAACCAATGTACAGATAAAACCACTCAAGTCCCTATTCAATAGTAAATATTATTTAATGGTATAAAATACTATTTCATCTCACAATTATCAGCCATCTAGACTCTGATATTCTGATGAGGTTCTGTACATGATATTTCTGTAAGCCCATCTGGCCAACAAAGAGTATCTTAATTTTTCACTGAATTTAATTATGAGAACATCAAGAATTAGGACTTCAGTTCTAACACACTCTACTCTTGTTTCTGCTCACAGATTTACTGTACACATCTGTAGGGATCTATGGTAAACCTCAAGTCAGATAAGAATTTCTTATGTATTCTGAGTTGTGGGCAGTCTTCCAGAAAGAGGGACTTGGGGAGTGATGTTTTAAACGGGGAGGCTTAACTGAAAAAAGGGAGCCTGAAGTAACATCTGTGTTAAAAGACTCCAGTATTTGGGAGGAAATGAAAAACAAAGCAACTCTCAAATTTATGGAAATGCAGAAAAGGAGAAAGAGCAGACAAACCGATACCCTAAATATATGAGAAAGGGCAAAAGGAATGACTTGGCATGGATTCCTAGCATTTAGAACAAGATACAATATGAGAAAATTAGAGAAAAGGGTGATTTGGGTGGATCATCAGAAAAATGCATTTGGTAGGGGAGTGTGTAGTGTGAAATTCATGAAACCATCCCTGTTGGATATATTTTTCACCTCACCTGGAAAAAACACTTCTGAGTGATGACCAAAGGAACCTCAGTGATGTCATTAGCTTGGGGTTGGAGGCTAGGATTTGAGGCACGTTAAACCACCTCCTGGCTCCAAGACCAGGCAGCTGCAAATGCATAGGCCGTAGCTTCTAATTAAGATGACCCTACCATGGTGTTTCTTAATTGGTTTTTACCAAAACATCCTGATGAGGGTAGGTTTTCAAAAGGATGGGTGTGGTTATCCTCTGATCTTGGCACAATAGGGATCAAATAGGGAAAGCTTTGGGTACCACTCAGCAACATGGGAAAACAGAGGATACTCTACCAGGTGGGATGACTGGCTGAGCTCCACGTGGGTCAGCGACATCCAGAGCATGGTGGGACAGTCTGATGGACTCCATGGGCCTCCATGCCCACGTCTCTGCTCTATCTCCCTTTGACAGACAGGAATGTATTTCTGAGTGTTATTTGTCTGCCTTTCTCTTTACTTCCCTCCTCAGTCCCATTCCCTCTTTTTTAAAATAATCATTTTTAGGTCAATCAACTGTGGAGATTAAAGGGTTATAAATCTTAAACTATTATTTACAGGGAAACGTAGTAACAGAAGCCTAACTTCTGAGAAGCACGATAAAGAAAATGAATTTTCACCCATTCTCAGTTAGGTTTCAGGATATCCTCAGTTAAGCATTAAAATATTAATCAAAATTAATCAAAAGGCAAATCTGAAGAATGGGTTAAGTTTAGTAGGGAAATAGCATCCCAAGCCGTTTCAGTGAGTACAAACATAGAAGCCTGTCCTTGCTCCTTTCGACCTCCAGGTGGTGCTGTTTACCTAGACACAGAAAGCTTGTGCCCAGCCCCATTTCTTTCCTTTAGGTTCATAGCTGGGCTTTCATTTTTTTCAAAATATTTTCTGTTTCTACAGATGTGTTCTTTTAAATGGTCAATAAATTTTTATAACCACTATTTGAAAAATTGCAAGATTATTGTGATTTGTGCTTCCTAGCTAAGAATATTTCTTTATGTGCCGGACACATAAAGACACACCCAGAGTCAGGTGTTTACGTTTTTGTTCATTGATCCCACCTCTCCTCTACCCTTCCTTGCCTCTTAGAACCTAGGCTCAGCCACAGACGGTCAGGCTGTCAGTAGAACTCATCCAAGTCCCTTTAAACACTTATGTGATTAAAAAATAGATTTGTAGTTTAGTTAAGGCAACCCACCTCCATAGGTTTTTGAGTAAAAAACACCATCTTTATGGGGGTGCTTTCATCCTCCAAAGCCAGAGAGTGTTGCTCACAGGGCTGAGCTGATTTTTTGGTGAGGGGGAACGGGAACTTGTCAGACACCAGAAATGTTCTGATGTTTGGGGGGTACCTTTATGAAGACACCCGGCAATCGAATCCTTATTTCTCAGAAAAAAATGTCCCTAGGGAAAAACTGAGAGGGAGTCATGCCCAGTGTCTTTCCATTTTGATGGATTTCAGGGCCAGGAATGGTGGAAATTCCATTCCACGGTATGAAACTAGAATGGGAAGGCAGTGGTATCAACTTTATCCTCTGTGACATTTGGAATTTTTAAGATTGGTTTTAAAGAAATGATCAACTAACATGCTCTTCTTGTCCTTTTTTCCTTTTTTCTGTCACAAAGGGGTTTGTAAACAAGCTGGATGAATTCATTCAGTGGTTAAATGAAGCCATGGAAACCACTGAGAATTGGACACCCCCTAAAGCAGAGACGGATAGCCTTAAGCTGTACCTGGAGACACACTTGGTAGGCAAGACTGTGTTGCTTTTGCTGTTAGTAATGGAAGGATTTTAATGCACTGCTTGTTTGTTTATGGGAAATATCAATTTTATTTATCAGAAGTCATTATATGCTAATGAAACCAAATTTTAATGGGATAAACTGCAGAAGCTGAAAATTTACAGGCATTTCAAGTAATATACTATGAAATTTAAATCCTCCATATTTCAAGTTATTTTTTCAAAACTTTTCCAGAAAGGTAAGTAATTTACCTAAAAATACCTTAGAAAATTTGCTCTACTCTTGTTCTCTAAAGCTGTGATAGAAGGTTTTTCCTCTTCTGAAAAAATAAATAAATGAAAGAGATAATTTTGATGACCATTCTAAGCTTTCTAGAATTCTTGTAAAATTAATGAACCTCTCATTATCAAGAGGGTCTACATTATCTGTTCTACACTGGGTTATTTTAATAAAATATTTAAAACAATGATCTCCATCATTTTTGCTGCTATGTGGTTTTTTCAGCATATAATTAATACAACTGTCATTACACTCGTCCCTGTGCACAGGGAAAACCATGGAGAGGAAGTGGAAAATACTTGGATGAATATGCTTCTGAATATCTTAGAAGCAAGAATTATAGACTGGGGGACATTTGATGAACCTCATGAGGTTTTTACTGAATGCTTCAAATGGCCGATATCAATTATGAAGGGGTGGAAACCAAGTAGTGGAGTGTGATAAAGCATGAAGAAAAAGCACGTTGTCAGAGGAAATGAAAATTCAGGCTTTAAGGATCTCATCTTTATTCCTTTCACCGATAGCATAAAATTGACAAAGGCAATGAACACGAATCCTTGGGTACCCAACTGTGGGGTTGATTTTCTGCCCCTTTTACACACTCAGAATTTGGATTGAATAAACATTGTGTAGGAGTCCTACATGTGTGTGAGTTCACAGGGTTCCAGACGGTTCCCTGTGCTGTTAAATGAGAGAGGGAGAGAGAGGGAGATGAGAGGGGAGAAGAGGGGACAGAGAGTGAGGATGTGTTAGTCTTTTGGTGTTTGCGGTTTCCTGTATGTTTTATATCATTGCAAGTAAAACAGCCTCAAAATCCTATTGCTGCATGAAAATAGCTCTGTGGATGATAAAAGATGACAAAACTATGTGTAAGAGGATGAGTGTATTGCTTCCCTTTTTAGAGACCTGGGTTGATGGTGTGTAAAAATGCCAGTGACCCTGACCACCTCTCTTGTACATGGGTTTTTAAATATTGCCCTTGGTACTCAATTCCCTATTCAGTAGAGCCTTGATTTTTTTTTTAAAGAGGGCATTTCATAATAGCAAGATAAAGATATTCAGTGCTTTATAATGTAAATTGTATTAATTAGAATGTCAACTTTTCACTGGCATTGTTCTGACAGAAATTCTAATCTGTGTTTAAACAGGAGTATATGAACTTTATTTCACATTAAGTGTGCTGTCTTAATTTCTCTTGATTTAATATTTTATGGAAAACACACATTTAGTTTTTGAGGTCCCAGAGGGCATGGGGACATAAAGAGTGCTTTAACTCTAGGCCGTTTGTTGGAAGCCAGGCTAGGAGAGTATGAACCAGGGTCTCACTTCTCTGGGAGTTGAGCATTGTGGCCTCTTTGTAAACAATTGTACACTCGTCATTCTCAAGTCCCTATTACAGGGTTCCTTCCTTAGCATCCCTGTGTTGGCCTCTGCCTCATTCTAGCCCATGCCTATTCACTAGAACTTTCCGTGAGAATGGAATATTCAAGGTTGCTCTGTCCAACATGGGAGCCACTCACCACATGCATCTGCTGAGCACTTGAAATGTGGCTAAAGCAACTGAAGAGATGAATTTTTAATTCTAATTAACTTACATTTAAATGTAAATTGCCACATGTAGGCTGTGACTACTGTATTCTAGCTTTAATAAGTTGCCAAACTCTTTACAGCTGCCCATAATGAATTGTGCGTATGTGTACCTGCCTCATAGTGACAGTCTCCTCCAAAACGTGGATCCCACCATCCCCTTTGCTGTGGATCTCTACACTACATCCATAGCCAAGAGTCCTTCTTAAAATGTTGCTTTCTTAAAGAACAACCTTGTTGTTGCCTAATGATCAACACTTTCTTGAAATGAGTTTTCTCTAGTATCATGTCTAATTGTATGGGTTGGAAGAGAGATAACATAGGAACATCTTTATCTCTGCTTTGCAAAGAGTGAGGTACTCCGCTCTCCAGGCCTGCTCCGTGAATGTTAAGTCGCAGTCACAATTTTGACTTCTGAATTTATGAATAACACTGGCTACCAGTTAGTGGAGGCGTAGTGTGCATGGATCAGCAGTGATACTTCCGGACAATTCCTACGTCCCTTCTGTGCAGCAGGCCGTGTCTGTTACTCTAGATACAGCCTGTTGTTTAAACGTCTCTCAAACAAACTGAGTTACCCTGTGTCTCTGAGGACAATGTCTGCATTGTCCTCCTGATCGATACTGTCATTTATATTTTTTATTGTATTTCCTTACTGTGGTGCTGAGTTAATATTAAGTTATTCTTCTCAAAAGAAGGCAAAAGAATGTCTGCCTTCCCGTAAAGAAAGTATATACAACTCAGCCCAGAGATTTATATCCTTGAATGCACCTTCCATAAGTCATTACTGCTCCTTACTGAGTGGGCAAGTGGTATGGACAAAATTATCCTATATGCAGAGATAGCTATACAAGTTTCTTGAAGCAACTCTGTAGATTGTGTAATTTGACATTAAATCAACAGATGTGTGAGCCCCCCCACCCCAGTTCAGTGTCTTCTCTGGTTTAACAATGGGTTAGAAGAGTTGGCACCCTGCAGTGATTATTGTAAAGAAAAGCAAACATAAAAACAATAACACAAGTTGAACATTTATATTTTGATACTTAATTTAATTATTTTCCATGACGGTAACCAAGGGTTTTTACCAACACAAATCAATTACAGCTTCACAATACCTTTATGAGAGATACGAAGGAGCTTTATTTTAACTGTAAGAAATACTGTGAAATTGCGATGATACATCAATGATTTTCCATGATAATTAATCATCTGCTTGCAACCTGGCTGCTCCTTTCAAAAATACAATTCCTGTCTTCCTAGAAAATGACATTCTCAGGAAAATGTCATTCTGGAAAGGTATTTTGTGAGTTCCAAGCCTCACTCTTCTTTGAAAACCACTTTTAAAACAGTATTGTATACATATGTTCTCGGACAGATTCCCTTCTTCTTCACCTCTGTCTACCTTTTTTCTTAAAACAGCTTTATTGGGGTATGCTTGGCATACAATAAGTTGTATGTACTTAAAGTATATACATCTACAAGTTTCGACAAATTGGCAAATGTATATACCCATAAAACTGTCTTCCCAGTCAAGATAGTGAATGTAGCCATCGCCTCCAAAGGCTTCCTTGTAATTCCTTGCACCCTTCTCTCCTGGTCTTTCCCTAACCCTTAAGCGATCACTGATCTGCTTTCTGTTACTATGAAGATTATTTTGCACTTTCTAGAATTTTACATGAATGAGTCGAACAAAATATGTCCTCTGTCTCTCTCTCTCTTTCACCTCCTCCCGCCCCCTGGTTTCTTTCACCTGTTTTGAAGTTGCATGTTTCAACTGCTTATTCATTTGGATTGCTGAGTAATAGTCCATTGTACAGATTTATCTCAATTTGTTTATCTTTCCACCTGTTGATGGACATGTTTCTCTCATCACCTTTCTTAGTGGCTAAAGAAACAGAAGTCTGCAAAAGCTACATTTGACTAGATGCATCATAAATAGAAGCATCAGAGAGAGTTCTGGGCAGACTCTTTAGATGTTTTCCTTTAAGAGAATTCGCAATATCCTCAGAGTGACAGTGCTTATAAGTAACACAGCAGAGCAGGACAGCACCTTCTCCCTCTAGAGATTTCATTCCACGTCCATATTTGCTTTTGAAAAGATAACTCTGATCTCCCAAGTAGTTTTTATGCCTGCCCAACTCACCAAATGGGCACTGCATCATATAAAACCACTTGCAGGAAAACAAACCAGTGTTTTTTTTTTTAAATCTATAGCCAATTAGATATCGAGTAGGAGAAAGCAAAATCTAGCTGACTCCAGACAGCTGTGCAAGAGTTAGAACGAAGAACTAAGCACAAGAGCCTGGCTTAAACTTGGGAGATAAATTTTCATAGGTAGTACCATGTCGTACTGGGGAAACATTAACCAGCCACATAGAAATAGCGTTGGAGGAACAATATTCTTAATTCAGTTTGATGAATGAGAAAACATGGGGAGAAATGGTGATGAGGAGTTCATGTATATCAAACACCTGTGTGTGCCAGGCAATTATGTGGGTGCTAGGAATACATGATGAATGAATTTGCAATCTTCCAGGGATTTGCAATCTAAGGTAGATGACCATAGATTAAATGTAGTCATCTATAGAGCCACGAATGATAAATATATATAATTTTGAGCAGTAAACTTCTTGTAGGATAAGCAAAGTACTGTTAGGAGCACAGAGAGAAGTTTTATTGGTTCTTCCTGAGAGTAAAGAAAGCTCAAAGAAATAATTGGATATAGACCTGGTGGGCCATATATGATTTTCTGGATGGAGGCAGGGGAGAGGAGATGGGAGGAAATTTTATGGGTGGGTAAAGAAGGTGTGGTGACCCATCTGGTGTGGCTGAGACCAGGTTGGGGTCTTGCAGGTGGGGCTGATGGTGAAGGAGATTGAATGTCTTTTTAATGGGTTGAATGTTTCTCTGGGAGCAAAAGGACGCTGTGAGGGTTTTATTTTATTTTAAAACAGGAGAGTGATATGAATCCACTGTAAATTCCATGGGGGTAGGGTCAGTTTGACATTGATTAACTGGATGAGGTCCATGGCTTACAGAAAGAATAACTATGAGCATAGTGGAAAACGGGTTTGAGTATAACATTTGAAAGATATGCTGGTACAGACAACATTATCTGGTTTTTAAGATGTGGGTTGTTTTTTTTTTGACTCATGAATATATGGATGTTACACAAAATTCTAAAGGTAAATAAAGGAAGGGAGTAAAAAGGTAGAAAGTTAAAAGTAAGCCTCCTACCTTTGTCCCCCAGTTACCGATTCTCTTCCTCTGAAGCAACCAGTGTTCCTTGGTTCTTTATATTCTTTCAGAGTTATTCGAGGTACTTGAAAACAAATGCATATGTGGACTTAACTTTGTTCCCTTGACTTATGTTACCAATAATTCAAAATCAGTAAATGTAGAACTACTTTATCCTTTTGAATGGCTGCACAGTGTTCCATTTATGAGTATGCCATAACTCACTTAACTGGTTCTTTATTGATGAAAACTTAGGTTGTTCTCAGTCTTTTTAAAAATTATGAACAGTGCCTCAGTGAATATCCTTGGATATTCATCATACTGCATCATTGTAAGTATATGCTTAAATACCTTATATGTGAAATTTTCAGGTCAAAGGTTATACACATTTACAATTTTTATGTATTGCCAAATTGTCCTTGATAGTGATTGTACCCATTTATACTCATGCAGGGCATGAGAATGCCTCCATCGGTCTATTCTTGCTATGAAGTATGGTATCACATTGGTGATCTTTGTCCCTTTTGTAGTTACAAATAGCATCTCATTGTAGTCTAGTTTGTATTTCTTGTATTTTAAATGGAGTTGAGTACCTCTTCATATTTTTAGGAGTCATTTGTATCTTTTCTGAGAACTCTATGCTCATATTCTTAGCCTATTTTTCCTGTTGGGTCATTGGCTTTTTGCTTCAAGATTTATGGGAGTTTTGTATATATTAAGGAAATGAGTCTTCATTTGTGATGTGAATAGAAAGTGTGTTAAGAGGACACTATTTGGGGGGTTCTGTTCTAAAAGAACATGGATATCTCAACAGTTTGAGGAATCCAGGGTTTAGCAGACGTCAAGGCCAAGCTGATAAGCAGGCAACAGTCCCTACCTATGTCAAAAGCATGTTCAGATTCCAGTCCTGGAAAGGCCAGTGTGTTCCAGGGAGCTTGCTTATCTAGGCGTGAGTGCAACAAGCCTAACATCAGGGAGGCTGTTGTTGAATGTATGGTTGAAGTGATGTCTAACCATGAGAAAACTGGAGAGGATGTGGGTCAGGGTTAGGTGGAAGGTAGGTAAGAACAGAGGAGAGTGGGTAGATTAGCAAGAAGGGGATGGATCAGAGTTCTCTTTTTGATGTTCTCTATGGAATGGTCAGAAACTTCATTGCCAATGTCTGTTTCATCTTCCCTACTCTACCCCAAGGCTACTAATGTCCTTGACAATAGCATAGCAAGGCCTGCCTCCCCACAGCTGACAGAAATCTGACCAAGACTTGAATGTATCGAAGAGTGTGAAAATTGGCGGACAGCTTCTTTGTGTAGAGTGGAACTGAAGCTCTAGGGCCATCTGGGGGTGTGTGGAGCCAAGGAATGTGAACATTACAAGGAGTATTTACATGGGAAAGAGGGGACGGATGTTACCAAAACTCAGTGACCATGGGTTGAGGGGCATGTGCTGAAGATGAAGGAAACTTCGTCTTTCATTCAGCTGCTGATATTATGGAACTAGTTAAAGGGAAACATTATATTTGCTGGAAAAAAATTCAAACCACATAAAAGCATAAAAATAAAAGTGAAAAGTCTTATCCTCCCTCGTATAACTTGCATAAACAGTTTGTTCTATATCCTTTTGGACCTATTTGTGTAAAAGTGCATACGTTTTAAGAATTTTTAAAATTCATATTATCTATACTGTTCAATGATTTGCTTTTTGTATCCAAAGATATCTCAAACATCCTTCTGTCAGTACATGAAGATCTACTACCCTTTTTACTTTTAGCATCTTCTTAATATTTTATTGTGTGGATGCGCACACAATACATGTTTATGTAATCGTTCCCATGATAATGGCCATTTAAGCTGCGTCCTTATTTATGCTTTTGCAAATAATACAGCATTGAGCATTCAGGTCTGTTTGTTTGTTTTTGTTTTTGTTTTTAACATTAGTTGAAAGTCTCTTCCTTGTCCCATCAGTGTCTGCTGTTAGCAGTAGCTCAGGGCCCCCATTTAATGAGTTTCTCATAGTCAAGGGAAGGCTTTTGCTACAGGTCTGGAAAAGTGAATAGGGCCCATGTTTATGTGTGTACAGAGGTTGAGTATGTGTTTATAGGGGTAGCTTTTAAAGCCCACCTACTAGAACTTTGTTCTTTTTAGGATCAATACCTGCAATTTGAGGGGGCGACCACAAGGTGGCAGAGAAGCATCCCAATCCTGCAGACAGTGCTTATAATCTTGGTACTCTTGAAGGGTTTGAAAATTTTTCCTTAAATGTGTCATTACCCTAAGTACTTATGAAGAAAGACTAAATTAAACTCGTAATGTTCCTGGCTAACAAAAGCTCCATACAGATACTTTCATGCATTTATCGTCTATAGTTAGAACTTCGTGTTATATAGTATTTTTTATTAAATAGGTTTCATTTGTTTCATTAAAGCAAACAAACAAACAAACAAACAAACAATATACTCTCACAGAGTTTTTAGCCATACAAGAAAATTTCCCAAAATACGCTCAGCTAGTTTTCTTTGTTTGCCCTCCTATCTCTGTCTGTGCTCCATTTTTCATTGCTTAAAGTTAAGAGATGATGGGCTTTCCTTTTTCCCACTGCCTGGTGCCCACCTCTCCCTGGCTACCTTTCTCTGCTGAGAAGATAGGGAGCCCTGGCCCAAGAAGCCTGAGCTTCACAAGACCAGCAGATGCCACCACATAGTAGCGACTGTATTGCTCAGCTAATGGGAGACAGTCGGTCAGGCTTCAAAAGCCTGAGCTGTGTGACTTTGGCGGCCACTTCCCTCCCCCTTGCCGAGCAGAGCTAAGTTCCATTTGCTTGTTCCCCTTGATTCCCATCAGCATAAGGTGAATAGCTGAGAGTTTAGTAGGGAGCAGCATTACCTCTCTTTGGGGGATTTAAAATACTCAACTCCCAGCCTTGAATTACTTCCTTTGGTGGCTTGGGAATGGAAAGGTCCGCAGGGCATTCCTAAGCATGCAGGCATTTTGATGTTGATGTGTGGGGATGGGAGGCTCATTTTGGCCCTGTGGAAGTCCTGGACCCCATTCCTTGGCTCATAGAACTAATTGTGCCCATCTAGGAGACATAGAATATTGTCTTCCATTTTCAGCTTAAAAGGATTCCTGAATTGTTCAAAGCCCCTGGGAATACACTTTTGGCCTGACTCAGTTTTAGGACTTGATACCATGATACCCAGCAGTTCTCATCATTTTGAAAATTGTTGGTGGCTAAACATTTTACCAATTTATTATTTTGTTTATTGCTCTTTTTAGGACAGAATGGTTGTTTTAAATTAGGATGCCAGGAAACCACTGCAGTTGTTTAGCACTTCCTACTTAGGGCCATGACAGGCTAAGTGCTGAAGAGAAGGATTGCGGACTGGCTTTGTACCATGAGGCTTCCAGCCAGGCTGTAGGACCCTGTATGGACAGAAGCCAGTGTGTGACCTAACTCACCTGAGCCAGGGTGCCGTCACCTCCCGCCTCTCTTCTTGTGTAGACCCATGTGCAGATCCTCCTTACCTACTGTGTCACGTGGAATTTTGGAATCTTGAAGCATTGCACTCAATATAAGTGACATTAAGGTAAGAGTTTCAGGCTTGAAACAGATCTGACACAGAAAAATTCCTGTTATAGCTACTGAAGATTGTTGTGAAGATCAAATAAACACATAGGTGAGGATACTTTGTTCATTTGGGGAGAATCGTGAGCATTTTCCTTGGAGACCTGAGAAGAATATGTGGTGTGAGCTCAGGTGTCCCTAGAGAGGTTGGATTTCTCCCCATCCACCCAGACTGTTACCTACTTGAGGGGATGGCTTGTGTGTCTCTTTGCTGTCTGCTCTGACACCGAGCCTTGTGAGTACATAATAGGTACTAAAAATATCTGCTAGATGAATGAATGAGCATTTGTAAGAGCAGTGTTACAACCATTACAGGCAGCAAATTATAACTAGTATTGTAAATCAGCAAACAATAACCGGGAATGTCTGCGAGTTAAATTATTTCCTCTGCTATTTCCAAACCAAAATGGACTCTGGTCACAGAGCTTTCTGGGTATTGTCTGGTATATTTGTGACAAGAGAAACGCCGATAGAAGAAAAAAATTGGAATGTTCTCTCCTGTTTTCAGGATGTAATTCATTCCCTTTGGTAGAAAATCCAAGGAGAATAAAAATGTTAACTCAGATATTAGAAAGGTTTAAAAAAATTCCACAGGTTAATGTTGCTCTTTCAAAATACGAAGACGATATGACTAGACAGGATGTTAATGATTTGACATTACAAGATTTATTAAATTTATTTTTAAAGCAGTTTGGTTCCCCCTCTCAAATGCATGAAGCATGTGGGAGTTGGAATAGATCTGCCCCAGGCTGCCAAACAAATTTTTAATGGAAGTGGAGTCCTTCAGGGATTGTCCTAAATCCACATAATATTCTTAAGTCTTGGTGTTTGCACTGGGACCTGTATATTAGCAGATGTACATGTGAATAATATACTTCTATCCATCCATCACCTCGGTGACTCCACATCTGTAGGGGCTGCTGCACATCAATTATTCCACTGCAGGGGGTAGAGTGATATTTGGGCCAGCATTGACCTCTTTTTCAATCAGAGCCTCAGAGCAGTGTGTTCTGGAAGTCAAACGGTCCCTTTAGACAGAACCTCTGTTTGAGAATCCGTTTGGCCTAATGTGGCCATGCTGGGAAGTCAATGTGATTACCTGTGCCAGCTGTGGAGGTGGCATCCAGAAAAGCAAATGAAAATGTGGTCACTAAGAGGCACTGTCAACATTTAGGGTCTTTCCCATGTAGCTAATTCTTGCATGAGGTATTAGCAAGTTGATCAGGAAAGAAGGTCAACCTTAGTAAAATACATTTGCCTTCCACACACAGGCAAAATGCACCTGTTTATTTGAAAGAAATTGTGATTTGTTTGAAGAGTTAAATTCCCCTTCAGATGCTTGGAGATGTTTTTATTACCTGAGGTTTCAGGAAGAAAGTCTCCTTAGGAGGAATGAGGATTTTTTGTCTTTATATCTTAAGTGCCTTCTTCTTCTTCTTCTTCATTTTTTTAAAGGAAAACAAAGCTTTTTATAATGCTTCTCTTTTTGATCATAAACTTGGAATTTCTTTCTCAAGAGTATATAGTGCTTTTAAATTTTTTAAGCTTCTCGTATTATACCTGGAGGTGTGTTGAGTATTGTCATAACTGATAAATCAGTGACAAATGTAGCCACTTCATTTCGTTGGGGAGATATACAATTGTGGTGGTGGCTGACCATTTATTTAATTATGTGGTAAGTACCATATGATGAGAGGGTAAAGTTAAATTGATGATTTGGGCTATCTCAGCCAGGGTACAGTTTACATGGCAATTACACTGGGATCATCTAAGTGTAATTGGCAAGTAATTTTGTAAGCGAGGAAACATGACAGCTCATTTACATGGTGTTCACTGAGTAAAATTTGGGGACATTTATCAACCACTTCCAAGAGAAGAATAACTGCACCAACATCTCCCAAAGTGCCATGTGCAGTTTGAAAGCTACATGAAAGGTTTTTGGTATCAATCCTTATTTATTCCCTGCACATTTGTTAGGCATGTTCTGTGTGCCAGGCACTGTCCGAGGCACTGTCGATTCAAAAATGAGTGAGAACGAACTCAAGGAACTCGTGGCCGGGAAGCACATGTATCATCAGTTAGTTATCCAACATGGTAGCAAGTAGTGGTTTGAGCTCTGCACAGGTACTGGGGATACTTAGCAGAACGTGCAAATCGGGAGGATAGAAGAAAGTCAGGGAAAACTTGCTAGAGAGATTGACCCCTGAGGTGAATCTTACAGAATTAGCAGGGCTTAGCCAGGGGAGGGGGAGGACTGTCCAGTCCTTACCAGAGATACCAGCAAGAGCAGAATCTCGGAGGAGTGAGATGGCTACTGTAAGCTGGAAACCTGAAGCAGTTCAGGTGCATTTCAAGCAGACATGAGACCTGAGAAGCAGACTTGGTTGGGATTTTAGAAGGCTCTGTAGGTTGTGCCAGAGGCTGGACCTCATCCTACAATGCTGGGAAGCTAGTGGAGTTTTGAAAGAGAAGGAGCATCCTTTTCAGAGTTGTTTTGCAGGCAGGCCATTCTATGTACCAAAATGGTTTTTCTTGAGCTATTATGATATGCCAGGCTGTGTTCTACTGGTAAAACGGCATTTCTTTCTCACAGCAATCTCACGAAGTAGGATTAACATTTCTCCCTTTTTACAGTTTAACAAACTGGGTACCCAGAGGTTCCCCACAGTTACACAGTGGGTGGGTGATGGAGGAGCTGAGATTTGAACCCAGGCCATCCAGCTCAAGAGTCCATGCTGTCACCAGCACATACACGATGCCATGGCCTCCTTGACACAATCAACTGCAACTGCCTCTTTCTAAGATCACATCCTCCACCCCCCGTTAGACTGTGAGCTCTGCGAGGTCAGGGGCTATATTTACCTTGTTCATAGCCACATCCCGCATGCTTAGGACAATGGCTGCGCCTTCACAGGCATGCCACAAATAAGGAATAAATGCAGTTTTGAGGGACCATGACCAAAGGCTGTCAAAGTCAACCTGGCAAGGGATGACGATGAGGGCCTGACTCAAAGGCAGTGTTAGTCAATATGGAAGAGTCGAAGATGGAGAAATTAATTGGCAGGGCTCAATGATTGATTGGACGTGTGGATTTTCCTGGCATATTCTCACAATGTTTCTGATTTCCAACTCCCACACTGCAGAGATGACTTGGCAAAAGAATCTGAAGCAGAGGAAAGCTCGTGCTGCTTTGTACAGAGCTCTTAAATTCCTGAGAAGAAATGTTGTGGATTCAGGATGGGAAGTTAGAAGAAACTTCCCTGGAGATAGTTAAAAATAGAATGAACACATCTGCCCGGGATGGTTGAGGGACGGAGCTGCCCTGGGGTAGATGAATGGTTAGATGGCCTTTGGGATTCTTCCCCCTTTGAAAATTTTCTAGTTTAGAATAAATAAAAAGCCTCCCAAGCCACCTATCCTGAACTGTCTGGCTGAGAGATAAAATCAGTGCGTCCAAGGACTGGAAAATATTGAATCCAAATGCCTGGACTATAGATAAGGAAACAGAAGCCCGGAAGGGTTAGATGCTTCACCCAAGAGCATGCACTTGAGGCAAGAGGAAGCCCCGAATCATTGACCTCTCTGTCCGCACAGGCTCTGCCCCAATCTCAGATGGCAGCATCTAGGTGTGGGCGCCCCCTGTGGGCAGGTGTGTGCTAGGCGGTGACACTGAAGCAAAGATGATGTGGTCTGTGCACCTGCAGAGTTCAGAGAACCTCAACGGGAAGTGCTCCTTGTTGCGTGAAGTCGCTGTAAAGTACCATTTCCCAAAGACCACATTTGGAAAAGAGAGAAAATGAACTTAAAAGTCGTAATGATTTTTCTCTGGTCACACTTATTTCTGGGTGCTGCTTCAGTCCCCTACAATCATTGTCTCTAATTCTCGCAATAACTTAGAAGTCAGTATTATTTTCATCTTCCACTATAGAAGGCTGAAGCACCAAGAACCCCTTCCGTGAGACCAGACTACATTAACTCCAGGTCCTACCCTGTGCAAATGATGTTAACATTTCATTGTGTTTCCCCGCGGGCTTCTGTTTCCATGCACTGGGACTATTCATTTACATAGCTTTACTGCCCTCACAGACACCATTCTGAAACTTCATTTTTTTTGGCTTGTAATACGTTCTGTGTTTTTTTCATGTGATTTCACAATATTCACTTGAATGGCTGTTTAATACCTTTTCCAGTTTTTAGGAGTTTCTTAAACAAAGACCTGTTTTAGTCATAAAAATCTTTTAATTCTTGGCACCTATGGCATTTGTGAGGTGTATTTTGTATTTTGAGGACCACATGATCATCCTCTGTCAACAACACTGGGGAGAGGAGAAGAGGAACTTCCAGGCATGACCCAGGGGATCCGGGTTTTCTTCCTCACCAAGAGTCCCTGTGGGAACACAGGACGTTGTAGGCATGGCTCAGAGGGGACCCCGGGTGGAGATGGCCCAAGGCAGGTAGCAGGTGACTTTTTAAGCCTCTGCTTTTCTGATTTAACACACATTCTTCTCCTGCCCTTGTAAAAAAAAAAAAAAAAGCAAGTTTTCATTTTCTTAGGGTAGTAAAAATCTTTTGTGTGAAGAAAAAGTGTCATCAATTGCCTTATTCATCAGCATATATACCATCTCTTTAAAATGACAGTGGGAGTAAAAGTTCATCAGTTCAATATGTCTTTCACATTGGGAGACTCCTGACTAATAACCTCTGGTATTTATCATCAGAACAGCCAAAGAACTAAATTCTGGCACATGCTGCTCTCACACACTGAGAAAAACTTTAAAAAAGACAGAAGATTTTTCCATTTTTTCTTCTTTCATTCATTTAGAAGAAAAGCATACCTTTTTTTAATTAGAAAAATTGTGAGCATGCAGAAACATCTGGCCTGTATTACCACAGCAGCCTCCTTAATGGTCTGCTTGTCTCTAGTCTGCCCTTTTAAAATCAACTGCACAACAAATATAGAGAGCTTTCTAGAACAGAGAACTGTGCCCATCCCTCTCCAATGTTCTGGCATCTTCTTCCCTAACTCTCTCACGGCCCTTGAAGTTAATGACCACATATAGCCACAGCTTCCACCTCTCCTGCTAATACCCTGTCCCAACCATACTGAGCTGCCTGTGGCTTCCCACTTCCTGCTACAATAAACGCTATCTCCAGGCCTTCATACAAATTAGTCCTTTCTCCACAAGCTCCCTGCAAGGCTCTGCAGAACCTGGTGCCCAGCTTGGGATCCCACAGCACCTATTCAGCACTTACTACACCCATACAGAATACAGCCCACAGTCTTGGTTTTACTTGGCCAGCATGATCCTTTAATTAAAAGAGAAAAAGTTTTATTGGGTAGGGCATATTTCTATTTATTTTTCTTAAGGTCCCACTATTCTCTAGTAGACACCAAACCCTAATTCCACATTTATGCTATGCCGGGTCCTATAAGGCTACTGGCTTTTGTTGTTGTTGTTAATCTCTTTCACCCAAAAGACTATATGCTGCTTGTATCTGGATTATGTATTGTGTATTGTTATCTTTTGTATCTCTAAGCCTGGAAAAGACTGCCTAGTAAATATCTATTAATTCATGCCCTTGAAAAGACTGAAATTGGTCAGGAAAGACTCAATAATTCTTTTTCGGCCGCTCGGATTGTTTACCAACATCTCAAAACTCATGGACATCAATGGACCTGGCAGACATTAACAGTATTTCATTGGATGATTGAAAGTCTCTGTTCAATGTACAATGCTGCTAAGGCTGAGCCACTTTTGATCTTGAAGCCTCTGGATGTGAGTATGGTCTTTCCCACTATTTCTTGGAGATAGTCACTGATAGTGACTTAAGGGGTTTAAAACATGGCCTCTGGCATCAAAGGAGATCCAAATCTGTTCTTATGAGTCCTCATGAGTAATCACTCTTCACTTTTGTCATAGTTTTATCCACCAAAGTATACATCTCCTTGATTTCATTTCATATCCACATGACTGCCATATTCCCATCAAACGGGGCTCTTCAGAAATTTGAATAGAATAGGATTAGATGTAGTATTTTATTTGTTTTGTAAAGTCTGATCATGGTCGAGGTAGAATCGGTATAAATTTCAATCCTGCCACGGAGTAACGCCCCCAGATCTATCTAAGGTGGTGAAGCTAGAGATTGCAGGTGTGGAAATACCCATTGGTCAGCCTCTGATGTATCATCTCTTTGATAATCCAGTCCTTCGTCTCAGTCACTGTTTTTTCCATTTCCTTAGTTGTTCTCTTCTAGATGTTCAATTACATGCTGCTTTAAAGACACTGAAAAAGATCTGGTGTCTCATAGAAGCCAGATTACTCATGTTTACGGAATGTCACATAATCAGTGACACAGGAACGTGGTACCACTGATGGCAATGTTGTTGCCATAAATTAAATCTTCAGAGAATGCCCTGCATTTTCAGGGAATGCTGTGAATGTTGCAGAGGGAAATCAGGCATTGCTGAGGGAACACATTAGGAGCACAAGAATGGAAATGTGTCCAAGTATCAGGTTCAAGGAAAAAGAAAAAGAAAGAAAAGCAAATCTTTCCATCTAAGCTTCCTTCCCTCAGGAAGAGGTGGGGACAGAATGGGGAAAATTTATTACAGAATCCTTTAGCAGCCAGAAATTTCATTGACAATTTTGTTAATGTGCCTGTATGGTTGCCTTCTCAGAGGCCCATTGTGAATTCCTTAGTTGATATTATTAATGGTTAATGGGTGCACCTGAAAATCAAGCAATATTGTACCATCTGGGTAATAGATATATTAAATGGGCCTTTTCTACAGTATCGAGCTTATCAGCTTATCTTTTTCCTAATAATGAATACCTCATCTTTTCCACTTTCCTAATCAAATGCTTCCACATCATCTTGAGGCAGAACCAGATCCAGCTGCATCTATTCTATACTCTTGGCTTCAATTATGTCAAATTATCCAACCTACTCACAGGTCCTTAGGTTCTCTTTTGCTCTGAGACATAGGCCTGATGCACCTCTTCAGAAGCTCATGATTACTAACCATTCATCACAAGTCTGTTGTAAGTAAACAGAGAATCAGAGAGAGCACTAGGCTAAATTTACAGTTATAAGGAAATCTCTAGAACAGGTTTTTCCCTAAATTGTGGCACTCTCATGTTGATCTCAAGTGTTTTTCTTTTCCTTGTCCCTTCTTCCTGAAACATACATGAACCTTATTGCACATGGCATTGCTTCAGAGTTGAAGATTTCTACTGTAGTGGCAAAAAGTACATGCAGTCATGTCTTAGCTATGAAATAATATTTAATTTTTCATAGTTCTCATAGTGTTTGTATTGACCAGAAGCACTAGGCTTCCCATACTTTGCCATACTTTATTTTATTCAACCATGTACCTGTAGCTGAAGAAGGACAATACAAAAAAGTATGAACAGCCTAGGAGGAAACTTAACATTGTTTTCTTTCTGTCGTATTTGGCTAAAACTTCACTGGTTTTTTTTATATGCATCTAGTCAGGTGAAATAGTTCATCATTTTGGAGTCAAACATTTTTTTTAGTCAAAATTCTTATCTTTATACTTCATGGTCTGATTTGTCTGTTCCCATCTCCTTCATATCCAGTTTCTTTTAATCTGCTTTTTTTCCCTCAGCTTTAAAAAGAAGAACCCCTTTTTGCCACTAAGAAAAAGAGAGCCCAGATTCACTACTGAACATCCACGATGATTTGGGCTGTGCTTTGTTCTCCTAGTAACATATTTCGTTGCCCTTTGATGCCAGAGGCCATGTTTTAAACCCCTTAAGTCACTATCAGTACAGTGTATGGAACAGACATGATTCATTGTAAACGAATGAATGAGTGAATGATACCTAACTTCACAATTTATGGTGGTTTAACCTCTTTCATCCAGATTACATTCTAACTGGGTCTGTATCATCATGAACTTCTGCTAAATATTCTTAACGCTAAGCTTAGTGCTGTGCATACAGCTATTGCTCAAGGAGTGTTCAGTGACAGCAAAATGCATTGTATGTTTTGGAGCTCTGTCATGGAGAAGCCAACATTTGGCACACAGTATTTCCAATTCATGTTATAATTAGTCTACTCAAGGAATCGATTTTCACCCTGAAGACTAGCCATTGACTCAATAGATTGGTTATTAGGATTCCTATCCACTGGACCTGCTGTGGTTGGAATGCCTTCTAACATTCCAGAGGTGGGAAACCTTTGGAAAACCACCTGTGTTTCTTGAAATATCTAACTGGAAGCCTTCCCCTTCAGAGAGTGCTGTTGATCCATTTTGACAGATATCCATTATTTCTGCAAATTTGTCGAACATCTTCTGTGTGACATGAGTTGGAGATGAATGCGAAACTGGCATTTCTTTAAAATTGCTTATAATTTGGTAGCAGAGTGTAGAAATAAAGCAGAATACAGATGATAACTTCTATAGTAGAAACACATGTAAGGAGCAGGGAGAAGGGAATCTATAACTCCATGTAAAGCAATAGAGAAGGCTTCCTGAAAGAAATGCCCCTGAGTTGGGATTCAGCCGTACCAGCAGTTGTTGGGTTTTGAATGGTGGTCATGAGTGAAAAACGCCCCTGATGTGCTTGATGTATTCATTTTTCAAGCAGAGTCACATTGTAAGAAATAAGCTTTTAAAAATCAAAGATTTGGGAAGCATTTGACTCCTCAGTATGGCATTCAATCCACCTTGATATTCTCTGGTTTGTGTGATATCTGAGACATAGCTGAATCCAACCCTTACTCTATTAATGGATTTATATATATGCACATAAGGCTAATATGTTTTATGCTGCCAAATTTTTTATGGTTTCATAAATAGTGCTATCACTAACATTTTTAAAAAGTGAAGAAAAGAGCTCATATGTGCTGGTAGAAATTCAGTGTATTTTATAGAACACTGCTACTCCTGATATAGCCTACGGGATGTGACTTTTCATAAAAACCTAATGAATTTCTAGATTTGTCAGCTGTTTCCAAACAGATGCACTCTGCTAATCTAACGGAAACATTTTGAGCCCAGATCCCAAATATCAATAGCTTTCAGTATTGCAAATTAGTTTGTCTATTGGGTAAATTGGGCTGTGTGGTTCTTGATAAAAAGTAGCAAGTAATTTTGTATGGATGTTTTATGTTTAACTGCCTTGCTAGGGTTTGATGCTCATATTTTCCCTTGCAGAGTTTTAAGTTGAATGTAGACAGTCATTGTGCTCTCAAGGAAGCTGTGGAGGAGGAAGGACACCAACTTCTCGAGCTTATTGCATCTCACAAAGCAGGTAAATCCTCCTGAAATATTGCAAGCCTTTATGTCTCCAGACTATTAAGAATGAAGAAGCATTGCTGTAAATTACTGCATATATTCACTTCCTTATGTATTATTAATATTTACATTATCAGATTGACCTTCAAGATTTATAAATGTTTCATATACTGCATACAATGCTGTGATACTTATAAGATGAAATACTGCCTCCAAATGGTCTGTTCATTTTATTTTCGGCTTGCTGTTCGCCTGAGTTTCAATTGAAATCACATTCCTGAAAACTTCACGTTGACATGCTTTTTGATGTAGGTGCTCTGGAAATAACATTAAGATAATGAATGAGAATTGTGCAAATAGTTATAATGCATATGCGTTAGGGTACTTATAGATATCATTACCGATATAAGGCAGGCGGTCTAGATATATCCGATTATTTCCCTGCCAATTCGCACACGTGAACATTTTGCATGTTTTTTTGCTGGTCATTGCATTAGCAGAGTTTTGGCCTTAAACCAACTCTTACCCAGTATTAACGTATTTATGAGGAACAGATTATAAATAAAAAGTAGTTTTGTCATTTGGTTATACTTATCCTGGTAGTAAAAGACCATACGACAGGATGAATTATAATTTGGCTCTTGCTTTGAGCTTACTACAGCTAAATAAGGAAAGAGCAGCATTAATCGGACATGCTAAGGCAAAAGACTGCTGTCTTCACTCTGGCCCATTTACCGTATTCCTCATCAAATTCACTTCACCTATTTCTGTATACATCTTTCTGATCACTATAAAGACTCCACACAGATACACGCCGGGCCTTTTCTTTGGAATGTGAAGCTTTGGTGTTAGTAATTTTTAAACATTGTGATTTTTGTTCGACATGCACTTTTTTTAGTCAATATGTGGAAGCTAAGTCAATTCCCAACCAAGCATCTCTGTGGTGATACCATTTTTGTGTCCTTATGCCTCATGCGAAGGCAAAAGTCCCCAGCCCCTCTCCTCGGGGACAAAAGCTTATGCGGCAGATTATGATAATGGTCGTTTAAAATTAAACTTACTATTTGAAATATTCATCTAATTTACTGGCTAAAAGACAAAAGTGGATAAAAAACGCAGTCAAGCCTGTAACTCGTGTTTTCCCCTCCTTTTGGAGAAGGGCTGAAGGACATGCTGCGGATGATTGCAAGCCAGTGGAAGGAGCTGCAGAGGCAAATCAAACGACAACACAGCTGGATTCTCAGGGCTCTGGATACCATCAAAGCTGAGATTCTGGCTACTGATGTGTCTGTGGAGGGCGAGGAAGGGACTGGAAGCCCCAAGGTAAGTGGCTTGAAGTTTGCCTGATTTCCTCTCATTTCTGCCTTCTTTTGAACTAGGCACCACTGAAGTTTTCTTTCCACCCCTAAGGCTTTTTGTTTCTACTGGGTAAACTTTGTCTATCTATTTCTATACCCATCCATCTATCTCTCTATATTTATTTATCTACTTGGATATATAGATATACAGAGAGGAAAGATAAACAGAATGAAGTGGCTTAGTTTAAAACAATAATAATAAAAAAAAAACCCTACAACTTTCAAGTTTTCCAGGAAGAGGTCTTTTTGTCAAAAGTGGCAGAGTAGGAGAGAGACAATACTTTAGGGTAGGAGAAAGGGGGACATAAAACATTTAGTAAACAAAACATAAAGCATCTTTAACATGAATAATCAGAATGGTTTTAAATTGTTTTGTTGCAACTATAAATCACTATAATCAGTGCAATCACTCAGCTCTGACATCCATTAGCCGCTTGGTTACAGCAAATTAACAAAGAAGAGAGAAAGTGATTCATTATCTCATTCCTGTTAATGACTATCAGATGCATTGCCTAATTAGGGGATGGTCATTGTAGTGGGAAGAAGGTCATATGCTTTGCTACAAATCTTTTTGCTCTGAGTGTAAGTTCTCCATAATGGTGCATGCACCGAATACAACAAGTACTTTAAAAATGAGTATTGACATGTTTTGGTTATCTATTTTAGATTTACAAAATAACCCATAAAGCATATGCAATTAAACTTTAAATGAGTCACCTTTTAATACACTGCACTGCTGTTCTAAAGGTATCTTTAGGCTCAGGATGGGGAAAATAATTTTATTAATTTGATATTTTCATGTACTCTTTCTTTTGTATTTATCCTTTTGGTGAAAGAGCATGCAGAAAACCAGTCTCATAATGGACTCAGCATTGAAACATATTGCAACATGGGGGGAAACAGATTTAAGAGTTCAGGGTTTCTATTCCTGGCATGGACAACGTAATTAAATCATCATCAAGTCACATTTATTCAGCATCCATGTGGATTGGCATTGTGCTAAATGTATACAGAGCAAGTTAAACAAGCCCTCTACCTTTTTAGACTCACATTCTTCAGGAGAAACCCCACCCAGCCTGCAATGGTGAGACCACGCAGCCGGGGAAAAGCTCAGAAGATTTATAGCTCCGGAACCTCAAACAACAACCTTTAACTTATTTGTTGGAAACAGAGAATGGAACGATGAGCTCAGTTCCACTTAAAGAAGGGTCCTTGGAGGAGGTCACATTTTAGGAAATACTCGGAGGAAGGAAGAGCAGGGGCTTGGCACATGAGCACACATTTTAGGAAGTGATGTGATGAAAGGATCAAAGCTGGAACTAATCATATGGAAGGGAGAATGTATTCAGCAGATTTCTCAGGGAAGAAGTAGAGCCCTCTCAAGGAGCAGGCTGCAGGGAGAAGTTGGTGGGGCTAATACTGCTTTGGCTGGGGTTGTGGGGCAATTGATGATGAGAAAAGATGCCACTCAAAAGTCTGTTGTGTTCTTATTATTTATCAAAGCATACTGATTGCTTCCTTTTAAAAAGCTATCCTGTACCGGCTGCATTCTACGTGCCAGTTGTGGTTCTAAGCACTTCTGTGGATTCTTTCATTTAATTCTCACAGCAAACCTGCCTGGTAGTCCCATGTTATCCTCAGTGGAGAAAAAAGAGGCACAGAGAAGTTAAGTAACTTGCCTAAGGTCACACAGGTCCTAAGTAGCAGAACTCACATTTGACTTTGAGCCCTTTGGCCCCAGAGCCCATGTAGGTCGCCACCTAGAGGACTGCCTCTCCCTGACACTGCTCAGGACCAGGTAGGCTGGTGATGAACAATTAGTCTCAGGGCCTATCTCATGGATCTTGTGGTGAAGTGGGAAGACAGACTGAAATCTAATAATCGTGCCTTTATAGATGGCGATGTGCTGTGAAAGAAAAGAAAAGGGAGCAGCCAGAGGTTAGGCTGGGAGAAGTGATTTAGCTCAGGACATCAAGGAGGGCTTCTCTGAGGAGGCGGCATTCTATGAGCTGGCCAGTGCAGTTGGAGAGAGAGAGAGAGAGAGAGAGAGAGAGAGAGAGAGAGAGAGAAAGGGCCTGAGTGAAGTTTGGTGGCCTATGGTCGCACAGGGGAGGGTTGTGTAGTGAGGAGGGAAATGACATCATTGATTGGCTGCATAAAAAGCTGCTCCCGGCTGTAGTGTAGACCATGGGGGGGTGGAGGTGGGTGTAAGTGGGAGTCAGCGTGGGGAGGTGTCAAAGAGGAGCTGCAGAGATGGGGCAGTCACCTAAATTAATAAAAGACTGAGGCTAAAAATGAGTAGCTCTCTTCACCAGGACCAATTTGAGTTTGATACTTTGAAATCAGCTCATTTGGGGGGGAGTCTATATTGCTCTGGATGAAGAGCAAGTATATTCCTAGGAGGGGCAGTGTTAGCATTTCTCAGGAAGAGGAGCACCTACTCAGGCCCAGCCTGGAGAGATCAGAACCTCCTGGCGGGGGCCCCAGAATCTGCATTCCACAAGCTCCCGGAGAACCACTGCTGTATAGGCTCTAAGAGCCCTTTTCCTGCAGGGGCTACATGATTCTCCTACAGCCGGAATCCTCACAAAGCATGAAAGAAAGTCTTGTAACAGCAAACAATTGATATCCACCAAATGTTTAAAACAGGGACTGTTTAATTAAATCATGCCACATCTTATCCTAATGAAAGGTTATGCAGCCATTTAAAATAATCATTTAGAAGAGAATTTTAAAACATTGGGAAAGTCCTATAATGTGCAATTAGATATTTTTAGATACCTCTGAATTTTCCAAATCTCTACCATGAGTAAAAATTCTAATCAGAAAAATACAGAATATATATAAAATACAAGAATTAAGAAGTGATTTAAATGGTAAAATGGGTGGCAACCATCATTGGGGATTTGAGACATAAATTTAAATTAGGTCAGGAGGAACGAAAAATACATCTGGCTCTTAATGATTTGGGTACCTCGCTTCTAAAGAAACAATGACAAAAACCTCTCTGAATCATCCCAGAGTCCAAGTGTCTTCCTACTCACAGTCCCATCAGTTTATACAGACGAATCTACGTGTTTTTTGTGAATACTATTTCTATGTCAAGCATTCTGTGTCACGTGTGTGCAGAGCCATACCCCTACAAACAGCTCCTCGAGAGGTTTCTGTAGGTTTTGGCAGCCGTGGAAGCTGAGGGAGGTGCGGAGAGTTTGACTCGGACCTGGAAGAGCCAGCAGAGCCCCAGGCCTTTTACCTCTCAACTAGCCCTCTCTCCCCAGTCTGGGCTGAATTTTCTCTGGACAAATGAACTCCGTAGTCAAGGGTGAAGGTGAAATCCATTTAAGACAAAGGTAATATATTTCTAATTTAAGCCTAGGAAACTATGGAGAAATGGGTATGATTATTCTTTGTTTACACCCATGACCTGCCTGCCTACATCTGTGGGGCAGATACAGAGAGTATCAGGGGAGGCTCAGACTCAGGCTGACGTCAGACTGCCTGAGTGCCACTCCGGGTGCTCACCGGCTATGTGTCCTTGGGGGTGCAAGGGTACTTCGCTGTGTCTAAGCTTCCTCATTTGTAAAATGGAGGCAGTGATAATATCCCCCACAAACGGGTTGCAATACAGATTTGACGTATCTAAAGTGCTTAAAACAGTGCCTGGCACGTGGGAAATCCTAGATAAGGGTAAAGGTACAAGTTTTCATTTCTGGTAGTGAAAACAGTAAACCTATAATTATAATAAAATCTGATAGATACTCTATGTAAGATAGGTACGCAGCACTCTGAGTATACAGAGAAGGAAATAATGAACCCTGTTTGGGGGTATCAAAAGAAAGATTTACAGGGGGAGTTGATGTTTTAAATGAGGGGTGCAAAGGATTCTTGCCAGCATGAAAATAATGAAAAGGGAAGATTTACAGGGGAGTTGTGTTTTAAATGAGGGGTGGGAAGAATTTTTGTCAGCGTGAAACATGTGCAGAGACCTCGAGGTGTGAAAACTTGTGGTGTGGCTAGAGCATGGGATCTTATTGTGGACAAGAATTAGGCTGGCTTGCCACTGCACCAAGGCTCACAATCTGACCCCCCCCAAAAATAATAATAAAAATAAAATAATGCTTAATGATCAGTGATTTGAGAAATAATTCTTCATATACTTGTAATTGACAATGTCCAAACCAGAAGGAAGAGCCCTATACAGAAGAGAAACTTTTCTTGCCATATTGCATAAAATAAAGCAAGCCTAAATAGGTTACCCCGAAGTTGTCCAAGACTAAAAGCTTGGATTCTACTTGTTATCTCTCATGTCAGTTCTCTTTCCACGACGTGACCTTGCACAGGTCACGTACAAATTGTGCCATGAAATGCATCTCCAAGCATAGCAGTTATGATCATCTATTTCATCTTAGACCTAAAAGAGAACTGAAATTAAAACATAATAAAAAAAAAATAACTCCAGAATTCATCTTAAGTTTACTTCAGAAGCTACTGGGAACTTGAGAAGCATAATAGAAAATCTAAAGAATATATCTAGGGGGTATTTTTCTTTTTTACCTTGTTTGAGAGACTGCAGAAAAGGACTTGGTCTTAGAAATCTTGTAAAGAAGGAGGATAGGAGGAAATTCAAAGACTCTGGGAAACTTCTCCCCCAGGACTCGGCAGCATACCTTATTTGTTGTATTTCATTTTTTAAAAAAGTGTTTTCCCAGGACTGTGCGATCTTTTATACATGGAAATAGAGAACAGAATTCACCAGTTCTAGAAATAGAGCTTCAGCACTCACTTCCAAGAATTGAAAATATGCTTGTAATTATGTATTTTATTTTAAGATAGATTGGTTAAAGTTTATCAGCTAAAACTAGGCTTTCAGTATGTTAAATTTTTGAATGGTGTATAGCTGGAAGGATTTCAAAACACTGAACACCCAACACCTAAGAAAGGCTGCATTCTTTTTTTTTTTTTTGACCTTTCAAGGCAAAAAACAAAAATCCTGAAAGCAAGAAAATATTCTTAGACTTTGCACATTGCCTCCTTTAAGATGTTCTTATTCTCTGTTTCTTTACTTGTCAACTATTCAGCCGTCATTAAAGCTGTCTTAGAATCAAGGCCAGGATGTCACTAACGTGACGTCTCAAACTTTGCATCAGTGTAATCAGACAGTAGTTCCTTTGTCCTCTTTAAAGAAACAGATGAGTTTCTAGGGGCATCTGGGTGGCTCAGTCGGTTAAGCATCCGACTCCTGATTTCGGCTGGGGTTGTGATTTCAGCCTCTTGAGATTGAGCACCGCCGTGTCTGTTCCATGCTCAGCAGGGAATCTGTTTGAGATTCTCTTCCTCCGCCCCCACCCCTAAGCTTATTCTCTCTCTGTCAAATAAATAAATAAATCTTAAAAAAAAAAAGAAACATAAGTTTGCAGCACAAAGAATATTTGAAGATTTTATTGTAAATTCAGAAAACTTTATAGCTACCAGAAGGGTGACCCACCCTGGGTTCGATCAAACATCTTCATTTCCTTACTGAAAGGAGATAGAGGGTTAGGTGCTTTGAACCCCAGGGTTGTGCTTATTTATCTGCCTTCTTTGAGGTTCTTAGATTGATATCTTAGAATGTCATCTCTTTGGAAGTGGATATCAGACTATGAAGGTCATCAATGTTATCTGTTCAACAATAGCACTTAGAGCAAGCTTAAGAATATTTCTTAAATATGTTTGCTCAGCCTTACAAATGACAGTTTTAGATAGTGGCTAAGAAGGGACATATGCATGGCCTCTGACTTGGTTATGTTGCAGACTACCTGGACTTTATTCAGATATCTAGGGAGGGCAAGTCCAATATTAACATACTTTTTTTGGCGTGTTTGTTTATCAGACACCTGAGTATTAACCTAGTATTATGTTAATAAATTATGGGTAACTTTAAGGGGTGTCTAGGTGGCTCAGTTGGTTAAGCATCTGCCTTTGGCTTGGGTCATGAGCCCACATCAGGCTCTCTGCTCAGTGGGGAGCCTGCCTCTCCCTCTCCCTCTCCCTCTGCTGGTCCCCCCCATCCCCCCTTTGGGCTCTCTCACTCTTGCTCTCTCTCTAATAAATAAATAAGTAAATAAATAAAATCTTAAAAAAAATAAGTTATGGGTAACTTTCTTTAACTGAAGCAGGGAGAAAAAAGCTGATTTGGAGAGTACTTTTGCATGCTATTTTCTCTGTGTTCTATAGTGCCTCTTGGGAAATATTGCAGCTGGGTATTATTATCCTGGAATGGAACTTGATCCTGATGCTTCCAAAGCACTGTCTTTGTATTCTTTCCTTTTCTGGCTCAAAACCTTATGTAGGTAACATGTTCTTTAAGATCTTCAGAAACAAAGTTGAAGTAATGAATGGGAATTGTATTTAGGTGTTGCTAGTCCCATATACACGGACGCATACATATAGAATTACTTGAGATACTTTACTGTCTTCCTCATGCAGCAAGGAGCACAGCTGTATGTGTCAAAAGGAACCAGAAATGATATAGTAAGATTAAATTGTGCCTAAAGTGGTAGAGAGAAAGACAATAGGCAAAGGCCTGGCCATTATTTATTGAGAGCGACAGAATGCTCTGCCCAGTGCTGGGCCAGACATGAGGGAAGACATGCTCAGTGGTCTTATCATCTCAGTGTAAGCACACAGTGTAACATCTTGTCTAATGTAAATTGGGCTATCTCAGATCTAGAATAATAGATCACCCAAGATTCGGATCATCTTAATTAGGATGTTGGCAGATTGAAATGGAATGTGGTTCTTGATGCAAGCAAATGAGTAGTAAATGCATTACCAATTCCCCCACTTTCATGCAGAATTCTTCCTAAAAGCCAGTATCTGATCCAGTTCCCTTTCTGCTGAACTATATAAACATAGTCCTGATATGCAGTATCTAGGGAGAGCCCTTTCTTCTACTGTGGATTCTTCAGTAGTGCTTTTTTTGTTATCAGAAGGGCAACTTTTCTTCAAAAGTGTTTTTGAAAGACAGAAACAAAAGTGAGTTATTTCTTTGAAGATCAGTTGTAGGTACTAAATTTATGGTAGAATGGAATAGGAGATAGTTCCTCTAATCTCCTTGAGGCACTTAAATTTGCATATTATCAGATGTATGGGTGGATCCAAGATGAGGAATTTTTTTAAAATGGTCTGCTGCTCTGATGAGGTGACTGAAAAAATGATTTGAGATGATAAAAATATATAGTAGGTCAAAGGACGGCTAATGGGCATCCCTATCCTAGTCTATACGATATGTAAGACCAGAGCTTATCTTAATTTTTCACACTGTATTTCCATTGCTGGTGGTGGCCGCGAGACCTGAGAAGTGTTTGGCTCAGCAAAAATCGGGACTGAAATTCTTTGGTGTCTCTAATCAACACCGAGAAATGTCATTGATGTGAGGAGGTAGTCTATTTTATTTTTCCTATTTAGTCAGAGTGTCTAATCTCAGAATCTATGATACCTAGAGTTGCAAAGATGCATGATATTGTATACAAAGTTACATTCAATGGCAAGCAGCTCTCTTTTATTGGCAGAACTCACATTTTGTAACTCAGCCTGATGTATTTTCAAGATAATATATAGTAAATACATTAAGAGGGACTTTTTCATACATAGTGGAGGTCAACATTAAAAAAAAAAATCCAGAAGTATTTAAGCCAAAACGGAAGGCAAGATGCAGAATTGCTTCCAAAAGCACTTTGATATTAACAAGTAAATTCTTCGAAGGTGTGAAACAATTACCTCAGTGTGTGATTTACCCTTTTCCCGGAATGTGTTGTTTCTGGCAGGGGAGCGGTCTGAGCTGAGGAGAGCCCTGCTAACAGGATTACTCTGCTCTGGCTCTTGTGTTTATTGAGTCACCTAGGACTTCTTATAAAACAGCAACTTTCAAATGTACACACACCTGCACTCGACACCCTGAATCCTCCAAACGTTTGTTTAACTGTTCTCACACCCAGAGTATCTCTCCCATCCAGTGAGGTCAGAAAGCACTTGAGATAGCCACATTCTGCTTTTTCCTTCTCCTTCGAAATCAACTGGAGCGTAGACATCTGCGTGGTGCCGCTGCTAACAGAGAGGGAGAGCTTTTCTCAGCGTAAGCAACATAGTGCTCTTTGCCACCAGGACTTACACAACGTTCCCAGTCTTACCTCCCACTGCGCCTAAATGAGGGTTAATGTTTCTCAGGAAACGTTAACTAGATTGGAGGTCCTGCTGGGCCTGAGCCCAGGGAGCTATCTCACCACAGCTTCCAAGCCATTTTTGCGCTGGGTTGGGGCAGTCTTTCTACGTAGTTGGGCTGCAGAGGCCAACACTTATTTCATATTACCCCCTGCAGGGCGAAGCCAGGCCATGGATCTTGGTGCGTGAGTAACGAGAGAGGGAAAAAGGAAAGCCTAAAGCAAGAGACCAAGACAAAAGAAAAGAGAGAGGAGAAAAAGAAAAAGAAGGAACAGAAGGAAATAGATAAGGAAGTATGTGTCCAGTGAAATATAGTAGAAGCTAACTGCTCAAGTCTGTTGCTTGGACATTTATGCTCGTATGTCTCTCTCTCTGTCATTCTGTCCTTTTTCTAGTTCTGGAAATCAAAGTTAGAAAAGCTTTCTTTTGACATCTTAAATGTTGTTGTATAGCCATCTGTGTGTGTGTGTGTGTGTGTGTGTAACAGACCCTTAATAGAGTTAGCATTTATAGTGGACTTACTATGCTCTAGGTTTGTGTCAAGCCTTTTACCTGGATGGCCTCATTCGTCCTTCCCAACAGTATTAGCAGTGTTAACTCCTGTAATCATTTTTCCTTTACTGATGGGAGAACTTAGGCTCCAAACATATATAAGACACTCAGGCTTATTCATTCTTTTTAAAAAGCTTACATGACAGGGTAAAGGCCATTTGACTCCACCTACTTAGTGAAGATTCATGCCACTGTTTCATTTCATAAATCTTCTACTTAACTCACCATCTTCCAAATGCGTTTTCCCCTTTCTTTTCTTCTTTTTGCCCAGGGATTGTCCTATTCTCTATATCTATGCTGTTCTTATCCATCCTTAAAATCAATAAATATTGAATATGTAACTACACTGTGATATCATAGCTCTGGACACTGTACCTCTCCTTGCTCACTGCCCATCGGTGGAGATAGATTTCCACATATGTAATTCTAAATTAAGGCAAACTGTGTGATAAATCCTCTAATAGACACAGGTAGTTTGGGGGAGGGGACATTAGTTCAATCTAATGGGGGTCTGGGAAGGCTCCCCCACCCCTAAGAAAAAAATGGATTTTGTGAAGCCCTCTAATATTCTGATAAATTGTTAGTAGGAAGATATTAGAGGAAGAGCATTCCAGGCAGAGGAACTAACATGGTCAAAAGTATGGAAAAGGGAATATATGATGGTCATCTAGAGAGTGGTGAATGGTGAATAGTCTGGCTCTTTCAAGCATAGGGTGTCTATGTGTTTATGGAAAGGAATGAGGATGTAGTGGGAAATAAAACCTGGTAAGTTTTGAGCTATATATATAATGGAGAACTTTGAATATCAGCTGCAGACTTTGTATTTTACTAGTGTTCCATGAGTGTTTTTAATGATTGGATTTAGCCATAGAAAACAGATGGCAAAAGTAGGATGAGAGAGGAAGGACTGAATTAGGAATCTAGTACAATAACTAGAGGCAGCTGAAGTAAAGCAGTGGCTGTGATAATAGAAAGAGAAAATAGAAATGATATTATAGAAGAAGAAATATTAGGATTTGGTGTCTGGAGAATGGGGGGGCTGCTGAGGGAAGAGTTAATGGTAACTCAAAGGAATTGAGCATGAGCAGTTAGGAGAATCATGTTAACATTTATGGAGTTTGGGCATATTTTAATAAGGAATGGTTTTGAAAGCTAAGTATGATGACCTTGGTGTCCAATTAATAAGAATATCTTATAACTTGGGTACAGGTATTTTTGTAACCTCGGCAGGTGATTCCAAAGTGCAAAAAAGTTTGACAACAATGATTTAGAAATAGGAGAAGCCTGAAAATCATCTGTATGGTTATGTGCAATATTCAGTCAAAAATGCAAGCCTGAAGCTTGGAGTAGGGGGTCAATGCTGAGGATATAACTTTGGCAGTCAAAATAGAAATAATAGCTATAGCCTTGGAAGTTGATAGTGACAAGAAAGGACTATTGTATGAGAATAAGGGAGAAATATGACAGAACCTTGAGGAATGTCTGGAGTATATGAGAGCAAGGATGCCATATCAAAACTGGGGATTGAGTGGAAATCTACATGCTCAACAGTGAAACTTCCAGAATGCTGGCAGCCAGGGGAGAATAAGGATGTAGGTCAATGGAATAAGGGTGACACTGTCGTGTTTATAGGCCAAAGAATAGAACTAGTTAAAAAGGGACCATTGAAGAAGATAGTTTGAAGAAAGACAAGAAAGAAGGTGAATTGACACAATGATTCAGATGAGGGAGAAGAGGTGCGTCAGGTGGGGCTGTGAGTTTCAGGAAGGGAGGTTGTATCTTCTGAGATAGGAGAGAAAGAAGGAATATTGGATGGTAAGAGTAAGGAGGGAAGGAACCCGAAGGATTGAGAATGAAGGAAAATTCGGTGTGATTAGTCAGTGAGACAATTACTTGACTAGAGGGAGGGTTTAGGGTGAGGAGGGGAACAAGATTGGGACTCAAATCCCGCTGTCCCAGTAGAGATTTCCTATAATTTTCCAGTCCTAAGTGATTGCTATCCTCTCTAAACTGTATTGCATTTACTATTTGTAGCACACGTTTGGTGATTAATCACACACAACCTTGTGACACCATTTCCATTGTTGTCTTGAACTTCCATTTACATCTTTTATAGTTAACTTTTAAGGTGATTACAGTCCATGATTGTAAACTCCTCAGGGCAGCATTTGCATCCCAAATTTCTTTGTTGTATACACTTTAAACATTATTTGGGCTAAAAATATACTTTATTCCTAATTGGTTGATATAGAATATTCTTACTAAAGCAAAGGACAGAATTACACTTTATTTTCTCATCTTTCATGATACTTTATCTTAGCTGTATAAATAATGGCACAGTCCTATCTTATAACCTTCTCCCTTGTTTTCCACAATTCTCTCACATTTCCTTTGCCTCTTGCTTCTCATTATGAGTAAAACAATCTTTAAAAGAGCCATTTTACCTATTTCTCCTAAAATAACTAGTAATTTATGCCATAAAAAAGAGGACAACATGATTTTATTATTTTTGTACTTTCTTGAGCATTGATTCAGGTCTAGCTGGTTAATTGTTTTAATAGGTTGTTAGATTTTTTTTTTTTTAAAAAATCTCTTTAAACAGACTTGCTGACAGAATATACTCTCAGTTGCTTCTTTGAAAAGGACTAAAAGTGTCTAATGTAACTTAGCAGCTGACCAGCACACTGCTTGATGAAATTTGTAGTCTTTGCTCTAAAGCTCTCTAACAAGATTAGGTGAGATTGAACCTGAGAAGGTAAAGGTCTCTAAATTGACATAAACTGAAAGGGCAGAACTGGATCATACCACTATTTGAATCGCTAACAAAGTCTAATCTCTGACATATTATATTTGGTGCACTATAATCTGTGTACATACACATGCTTCTAGTAAATGATGAATGAGGTTTAGCTAACATAATATAGTTTATACTCTTCTGGACCTTTGCAGGAAATACAAGGTTGAGGAGCTCTGCTCTGTAAAATGACCTGGATCACTTCTCTGGAACAGTCTCCATAAAACACACACTCATGCATTTTTCCAAACCAGCTTGGTCAAATTTATTTTCCTGCTGTCATTCATCTGATGCCTCTTCTGGCTTTCATTAGATAGATGGGGGAAATACTGAATTTCACTGGATAGTTCCATCTGGCTAAAACCAGTTAAATAATTTCTGATGGGAATTGTTGGTCCAGTTGTGGGACTAAAAAGAAATTAATATATATGAACGTCAGTACTTATTTGAACCTTCTAAAGTTCATCCATAATTTGAGGGCTATGCATTTTGAATTGTGAGGAATTTTGAAAAACTCCTCTTTGTCTCAGCTCTTTTCTCTTTTTCAGACCCTCATGCCCAAAGCTTTTCTTTCTTTCCCTAGCTGAAAGTAAGCGAATAACCACATGATGTAAACTCATGATTCCAGTGCTAAGGAGGCTCAGTAGTATCCGTGACATCGACTATTGTAGGATGCCAACCACATAATGTGTTGGAATTTTTCCCATTATTCAAGACTGTGGCGATTCCAGAACCTGACCTCTTGTACACTTAGCCAGTGTTTTTATACTCACTCTTCCTGCTTTTGACTATTTCTCCACTTCACACACTTTTTTAAGAGTTACATATTTATTTATAAAATGGCAACTTTCTGGGCCCACTATCATTATCATTAATGAAGTTCTCATGTCATGATGGTTTTTTTCCTCTCAAGTAAATTAGAATAATATGATTCAGTGAAAAACAAAATGTATTTTTAAAAATCATCCTTAAATAGTGTTACTATTAATTTTGGTTGTGTTTTAGAGTGAAATAAAATCATCTCATTCCATGATAGGTGAGAACTTTGTAACTAACTTCAGTAACAATTACTATTATTCAGTCATTGCAAATTTTCCCACCCTCTCTTTTGGTTGAAGGCTAAGAGTTATTAGTGAATAACATAGGACAAAGAGAACAGAGATATGAACAAAGATAAAGGTAAATTTGATGCTCTGAGTGGTTTTCTTCCTTTGTAATTACTTTTGTATTTTCTCCAGTTGTATTGTAGTTTTCAGTTGTATTTCTGCTCCAGACCTTTGACAAATAGCATCTTCTCTTGTTATCTGCAGATTCTTTTAGTGTCAGTTGTACACAAAAAGCTTAACGACTCTTCTCTTTTTGCTAATATGCAAAAGGGCTATCAGGTAACAGAGTTTGAAGATAGGATCTCTTTGGAAATCCTGCATTTTAAGCAGATGTTGTCTCACAGTAGCTTCTTTCAATGAATGCCTTAAAATAGAAACTCTTGTTGTGCATACTTTTCCTAGGTAATCGATAGTTCTCTTACTTCCCTTAAGTGATAAAATTGGATATTGGGAAATATAGGCACACTTCTCCTCCTAGGAGGGAAATGGGTTGGGGATGATGCACTATTGACAAAATCATCAACAGCAGCATCAAACAAGGCTTATTAGGCTTTATTTGCAGGCAGGCGACCTGCCTAACCAACAGCCATTACCCACCTCCTACTTCAGTTCTCTGCTGTTCAAGGAAGTGGACCGTATTCTCCAGCCCATGCAGTGACTCACAGTCCATCAGACAACCAAGAGGGCTCCCCTTCCATGTTACTGATTGGTTTAGGCACAGCCAACTGATGCCCTTCTGACCAGTGAGATATGAAGAAAATTCTCTGAAGGGCTTTCGGAAAAGTGGTTTTTTTTTTCTTGTAGAAAGACGAATAAGAAGAAAAGATTCCCTTTCAAACTCTGGATGCTTTCACAAGGACATGAAGCTGACCTGCTATAGCCATTTTGTCGCATTATGAATAGAGCTAGGTTGACGTCAAGGCTGATATGCCAAAGATGACAGAGGAGAAAGATGGATTTTTTAAAATATCATTGAATAGCTGAACTAATCAACCCTGGAGTCATCCTACTTTCAGCATTTTTGACAATTTCCTGTTTTGTTGAGGCTTCTTCTGTTAGCAGAGTTGGAATTTTCTATTCCTGGGGAGACACAAATCTTAAGCAACAAATTCACTATTTTGATGACGTGTTAGCAGTTGCTAAGTATTCTACAGCTTGACTCTTTCTGTACCTGATTCTGTTCAGGTACTTTTACTTCTTTTTTTTCCCTCCACTGCTAAACCATCATCTCTTTTTTTAAACCTCTTCTCAACTCATAGCTACATTGGTGTCTTGGGTCACAGGTACTCCAGTGAAACTATCCTCATCAGTGTTCACTCATGACCTCTTGGTTATCAAATCAGTTTCTGAGTCTCAGCTCCCATCTATAAGTAAAACATGTGGTATTGATTGATGGTTTTCATTAAAAAAGTATTAGCCAATTAATTTGTTTCAAACTAAATCTTACTCATAACCCCAACATATTAAACAAACCAAAATGTAAAATTAAAATAAAATAAAAGTTGCTTTTAACACACACACACACACACACACACACACAAACACACACACACACACACAGAAAACCAAAGTGGAATTTCTTGGTTGATTCAGAACCTAAAGGTTTTTCACCCTGCTTATTGCAATCTGAGCCTTTTCTAGCCCTCCCTGACCTGATCTCTGCAGTCCCCACAGTTCTAAAGCTAGATTCCCAATTGACCTTGTCGGTGCCTCTCTTGCCTCTTTTCCATTTGCACTGTAATTCTTCCACCTAGAATGCTTCGGTGGTTTTCCATGGCCTAACTATCAAATTCCTTCCTTCCTAACTTTGTCTCTTTGAGTCTCCTTTGTTTTCTTTTGCTACAGTCACATGTCTTTTCTCTCTGCTATTCTCATTCTGGTCCTCAGATCTTTGCCCATCTGCGCCTATTTTGTCCTTTTTATTCCCACCAAGGACCCCTCTGAGTGACTGTAAATTTCCTGAATGTGCCTATAGGATTTCTACCTCAGTTGTGGTACTTAGCACATTCTGTCTTTGAATCTTGTATTAAAGCTAATCCTCAGACCCCTGGGTGGCTCAGTCAGTTAAGCGTCTGCCTTTGGCTCAGGTCATGATCCCAGGTCCTGGGATTGAGTCCCACATTGGGCTCCCTGTTCTGTGGGGAGTCTGCTTCTCCCTCTGCTTGCCCTTCCCCCTGCTTGTGCAAATAAATAAATAAAATCTTAAAAAAAAAAAGATATTCCTCAAGCTGTATGCTCTCTGAAGGTGGGAAACTCTTTCTTGTTCATTGTTCTGAACACTGTAGTGCTCAGCATATGTCCCTCAAAGACTACTCTCAAAAAATGCTGGTTAATGAATAAAAAATTTACAACAGAAATCAAAATCCTTATATTATGTGGGGATTCTTTAGGTTATTTATTTCTGTTAAACCTTTAAATATTTGTGTCAGTTTTGTAAATTGATCTATATTCTGCAGTTATGTAGATTCAATTGATTTAATTGGTATGATGGAATCTAGGCCGGTTATATAAAACTTAGCTGAAGTATCTTTTTAGTGTAAAATGTTTTATAGCTTTGGCTTCACAATTTAAAAAAAGGAAAAGAAAAATAAAGCAGCCTACTATACCCATACTTGGAAATTTGCCTTTTTTGACATTTTAAGCAGGGTTACTTATGAGTTAGTTAGCTCACTGATATCCTAGGCACCCGAGTTGTGAATTAATGAAAATTGTGGCAGCTGTGCAATACTATAATTTTCAAACACTTAATTTTAATTTAAGTAATTGTTACTGAACTCTCAGGAAGGACAATCAAATATGTGATTTCAATATAGTTTATCTCTTTTTTGTTTGAATATTTTCCTGTTTCCCATAACCATTATAAGATTGTCATATCTTAATAAAATGTGCTTGACAATTCCATTAAGTTTAATAGAAGTTACAAAAGTTGTTGAAAAAGGAAAGTATGTACCACTGTACAATTATTTAGTTTCTACTATTTTATTTTAGCTACTTAGTGCTTCATAATTTTATTAATTGGTGTGATTTGGTAAAGGATTATCAAGAGAATCCTTTTTCTGCATCTGCAAACAAAGAATGACACATACGAATGTATCATCAGAGTTGAATGGTTGACTAATGAAGTCATCCGTGGTTGCTAAGAGGATCAGAGATATTTCATACATAAACTCCTATAGCTGTTGCCAGGGTAAGCATCTGACTCCCTGTTCTCATGCTTGGTGAGTGGAGGGCAGGAGCCATGGTCTGCGCTAAAGTGAGGAGTTTTGAGTGGGACGTGAAATGAAGGAGAATCACGGCATCCAGCGAGAAAGTGGGCATGAGAACCCAAAACACAAAGGGATGCGAGGACTGAGCCCACACCTGGAGGGGATGGTTATGAAAAGGAAAATGGGAAGTTGAATCTAGAAAGAGCCACTTTGAGGCAACTGTACTCAGCACCATATGCTTTACAACACAGCGACCTTGGGTAGTCACAGAGATGGAAGTGGTAGGAGCTGTTAAGGCACCAGAAAAACCAGTATAGGCCATGTCTTCCACACAGCTTCCTGTGATGCCTGGGGTTCCTCCCCAGTGCCTTGTAGACCCCACAGATCCAGTGTGTGATGTCTTCATACTTTTTGAACTCTAGAGGTGACTAGCTTCTGAGATATAAAAGGTATGGGATCTGACCTCTTTAATTATGACTTTAATGTTTGTTATTGTTATTGGACATAATTATTATACCTTGTCAAGGGTCATTGAGGTTAAGATTTTATTAACACGTATCTAGAGATCTATGGTAAATTGCTTCTATGACTCTGTGTTCAGTATTTATTCTTGGTAGGTCTAGTATTCATCGGGCAACATTTGAAACATGCCAGTCGGCTGGTGATTTAACACTAACTTGGCTGCTGATCCCTTTCTACTTTGCACAATCCCCCATTACTTGCCCATTAATTCTGTAAGACTCAGTTTAAACCAGGAAAGGAAAATGGGCCGCTTAAAATGAGTATTGTCAGGGAAAGGCTCTGTTTCTTATAGCCTTACCCTAGGAGCCTCAGTAAATTTCTTTCTGCAAAGTTTTTGATGCTTGCTGTTTAACTTCCAGCAGCACCTCTGTGGGGTCAGTCCCTAGGGATAAGAGACCTATGGCTATGGTCACAGACAGAGAGACTCCAGAGAGGGTAAGATAAGGAAGCTTTTTTCCAAGTAGCTTTATCTATTTCAGCATATATGGCCCAGTTTGTAAACCCCCAGCTCATAAAGGAGTATTTCCTAGTTTTTTCCATATCTTGGTGTCCTAACGAGCACTGAGTACCAAGTGGGTACCACTGTCTTTTTGCATCTGGGCGCCCCAGCTGTGTTCATCATCATCTGCTCACAGAAGCCTGGAAACCCTGGGGGATTAGTGTTTGGCAGAGTCAGTAAATTGGTTGGCTTGTGCAAAATTTGGGGAGAAGAGACTAGAGTGGTGAAATGAGTAAATAGTGACAATGTGAGTAAAAGTGGTGGTAAAGATGCAGAGGGACGGCCTCCTATCTAATTGTATGGTAATTTTGAATAAAAAAGATCTTTGTTAGGTACAGGCTAAGTGTGGTTGTTCTCGGTGCTAGTGGGAAGCTATTTGTCTAGTGTGATTGAAAAGTGAGTCTGGGTTTACAAGTCCAGGGCCCAACACAATTGTGGAGAGCAGTGGAAGATACTTGTTGTATTAGGTGGCTATAAATGATGACCAAGTACGGGACTAATAGGACACATGAAAATATGCTGTTCAAGAAAAATAGTCCCTTTTCATAAAACTCATGACAGTCTTGCCCCTGCATCTGCCATGATATAATGACCCTATTAACACAAAAGAAATGAAAAATAAGGAGTCAGCATGGTTGTTACCTAAGCCCATCATAACATTTTAAATTGCTTAAAGTTGCAATCTCATCAAAAGAAATTACAGTTGTTGAGTGGCCCTTTTGGCTACTTGGCAAGATCTGTAATTCAAATGGTTTAAGAATTAATTCTTTGGGAATTTTGTCTCCGCTTTTCTTTGTAAAAGGGTCATAGCATTTTATATATTACAGAAAAATATGAGATTATTAAGGCCAGAAAAAACAGGCATGGGGAAAAAGAAGAAAACATACCTCTTTCCCCGTTTCATAAAACTGTGGTAGAGTACTAAGTAAGACAAACAACCTTATAATTAGAAAGAAAATTATGAGAAGTTATTTTTATTCTAAAAATCACATTAATGGCTTTGTCTGCAGCACAGTTATTACCAATTGCCATTAACTTGTTGACACAAACAAGCTTAAAATTTACTTCATATTCTGTAGTCCTAATAATTTTTTGAAAGTGTGGCATTCAAATGATGTAATTAAAACAAGTAGAATCATAAACATATATTTATGAAGGGTTGTATATGTATTTGTTTTAAGTTGAACAGATAATTTCTAGTGGTTTTGTGAGTCATACAGTGAATAATTAAAATAAATTTAAATTCAAATATTAACATTTCAACTTCCAGTTTGGTGAACATAAGCAAATTATTATAAGTTTTCAATTCCTGCAAAGCATATTAAAATTAACTTTTCCTCCATTTAAGTAATGTGTATAACTAAACTTCCTTCCTACTGTGAAATGGTTTCATTTATTGCTATTTGTAAACTGCCTAGGATAGATGCAGAGTGGATTGGGCTTGAAACTCCTTGAACAGTTTCTTTTGAAATAACACTACATACGTTAAGCTCAATTACACATCCAAACAGCCACAGCTCACTTTTGGTAATTTATTCATTGATTTAACATAGTACCCAGAAGAGCCATGCCTGCTGTCATTTTTGTAATATATTATGTTTTAAATATACTCATGCTCACCCATGCACACCATTAAGGTGTGCATAAACCTGTGTTTTTCTCTCTTGACAGCTATAAATGTTTGTTATTATTACACAAAACATATGTTCATGTTGTTTTTGTCTAAATTATTCTATCTGGGGCTATAAAGTTTTAATGTTATTAGTTGCCCTTAGAATTTTAATGTTTCACTGCTGTAACCTTCTTAGGATTTCTGTGCAATTAAATAGAAACTATTTCACTGCAGCCTGGAAGAACAATATATTTTATACAAATAAAAAAAAAAACCTTTCTTGCTCCATTTTCTTTCAGTGTAGTAAAAATGTTTGCCTGACAGTTTTTCTTTTTGGTCTATGGAAGCCTCACCTGTGGTCATACCTGAGCACCAGCTGCATGGGGATCATTGTTCTTCCTGCTTCTGGCATCCACTGGAAAGACATGAGTCAAGCACCATTTCAACCATTTCAGCCAAAAGGAGGACATTTTTTTAGCCCTTCAGGGGTCATTCCAGATGCTATTTAGTTTGCTGCACTTGGGCCTGGCTTTGGTCTAATATGTCCAGAGACCAATAGGGACTAAATGGCAAACCCATTATAATGCCAAATATATGTCTAATTTGGTTTGTTTTCCCAGCTTGGGTCAAGGATGATTGATCAAGAATGCTTTTATTTACACATCAGTGGAATACTGGCATTTGGTTGAGCCATTGGGGTGCTTTTCTCTTAGGTCTCATCTCCTTCCACACCCATTCACTCAGTCTAGGCCTTATTCCAGCCAGATAGGGCTGAGATGCATCTTGAAATCTGATTTCCCACAGATAGACTCAGGGAGCTGCAAATAGTTTGTATTTTACAGATGAGGTTCTAAGAGTGTCCTGCCTTGTTTACCTATAACCCTATGTTGTGCCCACCCTGCCCTGAGTCTTTGAGTTGTTCAGCCACAGTGCTGAGGCTGAGTAGTGTCACTAACTTTGAATTGACTCCCAGCTTCAGTTTTACCTCTGGATACTGATCGCCCTACTTCCCTCCTCATATTCCTAAAATACCTATTGGATCACACCAAATTCCAGCTCAAAAGCCTTGCCACAAATAAATCTGAACTCCTTAATGAGGTATTCAAAATTTTCCTTGATCCAGCATCAAATCACTTCTCCAGAGTCATTGGCCCTCAGTCCCGTTGCACAGCCCATATCTCTCAGCCCCACTTCTCCGATATCACACTCAGCCACAGGTCCAAGACTGTTCCTTTGGCTGGGTGCTCTTCTCTGCTCTCTGTCCATCCTAACTGAATTTCTTCAGAGTCCTTCTCAAGTCTTACTTCACCTATTATGGTCGTTCTAATTCTCCCTCAGAATTAATCACATCTGTTATATTCCTTCAGCCTGTTGCTCTGTGTGAAGCAACACCTATTTCTCATATATTTCATTCCGTCTCATTGTTCATTAGATTATAAACTCCATGAGAGCAAGAACTAGACCTCTTTCCTCTTTGTTTTTGTACCAATAACTTACACAGTATTTAGTAAATATTGTTTTATTGGATGAGTGAATGATATTTCTTCTTTTCTTTTTTCTTTTCTTTTCTTTTCTTTTCCTCTCCTCTCCTCTTCTTTCCTTTCCTTTTCTTTTTTAAGCTTGAAAGGATTGGGAATCACTGAACCTTTAGGCTGATATCAACTGAAGTTTTATTCAGTGTCCTGGCTTTGTTCAGAGCTTAGAGACACATATATAGACCTAAAGTCTGACAGACTTATAGAAAAAGACATGCTATGACTCCTTAGAGCAACACATTATGTTAGTGGAAAAATCCTGTGAACAAATTCTTTTGCTTACATCTGAAAGTGCCATCAAATGCTCACTTCATCTTGTCTGTCCTTTGAGGAATCAAAGACTATCCGGTCTTCATTCTTTGAATAATCTATTGCAATAAAAACTCACTGTGAAAATCAGAGAAATAAAATAAATAAACTTTGAACTAGGGGTATCGCATGTATCAGTACTGATTAACTTCTGTTTGAAGCCCAGTTTCACTTGTAAGAAAATTATTTAGGGCGCCTGGGTGGCTCAGTGGGTTAAAGCCGCTGCCTTCCGCTCAGGTCATGATCCCAGGGTCCTGGGATCGAGGCCCATATCGGGCTCTCTGCTCAGCAGGGAGCCTGCTTCCTCCTCTCTCCTCTCTCTGCCTNTCAAAAAAAAAAAAAAAAAAAAAAAAAAAAAAAAAAAGAAGGAAAAAAAAAAGAAAATTATTTATTTGTCATTATTTGGAATTATATTGTTTTTTTCAATTATGAGATTGAGTTGCCACAAAAATCAGAATTATTGTCTACCAACTTGATTAGTTCTTAATTAAAATATAAAGTTTGAGAGCGGTTTAATTTTTTCCTTAAACAGTACTCTAAAATAAGATACATTATGAAAAGAGAATTTCTCAATGTTTTCAGGAACTGAGCCTACTAGGATGTTATTTTAACAGAAAATTGGGTTAGTGTCCCTTTCCTTTCTTCTCTGGCCTTACCCCCAGTTAATGGCAGTCTCCAGGAAAGGGAAAACAGGAAATGAAGTTCTTAAAGGATTTGTGGAAGTCTCTCCTGTAAAAATCATCCATTTGGATGTCTTTTTGTCTCCCATATTTTCCAGTTTAACACCATATGCAAAGTCCAGTTGGAAAGAGACTTAGAAAGCCACATTTAACTTCTTTTTTAAGCACGCATTCCCCCCTCACCCCCCTTTTTCGTTAGAGTGGTCTCAAATGGTGGAGTTTAAGGTCCTTAATAGCAGCAGTCAGTACACAGGAGCAGTAGACCTCCTCTATACCATTTTAATTACATTTAAGGCTTTTAACAATTATATCAGGGCAAAGGGTGGGCGGAGTTGATGTGGAGCGGGAGCAGCTTTGTCTTTTAGAAACAGAAAAACTTGTAATGGAAAACTGCAACATTTGTTGAAGAAGGGAAATGACTGAGAATGGTAAGTCAAGGTGCTTGGTTACACAATAATCTCCCATCGAGTGCTCATTACTGCTAAATAATTGTGTTACAAGAAGGTGTCTCAGTTAGGAAAGGGTCAAGGAGGTCAGTTATCTGGTGGTAATGACCATAGCGGTCATTAGAGGGTATTAATGCTATTAAGCATAGAACTTTAACTTTTTATTGAAGTTTTTATTTAAATGGTATTAACTTCAATTCAACTTTTAATTGAGGTGCAACCATCCAAATTCTACAGCTGGGCACCAAGAAGTAATGAACATAAAATTACATGTTCTTCTGATAGGTTGATGGTTCTTTATTAGAATTTCAAGGGCCTCCACAGAGCTGTTATTAGACACAAACTGCTCTGAAGTCTTCTATTAGAATTAGGGCTGGGTGAATGATTCCCGGGAAGAATTTCACCATGGACCATTGCAAGGGAAAAAAAGGAGGGAATAATAAAAGGAAGTTTTTTGGTGTTTTATTTTCAAGTTGAAAGGGTTCATTTGTGTACCTAGGTTTGGGTACATATCCCAGGCCCTTAAAACACAGTATACATCTCCCTTCTTTCCTCTTTTCCTTTCTTCCTTTCTGTTTTCTTCCCTGGTGTCCAAATAAATGGTGGGAAAATAGAAAAAGTTTCCCCCAAAAGAGAAAGGTTCTTTTTTTTCTTTGCTTCCTTTCTAAATTGTAAGGAAGCTTATCTTTCTTGATAATTACAAACATCTCTGTGTTACTGTTTTTGCTTTTTTTTTTTTTTACAGTGGCAGTACCTGTGGGAAGTCAGAATACAATGAACATTTTATTAAAATATATAAGTTGAACCACACAAAAGGGAGAATCGATGCCAGATTTTTGCCATCCCTGATTTATAAATAAGCTGTTTTCTAAATAAAAACGTCCAACCATCTGCAGTTCAGATCTCCTAAAGTGGGAGGGATGTGCAGTTTGGGGAGGGAGTCCTTTATTGCTCCTTCTCTAGGAACAAAGGGGAGATAAAGCAATTTCAAGGTTCATAATTTTACCTCTTTGAGCCAAGAAGGAAGAAGCTATGGGTATTGAACAATTTCATAAACAAAATCGTCCATACCTAAAACCCTTTGTGTCTTTGTACTTTGTGAAGATTTGGTGTAAAGTTGGTTGGCTGCCATTTTACAGCAAAGAAATTTGCTGAAGAAATTGATAATGGCCTTTTTTTCCTTTGGAAAACTATTTAAACTACTTTACATTTTTGGTAGATAGCCAGCGTTTTGTCATTTAGACATGCCACATTACAATGAAAACACCATGCATCATAACACAGCGTAACTATGTGATTTGCTGAAGTTCTGGTTTCTCAAAAAGTTAAAAAAAAGGGAGAGAAAGAAATGAAAAAAGGCAGGCATATATTTTTTCCAATATGAAAGCCATTCAGCATTGCCCACCCCCCCGCTAAGATCCAGTAGAAGTATGCTCTCAAGCTAGCCCCACATCTCTGGAGTTCTAGGTATTCTAAGTGGAATTTTTCTGTAAATGTAAGAGGATAACCCCAAGCTTTGTTCCTAATCAGAGAACATATGTGTAAGTTTTTGACGTGTTCTAATGAGCTAGTTGCATGTAACATTCATTTGTTTGGCAGCTGTAAGGATTAGATCCTAGATTTCTAAACATGACCAAAATTCTTCAGTGACTTGAAATTATGTCTTTAGTAAGTATGACAATCCTCAGCCATATTACATTAACCAAACAAGGTAATTAGTTTGGACTGACCTTGTTGTGAAAGGAAAAGAAAACTGCTTTCCAAAAGCTAGGTGAGTATGGGCCATTTCTGTGTAATAGCCAGAAATTTATTATTCTAATATGTGGATTTCTTTTTTCCTGTGTGCCAACTGAGGCTGCAGTTCTCAGCTGCCTCTTCCTGTCAACATTAAATAATGTTGTCACAATGTGACATGTAAAATTCTTAATTGAAGATCTTATCTCATTTTATACTTGGGTTTTGAGAAGATTTTGTTTTGTAGGCCTGTTTAATTTACTTCAAACCATCTTTAAATTGAAATTAGAAGTAAGGTCCCAGACGAGAATATAAGGAAGCAGCTTATTATATTGTTCAACGTTTAGAAAATGAAGGATTTTTTTTTTACTATAAAAGGAGTATAATGGAAATTAGCTCATGTTGCTATTTTGGAAAAGAAAAGCAATATAATGCATTACTTGTAGAATTTGATGAAAAAAAACCTGTTAATGCATTAGAGCTAGGTATCAGTATTGATTTTATTTTCCAAGACATTTTTGTAATAATTTTTGTAATAGTTCAGGGGAAAAGGCAAGATGCTTTTGGATCAGAGAGAAAATATCCTTATCACAGCTAATATCTCCTGGTAGGATTTATATGCAAGCAATAACTCCAACAGAGTGAAATTATAACCCGATAATGTGAACCTTCAGTGTTCTTTGAAATCTGAGGTAGAAGGTAAACCCTTCCAGGTAGAATGTATAAAGTCTGCTTAACAGTGTAACCCTTTCTTGATTCAAAGGGGTTAGTTCCTTTAATATTCTAAATGATGCATTGTTCTTTCTAATATTAATAATAATGGATGTTAATTGAGGAACACCCAGAAGCTACAGATGACAGTAAAAATGAAATAAAGTCACAACTCTCTTATCATTGAAGGGTAAGGATGGCTAACATTCTTCTGTGTAATATTTCCTTCTAGTCTTTCTTCTACTGCCAATAATTTTGGTGAATTTTTCAAAATTCACGGATTATACCTAGGCAGACTTAAATTAAATCAAGATATTTTATGCTTTACATTTTCTATTAAGAAATATGCTTTCCATGCCTCATTTTCCAAAATAGCATTTCGTTTTGTTAGGGAGCTTTGTTCTCATGTTTATATGACTAAAATCTCACATTGTGCTTGAAATATCTTATCTATTGTTTACTGTGTTATTTTTAGAAAATTATTCTTTAAGTACCCTATGTTTGTGTATAAGATTAAGATTAGCACCACTTCTGTGCTTATGCAAATAAGCTCATGATGTTATAATGACAGGTTTTATATTTACCAATTTTCTACTTTTCGGAATGCTTTCTTGGATAGTTTATGATTTCATGATTGGATTTCATGATTGAATAGTTTATGATTTTTTAAGATTGAGATTGGTTAGATTTTAAATAGGTTTTACAAATGTAGCAAAACAGAGTTAGTAAACACTATATATTACAGTTGTGCAGTTGCACAAAAGTGGGAGAAATACATTTATTGATCTCCTGAGAGCAGTAATTGCAGCATGAAGAGATGGGATTCTATTCACATTCTTGTAGTGCTTCAAAGTTCGTTGCTGTGATTGAACCCAGCGCGCCAGCATTTCACCAATAAGATGTAGCTCATAAGATGATTTGAGTTATTCTGTTGAAAGTAGCCTTAGAATAAGCTGTTGAATTTGCCACATAAATGAGATGTTTAAAATGATTTAAAAATAATTGTCAATTTAGGTAAAGGTCTTTAGAAAGCAAATGCAATATACCGTAGATGTGGTTATGCTGTGGGTTGTCAGTGTTCTTTTATAAATATGGTTATATGTAGTAGATCATTATAATACAAAAGAAGTCTTCTTAGACCTTGATGGCATTCTGATAGCATTCTGTAGTATTTAGGAAATGGCATTATAGGTGATGGAGTGTGAGGCAACTTTCTCTTCCTAGAGGTAGAATTTCCATTATTATATTCATTCCTTTTCCCCAAGGCTTACCAAAAATTCCTGTTTTATTTTGAAAATGGTGGGAGATGATGTGACTGGACATCTTTTCTGCTATGAACCATTGACCATACTTTTTCCTCCTTGCCAGCTAAATGACAAATATTTATTGAGCATCTTATATGAAAAACACATATTGTATTGTCTTTAAATGTCTTTGAATGAAAGTTTAGAAGATTTTGCTATATAGGAAGGACTTAAATGCTACAATGATCAATGTGTCCATTTATCAATTTGTTCTACAAATAGTTATGAAGTACTTAATACCTACTGCACATCCCATTATGTCATCTACCCCAAACTTCCAAGTTTTTTGTTCTGGGAAGACTTGGCGCTTTCCCTAAAAGATTTGGTAGGATTGCAAGAAAGGAGAGAGACAGACCATTTTCTAATTGAAAATCAGACAAGACTGATCTTTAATGGGAATGTTCTAGATTTGGCAAACTTTGTGCTCAGATAAAATGGTAAATTTCCCGAGATATACATCCATGCATAAGAATCCAAACAGGAGTGTGTGATGGGGGAGCTGTGAAGGGGCTCAAAGAACCAGGCTTTGGACCAGAGAAACAGTGACCTTTTGGAAAGACCTTGGAAGCTGTAAAGGACTAGTAGGGTCAACAAATTTGAGCAAGAAAACCAAACAGACAGTGTAAGGCTAAGATTCAGACTGCGGTTTTGGAGGTTTCAAAAATACCAAAGAAAGTCTTGGAAACAACTCATTCTAAGAATACCATTACATCATTTTTATTTGAGTTAATGATTTGCATACTTGGGGGCAACTTCTTTTTTTTTTTTTTTTTTAAAGATTTTATTTATTTATTTGACAGAGAGAGAGATCACAAGTAGGCAGAGAGGCAGGCAGAGAGAGAGGAGGAAGCAGGCTCCCTGCCGAGCAGAGAGCCCGATGTGGGCCTCGATCCCAGGACCCTGAGATCATGACCTGAGCCGAAGGCAGAGGCTTTAAACCGCTGAGCCACCCAGGCGCCCTGGGGGCAACTTCTTTATCACTCATTTGTATCACATATATTTCGTATGCAACTAGAATATTTTATTAGGTCAGTAGCCACAAAGAGTCAGCAGTTAAAGTTATCTTAATTGTAATCCCATCTATGATAGAAAATCAGGAAGTATGACACATGTTAACTGGGTCTTTCCTCTGTTTATTTTTCTAATTTAATTTCATCTTAATTGTAATGAAACAGTATAAAGGATTCGTATCCACCCCATCAATTCATATAAACTATCTTTGACTCACTTTTCAGTCTTTGACAGATTTTAGGCACAAGATGATAAAATCATACACCATAAGGCTTTTACACCAGAAAATATGGAAATAGAACAGCAGTTGTTCTCCTCAAGACAGAGCCGTCTATCTGGGAAGAACAAGAGATTTCACCCCCTTCTATGAAGTTTACTCATTTCGGTCTGCTGCTTTAATTTATAGTGACAGCATCTTTAAACAGCACAGGCTTCCTCTGGTAGATGGCATTATTGTTCCCACAATTCATTCCCCTCTCCTGTAAGAGGATTATATAGCCTGGCCCACTACCATGTGACTTGCAGACCTCCTGTGGAGGAGGATGCACCCTTGCCCCATCGATCTTGAGCCCAAGCTTGGCCATGTGACTTGCTTTTGACAGTGGTAAGTGAGCAGATGTTTTAAGAGCCATTGCATGTCTTGGTCAGCTCTCGCTCTTTTCCTCTGCCACAAGACTCACATGTCCAAGTAAGGGCTTCTCCTTCATCTTGGATTCAGGAATGAAGAAGACAGATGGAGAAAACTCACAACTCCCTCACAGCCGTCCTTAGCAGACATGTAATGTAAGTGAGAAGTAAACATTTGTTTTTGTAAGCCCCCAACATTTGGGGGTTGTTACTGCAGCACAGCTCACCAAATACAGTTACCAAAGGCCTGACTAAGGATTTCCCCAACGTCACCAAACCAGTTATGCCTCTGCATGTCTCCCCAGCTCTGTCTTCCTCTAACGCTGCTCTCGTGCTCACAGACCTTCTGTAGCTCCTTACTTCAAATTCAGATCTTTTCTAGTCTAAGGCAGCCTACAGTCTAATTCATATGGCGAACTCCCTTTCTGTTTTTACTTCACATAGCTTCCATTACTAGTTGGGCTGGTTTCCTCCTTGTCCCCAACACTCCGCACATTTATTTAGGGCAGTAGAGTATAGTGATTAAGAGTGGCTCCTGGATTGAGACACTATAGGAGGAAACCCTTCTCCCACCACTGACTATCAGGGTGACCTTGAACAAGTTACTTAGCCTATTTAAGCTTCAGTTTCCTTATCTGCAAAATGGGGATAATAAAAGTACCCAAATCACAGGGCTGTAGTATTACTAGCCAGTGTTAGGCATGACAGTGCTCAGTGTGGTACCTGCCACATAGGACATGATCAGTAAGTGGTAACTGGGATTATGTTGTTGCTTTCATACGGAATGATTTTCTTTCTTCTGATTTATCTCAGTTTTAAACAAACTCCAAGTTTGAGTTCAAAGCTCACCTTCTCTATGAAGTCTTCCCTTATAATTTTTTGGCACTGTCTTTATTTACACATTACTATTTCTTCCCAGTTTTAAGCTTTTGAAAACAGTGATGAGTTAAACTTACTCTGTATCTTTCTATAGGATGAAGACATCATGGCTGTCCAACCTAACTGATTAGTAGTAATCCTCTTGTGGTTATTCTTTTTGAGAGCTAGGCATTTGGGGGTGGTGAAGGTGTAAGGATAGATTCAGTGTAGAAATGGCCATAGTTTTAACAGAGTATTATTTGATTTTCAGACCACTCTGAAAGTGATTGACATCTGGCATATCATCCAGTTTCCTAAATATACCCCAAGCTTGAAATAATCATGTGGCCATAAAAATTGGTTTGGTGTTAAGATAAAAACATGTCAAGAATTCAAAGCTAAAGGAAGTGAGAGGCAGACATTAGGGTCAGTTTTCAGTGTAGGGCTCAAGAGTGACCTCAGTATTACTGGTTTACTCAGGGAAGTTTTGAAATGGATAATCATTCCTAGCCCAGTGAAGTGTATGTTCTGCCAACGTCAAGTTATCTTGTATTATTTGGGACTCATCATTGAGTACTTTAATAATTGTGTTCAGATTGGAAAATAAAGTTACAGCCTTTCCAGGAAACTCTGGGAGTCAATTTATTTTAGTGAGGGAATGGGGCATGGAAAAGCAGTTTGCCAATTCTATGCAACTGTGAATAACGGAATTATGGAAAGCTGGATGTATGAGTCATGGTCAGAGTAAAAAGTCTTTGCTTTAAGCCTTAAGGTGTATGTAAGTTATGTACAACATAAGTAATGAGGACCCTGTGTTTGGATGTTTTATTGTCTATTTTAATTTGTGTCATTCACTAAAAAAAAAAATCACATGAAGCAAACACATCACGGATCCATCTGTAATTATTAAATTGAAAGTAATTTTAGAAAGTACTACCCTCAACAGAGAACTCCATTATTAATTAGGCTGTGGCTAGGAAGCTGTCTTAGAGCTAGGAGCTAGGATACATGAATGAATGAGAACAAAATTTGATTGAAGAATACCCATAGAAATAGACAATGGTTACATTCAAGATATTGATAAGTAGAGTGGGGGGAAAAGAATGTCAAACATTCTTATGGGAAAATGATTGTGTTTCACTGGACATATTTTGCTAAACACATAATGAATGTTGAAAATGGGTGATTAATTACAGTACTTAATTTTTGAAAGTATGAACACATGTGAAAGTTGTAGGAATATATATGTTAAGCCAAATAATGGTAGAAGAGGCAATTACTTCAAAGAACAGGGTGCTATAAAGCCATGTTTATTAGCTTTTGTGAGAACAATGTGGTACCGTTCAATTTATTCGTTGCTTTATGTTAGATAGTTCTCAAGAGACCTGAAATCCACCATTAAGCTTACTGATTTACATGCAAATAGTTGTCTTCTTGCTCAATTGTATATAGACTAGTATTTTTAAGGACTTTGTATTTTGTCCAGAAATGTTTTGTACTTATTTAAAAAATTCTTTAGAATAAAGGTGTATCTGTTAGACATTTTAAACCAAAAATCTATATACCTTTAAATATAACAGACTTTGAAATGCAGCAAATGGTACATGTGCAGAAATATCTACACACATATAACATAATTGCTGGCAATCAAATGACTTGCCCATCAAAACAAGCAAATGGATTCTGTTTTACTTTAAATTCACGGATGCTATCTTCATTAGCAGTGTTAACTTATCAAAACATCATTTGTTTTGCACTTGGAAAATTATAAAAACATTTCTTTAGGTGTACAATAGAATTTGAAAAACATTCTTTGGATGTGTGGGTTCAAATCAGGTCTGCTAAATTAGAAAGAAGAGATTGAGAAGTAACTATCTGAGTTCTTCTATATTGATGGGCACTCTGGGTAGAACTGATGGTCCAGAGTTCAGAAAACCACAGTCCTCCCAGCCTCACAGGAACTCCTGGTCGAGCATGAAAAAGTGACACGTAACTCCATGCTGTGAGTGCAATGGGATAAGTCACAATGGTGGAGAAAGCTGTCTACACCAGGTGTTGCGAAGCCTCCCATGCAGGAACTTAGTTTTAAAGACTGAATAAAAATACATTGAATGCAAGTATACTTTGTGCAGCAGCCACAGTGTAACAATAAGTTATCCCATTTTGGTGGGAGGGAGGGAGAAAGTGGCGTGAGTTGAGGACAGGGAGGCAGGCAAGGGGCAGACTGTGAACAGACTTGGATGGTAAGTATGACTGCTGAGCTTTACTGTGACAGTTAAGGGACACCTGTGGAAGTATGTAAGCTATGAAATTTAGGGGAGTCTCTGACAGCAGTGGAGAGCATGGATGGAGGACATGGAATGGAGTGAGGAAAAACAGTAAGGAGGGAAGCCTCTCGTTGAGCTGCTACACGGCAGTGACAGAGGGAAAATAGAGGAGAGGATGGGTCTAAGAGATGGGTCCTAGGAGGTAGAAGGGTCTTGCCTAGCCTATCACTCTAGTTATACTTTTCATACGTATAAAATAGGAACAATAAGAGGACTATGTACTCCACAGGGTTGTTGTGAGGATAAAATGTAAAGCCCTTAGCACAGGGCCTGGAACATAGCATAAATTCAACGGATATTAATTTATGATACATCATAGTACATCAGCAGAGCTTGGTAACTGATGGGAAGGAAAGGAGAACAGAGGCAACTGCTGGCTTTGGACAAAGCAGTGTATTCTGAGGTAGGTGGTTGTGGAGGAAGGGCCGGGATCCCGGAGGACAGAAGCCAGACTGTAGCGGCTCTAAGAACAATTCAGAGTAAAGAACTGCAGAAAGGATAGGTTACTTTAACAAGATATTTGATTGTGAAAGGAAGGGCAAAAGCAAGATCACGGCCGAAGGGTGATGTTGCATGAAGGTTTTCTCTTCTTTGTTTTTATTTTGGGTTAATTGTAACATATATAAGACTATGTTCAGTTGAGTCAAGAGTCAGAGAATAGTGGCAAGGGGATGGTTGGCATAATGAACCCTGAGATCTAGGTTGGAAAAAAATGGAAGACTAAAGGTTGCTGATAGATAGGCAGGGATTACAATTACTCAAGACATCCCTGGGAAGAGTAAATGCATTAACAATGAGAGACAGAGGGTGATCACGGAAGTGGGACATGCGAGTTTACATGCTCAATATGGCAAGGATATGGTTATGGGAGTGGATTGCAGAATGGTTAGCTTATCAAAATGGATGAAGTCAAAGAACTGGAATGTGGGAAGACTCACCCACATGTAAAATGAAAAAGCCGACTGGGGTTGGGAGAGAGATAAAGGTCCTGAGCCAGGTGCCATAATCCTCAACTAATGAGTGGGAAAAATCCAGGAGTAATGGGCTGTACACAGGGATTCAAGCAAAGTCTCCAAGGGACATGTTTTTAAATTGGGGTAAAGGAGCAATAGTTTGGAAAAGGCTACGGGGAACACAAACTGTCTCTCTTGACATTATGGTGAGTGTAGAGGGGAAGAATGAGCAGCCCCTACTTTGGGGGAAAGGGATGGGGAAGATATGCAGAAGAGGAGTTGGGAGCAATAATGTGTGAAGGTAGGTGAAAAGACAGGAAAAGGGGTTTCTTTCTTGAGTAGTTGTGGAGCATAGCAAGGATGAGCAGCATGGTAGGATTAACCAGTCCCGGACTCCCATTCTGATACAGGCAGAGGCACTGGAGGGGAGCAGCAGCGTGTGGCCTAATAGACCATATATTCAGCTCTGTGTTTTATACGATTCTGTTTTGTTTCCTTTTCTCTTCTGCATCCAACATTTTTGCCTATTTCACTGTATATTAGCGTTTCAGCCAGATAATTAAGGGGAAAAAGATAGTGAGAAGGAAAATCTAATCTGTAGGTGATGGTATGTTATGGTGAAATCTTAAAAAGTGTTGAGTTTATGGAAAATAACTGCAGCAAATGGTCAGTATTATCTCATGACTTGATCCAAGCAAAATGGTATCATCAAGGAATGGCAAGACCACTTTTCCTATGTAAGTCCCTTTTTTTTTCTTCCTTCCTCCTTCCCTCTCTATTTTTTCTCCTCCCTTCTACTTAAAACTCATATGTTGTGTTTTAACTACCAAAGCACTGTGCATGGTTGTTGGTGTGATAGAGTATTGGAGGTGGTATTCAATGAACAGAACTTGACTCCTGTTCCTAAAGTTGTTATAATAAGGAAAAAAATTAATGATATATGTAATTATAACTATAATACCAGCCAAAAACCTGGACTAAAGTGAAGGAGTAAATGATCTCTTCTGGAAGTATAGAGGAAGGAGCAATTAAAGAATATGAAATGCTTAATGAATTTCTGTGCTTCAGTGGGAATTTTGGTCCCAGTGTGGCAATAGCAGTCTCTAAGTTTCAAAGTCTGGATGGCTTTATATATACATTGGATTTACTTTGCTTCCCTGCCATCATCTATGAGAAGTAACATATATGCAGCATATAGTGTTTAAATGCTATTGAATGGTTCACAGTATGTCAATGTTATGATGTATCGATGCTTACAGATAAGACCCAAAGATGATTAAAAGAATTGTAAGTGATCCAGAAATACCTAAGTTGTTTTTGCATGAATGTCCATGAAATTATGCTTTGTGGTTAAACATTGATGTGCTCAAAAAACTGAGATATTTACTTTTGGAGGTTTCAAGTACACATCAAATTTTTTTACAGAGAGGAATCCATAGTCATCCTCATCTGTCTCATGACTAGAACCAGTGACTGTTTGTGTTTATACAACACCAACCATTTCGATACAAAGTGAAGATCATTTATTTGTTCATTCATTCATTCATTCATTCATTCAGTTGTCAAATGTTTATCGAGTGCCTTCCGTACTGGGAACCACACTAAGCTTTTGGGAAAACAGTAGTGAGCAAAACCAGATGGGGACTTGTCCCCTTATGAGGCTTGGGGAAGATGGAATGTAATCAAATATTTACACAAATAAAAAGAAAATTGCACCTTTGAAGAATACCACAAGGGAGAAGCCCAGAGTGTTAGGAGGACTTGTAGTTGATTTGATCTAGTCCGGGAAGTCAAGCAGGTGTTCACTAAGGAATGAGAATGGACCAGACATCTAAATAATGACTAGGTATTAAATAGACAAAGGTGGAAGGAGAATGAGGGACTGAAAATCTTTTTCTAGAAGGGCCCTGGTATAGGGTAAGGTTTGGGAGGGAAGGAGCAGCCAGACTGCTTGGGGCCTTGTAGTACTTCTTTGCCATGAAGGCATAATATACAGCAAGTAAATTCAATTTTTATTCATATCTTTTACCTTAATATAGATACATCTCAAGGCAAATGCCTTTCTCAAAAATGAGGTGGAAAAGACATTATCGTCATGATGGAATATTTTAACAAAATGTAAAAATAGTCATATTCTTTATTTTTTCCTTCCAGTAAGGTGGGGTAGCACACCTCTTCGTTACTCACAAAATAAATATATAAATAAGAGGAAAAATAAGATCTCTAGCTCCTATCTTGTTTATCCTAATCAGGATTAGCTTTATCCTAATCAACAATCTTATATTCAACCTTAATGATATTTCATTAGCTTCTCAGAACCACCTTTCCTGTCTAGGTCTAATTATATCTAATGTAATGTATCTCAACTCACTATATTAAATCATTTTTAAAAAAACATTTAAAAACATTTAAAAATACTGCAGAGCTTTGATTTAGGCCTTAGAGAAGATTGAGCCCTCTTATTTCTTTTTGGGGTCCATGTCTTGCCAGTTTTCTCCTTGGCATTTCTTTTTTATTTTCATCATAACTAACTTAGGGAGGTGAAAAGAAATAATTTTCTTTTTGTAACAATTTATAAATATCTACATAAGTAAAATGCAAGCATAAGCATCTATTCTAATCAATCCTTAAAATAAGTTAGTTAATCAGTATGCTTCACATTGTGACTAGAGACCAACTCTCTCTTGTCTGTGTTCACATTAGCCCTCACAGATAACCCTCAATTGATTGAGTCTTAGGCACACCTAGTGGTATATTTTAATATCCTATTATCCCCCCAAGAGACCAAGATCCTAAACCTTACAAATGCTAAGCTTCAAAGAATGTGATTTGGAAATGACACAAAAATACTACTTGAGAAAATTTACTGTAGTAACAGCACAGGACTTTTAACATAAATATACAGTCAAAAAAAATGTACAATCCAAAGTGTACAAACAAATGTACAAAAATCTAAAGATGTGAAATAGTAAGGAATCATTAGCTGCTGCCATTTCCCTTTGATGACAGTATGTATTCCTAAACTACTCTCACTGTGCACACACTACCCACAGAATCCTCAGATTTCGTTCAAGGCACATCAGGGATACCATTTTTAGGGGAGATGCAGGAGAAATAGTTTCTTGCTCTTCTACTCCCTGGAAGATTCTTTTGAATTTTTCCTTCACTAAAAATAATGTTTTGGGACTAATAAAGAAAAATATGCCCATCTCCTCTCTGTGATGGTAATGAATAATCAGGTGTACATTCGATTAAATCTGGCAAGCTCAGTGTGCAGAAGGATAGGTCTGCAGGCAAGGGAAGAATACAAAGTAGGGAAGTGGACCAAGTGGAATATACAATAATATACAATACAATAAAGAAAATCAGAAAGGTAGGAATTCCTAGGCAAAGAGGAGAACTTTTGCTGTCTTTGGATTGAAAACCTGAAGGACCTGTGTTAACCAAACATATTGGGGTTGAACTTGGGAGTTATTTCTAAGATTAACCGACAACAATGGTGGCCTCTAGAGGACAAACTTTGAAGACCATCCGTTGGTTGAATTCAGTGTGGTCCCTAACTTCCACTCGGGGAGAAATAACAGAGAGCTACAATTAGAACTTGGGTAAAGGGGAGTTTATTTGAGGAGACTAAACAGGATGCAGTCTATAGGTACACCCTTCATAAAATTGCAAATAACAGTGCAAAGGTTCCATTAAAGAAAGTGAGGAACATTTTGCTTTCAGGGTATTACATTTTAGCCTGGCGAGAGAGAAAAAAAAGAAACCAACATTCTTATGCTAAAAGTTGTTTTTGAAAATATTCGTAGTAGTTGGAGATTTGGAGATGGCAAATCAGCAAATAAATGAAGGTATCTTTAAGGAAAAAGGCTGTTAACATTATTTTTCCAGAAATGCAATATCATTTACTTGGAGGAACAGAAATGATTAATATAGTCTTTTTGTTCAGGGAAGCTATTCCACAAGATAAAAGGCTAGTAATCTAATAACTAGCATATCAGTATTATTTTATTTGCTTTTTCCTGTTTGCAAAATAACTTCAGTGCTATCTTGTTATTGTTGTTATACTTGGCTAGTTATACATCTATGATAAGAGAACATAATTAATGTGAAAAATTATACTGAAATGGTTGTGTTTATTTTGTGTCGCTTTAGCAATGCCCCTTCAGGAGTGCTATTCTTATTTTCCACTTGCATTCAATAATAGGCTTGCAGCCAGTGGCATTGTATTTACACAGTTTTTGTCAAAACAATTTTATCTCTAATAGATTTTTATCTACATCGACTGAAAACTTCTGTTTCTGTTTAAAACTTTAATGTAATTTCTTGCATCTCTATTTCAGGCAATAGAAAAACTTTTGAACTTATATATACTTGGCAGCTATATGTTTTTTCTTCCACAAAGTCGATTTATTTTTTAAAATAGGGGGAAAATGTCCTTAAAATTAGGCATCTTGTTTTGAAATGGGCTTTGAAAAAAGCAACAAATCTGAACATAGTCTGTTCCATTCATTCGCCACAGAAAGGAGCATTTAAAAATGCTCCAATTTCTGTGACCTTCAGATGATTAGAACTGGTTACAAATATACATGAATTCCCCACAAACATTAAATGAACCCCCAAGAAACCTTATTTGAGAATATGTAGAGATATATTTTCATTTCGATGCACAAGGATTTACATGTATGGTTCCCTATTAGCATTACTCAGGTAAATCCCATTAAAAAATGCATATGCCTCTGTGTGTATAAATTTATACATGAAGCACAGTTAAAGTATATCAGTGTTAATACTCTACTGTGGGAATACAATATGCCAAGGAAATTGGCAATACAATTAAAGTTCACATAGTATTAGAATTTTTTTCATTAAGATAAAAAAAGTTTTCATGACAATATAAGAGGATAAATTGAGACTTACTCGTGCAACTAGAACAAATGTGCACATTTCACTGTAGCTCTGAAACAAATGTAATAAGGAAGATTAATACTCTGGGTCTCTTGAAAGGAACTCTCTCACTATTGTGTTGTCCTCATGAGTGTTTGAAATGGAAAAGCAGAAAGTAGGAATCAATGGTAAAACCCATCTCCAAGGATGGATATTATGTGGAGAAAAGTGTTTCCTGCTTGCCTCTCTCTCTTCTTTTTCTTGCCTTCTTCATTTTCTACCTGCATTCTCCTTCTGTCTTCTGCTTTTCTTTGCTTTCTCCTCCCCACTGTTTTCCTCCCTCCTGATTCATGACCATGTTTCCTTTTTTTTTTTTTTAAACCCAGGCATTTGTGTTGTTGCAGAAGGTTTTACAGTGTTGCCTTCTGCCAACTATATGTCATGGGGGAAAACATAAAGATAAGAGACAGCCTTTCCATAAATGGACATTAGAGTTGTAATGCACTTGGTATTTCGTCTTCATTCTTTGCCCAACCAAAGCCATCTGAAATAGAAATGAGAAATGCACGGTTCTTCACTTGCACGTAGGATTCAATTCGTAGCCTTGAATTACTCATAATGCTGACTTTGGTTATTTGCCTCTTTCCCCTGTTTCTCGTAGATATAGAGTCACCTGACATACTGAAATATTAATGAGTCTTACATTAATAGATACTCATATATATGTATACACATACAGAGAGCTCATAATTTTGACTTACAAAAGCTACTCAGTTACAGACCCTTGAGTATGAGACAGTCGCTGGAGTAGACCGTTTCTGACAGATCATTTGAAGTTAAATAGTCTGATTTTGTTTGACGATCTGTTTACCACAGAATGATACAGAGGCATTGTAAGCCCAACCATCTACACAGATTTCAGTTCGGGTGGAGTTGGGATTGCACTTCAGGAACTTGAAGAGGTGGTAGGGATGGGAGGTTGCTACCTCCCATAATGTCCGGAGAAGTGGCTCTTTCTGTGAAGGTCATTTCTCCCTCCTCTCAAGTGTTTCTAGGCCAGCGTCAGAGAGGAAAGCTGTCAGTAATTTCTAAGCTGGCTGAGTTTCATCTGGTGACCTTGGAGCAAAGGAAGTCTAACACAGTGCTGGTTTCTTGAGACATTCCCTTGATCTCTCTGTAAATACTGCCCAAGGGGTTTTGTTTCCGAGATGTTCCCGAGAGTTCTACTGGCCTAGGAAGTAAAAAGGGTTTTAAGTACTTGAAATTTTTTTCTAGTTTTCTTTAAAATGGCACAAAGTCTATATAACAAGTCTTTGGGTTGTTTTAGTTCTTTATTGTACTGTGGAGACCAAGATTTTTTTTTTAATCCCGCAGCTTCTCTCTCTCTGCCTGTTTTCTACCTTCTCTCTACTCAGCAACTTTCACATCCTGAAACACTTATGTTTCTCTAAATATATAAATTATTTTTTAGCCTTTTCACTTAATCTCTCTAATTCGTTGCACAGAGCACTCAAGTTCTTCATGTGATTATCCAGTAAAATTCGCTTGTGTCTTTGTCAAGAAAGGCCTTCATTTCCTAAAAAGCTGCCATTCCATGATGCTTCTGGTCTTTGACAGATGAACAGGTGTGTTTACTGTAATCAGTGGATCATTCAAGCACAAAAGTTACAAACCAGTCACCTCTCAGTTATGGATTCATTTCTGTGACAATCCTAAATCTTTTGTTATCATCTTTGCTGTAAAGCATGCGTCAGTCCATTGCTTGGCGTGGTGCTTTATCTAGCTAAAGAAAAAGAATATTTGCTTTGGACAGTGACCTGATCTTGAAAGGTTAAGTTTTACTTAAATTCTGGCTCTGTGCACAAGGAGAACCAGGTCATTAAATTGAAAACCCAATTATTTATCTCTATGCACAGTATTAGGAAAAACTGTTTCATCCTACAGGGTGCACCGTTAACAGAGTAAGGTGGCATTGAGGAAATATTCAACCTTGAGTATCTTTTTTTTGTTTGTTTAAGATTTTATTTATTTATTTGATACACAGAGAGACAGAGATAGTGAGAAAGAGACCACAAGCAGGGGGAGTGGCAGGCAGAGGGAGAGTGAGATGCAGGCTCCCTGCTGAGCAGGGAGCCCGATGTGGGGCTCTATCCCAGGACTCCTGGGATTGTGACCTGACCCAAAGGTGGGCGCCTAAATGACTGAGCCACCCAGGCACCCCTCAACCTTGAGGATCTTATTTAAATGCCATTAAGCTATTAGTAATGTTTGCTGCACTTCCTTTCCCATCCTTGCTGATTGACAATGTACTTGTAGGTAAACAGAGAATTTCCTTTATACCTGGCCTTGTACACTCTCGGATGGCACTTTCTAGTGTGGGTGACAGAGGAACTCATGTGTTGAGCTTCAAACAAGGCTGTGTTGAATTCAAGTCTGGTGAGAGAAGCAGGACGACGGTAGGAAGGCAGACACTGTTTATACACAATTCCTGGGAACCTGGCAGGAGGATCCGAGCATGGCCGGGAGAAGGAGTCTTCCACAAATATCACACAAGGCTGAGTAGCACTTTTTAATGGGAAATTCTTGTTTTGACTCTAATTTTATGCTTAGATGCTTTTAATTTGATCCACATTTAATTTGCCATTCCTTGGAGAAGGCATTGATTATAAGAAAAACTATCTGCTCTATTGCTAACAAAACAGGATTGGTTTCAGGGGCTACCATGATGGCATTCTATTTGCATGGTGCCCACCTGGAAACATGGAAGCACACACTGCTAGAGTCATCACGATCATTTCTGTGCCCACTCTTCTGATTGGGATTGTCTAAAAGCTTTGTTAAGATTGTAGTTCTGAAGAAAAATGGGTTAAGACTGGGTCTTAAAGAAGCAGGAAAGAAGCCAAGTTTGGAAATTTGAGTGATAAAGCATCATAAAGGACATTTGAAGAGCTAAATGTCAGTGGTACATCTGAAAACACAAATAGTAATATATAATAGGTTTATTTATATATATTTAGATTTCCCAAAACCCCATCACCTTGACACTATAATGAAAAATAATGGCATTCAACACTGGTGTGACAAGTGTCAGAGAGGCATAGGTAGAGAATCTGAGTTTAGGCTAAGCACCTGCATGGCTAGCAATTATTTTAGTTAGACATCTTAAGCTGCATACAGAGAATTCACGTCTTCTGTGTTTTAAAAAATTAGGCTTCCATTATTTCTGAAATTCTAATGGCTGAACTAGCAACAGTAAAGATGTCCAGGTTTCAATGAAATATATTTCATAAATTAGCTTATCATTGCACTGATTTAACATGCCTAGCAGGTGAGAGACAAAAACATGTGTTATCTTCCCTAGGGAACCTTCAATGAATGTCATTCTGGCTTCGTATGTCTTTCTTTTCTCTCCTTCTTGAACTGATATAAAATTCTAATGTGTGCCCTCTAGTTCCATCTTCACTGAAATCTAGCAAAACCGCTGAAGGTAAGATAGTGGCAATGGTGCATGAAAAAGGGGAAAAGGAATACAGTGATTCATAGCATACTTGAAGAAAGTTGCAATTGTTAACAGTGCTACTTTTATATGTAGACAGGTTAAAATATGTCATATATCCATGATAAAAATAAAGTTCTTCATCCTGGCTAGTTTCTTAAAGTTCATGGGAAAGGAGCTAAAACCATATGAGTAACTCGAAAATATTTCCATATGCATCTGAGGGTGTACCAAGTTACTATCTCCCGAAACAGTAGTCAAGAAAGTAGGTGTATATGCTCCTACTATCAGCAATCTTGACAAGTGGTTGTTGTTTAAATACCAGAAATGATAGATATTATGATAATCGCCGCTTCTATTAGTATGAAAATGAAACCTGACATTTTTAAAGTTTAGTAGCTCAGGCCAACTTCTCTTATCTCTGCGTCTTTGTTCTTCTATGCAAATTTGAACAGCTGATTCAGATATCATTTTGTGAATGGTATTCCTTGGTCTTCACTTCCAGTAAAGCAGATGCCAGTGCTTTCAGAAAGGAATGATCCTTCTCCCTCGGCATTATTCCCATTTGCTAGATGAGAAAACTGAGCTGTATGACCAAATATGTTTCCTTTTACTGGTAAGAAAACTAAGCTTTGGAATCCTGTTTACTTTCATTTTTTCAAGTCCTCTTTTTTGCTGGTGGACAGCCCTTTTTCCTTACCATTTCTTAGGAAGCCTGAGCCAACTTTAAGTGGCCTCCTCACCCTTTGAATGAAGCTGTCTAAGAAATTTTCTTCTGATAATGACAGGAGGAAGATATATCAGTGACTTATAACAATCTTTGAGTAAAGCCACATAGTTGAAATTACACTGCTAAAATCTAGCCAGTAAATGTTGGCACTACTAGGTTAATTTAGGGCTGTGAGTGCTGAAGGTTAGTATTCTTTTTAGCAATTGAAACTCAGAACTTGATCTCTGTGGAGCATTGGGCCACTGCGAATCCACTCTGCCCAACTCTATGCAATATACCTTTTTATTCAGAGCACAAACATATTCAAGAACCCTTCTGGAGTTACTTGAAGAATTAAAAGAATTATCAATATGACTACACTTGTCTTTCTCCATCAAGAGAAAGTGTGCCAGTGCATTCTGAAAAGGTATACCTTTAGGCTATTAAAAACAAACAGATATCCAAATCATGATATATGAAAGTTCACCAGAACAGGAATTTATCTAATGTCTTTGGATTCATATTTCTCCCCTTTATTGTCTTTCCATTCAAAATAATACAAATGGATACCATCACTTCTTGCAGCCTTGTCATAAGCATGAGAATTTCATGTGTTCCCATTTCTGTGTCTCCAGCAAGTCAAAATTATACAATAAGTCACAAACTTAGCTAGAGAAGAATTTAGAAGAAGCTGTTCAAAAAACAAAAAACAAAACAAAACAAAAAAACCCAGACATTTTAGAAAATGTGTTGATTTGAGCCGGTTTGGGTTTGAAAGCTACAGCAAAATATCTCATTGTTGAGTCAGATTTGGTTTTCATTCATTACCTCTCAGGTTGTCCTTTTTTTATGAATTACTCTTCGCTTCTGGAGAAATTAGTTTGTTAGGACTGTTTTATAAATAATAATGGTGATCATTTTTAGCATTGCCTTTTTGAGGAGCACATATGAGTGTGTTCCCTTTTGGTCAATTGCCTTAAGCAAGAAGGATCGGATCTTCCTTTCCTGTTTATTACACTTCTCACTCTGTCATTATCAGGTCTGATGTTTAGCAAAAACGCTTTCCAATCGCCTGTATGTGCTTTGACAGAACTGACAGTAGAAACTGTATCTTAACTTACTTGAATCAGTGCTGTAGAAAAGCACCCAGGCATGCTGAAGACAGCTTTTATGAGGTACATTTTGTCAGTGTAAACACTATGAAATCCAACACATTTGGAAGAACATACTCTGTATTTGTTAGAATGAATGAATCACTAATGGATTAAAGAGCACAGCCAAATAAACCTAGACTAGTCATAAGCATATGTGGCCTAATATTCAAATGTAGGAAATCCAATTAAGCTCCAGCTCTCCTTAGTTTTTCATTCATGAGGCAGTAGCTCTGCCGAAAAAGCAAATAACTAAAAAGTTTCTTTTACCAAAAAAAAAAGGCATTGCATTTTTAAAATATAAGTTTGAAGTTAGTCTTCCACAGATAGCCAATTTAATTATGCTAAAAATGACATTTTTAATTAAACACCAAGGTAAGCATAAATGGATTTCAAAATAATTAATCAAACATCAAAAAATTGAAACCTTTTTCTGCTTGAGCAGCAGAAATGAAAGAACCAGTCTTCGGGTCTCATAGAGATTCAATCTAATTTAATTCTCTGTCTTCTCTAAATAAACATTCCTAAAACCTTTTTTTCATCTGGGGGAATAAGGATGAGAGGGGTAATCAATATTTCTAGCATTTTAATTAAAACCGTTAGTGGAATAAATCCATTTAATTATCAGTTAATGAAATACAAGGTCATTTACCTGACAGGAACTTTGAGGGTGGATTACTAGCTGGAATAAAGCAGAAGAACCCAATGTCACAGCCATTTAACTTCTGTCAAATTTAAGGTTAAAATCCTTTTAGACTGTTTAACCTATTCTCTACCATTTTTCTATTATGTATGCCAATTGGCAGGAGAAATGCATGTGAAAACTTATTTTACATTTAATTGTGCTGCAAAGTTTTCATTAAATTTCTGCAAATATCTTTATATTTCTAGGGCATGAACTGAAAGGCTACAATAGATTCCAATGTAATTTTATTTTTATTTTATGTTTATCACTTATAAAGAGACATTTGGACTTTTTTTAACAGCAAATCTTATACATTATTCTTTTTTTTTATAAATAGGAATTAATTAAATATAAATTTCAGGAGTGTGAAAATTTAATATGCAAATATGGAACAAATATGCAATAGTAAACAAATCACTTTAAATAATTTATGGTTAATTTTATATAACCCCTTTTTGAAGTGACCTTCAAAAATAGGATTTCATAAAAATAACATTAAAAAGTAAGAACTGGTTGGTCACTAAGCTAGGTTTGCCGATTGATTTGGTAAATGGTTTTAAGTTTGTTTAACAAATGAAGAGAGGGCAGAAAGTGTGTTGCAGAGAGAAGTTCCTTGTCTTTGTTGGAGAAACTGGGTTTCTCTAAGTAGCTCACACGGCTCACATTCTGTATAGATCGGTTTTAAAAATGGAAACTAAGAATGGCTCTTGTTCTTTCTTTCTTTAACACAGATGTTGAATTAATTATCTAAGGTTTGGGGTTTTATTGTAATTTTGTAGATTTGGGTTTGTCTCATAGCCATAAATGTCAGATTAAAAAGGCTGCTTGTTATTGGGGTCTTATTCTTCTTTTCTAAAATGAAACTCCCTTAATGTTAGTCATGTATAATGCAGACAAGTACATGAAATTTACTCTGCAATATTTCATCTTGCGGCACTTAGCTTTGTATTGTGCAAGGACCCAGTATACCTTACAATAGTTTGCCTTTAAAAAAAATTTATATATATGTCCCTGCTCAATGGAAAGCCTGCTTCTTTCTCTCCCTCTCCCTTTGCCTGCCGCTCTCCCTGCTGTGTTGTCTCTCTCTGTCAAATAAATAAAATCTTAAAAAATATATATTTATTTACTTGAGAGAACAGGAGTGGGAGAGAGACAGCACAAGCGGGGGAATGAGGCACAGAGGGAGAGGGAGAGAGAGAATCCCAAGCAGACTCCACACTGAGTGCAGAGCCTGATGTGGGGCTTGATCTCATGACCCTGAGATCATGACTTAAGTCAAAATCAAGAGTCAGACACTTAACCAACTGAGTTGCCCAGGTGCCCCTGCCTTTTTTTTTTTAAGTTTATTTATTTTTCTTAATAATCTGTACTTCCAACATGAGGCTTGAACTCACGACCCTGAGATCAAGAGCTGCAAGCTCCTCTAACTACACCAGCCAGGTGCACCAGAAGTTTGCCTTTTAAAGACATATTGGTGTCCAGTCTAACTTCTAAATGCTGAGTACAATTAATTTACAAAAATCTGTGTCACCTAAAACAGAAATCCATTACCAGCTCAAATATGTTTAAATCAGACCAGGGTTCCCCATGAAGGTGCAATGATAGCAAAAGCAGCCTTGTTGGGCCTGTTTTGCTTTCACCTAGACTGTAGATATTTTTATTTATTTATTTTTAAAGATTTTATTTATTTATTTGACAGACAGAGAGGGAGAAAGAGAGAGATCACAAGTAGGCAGAGAGGCAGGCAGAGAGAGAGGAGGAAGCAGTCTCCCCTCCAAGCAGGGAGCCTGATGCGGGGTTCAATCCCAGGACCCTGAGATCATGACCTGAGCCGAAGGCAGAGGCTTTAACCCACTGAGCCACTCAGGCACCCCTGTTTGTAGATATTTTAATATCTCACATATTTTAATATCTCATTTTCTTAAAGAAAATAATAAAAACTGTTAGTAAGGCTGGTTTAGGCTGGGTAGTTCCAAGAGCTCTCTTTCCTCTATTTCACAGTCTTTAAAGGTAATCCTGGTGACTGACTTACCAAAGAGGATTGTAAATTTTGCTTGTTCTAAGCAATAAAGTGAGGCATATTAAAGAACAAATTATCCATGATACCTAATTATTTTAACTTTGATTGAATACATAGAAACAACTAGAGATAACCCTATGAGGACACTGAAAGCTTTGGCTTTTGTGTATGTTTTGTGATGCTCTTCATACTGACCAGTCATAGGAATTTGCCCCAGTAACCCGTCTCTGCCCTTTCACATATTTTAATGGCCCCCATCTTGGGTTCCTAGAGTGCCCGCATTTATGCAGTGTCGGCCATGTCCACTCTTCCACATTTCCAAACACTTTCTATACCTGAAACAAGGTGCCCATGCGTGTTCTATCGTTTGTCTCATGGCACCCAAGGATCATAGGTTTAACAGATTCATCACTCTTGTTTGAATGGCAGTGGTGTGGTATCTAAATGTTACGGATAATACAGTCACTCTTTATGGGGTCAGTCGTAGCCTCATGTACTGTGGAAGATCTGGTTCCTATAGAGATCATAAACAACAAATCATTGCAATTTCTTTTTGGTCCCTTATATCTTAGATTTGTTGTTTTTTGACTACCCTTTATCCACCCACCTTTGAGTATCTTCAAAGTCCATCCATTCGATATCTTTCTATATACATATTCTCTCAGGAGTCTTATCATTGATGATGATTTCCACCACTACCATTAAGTGTGGTGTTCAGATGTACCGCTTCAGTTCAGTCTTAACTTTTCATCCTACAGGTCTATCTTCAATTGCCTGTAGAAGATTGCCAGTTATATATGGTGTTGACACCTAAAACTTTCCCTAATAACTAAATGTAGCTCTTAACCTTTACCACTTTTTCTGTCATTTCCCTGCCAGTACCCTGCCAGTAGTGCCTTTAGCAATAGATACCAGAAGCCATTTGCCCTCTTCTCTCTTTATTTCTCAAATGGGAACCATCAGCCACCAACTTCTACTGAATTTTCCTTAACAAGGCCTTTTGGAATCATACTTTTCTATTTCCCCAGCTACCCCAGTAGCCTAGGCCATAATCTATTTAGGTGGAGTCTAGATGACTCCACCAGCCTCTTACCTGATTGTCTTTCCTTCTCCTAGAAACCCAGAATATTGTGGAGCTGGATTATTTTTAAGCATTCTTTTGCCTTCTGATCCTTATAAAACATAGAAAGTTTTCCTAGAAGGAAATTCCATGCATTATAATCATTCCCTATTGCATCAAATCCAAGTTATTTTGCCTTTTCTTTAAAGATACTTCCAGCCATCACACCAAATTAATTTTTCATTTCCAGTCAGGAAAACTATTCTCCATTCAAGCTAAAACTCACCTGCTGTGCTCTGAACTTGTTTACCTTTCTCCTCACTTGATAATTTCTCCCCATTCCTCTTTCTGAATGCACATCTCTCAAACTTATATCCGTCACGGATTTTCTCCCATGCAACTTTATGTGTTCTAACATTTAAAGTGCAGAAGAGTCACTGTATTAATTGGTATGTATCTGGCCTCCAGTTAGGTATTCTACCATTGAAAGTTTAGTTATCCTATTTGGCCCTTTTTCTTTCCTTTTCCTTTTATTAATCTATAAATAAGACTTGTGTACCAATTTCCTCATCTATATAATGGGTATAGCTATATTTACCTCAAAGAACATGAAGAAATTGTTAAGTATTAAGTAGCAGGTTTGTATTTGTTCATTTGCTTTCTGTGATCTCTGTGTTAGCAAAACTAGAACAAACAAAAGATTGCCTCATTTTGTTTATAGTCATGAATTAGCATGTTCAACAGAAAAACATAATAATCGATTTCTACCATTTCGTGTTCATGCAAGTTGAATGATTGACATTTTCTGGCTTCTGCCTATTAAAAACCTGTGCAGACCCGTAGTAGCAAATCAGAAGATCCCTGTCTTGGGCCATTTGGGCTCTTCTGCCATGTGCACAAGTCTAATTTGAAACCATTGTACCTTAAACTCTTACTAATTGCTCAAACTTAAAGTCATTATTTCAGATCATTATTAAAAATCAGACTTTGCCCTATAAAATGCCCATAATTTTTAGCAGCTATATATCTGCTATGTAATTTCCTCTTTCAAAAAATGTCATGCTCAATTTAATATTGGTATGTCATTCACAAGTGGTTGGGGGACTTTGTGAGGCCATTACAAACTCTAGTTTCACAAGAGTTGGGCTCTGAAGCCTGCACCACTGACATTCGGGGTCTCTTTTCCTGCCACAGTCCCACAGCAAATTTTTCATACCCTAAGGGCTCCTCTAGGGCATGTTCTGTGATGGAATGAAGTGGCATTGACTAAAATGAGAATTTTCTCCTCTATGAGAAAGTGAACTGAGAGGAACCCAATCACAAATGCAACAAACCAATTAAACTGAAACAAAACACCGTTCTGGGGCCTTATTAGTTAAGAATGAGATATACTCCACTGATAACCTTTTAGGACGATACCTTGTACACAATTAAAAATATTAAACAGCTATTTTTATAAAATATGTAAAGGATACAGAAGAATCATATTCTAAGCACTTCTGTAAATTCACAAAATGATGTATGTAGGATTTGCAATCTCAGTCTTGTTTTACACTTAACTTTTGGTTGTAAAATATTTTGGTGAGGAAAGTACAATCTGAGGTGTTGAATTCAGAAAAATTCATCAATAGAAACAGTGTGTCAGTGGGTGAAATTGATTATTGAAAGAGAAATAACTATCAGAAAAAGCATGAATATGCAGCGGATTAAGAAATAGTTGACTGTGGCAGAGATTATTGTCTCATCAGAAAAATGAGTTTTATTTGAATAATTTAATTTGAATTAAGATATAAAGACCCTTTTGTAATAAAACATTTTATGAATTGGTAAGCATAAAAATCACTATGCTTTCATCATAAAATTTACTATTTAATGTTCAATTAAGAACAGAATTCAAGTTTCAATTTATTTCATACACTGTAAACCACTCACATATGATTCTGCTTGATTTTTAGAAGATCCCTACAAATTCCTTGATGGGCTAAAGTATCCCACTGATTCTGCCATGTTTTGTCATGGGATCATGTGCTCTTTATTCTAACGATGTTAGCTTCAGTTTCTGAGGAGGGAGAGAGAGAGAGAGTGAGACAGAGTGAAAGAGTGAATTGGTTGTAATTGGGGGAGATTATCATCCTTTCTTTTCTCTCAGTTACCTTCTACCCTGATTATACCATTCAATCTAGTAGGTAACTCCTGTTCATTCAAGTATTGTTTGTTTTTGAGGGGAAGGGAAAATACAGGAGAGAAGAAGAAAGAGAAGGGGAAGGAAAAATGGAAAACAGTCATAAAATTTGTTCCCCAAAGTAATTTTCCATCATTCAGAAGTGGGGGGGGGATAAATACAAGGTAACATACGATTTTGAAAGCCATATAGCATTTCTGCACAATTCGTCACTGGATCTTTTAGTAAATCTTTTATTGATTGATTGATTGATTTGATTTGATTTTTAAGCTATCCTTTTTTTCCAGTTTTATTGAGATGTAATTGGCACGTAACATTGTATAAGTTTAAGATGTACAATGTAATGAAATGTGTGTGTATGTGTGTGTGCATGCCAAATGATTACCACAATAAGATTAGTTAACATCCGTCACCTCACATAGATAGAAATTTTTTTCTTTGTAATGAGAACTTTTCAGACCCCACTTCTTTAGCAGATTTCAGATAAACAATAGAGCAGTGTTGGCTATAGTCATCATGTTGTACATTACATCCCTGGAACTTACTTATCTTGTAACTGGAAGTTTGTACCTTTTGACCACCTTTACCCAATTCACTCCCCACTCCACCCTCTTCCCCTCTCACTGCCCCTCATCCGGTTGTTGTAAATCTTTTAAAATGTCAATATCAAGTTTTTGAGTAACTCTGATGTGTGAGGCAGTGCTTTAAGGGCTCTGGGAAATTCCTTGACTTTAAAGAGACCATGATTTTGTTAGGAAAGTAAGACTCACATACCTGAACAGATAGGTCATTACCAGTGCAGGGTGGTCTGTGATACATGGTGGAAGAATAGAAGCACAGAGGTTGGAACTGGGGAACTGGTATTTATGGTCTTTCTTAGAGGACTTTTTGGGCTTATGTAAGTAAGAGAGCAGACTAGAGAAGGTGTTTCATGCAGAGAAATGTTGCTTACAAAGACACGGGGGTAAGCAGCTCCTGTTTTGGGACCAGTAATGAGTAGACAATGGTCTAGGAAAGAGAGTTGTGTGGAAAGTAATGGAAGGTGAGATTGGAAAAGTAGACTGGAATCAGACTGAAGAAAACCTTTCTTGCCAAACTAACCTTTTTGTGTAGGTAGGTGAGTTGAACTATATTTTCCCAGATTTATGGTGATCATGTTATGGGGAATACAATCAGAAATCTAAAGAGAGTCAGTGTATCTTAAATCTGTCTCTTTTAAGATAAGTCTGTTTCTCTCAAGAGAAGTCTCTCTCTTTTAGTTATTTCAGTAAAAATGATAAAGAGTTGGTAGACATGAAACATGATAAAGATTTAGCCATCTACTGGTGAGGTAAAAGTAATAAAAGTAATGTACCAGCAGAACTAACTTTGATTTTTGGCTTTGGTTTTGTTTTGTCTTTAAGTTGATTTTTTTAAAGAAATGTGTTTGAAAACTCCATACGTAAAATGCATTTATGAAGTAATAGTTACAGCAGAGATGACTATAAAAATATATTCAAAGTGAACATAAGTCTTTCTATTTTTTATGTGACTTTTATTACCTGCCCATCAAATTTTGCTAATTTTCAGAAGTGACTCTATTTTAATAAATCTTTCTCCTCTTCAGAACTTTTTTTTTCTCTTACATTAATCTGTGGAGATTAGGTATGAAATATTTTGCTTATTTTTATGACAATTTTTGTAATATGATAAATAAGAGAAAAAGGAACTGGTTTCTTTTTCTTTGAGGTTCTTCTTTTTTTTTTTTTTAAGATTTTATTTATTCATTTGACACACAGAGAGAGATTACAAGTAGGCAGAGAGGCAGGCAGAGAGAGGAGAGAGGAGGAAGCAGGCTCCCCGCTGAGCAGAGAGCCCGATGCGGGCCTCGATCCCAGGACCCTGGGATCATGACCTGAGCCGAAGGCAGCGGCTTTAACCCACTGAGCCACCCAGGCGCCCGAGGTTCTTCTGATTTACTCTTAGTGAACGTCACCTGGGAGTGCGGGTTAAACTGACCCACCCCCAGAAACTAGGATTCATCTGAGGCTCATTGGGCCTTGGAATCTGCATTTCAGTGAATCCACAGCTGATTGTAAAGCTGGTGGTCTGAGAAACATTATCTAGAGTGAAAGAGAATAAATCAAATTTAGTGGAGAGCAAACTCACTTGTCTTAAATATTTATATGCAATTAAACAAATGGCTCAGTGCTTGATGCTGTGGGTCTACTCTGGCATCTCTGAAGCCCTTCTCTAAGGAAGATCCTTGGAACTTAGCACCAGAAGGGATATTTGTGAGGGTTGGTCACACACTTCTAAGTCAGCATTCGGGGTTTCTGTTTCTCCTCCTTGAACTTCCCTGCCTAACAGCCCAAGTAAATTTAATGGGTAGAATGTGGGTAATATTGATATATGGCAACCCCACAGAGGGAATTTTATCATAATATAATCTCTAGAATAGAGGAATAACTTCAGAAAGGCTCACATGCATTTAAAGAAAAATTGCATCTGTTTCCAGAGCACTGCCCTCAGCACTGATCCAGGAAGAATGTTCCCACATGGTCTCTCAGGAGCCCAGGACCTGATTTGCCACAGGAGAAAGGGCCAAGGAGGAATACACTGTAACAGCTTGGAGAATGGCTTTGCAAATCCAAGAAATACTCATTTCCTAGTTTGTCAGCTGAAAAGGAGTTCAGAGAGTAAAGATGCTGAGGCATGCCCATCCTGTGGTATACTGTGCTTTAGGGGTCAATGGTGGGAACAGGAGAGAAGCCCAACTTTCTTTAAAATCACTGGGAACAAGCAGTTTTGATGGTAGTAACTGATTAACACAGCAAATGATCCTACAAATCTATGAACGCAACCAGCTAGCTCTTTTCTCATTGTGCCAACACTTGCCACAATGGCTGTGGTTTCTGGTATTTTCAGTTTCAGATTTAACTGTAAACTCATGAGGGACACTTTTTATCATGGTCACTTGGGTTTCTCTGTGTCTAAAATACCGCCTTATACACAGTAGTCTCTGGGAAGGAGGAGAAGAGACTAGGCAATAGGTAGTCACATTGATAATGTTAACTGTATTATAGTCATTTGTTTATTACATATAAGGAAGGTGCCGGGTGCTGAGGTGGCTCAGTCGGTTAGGCGTCCAACTCTTGATTTTTGCTCAGCTCATGATCTCAGGGTCCTGAGATGGAGCCCTAAGTCAGGCTCTGTGCTCAGCATGGAGTCTGCTTGAGATTCTCTCCCTTTCCCTCTGCCGTTCCCTGACTTGTGCATGTGCCCTCTCTCTCTCTCTCTCTCTCAAATAAATTAAATAAATAAATAAATAAATAAATAATAATTAAAAAAAGAAAGGTGACAATCTGTGGGGTTTTTTTTAAAGTCAAAGTCTGCCCTCCAAATGATCACTGAAAGAGTATAACATCATTCATCTTTTAAATTGGAAAAGCTCGGGCGCCTGGGTGGCTCAGTGGGTTAAAGCCTCTGCCTTCGGCTCAGGTCATGATCCCAGGGTCCTGGGATCGAGGCCCGCATCGGGCTCTCTGCTCTGCAGGGAGCCTGCTTCCTCCTCTCTCTCTGCCTGCCTCTCTGCCTGCTTGTGATCTCTCTCTCTGTCAAATAAATAAATAAAATCTTTAAAAAAAAATAAAATGTGAAAGCTCTTGGCTCTATATTTTCTAAAGGACATTCTTTTTCATTTTGACAGAGTTTTCACTCATATTGTATGTATCTCCCTGTTTAATATTTTAAATTTGGTGTGTACTTCAAAACTGATCGCTGTTTTGTGATTTACAACCTTGGAGAAAAATAACATAGTAGTCATAACTTTGCAGTTTTTTGTGATGCATGAAGATCAGATTTTTTAATGTTGGTTAATGCTTTGCTAATTAAAGTGTGCATGTTAATTAAAGCAGAGGCTAATGTTAATTACCTATATTAATGGAATCTCATGTAGCACCTGCCTGAAGCAATGGGTTCAATTTTCAAAATATCTCAATTAAGGCTGAAACTTTTGATTTGCATCTAGTAGGGTTTCAATTAACTGCATTGAAAACTTAAATAACGCTCTTAGGGGTGCAAAATATCAGTGATTATATGAAGTATGGTGGAGCTTGGTAGGTGAATTTATAGAGACTCTTTTTTCAGCCTAACTGCATGTATTTCTTGTCTACTGGTCCAATTCTGTTCATCCACCAGGACCCAGTGAAAACAACACCTCTTCCATGAAGTATTTTCCAACTCCCAGGATACTATCAGCACCTGTTTGTCGCTCTTCTTTTACCCTATTCCACCTTGTGTTATAATTACTTGTTACAGTCCGTGTCTCTTGCTAAACAGTAGCTCCTTAAAGGCCTTGTCTTCCTCCCTCCCAAGGGCCAGCACACCTGAGAAGAAGCCAGCCTGTTCTGATAAGTTGAAGACACTCTTGCTTGTTTGGAAAGCATCTAAATACCTTTATTGACAAAGCAGACATGAGTGAATTTTTTACTTTTAGCTCATGACAGTTGTACCACTGCTAGCTACATTTATGACTGCTTTAAGTAAAGCAGGAAGGTGCTGCTTGGGATTTTTTTTTTTTTTTTTTTTTTTTTTTTTGCTTTATCAAAGTAAAGATTGATGCTTTTGTTAATTTCAGTTAACTATGAGCTGGAATGGGGAAGAGGCTACTTGTTCAAGATAAAATGGTCAGTGTTACGAGACCAGAGGACGTGTGTTTATGCTGGCAGGGATGATGTTAATATCTTCTTTCAGTCCCAGGTTTAGAGTCTGACCATTTTGCGTGCAATGTTAGCTTGTGATCATAAGCACAAGTACTTTAACTAAGCTATTCATTTAAGAGAGCCATAGGTTTGTTTTATCTTGGAAGATAATGCATGGGGTTGTCAAGTGGTGGACCCAAATTTTAAAAAATATGAATTAAAAATAGAAATAGATGACTGGAGACAGATACATTTTAATTAGTATGCTTATCAATTGTCCCGAACTTACTGTTATGTTTGCTGAAGACTCAGTAACAACTATTTCTATTGGATCTTTGGAAAGGACTATGAGCTAATGGTGCTAACCTTTCTGACATCTAGTATAATTATAATTTCAGAAAAAATAGTTTCCATTACTCTACGTAATAGGGGAAGCAATAGTCTCCTTAATAAGTATACATGAACAGATCACACACTGATTTGCAGCTCCTGGAAATAAGTACCAGTTACTGGTCTTCCTTGGCAAACTTTGACTCTGACTGTCGATCTCAGCGGGCCTAGATTTGTCTTCATTCAACTGCGGAGAATATCAAATAAGCATAAGATTTCCACATGTAAGGTATAACCGACAAGGTGACATAAAAGGCACCGTTTACTATCCTGATGTGCTATTGGCATGCTGATTTAAAAAAAAAAATTTTTTTAGGTAAAAAGGAATAATATTGATTAAGAATATGTCAGCCATCGACCTGTTGGCAGAACATATGATTACTAGAAATGAGATGTCAATGTGTCTGTTAGTGAAGAGCAATGCAGGTTTAGATGTGAAAATGAGAGCTCTCATACTTCATCTCACAATGAGTTCCATATTTGTTAGTTAGTAGGTGGAATAAATGCAACAACTAGCTGGGGAAATATGACAAATATGCAGATCAGATTTTCCCAGGATGAGGCAATGGGCCAGGACTTTACAATTTAGAGAACAAAGTCACCAAAGCATCCATTCCCCATTGTGGCACCATTAAGGTGGCAGATGGCAGAGCATTAGCAGAAAGACACTGGGAACAGCTGGAAAACATCTGGTAGGAAGTGACTACCTAATGGGTGTGCTGGGCTTTTCCTAATTGTGAGGCAATCACTCAAAAAGCCTGGAAAGAAACTTCAGTGTTTTGATGGTGGGAGAAAGGAGTTGGCTAGAGCACTACATTCAAGTTCAGGGATTTGAGGAAATTCTGCAAATCAGTGACTGTAGAGCCTGGTGAAACGATTACATAAAAAAAAAAACTATAGAAAATTAATTTGCTTTTCCCCAAGTGTCAAATAAGAGCGCACTTTTTAAAGGTGTCTGTGAGGCTCACAGTGGACCTGGAATCCACTTCAGAAAGAAATTTGATTCATCACCAAATTATGAATAATATTTAAAATGTAGGATTTTGAGGGTCTATGGAAAGGTTAGGTGTTCATGGTGAATATGGAAACACTAATTAAACTGGAGTGAGGAAGCTGGACTACTTAATGACTCTATTCCCCATTCCTCTTTTTTGATTTACTATCTCATGACTTTCCTGGAATCTAGATGAAATATAAAAGGCTTTTTGGCCATTTCTGTCTCTATATTTCTTCATTCTTTTTCCCACTCCAGCCATTTGTCCTTGACTATCTATGTCTCCTTCCTTGCTCCCCCACTTTCTGACAAGGATCACCGAACTTTTCATAACCTCTCTGTCGGGACTCACCATATAGAGAGTGACATTTCATTCTGGGAACTTATTATTCTCGATAGAGCAGGAACAATGAGGACAACATTCCCTAGGGGACTGTGAGGTAGAATTTGGGGAGACAGAGGCCACTGATGCCTGCTATATGATTAGGGCAGATTGTCTCACAGGTTACCAGACAATCCCTTAGTTGCCCCATGAAGCCCGTGTTGGAATATGCAAGCCTACATGTGTTGGAAAGGAAAGAGAAACCTGAGTAGGTGCCAGGGAATCCATATTTACCAGTTGCTGTCCAGATCACTTAGAAAACTAAACCAGACCGTTCAAAGTACAGCCTTTCAATAAATCTTAGGTCCGTCTTCCCTCGTCCAGCTTCTCCCTTATCCACTGGACTCTATGTTTGTCTTGCCCGTGGGACCAGGCTCAAGCAAGTAAATAAATGAAAACAAGGAATGGAACAATTTTCTCTAAGCAGGGTCTCCCCTCCTTACTTTCCGAACATCTAGGGCACAATGTCCTGTTTAGAAAAGGCAGGTTGCTGTGAGCAGAGGGCTAGGTGGAATCCAACTACAGAGGGAGAGGAGGGAGGTGGGGGATGAGGGAGCGAGGAGCTGGAGATGGGAGGGGGAGGAGTTGAGCAAGTCCAGTTGAGCCAGGATGGCACATAAACAAAAGCCCTAGAAAGGGCAGAGGGGAATGTTTCCAGAAAGCAATGTCAGGGAGACAAACGAAATCCAGAGACGTCAAGGGCTCAACATATCCTGCAACCCCAGCCTGAAATTTCTGTCACCACAGGACCCCTATGAACCCTGCATATCAATACGTCGTGATAATGGTAACAAATTATCATTGATTGGGAACTAGCCACAGAATGGCCAAGAAAAAGATCCTTATAGTAAGGATCCTTATAGTGCTCATCCCACCTCTGACATGTGAAGGGAAGGAGTGACACGATGGTGGAGTGGCGAGCTGGACCAGGGCAAGGTGATAATTGGAGTACATGGTGGTGGTACACAGCCACGGAAGTTTCACGGTCAGTATCATTTCTAGAAGTAAAGGAGCAGAGAGGGCTTTGTTGTTGTTTTTGTTTTCTTTTGTTTTGATTGAGTCCAAGGATCATAGGACAAAGTATATTGAGCCTTGCAGGAATGTGACTGATGTGTATACTTTACACAGGGACTTTGAGCCACGGCTCAGCTAGTTTAGCTGCCTTCATCAGAAACTGGTTGGGGATTGGAAATCATGGTTGCAGGACTGGGGCTTTAGAGGGTACTTGAAATGGGCAGTAGAAGAACCACTGGACTTGGAGCCAGAAACCCCTGGCCCTTCCTCTCATTACCTATGTGACTTTGAACAAGCTAATTTATTTGGATCTCTGGCTTATGCCTCTGGTCAGTGGGGATAATAATATCAGATCTAACCAAGCACAGCATAAAATCGTTATAATTATCAAATGGGAAAATGTATGTGAAATCACATAAGCTAGGAAGGTATAAATGTAATTTATTATCAGAAAGTATCGATACCCCTTTCTCGATGATGACTGAAGCCTTTACTCAGGTACCCAGTGAATTGTGAGCTGACACCAGTGAAAGATAGTGAACACAGGATCACCACATCCAGTTAACCTGTTAATATGCAGACTGAGTCAAATAACACAACGAGATCAATACTCTTTTCAAGGAAAATAGATTATTTGGGATGGAACTATAAAATATAAATATCTAGTTGTATAAATATAAAATCATATAGTTCCTTTTACATGTCCAATAACATGGTGGAAAGTTTCTTTTTAGGTATGGAATTCTGACTAAAAGCAAAATATTTACCATTTAAAAAAATATGGTTCTCTCTTAAGGCCAGGCCTCAAGCTGCAAAAGTAAGATATTGAAGACAGCAGTGCATTTAATGCCAATATAAAAATGACTTTGTTCTTTCTGTCATCTTTTATTCCCACATGTTTCTTTCTGTCTCAGAACTCTACTCAAACTAAAGTCCCAGCAGTCTTTAAATACCAAAGTGAAGACACAGGTGAATCGTCATGTGAAATGTTTTATGTTCTAGATTTGTCTGATTGTTTCCTCACTATGTCTTGTAACTTCCCCCTCTATCCCCTATTTCCTGTAAACTGTAAATTTTACAGGAAGATTGCTCAGAATAAGGTTAGACATTTTTGGCAAGTGTACTTCCTGTGTCTTCTCATTGAGTCAGGTTGTCCATTATTGGTGATACTAAAGTGTTGACAGCTTACATACCTTTGTGGAGAGATTTCCCTTGTAATTAGCAGATGATCGGGAGGGCAGTGCTTTGACATCATGCGAATATTCAGTTCACCATTAAGAGTTTGCTTAATGGCTTCAGAAGCCATGGACGATTCTTTCTGGAATCAATTATTTCTTGGGGGTTGTAAGATGGTATAGTTTTCTAATTCTGTTTTTTCTTTCACATTTTTACCTGGCATTATTCTTTTATAAACCTTCCTCTTCAACTTTGGATGAACTACAGTTCCTCTTTTATTTTTTAATTTATTTTTAAAGATTTTATTTATTTATTTGAGAGAGAACATGAGCAGCAGGGGGGAGGGGGCAGAGGGAAGGGGAGAAAGAGACTCCCCGCTGAGCCGGGAGCCCTATGCTGGGCTCCATTCCAGGACCCTGGGATCATGGCCTGAGCCAAAGGCAGATGCTTAGCCAACTGAGCCACCCAGATGCCCCTACAGTTCTTCTTTTAAAAATCAAGTGAAATGCCTTCCTTTTTCTCCTTACTTACCAAGTTTTGGGGTAAGGAATTGCTGTAATAGTCACCTTCACCGGGGAGACTTTTTTCATTCTCTGTTTTGAGTATAATTACAGATTGATTTTATTTATTCAATATGCTACAATCAGTTAGAATAATTTTCCTTAGGATGCTTAGACTGTCCCAAATTTGCCAAAAAGGAACCTCATCTTGATGGCTCCTGTGTCCTTCTGACAGATCCCATTAGTCAATGAATGCTTCTTTGCTTCCTGGCACAGGATGTCCCAGGCTCACTTTATTCTTTTCCTGCTCCAGATTTGTAAAGGGGTTTTTAAAGTGATATGTTCAGCTATTTTTATAAAGAAACAAGCTGTACCAGACTGTCTCTTTGCCTCATTCATTCATTTAGCAAGTACTTACTAAGTGTCTGCCATGTGTCAGGAACCTGCGATATCAAAATAAATCTGGCTCACATCCTGTTCTTGGGGAGCTTCAAATCTAATAGGTTGGAGGAATCATGACTATCTAAAGGTGGGAAGAGATACATGTTTGATAATAGAGGGGCATATCATATGTTGAGGAAATTCAGGTGAGGGGAAGTTTATTCGACCAGTTGGAATTTGTGGGATGTGGAGTTGCAGAGATGGAGTAAAGCCTAGGAAGCAGAGGTGGAAAGGCTGTGTGCCTGGGAGACATGGTTTCGTCTAATGTGAGTATAAGTAGGATTTGCTCTTTGTCAGAAAAGGCAGTCAAAGAGGGTATGGGACAAGGGGGACTGGGATCCACTTATGAACAGTGTTTCAATACTGTTCTAAGACATTTGAATTCTGTTCTAAAGAAAATGGCAACCACGAAAAGGCTTTTGTTCTTTGTTGTTACTATTCGAATTTGAAACCTGAACAGTGATATGGAGGGAATTTCGCAGAGAGGCCTTTTTTCATGTAGGCCGTCATAGAGGAAAGGTATGATCACCACCATTTGGATGTTGAACAAGCTGGCTTGTAAGGGGTGTGATGACTCAAATACAAAGGCACTAGCTACCCCTATTATATGATATGTCTTACATGCAACAGAAGATCACCAAAAAAGTTTTAATGTCACTTCCTGATAAGAATTGGTTCAATTTCCCTTGACTATGAAAAACCCCATGCAGCTAACATATCTTTCTCCCAAGCACAGAGCTTCTTCCTTCTTGGTTCTTCCTCAAAATGTTGATTCTTATACCTCCAGATACTAACTTACATGGTCAGCCTTTATCGGATAAGCTACAGCACCTAAGTGAAATACCTGAACTACCAAAACGCTGCAGAAAATTCAAAGCCTAGAAACCCCTACTTACATGAGCCTTCTTATGCTCTTACTTGGAGGCTACTTAACTGTTGTTTTTGATACTAATTACAACTTTCATGATGTAGTTTCCCAGCCTAATTTAACGTATCATGTGAAAGATAAGACAAGCGAGGCTGTCACATAAAGAATTGCAAGGAGTAATTCTTCTAGCCTGGATACAGTAGAGGGCATATATTGTTAAATGAGAAGCCAGATCTCCAAAAATCACTGGGCCTAAAGCTATTGTATATGATGAAGAGCAGCTCCAACACTACCTACAAGGATAATTGCATTATAATTGGCGTTTATATCTTGACAGTCATCCACAGAATCTGTTCTGGATATTTCAGACTTCCATCCTAAATGGAAGAAATGAAATTAAAAAAAAAAAAATTCTTGGCACTTCAGGAAGTAAATTGCTCCATCCCCCTCCCTTCTGATAACTGACAGCCTTATTAGATGGGTTTGGGATTTGTAAACTCATCTTAGCAAGTTTGACTGTTTATTAAGTATTTTCATTTTCTCTTGGTTCCTTGTAATTTGAACTTTCCTATCTTGTTATATGTTGTTCAACTCTTCTTCTCTACTATGACTTTAAAAATTCTGCTTCTCACTGTGGCCTGGAATGTGATCTATTTTCCCCATGTCTGAGCTCAACTGAGTCTTTTATCTCCAGAGTTAAAGTGTCATAGAGGCTTGCTAAAATTAAACGTCATCACTTTGAATTAAAGAGTGTAGCATGGAGGCTTAATAGCCACCAGGAATTTTCCCGTTTGCAATTCAGACAACCCCAATCTATGTCTTAAGCTGAAGGAATCTCAGGAGACTTTAGTCAAAACCTCCCTTTTCTGGGTATTTATCCTGCCCCAGTTCAGGAAGTCTTTTGAATGCCACCATTCATATCCTACCCCTCAGATTGGCAACTTGAGGTGTTTGCCAGCCCTTGCCAAAGATCTCTGCTTTCTACTAGGACATCACCTCTTTTTCAGGCCTCCTGCTGAGATTGTTCATGAACCTACACTCAGCAACCCATTCATTCACTCATTTATTCAGTATACAATTTCCTGGGCTTTGGGTATACAATTATGAATAAAAACAATGAGGTCTCTGCCTTTGTGGAATTTACATTTCAGTGGGATGTGGATTGGAAAAAGCAAGCATGCAAAAAGCAAAAAAAAAAAAAAGTTATTCAGTCAAATAAATATAATTTAAGATATAGTAAATATTAGGGAGAAAATAAATAATAAGACCTGAGAGAGAATAATAAGAGGCACCTGATTTAGATGAGATGATCAGGAAAGGAAATAACAGTTAAACTGAGACCTAAAGGAGATATGAAGGTGACAGCCATGTGAAAAAGAAAGGAGGAACATTCTAGGCAGAGGGAATGGTGTGTTCATGGTGGGAAGATGCTAGGCTCATTCAAGGAATTGAAAGAAGCCTAGCATAACTAGGATAAGTGGGCAAGGATGAGAGCAGCCCAGGAGTGACGGACAGTGAAGACTAGACAAGGCAGGCCCCTGAAGACTCTGGTATTCAAGGGGAGATATGTCTGTAATACATCACCTGGTGCTGAGGTCAGACCTTCCCCTTTTGAGCATAGTATCTAACACCTACCATAATGTTGTCAATATGAGGGGAAAATACAGAATAATGGAAATATAAAATGATAATGGAGCAATTTGTTGAAATTTGCTCTTTCACTCTTGGCTATATACCCAACAGAAATGCATGCATATTCTCCCCAAAAGACATGTATATAGATTATCAGAGCAGCATTACTTATAATTACCAAAGGATAGAATCAACCCAAATGTCCATCAACAGCTGAGTGGATGAATCATAATCTATTCAAGCAATGAGGATTAATGAATTAGAGCTACATACAACTTTGTGAGAGAATCTTGAGTGAAAACACCAAGCACATAGAGCACATTCTGTGTGATTCCACTTATACAAATACAAAAAACAGGCAAAACGAATCTGTGGTGGTAGTGGTTAAGACCATGGTTACCTTTGGGAGCTGTGGGAGGTAGGGAGTGTTGGGGCTGTGGGGTTCTAGCCATGGCTGGTTCTCGATTGGGTGTTGGCTTCATGGGTGTGTGCAGTTTATAAAAAAATTCATCAAACTATACACTTAAAATTTGGGCACTTTTCTATTTGTTTTTTAAAATTCAATAGCAAGTTTGCACACCATGCACAGTATGTTAACTATAGTTAATAATACTATGTTTTATATTTGAAAGTTGAAAGTTATATTTAAAAGTTCTAATCATAAGGAAAATATTGTAGCTATGTGTGATGACAGATGTCAATTAAATTTATTGTGGTGATCATTTCTCAGTATACACAAATATCAAATCATTATGTTATATGCCTGAAACTATTACAATGTTGTATGTCAATTATATCTCAATATAAACAAACAAAAAGAAATTTGCTGTGGACAGAACAATGTTTAGGAATCCTTCTATAACTAATCTCTTGGCTTAGGACATAACAGTAGTTAACTTTTTCACTCTGATCCTAAAATAAAGAGCAAAAAAAGATATAACTGAAGTAAGCAAAAGTGAGGAGGAAAGCAGGAGGATATAATTTTGTTTAACCTATCCCTAACTTAGAATAGCACTATGCCTGATGTGTAGGCATCAAGTCATCAGAGAGGAAAAAAACACGTACTTGTTTTTTTTTTTTTTTGGTCTCCTCTAGATATAATAACAGTGAACTAGCATTTTCAGGAACAACTAAGCAACAAGCCAACCTTTATGAGCTCTAAAAAGCAGTGATGATGATCAATCTATGTAGTCATAAAGATGATATGAATGTATGAGAATTACTGTAACAGGGGTGTGTGTGTGTGTGTGTTTGTGTATGTGACACATCCACCAGAAAATAGCCCCAGTGTTTCTTTTTTTTTTTTAAGATTTTATTTATTTATTTGACACACAGAGAGAGATCACAAGCAGGCAGAGAGAGAGGAGGAAGCAGGCTCCCTGCTGAGCAGGGAGCCCGATGCGGGCCTCGATCCCAGGACCATGAGATCATGACCTGAGCCAAAGGCAGAGGCTTCAACCCACTGAGCCACCCAGGTGCCCTAGCCCCAGTATTTCCTTAATATTTGGGGGATTTGTAGAAAAGAGGGAAGAATTACTGGATATTGTCTTAGTTGGTTTGGGTTTCTATAACAGAATACCTTAGACTGGGTGTCTTATAAACAACAGACATTTATTTCTCAGAGTTCTGGAGGCTGGGAGTTCCAAGATCAAGATGGTGGTGGATTGAGTTTCTGTTGAGAATCCACTTCCTGGTTCACTGTGACCTTACAGGCAGAGGGAGCTCTGTGGAGTCTCATTATAAGGGCACTAGTCCCATTCATGAGGGCTCAGGACCTAATCAACTGCCAAAGACCCCACCTCCTAATACCATCACACTGGGGATCAGGTTTCAACGTAAGAAATTTGCGAGGGACGCAGATATTCAGTCTATAGCAAATATGTTTTGAATTTTAGTTTGATTTCTAGAGTTTCATTTTTGAGGATATTGCAACTTCAGCCTACAGCAGAATTTTATTTAAGTCAAAATTTTATTTAAGAACATTTCATTTCAGGTTCGGTGGGCACTATTGTGATAACCATTCTTCACACTCATATACAAACTTGCTTTTTATTCTTGCTATTCTCTGTCTTTATTATTCTCATTCCACTTTCGTCCTGTTGGGTCTCCCTTTTGGTTGACATGCATAAGCTAACTTCTAAGGCTCTGTGATCTTCCCTGGCTGTGCACATTGGGGCCCCATAGGAAATCCCAGCTTCACATGATCTCCTCCTGCCTGATACCCAGATCCCGAGGAACAGAACCGGGGTAAACCTTAGGCATAGATGGGGAGGTAGATATTCAAGACTTGGGAGTCTTTTTTAGGCTTTCCTCATCCATGTTGTGAAAATAGATTTTCATCCATAGCTTTTCTTAAAGTTATCTTGTAGATTTATGCATTTCAATCTTTAAATGAAGATTATGGAAATTTATGAGCTTGGAGATAACTACCATGTTGAAGTGTTAATGCTTGTGAATATTTACTATGAATTAATATATTGATATCTTTTTAACTCAGTAGCTAACAAAAGGGGATGGGGAGATGGGCAAAGATAATGGGAGCTATTTTTTTTTATGGTTTATTTATTTATTTGAGAGAAGTGAGAGCAAGGGCTTGTGTGCGGGTGAAGGGAGGGGCAGAGGAGGAGAATCTTCACACAGACTTCCTGTGAGCCAAGGCAGGGCTCGATCCCAAAACTGTTGAGATCATGACCTGAGCTGAAACCAAGAGCTGGAGGCTTAGGTGACTGAGCCACCCAGGAACCCTGATAATGGGAGCTTTTGTGTGGAGGCTGTTATATCTGGCTTTGAAATGGAATGGAATGTTCTTATCTAATATTCAGGTTCTTGTCTTACTCAGAGTAAGCATCTTGGCTTCCATTAGAATCTCCTCACTAAACACAATTATCTGCCTTTACATTTTTATTATAACTTTAGTAAGCTGATTAATAACCAATGTATTGAAAAACACAGGGTTTTTCCTAGAAAAATATTTTGATATCCCCTAAAAATCTAGTTTTAAATAAAATATTTATTTTAAGTTTTAAAATAACTCTTTTGATTTTCTTTGTTTTCTTCATCTTTAAATATTTCTCATTTATCAGTGACTCACATCTCAATATAATATCTAGATACAGTGTATTTTCCCTCCTTTTAAATACTTTTATATTCTCATCTGTTTTTATGGCATGTTACTGCATGTCTCCAGAGACACACAGCATTTTTATTTTCAAGTAAATTTATATTAGTTACAGTCTCCAGCTGTTTTAGATATAGAATCATTTCCTGTCAGTACTGTTTCCAGGACAATTCTTTTTTCCCCCACAAAAATGAAAAATGTAATTTAACAAAGACATCCTATAATTGCCTTCATATATAGAAAGGTATCTAGCAATCTAAATACTTATTTTATTTAAAACATCTGTCTACATAATATCTAGTGATTGTCCAGGGCTATATCATCCTTGTGAGAGGCAGCTGCTGCCATTTTTATTTAATTTATCAAAAATGTTTCCTTAATATTGAATATTCTGCCATTATGTCATATGTGAGTTTCTCTTTTTTCTTTTTTTAAATGAGAATAGCCTACCTTTTTGGTGCTTGCAATTAGTTTTCAAATTGGGAAAGACCATTCTTTTAAAAATCACTGTGGAAACATTCTGCAAGAATAGTAAGCTTTTGTTAGATATATATTGAAGTATCATAATAAAAATGGTGGCATGCTGCTCTACTCATATAAGTAAACTTACACAGGAATCAGATTTTAATTGCCACATTCTTTTAGAGTCATTTGTAGTGCATTTTTGTTTCATTTATAAATAAAAGTGTAAAGTCTTTATTGTAAAGTCATTCTGCTGATTAGAGTGTTCAGTTGATATTTTCTTGTTATTTTTCAGAAAACATATGGAGGGAGACGGAGGCTTCTGTAAAAGCTCTTTGTCTTGGGTGTGATACTGAATGTTGGTTATAGAGGAATACATTTGTAAACTCTATTTATTGTGCACTACCCTTGGAGCCTAAGATAATGTGTTTAACTTTTAATAGATTGTATCAATTTAAGCTCAGCTGAATGCCAAAAACAACAGACACCCAGGCTCACAGTGGTGTGTCTAAATGAGAAAGTTTACCTTTTCCAGGAAAGTAATGAAAATATTCCTTTTTGGAACACTAAGAGTATGAAAGGGAAATGATTATGGTTCCCTACTGACATACAGTTATGATTGACAGGAAAAACCAACATGCGTGCCACCTGAGACATCTTGTTCAGGAACTTTCTGGAGGGTAGTAAATTGGTGTTGGCACAAACACAAAAAAATAAAATGACTTGATTCAGCACTTTTCAATTCTAAATCCCTAAACACTAAAGAAAGAAGTAAATATTCATCAAATGATCAAAATTTATATTGATTTTTATTCTACATTAGCAGCTCAAAGTCGAGATTCTTGACAGGGTGGATGTCGGTTTGAATGATTCTCTTTGAAATGAGGATATAGGCACTGAGCTGAGTGCTACCGTGCATTCCTGAGCCATAGGCCCTGATTATTAGAACCCTAGGAGGCTAAATTTTTAAAAGAACAGTATAAAGACACAGTTGTTCAGTTCTGTTTTGATAACTAAATTGTTATTATTAGTATGTAAAGTAATTCTTGTTGTTCCTGCTTCATTCCTTCCTTTCTATCACCATCTAAGGACAACTATTTTATAGAATTTCAAAGGAACTAGAGTTCCCGTTGTAGTCACAGAGTTAATAGCGGCATTTGCCAGCATAATTGTACTTGGGTAGGAACTACCAGTCCTGCAGGACAAGAGAAGCTAAGATTGTATCTTTACATTATACATCTTTAATTTTTAGTTTCTGCCAGAAAGTAAATAAGGATTTGCTGTAGTGGAATTTGGAAGACGGGAACAAGGACGCAGGCGTAGAATAGAAACATAGACTTGATGCCCACCCGTGTCATTGTGCAGAGATTTGCTAAGGAAACAGTAATGGAGAGACATCAAAATTCTAATCATCCCCTCTAGTCCACACACTGTATTCACACTCCCTTCCCACCATAGCTCATGACATAAAATGCTGAATTTTTAATGATTTTAACTACTTGCATTATAAAGAGGAGGTTGGTGGTAGATGAGCCCCTCCACAAAAGCAGTTGTGTGATGTATTTGTTCTTGAGGTTTGTTAGGTGGAGGTGTGGTTGTTTATAATAAGCATCTCATCTTTCATTAAAATGGAGGAAGGAGACATTTTTCTTTACACCCAAACAAATGCAGAATAAATAATGAAATTAGTGTTCATGTTAATTTTTCCACTGTTTAAATGTTTACCATTTAACAAATATCATTAAGGACATAGGTTTAAAATGGAATTTCCTAAATGTTACCATGAATTTTTTTTTAAGGATTTTATTTATTTATTTGAGAGAGAGAGAAAGAGAACAAATGGGGTAGGAGCAGAGGGAGAGGGAGGAGCAGACTCTGTGCCAAGTAGGGAGCTGGGGACTTGCAGGCTCAAGGCTCGATCCCAGGACCCTGAGATCATGACTGAGCTGAAGGCAGATGCTTAACTGACTGAGCCACCCAGGTGCCCCATCGTGAATGTTTTTAATGGCTTGCAAACAGCATCAAGTCAGTAGAAATTAAGATAACCTTTTAAAGATATAATATTTTTCACTTAAATCAGTTATCTTTTGCAGTTATCTGATTCGATTATCCATGTTTCCATGAATGTAAATATAAATCAACCTTGGGAACCTAAGGCTAGGTTTTCTGGAACTGCCAAGATGGTCATAGGAGTTTTGTATCCTAATGTACAAAGATACAGTAGTCTTTGCTGAGTATGATATTGAAGTAGCTTTGAGATACTTGTTAAATATCTGATGTGTATTTAATTTTTAACAATGGGAAAATATTTATATTTGTAAATACTTTTATAACTCTCTTATCCAATGATAAAAAGAACACTCGAACAAACTTACTGTTTCTTTGTCAACATTTTTGAAGTGTAATACTAGTTTTATCCTTAGGTGAGTATTTTACCTCCTATTATTTAGTATAATTGTTCTGTAATTCTAAGTTATAGGTTACCTGAAGGCAGGCACCATGTCTGACCCAGATTTGTAACACATATAGTGTCTTACATGTTACCCTGTCAAGATATATTTGTCAAATGAATAAATGAAGGCCCTTAATCAATTTTATTATAAAAAATACATTGCTCCTTAGTCCTATTACTCCCTGCTCCGATGCTGTAGGAGAAGGAGGCTTTGCTATTCCACTTAGTCATGCACACAGGACTGAAAAACAAAGTGAGATTCACATCCACTGTAATGCCAAATGCTATTTGTGTTTAGCCAGAATATAACTAATAATAAATATCTTTACAGAGTTCATTTCTACATAAGGGAAACACACTTTTTAAAGTTGAGGTAAAATTAGTATATAACATTAGGTAAGTTTCAGTTATACAGAATTATACTTTGATATTTGTGGACACTACAAGGTGATTACCACCATAAGTCTACTTACCATCCATCACCATACAGTTGTGCCCCTTTGTCCATTTCAACCACAGGTTTTATTCTGATGTAATCCATCTGTTTATTTTTGCTTCCCCCCCCCCGCCTTGCCTTTGGAATTATATCCAAAAAATAAAAACAAAGCCAAAAAAGGACCCACATTGCTAAGACCAATGTCGGGAGCTTACCACCTAGGTTTTCTTCTGGGAGTTTAATGGTTTCGGGTCTTATGGTCAAGTCTTTAATTCATTTGAATTAATTTTTGTGAATGGTATAAAATAGTGATCTCCTTTCATTCTTTGGGTTGTGGCTGTACAGTTTCCCCAACACCATTTATTAAAGAGACTGTCTTTTCCCCATTGTATATTCTTGCCTCCTTTCTCAATAATTAATTGATCATATATGTGTGGGTTTATTTCTGTGATCTCTTTTCTGTCCCATTCATCTATGTGTCTGTTTTTATGCTGTACCATACTGTTTTGATTACTATAACTTTTTTGTATAGTTTGAAACCAGAGAGGGTGATACCTCCAGCTTTGTTCTTTCTGAAGATTACTTTGGCGATTCAGGGTCTTTTGTGGTTCCATACATATTCAGAATTGTTCTAAATCCATGAAAAATGCCATTGAAATTTTGATAGGGATTGCACTGCATGTATAGATTGCTTTGGTAGAATGGACATTTTAACAATGTGAATTCTTTCAATTCCTGTGCATAGAATATCTTTCCATTTATTTGTATCTTCTTCCATTTCTTTTATCAGTGTCTTACAGTGTTCAGTATATAGGTCTTTCACCTCTTTGGATAAATTTATTCCTAGATATTTTACTCTTTTTGATACAATTGTAACTGGAATTATTTTCTTTTTTCTTTTTTTTTTAAGATTTAATTTATTTATTTGACAGAGAGAGACACAGCGAGAGAGGGAACACAAGCAGGGGGAGTGGGAGAGGGAGAAGCAGGCTTCCCATGCAGCAGGAGACCTGATGCAGGGCTCGATCCCAGGACCCTGGGATCATGACCTGAGCCGAAGGCAGATGCTTAACGACTGAGCCACCCCGGTGCCACTCAAATTATTTTCTTAATTTCTTTTTCTTACAGTTCATTATTAGGCATGTTGAAACACAACATATTTTTGTATATTGACTTTTGTATCCTACACCTTTACTAAATTCATTTATTGGTTCTAACAGTTTTTTGGTAAAGTCTCTCTAGGTTTTTCTATATCTAGTATTATGTCATCTGAAAATTGTGAGTTTTACTCCTTCTTTTTCAATTTGGATGTCTTTTATTTTGTATTTTTACTTTTACTTTTATTTATTTGTTTAATTTTTTTGCTATTTGCTGTGGCTAGGACTTCCAGTACTATGTTGAATGAAAGTGGGAAGACTGGGCATCCTCGTCGTGTTCCTGATCTTAGAAGACAATTTTTCAACTTTTATCCATTGAATATGATGTTACCTATAGGTTTGCCATATATGGCCTTTATTATATTGAGATGTGTTCCCTCTATACTCACTTTGTCGAGAGTTTTTATCATAGGTGGATGCTAAATTTGTCAAATGTTTTTCCTATTGAGATCTGTTGAGATGATCATGATTTTTACCCTTCATTTTGTTAATGTGTGTCACATTGATCTATGAATGTTAAACTATCTTGCATCCCCGGAATAAATCCCACTTGATCATATTGTATGATACTTTTAATGTATTGTTGAATTAAATTTGCTAATATTTTGTGAAGATTTTTGTATTAATATTCATTAGGGATATTTGCATATAATTTTCCTTTTTTTTTGTGGTTTCCTTATCTGGTTTTGGTATCAGGGTAATGCTGGAATTGTAAAATAATTTTGGGAGCTTTCTACCCTCTGCAACTTTTTTGGAAGAGTTTGAGAAGAATAGGTATTAAATCTTCTTTGAGTGTTTGGGAGAATTAACTGGTGAACCCCGTTGTTCCTAGACTTTTGTTTGTTGGGATGTTTTGATTACTGATTTAATCTCCTTTCTAGTAATTGGTCTATCCAGATTTTCTATTTTTTCATGATCCAGTCTTGGAAAATTGTATGTTTCTAGGAATTCATCCATCCCTACTAGGTTGTCCAATTTGTTGTATAGTTGTACATGGTAGTCTCTTCTAATTCTTTGTGTTTCTGTAGTATCAGATGTAACTTTTCTGATTTCATTTCTGATTTTATTTATCTGAGCCCATTTTCTTTTTTCTTGGTGAGTCTAGCTAAAGGTTTGTCATTTTTGTTTATCTTTTCCAAGAACCAGCTCTTAGTTTCATTGATCTTTTCTACTGACTTTTTAGTCTCTATTTCATTTATTTCCACTCTGATCTTTATTATTTTCTTCCTTTTATTAACTTTGATTTTTGTTTGCTTTTCTTTTTTCTAGTTCCTTTAGATGTAGAGTTAGATTTTTTTTTTTGGAGATTCTTTTTGTTTGTTTCTTGGTGTAGGCCTATATTGCTATGAACTTCCCTCTTAAAACTGCTTTTGCTGCATCCCATAGATTTTGGTATGTTTTATTTCCATTTTCATTTGTCTCCAGGTATTTTTTGACTTCTTTGATTTTTTTGTTGACCCTTTGGTTATTCAGTAGAATGTTGCTTAATCTTTATATGTTTGTGATTTTTCTAGTTTTCTTCCTGTCATTGATTTCTATTTGATTTCTATTTTCATACCGTTATGGTCAGAAAAAGGTTCTTGATAAGATTTCAGTTTTCTTAAATTTGTTGAGACTTGCTTTGTGGCCTAACATATGATCTATCCTGGAGAATGTTCCTTGCACACTAGAAAAGCATATGTATTCTGCTTTTGGATGGAATATTCTGTATGTATCTATTAAGTCCATCTGGTCTAATGTGTCATTTAAGGCTAATATTTCCATATTGATTTTCTTTCTGGATGATCTGTCCATTGCTGTGAGAGGTAATAAAAGTCCCCTACTATTATTTTATTGTCCATTTCTTTCTTTAGGTCTTTTAATATTTGTTTTATATATTTAGGAGCTCCTATAGTGGGTGCATAAATATTTACAAATTTTATATTCTCTTTTGGATTGGCCCTTTGTCACTATATAATGTCCTTCTTTGCCTTTTATTACAATCTTTGCCTTAAAATCTATTTTTTTCTGATATAGGTATAGTGTTACCATCTTTCTTTTTATTTCTATTTGCATGGAATATATTTTTTCAGTCCTTTAGTTTCTGTCTGTGTGTATCTTTAAATCTGAATTGAGTGTCTTATATGCAACATATAGATGGATTGTGTTCTTTTTATTCATTCAGCTACTCTTTGTCTTTTTATTGGAAAATTTAATCCACTTACATTTAAAATAATTACCAAGGGCCCCTGGGTGGCTCAGTAGGTTAAAGCCTCTGCCTTCAGCTCAGGTCATGATCTCAGGGTCCTGGGATCGAGGCTGCATAGGGCTCCCTGCTCAGTGGGGAGCCTGCTTCCTCCTCTCTCTCTGCCTGCCTCGCTGCCTACTTGTGATCTCTCTCTGTTAAACAAATAAATAAAATCTTTAAAAAAATAAAATAAAATAATTATCAATAGGTATGTATGTATTGCCATTTCATTGATTTTGTAGTTCCTTTCTTCTATTGTGGTTTGGTGATTTTCTTTAATGTTATGTTTAGATTCTTTTCTCATTATCTTTTGTGTATCTATTGTAGATTTTGGCTTTGTGGTTATCATGAGATTCACATGTAATATCCTATGTATATAACAGTCTATTTTAAGTTGAGCACATCTTAAGTTTGAGTACATTCTGACAAGTCTACATTTTTGTTCCCTGCCCCATTGTGTTCTGTTTTTGATGTACTAGTTTACATTTTTTTATTTTGTGTACCCCTTAACTAATTGTTATGGCTATAGTTAATTTTACTACTTTTGTGTTTTAACCTTCTTATAGCTTTCTAAGTGGTAATCTACTACCTTTACAATATATGTGCTTTTGCCAGTGAGAGTTTTACTTGCACATGTTTTCTTGTTACTAGTTAGTGCCTTTTCTTTTCATATTAAAGAAGTCCCTTTAATATTATTTGTAAGGCCAATCTAGTGGTAATAAACTGCTTTAGTTTTGCTTGTCTGAAAACTTTTTTTTCCCTTTAATTCTGAATGATAGCCTTGCCAGCTAGAGTATTCTTGGTTTGAAGTTTTTTCCTTTTAGCCATTTGAATATATCATGCCACTCCCTTCTGGCCTGCAAAGTTTTGGCTGAAAAATCAGCTGATAGCCTTATGGGGGCTCCTTTGTATGTAGCAAGTTGTTTTTCTCCTGTTGCTTTTAAGTATTGTCTCATTAACTTTTGGCATTTTTAAAAATTTTAATCTGTCATGGTGTAAATCTTTTTGGTTCATCTTCTCTGTAACTCTCTGTGTTTCCTGGACCTGAATGTCTATTTTCTTCTCAAAGTTAGGGAATTTTTCAGCCATTATTTCTTCAGATAACTTTCTTACCCCCTTCTCTCTCTCTCTTCTGCATCTATAATGTGGATACTATTCCTTTTGGTGTTGTCCCACAAGTCCCTTAAGCTATCTTCACTTGTTAAAATTCTTTTCTTCCTTTTCATTGTTTTATTTGGGTGAGTTCCACTGCCCTGTCTTCCAGGTCACTGATCCTCTCTTCTAATTCTTCTAGTCTGATGTTGAACTTGTCTAGTGTATTTTTCAGTTCAGCTATTTTATTATTCAGCTCTGTGAGTTCTGTTTGGTATTTTCTTATGTTTCCTATCACTGTTGAAATTCTTACTGTGTTCATCCATTCTTTCAAGTTCATTGAACGTCTTTATGACCATTACTTTGAACTCTTTATCAGGTGGATTATTTTTCTCCTTTTCTTTTTCTTTTTTGTTCTTTTTTCTTTCTTTTTTTATTTATCTCCATTTCATTAAGGTCTTTTTCTGAGGTTTTGTCTTGTTCTTTAATTTGGAACATATTCCTATGTCTCTTCATTTTGCTTGACTCTCTGGTTTATTTCTGTGTATTAGATGAAACAGCCACCTCTCCAAGCCTTGAAGGAATGGCCCTGTATAGGTCATAAAACTTATTGTTCAACCTTGCTCTAGCTTTTGGTTGTTTCTCAGACCTTTGTGATTATCTAAGTAACCTGATTTGTTGTTGATAGTTCCCTACTATTGAGGGTGTGCCAAAACCTCTCAGTGTTCCAAAGGGAGGGATCTAAGACAGTGCCTAGTTTTAGGGTTATTGTAAGTGAGAACTTCAGGCAGCATCTTTTAAGATATTTAAATATCTCCAGTCTTATAGGTCTGCAGTCATAAACACTGCTGACTTCTAGACCAAGAGATCTGGAGGTATCCTCTGGGCAACTGTGGTAAGTATCATGGCTTTAGATATGTGTATAAGATATGTGTATAATATATGTGTGTATATATCTTTGTGGGAGGTATCAGCAAGGTTTGGTGAGACCAAAGGAGGATGAAATTATTATATCTCCCCACCCATATTCCCTGGGGGTACCTCTGTAGCCTCTGGATGTGTGGCATTGGCCTCTCAGGCCTGATGCTCTAGGACAAGAAGGTAGGCCTTTTTTTACATGAAAACTGGAGGTATATTGTAGTCTGGTGTTTGCATAGTGCCCTGGGGGTGGTAGCCTGCCAAAGACTATCTCTTCAGTTATTTCAGATGTGTGGGAACCAGAAATACATTCCCCTTGGCCACCAGAGCTGGATGCTCAAGGAGCATCTCCTTTCTGGGTTTCATGTTCCCACCAGATATGGTGGGGTAGAGTGAGGCTTGAAGACATGGTGGAGAGAACTCAGCCAGCCCTACTATGGTGCCTGAGGACTCATGGCTGTGGTGTGTGGTGTTCAGCCAGCCTAGCCATGGCTGCAGCTCCTGGGGATGGACACCCCCACCAGAGCTAGCAGGCTAAGGGGTGATGTTCCTCCACAGGACGAATACCAAATGACAAAAGCAGGAGGCAAAAATTGTGCCCACTAGTGCTTTTGTCCTCAGAGAGAATTCCAACAGCTTCCTGCATTTCTGGAAGACACTTTAATATTAACATATGAATTTCCTTCACTTATGGTGTAGGTGCCTTTCAAACTGCTGCTTTTGTGCTAGGTCCCTAGGCCTCTGGGTTTGTGCATGAGCCCTTTAGGAGTAGATTTTACATTCCCTATAGCCCTATAGTTCTCCTTGAAGTAAGTCCCATTGGTTTTCAAGACCAGACAATTTAGGGGCTCATCTCTCCATTGCAGTTCCCAATGGCTGGGGTGTCAAAATCCCTTGCTCCTCAGGGATAAACTTCATGTTATGAGATCCCTCTTGACTGTGTTACAGGATTTTTTTCTCTGTCAGTGCCTCCTGTTCTTGGTCACGCTGCTTTGAAGAATGAAGAGGAAGATCAGACAGGGTGGTGGGCAGCAAAGCAAGGTTTATTGAGTGATAGCAAAGTGTTTAGTACAAAGCTCCTGAGGAAGAAGGGAACCCAAGAGGTTTTATGGGCTTTAGGGGTTTTTATGGGCTTGTGGGCAGGCTGTTTTAATATGATTAACCCTCTCCGTGCCTGTCATCTAAATAGGTTTTTGTCCTCTATCTATCACATGGGAAAGGGTAGAGGACTCCTTCCAGGGTGGTGTAAAAATCCTTTTGATGGTGGTTTCCTCTTAGGGTAGGGAGCCCTTGTGCCTGCCTGCCTGCCTTCCAGTTATTCTTCATCAGTGACACCCAAGGTGAGATTTCTTTCTAGACTGTGTCTCTGTCTATTGCACCCCTCTCATTGTGGCCCTTTTATCCTTCCTTGTGGACGTGCTGTTCAGTTAGCTCTCAGGTTCTTTTCAGATGGAATTGTTCCATATGTAGCTATATATTTGTTGTGTTCATGGAAGGAGGTGAGTTCAGGGTTCTTCTATACTGTAATGTCAAACTCTCCTCAAAGGAGATGCACTTTGAATTCAGTCCCAGAGGTGAGTTATTTTAGGAAATTATGAACCATCTACAATGGTGACAAAGTCAAAAATACACCAAATAACCAAGTTCTTGAGGGAGAAAAAAACCCAGTAGCACTGTAAAGGTGATAGTTTAAATTCTGGAGTATGGGGAGCTTTACCAAACAAAATCATGGAGATTTATAAGTGTAGATTCCCTCAACCCTAAGTCCCTGTCAGGGCCCATGGGATCTTGAGACCTATAGGTGCTTCCAGAAGAAGGGGCAATCTGGGCCAGTTGCATGAGCGGGATACAAAAGAGAGGAAAAAGAGAAGTCATAGTAAATATATAAGGAAGAGAAAAAGGTATGTGCTTAGAGATACTACATCGAAGGTTAAGTCTGTGTAGGAAAAGTAGGAATGTATTTCCAAATAACAAAGTTATTGGCAGAAAAAGTACAGTGTTCTCTCTCTCTCATCCCCCTCATTGTACAAAGGATCTTTCTGAGTAACTGTGGATTCTTCTAGAAACAAACTATGGCATTGTTAATGTTTCCTCCAAAAGCTTAAATTACTCCTTTTTTATTTTTAAATAGGAGAAATCAGATTTTATTAAGCTAAAACAAGTTCCTACCCAGAAGACTTAAAACTTGTTTTGAAACACATTGTGAAGATTACCACATGAAGACAATAGCTAAAGTTTTCATTCTATATGTGCGTGACCATCCTGATTAGTTTCTAATGTGATATAGGACATATAAGATCACTCTGTTAGCTGAATAAAACATTATCAAGTGATTCTTGAATTAAAGAAGTTTTTCTCCTTTTTTTCCCTAGAGAAAAGAAAACAAGTTACATATTTCAGTAATTTTCTTTTGTCGAAGAAAAAACAGTCTCTTTTCTAAGTGAGAATGAAGCCCACGGTTTCAGAAATCAAGCTGAGGCTGCTGCAGCCTCCAAACAATCTGTTTTATTTCTTTGTACATTTTAAACCATTTCATATTTTCAAACCCAGTAGAATTTAGTCAACCAATTTTTATAGAGTGCCTGTCCTATACCCTGTGCTGTGCTGGGTGCTGTTCATACAGCAACAAACACATAGACAAAAGTCTCTGCCCTCATGAGGCTTCTAATCTACTGCGGAAGATGGATAATACAAAATAAGTAACATGGTTTGGCTAGAAATGGTAAATATGTGTGAAGGAGTATAGGAATTGCACAGGGGTTAGGTGTGAGTTGAATTTTTAAGCAGGAGATCAGAGAAGACCTGAATGAGAAGACGACATTTCCGTGGAGACCTGAGGGAGGTTAGGGACTGAGCTGTCTTGCAAACAAGGTCAGGTCACCCTAAAGCATGCCTACTAGCCCTGCTGGATGGAGCAGGTCAGGATAGGTTGAGGACTGAGTACTGACCGTTGGCGTGAGGAATGTGGACAAAAGCCTGATTGGAGTGTATTCAAGAGAAAATCAGGGAGGAATTGGACACAGTGAATATAGAGGGCATATGTAAAAGTGATTTTGCTATAACAGAGAACAGAGATATGGGGCTTTAGCCAGAGGATAGATTAGTGTCAATTGGTGTCTAGGGATTATTTATCCTTTTTTCCCCCCCTTACCAAGGGAAAAGCAATGGCATTTTTCCGGCTGATGTACTTGTGCTGATGAGAATAATACAGAGGAGAGAAAAAACTTAATGCAGGAAAGAAGGGAAATTTACTGCGGAAATGATCATCTTTATGTAGATAAGAGGAACTGGTCTTTTTTTTTTTTTTAAAGATTTTATTTATTTATTTGACAGAGAGAGATTACAAGTAGGCAGAGAGAGAGGAGGAAGCAGGCTCCCTGCTGAGCAGAGAGTCTGATGCAGGCCTCTATCCCAGGACCCTGAGATCATGACCTGAGCCGAAGGCATAGGCTTTAACCCACTGAGCCACCCAGGCCAAGAGGAACTGGTCTTACATAGAAATATGGAAAGTTTCCACAGAAACAGGAGGGAAGGAAGAGGATGTGGACCCAGAGGCAAATACGCAGGTAGCTGTTGTGGGAAGCTATGAAGTACAGTGTGAATGAGCAGACAGACATTTAACAGCATGAGTTAAGAAAGAGTGAAATTAATTTCAATGTTCTCAGGATACTTAACCCAGCAAAGGATGCTGGGACATGCACTGATGATGAAATAATTGACATTTATTAACTAAATCAGTGCTTTTTAAGGACAAGGGTAAGGGATATGTCTATCTGTGATTATAAAAGTGATTATGTGTTTAATCCCTCAAGATTGTTAGGGAACTTAACCCCCCAAATTTATCATGGGTTAACCATTTTGTTATTAGATACAATATCAGGGAGAAGTATATGATTGAGTAATTATTCAGGCCCCAAAAAAGGTTATTGAATTTGGATCACCACATGCAAAGCCAAATTTAAATGAAATATTTTAGCACACCGTGTCTTATGTTCTGATTAAGTTATTAATTTGTAGTCTGAATTTAAAGAGGAGTATCCCTAGTGACTTAGGCTCTAGGTGCTTATAAAACAAAGGGGGAAACATGCTATTAATGATAAGCAGAGAAGGAATAATATCCAACCTCAGATGAGAAGGCAGAGTTTCTAACTTTATTATGTGTATTAGTCTGCTGGGGTGGCAATAACAAAATACCACAGACTGGGTGGCTTAAACAACAAAAATTTATTTCTCACAGTTCTGGAGGCTGAAAATCCCAGATCAAGATGTGGGCAGGTTTGGTTTCTGGTAAGGCATCACTCCTTGGTTTGGAGATGTCCACCTTCTTGATGTGACCTCACGTGGCCTTTTCTCTGTGTGGTACTATTCATCTTCTTATAAAGACACCATTCCTATTGGATTAGGGCCCCACCTTTGTGACCTCATTTAATCTTAATTCCTTCCTTAAAGACCCTGTCTCCAAATATGGTCACACTGGGGGCTAATGCTTCAGTATATGAATTGGGAGGGAGGGGGTATTCAGTCAATAACATTACATTAAAGGTTTACTAGAAGTACAAGTTACTGGAACCTCTTAGGCATTATTTGGGACACTGGCATGATGGAAATTTGATTCCCTTCTCAATGCAGTGTTCTCAAAGTATATCAGGAGGTAGGTGTTTTATGAGCATATTTGGACTAACCCATCAGATGAGTCTCTTGCTGTGACAGAAAAAAGGGAGATGGGAAAAGATGAAGGTCATCACAGAAACAATGATATCTTCTGCTGGCGTGTTGTTGGATAGCATCCAGGTTCCCTAACCTGACATCCTCTACAGCCTGCCCCTTCACTGTTAGCATCCAAATGCCCCAAAGCTCCATTCACCATTCTCTGAACATGCCACATCGTTTCATGGCTCTAGGCCTTTGAACAGACAAGTTACTCTGCCTTTAAAGATATCTGTCTGCTTCTTCACCAGACAAAATCATACCCATACTCCCAGATCCAGTTCAAATGCCACCTCTCTCAGAAGCTTTTATTTTCCATTTCTCACTTTCAGACCGTTATTTTTTTAATTACCAGTCTCCCCCACATTCATTTCACTTGGCATACTTGTAGCCATCTATTGGCATAACTCTTTCCTCCACTATACTGTAACAGTCCCTCGAGAAAAGTAGTTCCTTCATGTTTTCTTCTTTGTACCCATAGTCCCTGATGTAGTTCCTGACACATGATAAAGGCCCAATGAACATATGAGTAATAGATGGATGTATGAATGTACAATTCAATTACTCAACAAATATTTCCTGAGTCTCTCTCATGTTCTAGATATTGCCAACGTGTGGGGAATACAAAATAGCAAAGGAAATAGACAGACACTGCCTCATTATGGAGCTTGGAGTCTGGAGACAGAGATAGAAAAAGCACAAACCAGTAAATACAAGAATTTTAAGTTGTGTTATGTTTTGGGAAGAAAATTAACACTGTTCCAAAAAAGAAAAGAATAGAGTGAATCTACCTTTGATAGGGTAGTCAGGGAAGGCCTCTCTGAGAGATAAAACATCAACTGAGAGCTGAAGGACAAGAAGACATTAGCAAGAGAATGTTCCAGAGAAAGAGGACAATATGTGCAAAGGTCCTGAGACAGGAAAAAGCTATTTAAAGAATTGAAAATAGGCAGGGATGACAGGGGCATGGTGAATCAAGAGAGAGGCAAGTAGAAAATGATATCTGAGGTAGGCAAGAACCAAATCTCCTGGGAGCATGGATGTTTTTGGGTTTTGTTTTGTTTTGTTTTTGTCTGAATGCAGTATGAAACCAACTTGTTTTATAAAAACCACTATGGCCACCGTAAAGGAGGGTTGGAGGGACAAGGATGGATGAGGAGAGATGCACGTTAGAAGATAATTGCTGGGCGCCTGGGTGGCTCAGTGGGTTAAAGCCTCTGCTTTCGGCCCAGGTCATGATCTCAGGGTCCTGGGATCGAGGCCCGCATCGGGCTCTCTGCTCAGCAGGGAGCCTGCTTCCCCCTCTCTCTCTGCCTGCCTCTCTGCTTCCTTGTGATCTCTCTCCCTCTGTGAAATAAATAAATAAAATCTTTAAAAAAAAAAAAAAAAAAAAAAAAGAAGATAATTGCTGTACTGCAGGGGAGAGGGGACGAAGGCTTAGATGAGGCTGGCAGGAATGCAGATTGGGCAGACAGACTGGATAGACATTTTGGGAGAGGAATCAATGGAATTTAGAGAGTAAATGGCTGTGGGAAATAAGAAAAGGAGGAATTAAGGAGACTTTGAGTTTCTGACCTGAGCAACACATGGTGCCATTTGCTTGAAAGGGAAGACCTAAGTAGAGAAAGTCGTGGAGGGTGTGGTGAGGATGAGAATGGAGAGTTCTGTTTTGCATTCTTCTGCCTAAAACAAATCCAAGTAGCAATCTTAGGTGGTTGGTTAGATATGTAAGTGTGGCGCTCAGAGGAGAAGATTGAAGCCATTACTATATAGACTGCATTGAAAGCCATAGAAAATAGTATCAATAAAGAAAAGTAGTCTAGAATTAAGCCCTGAAGCAACAACAAGCAGTGATCTCAGCTGTGATTCAGAAATCAGTCAATGAACGAAGTATAAAATACATTTGGGGATGGTGGAGAAGAAAAGAGGGAGAATGATAGAGAATCTATCACATTAGGTCAGCCAAGGGGTAATGGAGACCTCGAGTAGAATAAGTGAGAGTGATCCTCTTTCTGTCATCATATGTGCTCTCCCATGGCATTCTCATTTCATCTCCTAATGTCAACTGTTGCTTCTAGGTTTACATATCAGGCTTAATATTTCCACTTGCTTACTGAACATCTCATTTTGGTATTCCATCAGTCCCTCAAACCAGAAGACTCAAATCCAGCTCATCTGTTTCATCCATCCATAGTGCTCTTTTTGTACACCTACTCCCATTGATGGCACCATGGGCCTATCTGACTGGGAGGTAACAGGCTGATCTGTTACTGAATCTATTCTCTCTTATTCCTTTTTATTTTCCTTAATGATGTAAGTTGCCAACTCTGTTGATAACACATCAGTAATGTTATTTAATCAAGGTGAGCTAAATTGTAAAATATAGTCCAAAAGTGTCCACTATTACCATAATTGCTAGTAAATAAAACTCTTTTAATCAGAGATCCAGTTTTGCCATTTTTTAAGAAGTATGTTTTCTTCAAATCTTCCTCCTAAAAATTTCTCTTTAGACTAAGATATAGTATGAGAAAAATTTAACCAGTCTGCAGAGAGATTTAGACTGGCAAAGCCATTCAACCTTAGCAGAAGGAGCTACTTTGCTTCTATTTTTATCATCACGTTTAGGAATGAATCACTGAAAGCAGAGAGAGAAATAGAGATGGATAGGAAAGGCTTGGGCCATCTAATTCATCTCTTTGTTAGTACAGGGAAGTTTCCTATGTCAAATGCCTGTGAGATATTGTGCAATAAAAGCTTACATTGCAACATTTCAATCATTTTCATAAGGTGACTAATTATCTTTCAAGTTGCTCTCAGCATTGTTCTCTGGACTCTTTTCCATGTATCCCTGTCATATGAGAGGTGTGTCCCTTTGGACACAGAAATGGCCTAGGATCTCAACGGGATGAGTTCCAATTATTTTTCCCTAGTAGTGATATCTACATTAAGTTGGCCTCACTCTTGATGACTCTTTTTGTGACCAGTGGCACACATTTGTGAGATCATTATCCAGAATGAGGAGTGGTCCAGCTTGTTGCCTTAGGATGGCTGAAAACTAATGAGAAACTCTAGGGATCAGACATGGCTCTTGGCACCTAATGGTGGAGATACACTATTTGAATGGGGTTTTCAATAGAATACTTGATGTGGGATGATCTCCTCATTATCTGTACAGTCTTGAAGGGAAAGGTAGCAAAGGATAGCATTTGGGAAGATTATTGTTTTTCAATTCTTTGACTATTAGTTACCAATTAGTTTGGGCAAGAAAAAATCACATGAACCAAATACAGATTATAGTTTTTAACTGACTTCTGAAACTTCAATGATAAGAATATAGTAATTTTCACATTTTTTAAAAGTTCCTCCTCCGTAGTCTACAGCATTCATAATTAGCTGCTTGTAGAAACCAGCAACGTAGGAACTCCAGCGTGGGTTGAGATCTTACATTTCATAAACCACGCTGTTCATTTACAGAGTACTGATTTGCTCTTTTAAGCACCTGCCACTTTATAATGCTGCTTTTTGGGGTTTTTTCCTCTTCCACGGTCAAGTCTATAAAGCCAGAGATCAGGCAAAAGGCCTTGGTTAGCTCACAAAAAGCAGGTCATATCTGACTTGGCTTTTCTTAAACGTTATAGAATTCTGGCAACTACCCAACAGCTGACCCAGAATTGTTTTTAACACAATATGTAATTAAATTAGAAAGAAGTAGCAGTTTTAAGGCTTCTCAGAAATGTGAACAGACGTGCTTGAATTTAGTGAAGTAGGGCCAAAAGAAAGAAGAGTCCCTTTGGTCTCCAGTGCATGCGAACTCAGCATGCCTCCCTCCCTGTTACCATGGGCAGGCATTCCCGATCTCATCTGGTGTTCTGGGGAGCCCTAAAGCCACAGGGATCACAACAGCTGCAATAAATAAAGCATCTATTCAATACATTTCCATGCCAAATATTATTCAGCATTCTTTTGGCCTTGGTTTGATAGAAAACAGCATGGTGAACTTACTACCTTTCTTTACTGCAGTAAGCCCCAAGTAACTCTGAAAGATGTAACAATTCAAACCAACATAGCAAAATCACTATTCCTTCTGTTTTTTAAATTAAGATAATAATACAGAGGACCCAAAAAATGTAATAAAGGAAGTCTGTTGTCACTACTGAAGATGTATTAGAATTGGTACTAGGCTTTTTTATTCTTCTCAGCGAAGATAATGAGAAACGTTCAGAATATGTGTCCATGCAAATGTATGGGTTGGAAGGAGATCTTTAAAAAATAAATGTTACATATGTGGCAATATGAGGAAGAATATTATTAAGGAATTTCACAGAATTTTTATGTAAAATCTCATCATACAGTATTATGATCTCAGGGATATTTGGTGATATTTACTGAGTCTTCTGAGAGTTCATTTATTCAGGTCGTATTTTAAGGAGGAACTTATAAGATTCAGATCTAAAATATAATTCTGTAATATGCCCAGCTGATCCCATTAAATCCAACCCGGAAAAGAAGCAGTATAATGATGTGAACAATTCCCATTCTTTGAGTTGTTACACCTCACTTGAAATGCATTCCTTCTGGATTAACACAGCAGTTCCTCTTTGTTTCTCTCTCCAGGCTGAGGTTCAACTATGCTACCTGGAAGCACAAAGAGATGCTGTTGAGCAGATGTCCCTCAAGCTCTACAGTGAGCAGTACACCAGCAGCAGCAAGAGGAAAGAAGAGTTTGCTGATATGTCAAAAGTTCATTCAGTGGGAGGCAATGGGTAGGGAGCTATTCTTTTTTGTTGTTTGTCGCTAATCTCTACTTTTTCAATGATTTGCCACTGGTCAGTGTGTGGCAGGCATTTCCTCCTCAGCACACAGACCAGGACAGGCTCGGGAGAGTAGGCATGTGTGTTCTGTTGCATATGCGCAGGAATGGAAGACTGGATTTTATCAGCCCCTGTCATCTAGCCCAGAACGTCCTAACGTGGTAGTTCTTTTTTTCAAAACAGCCTTTTTACAAGTTTCAAAACTCTGTTTCAAAGCAGAGATGGTAAGAGTGTTTGTGGGACTACACTGTGCGTATGGTGTTGGTCTTTCTTCTTCATAAATCTTTTTTCCGTGTTTTCCCCCCTTTTTAAACTTTACCGTTTGTTTTAAAGTCTACCCAAGGAACTTTTAAATATCAAAAGCTCACTGGAAATTTGGTAGAACATTATTTTCCTGACAACATAGATATTTAATAATTCTTTAGAGACCCTGGGTTAGCCAGTTGGGTTCACATAAAGTCAATTGGAATAACAGACTAGCACCAGCATTGCCTATGCTACGTGAAAGGACTGAACAACTACAGTGACCCACCAATTCCATTCAACCTGAGACATATGGCTGTATTTACCTTATACTAACTCCCCATACTATTAAATAATTAACTCATACATTCAGATATTTCCAAGTGGCTTTAAAGTTATACAAATATTATGTGTGTGTGTGTGTATATATCTATATCTATATCTATATATCTATATCTAGATATAGATATAGATATAGATATAGATATAGATATATTCTCTTTTTGTCTTTTCTGGCTCAGTTCTATTATTTTATAGGTAATTATTAAAGAATATAAGAGTACTAATTAATTTTAATTATTTCATTATTTTAATGACTTAATAATAGTATACTCATAAAAATGGAAACAGGAACCCATTTCAGTTTTATACATGGGCCAGACAGCAAGGGGGAGAAACTGGTCCCCCAAGTTCCATTACATGTTAATAAATGTCATATAAACCTATGGGGTGTGACCATAGCCAAAATATTCCTCGAAAAGTCAGGAGGAAAAAGAAATCTTTTCATGTGCTTGTTTGCATTTGTATTTTAATTGCTTATATAAGTTACAGATATTTGGGGATAAGTTAAGTACCGATTATAAATTCTGTCTTGTGATATAACTCAGGGTCTAAGAATCCAGGGAAAGGATAAGAGCCATAATTCTATTTAGGAAATGGCAATCGACTTTTCAAATTCTCAAATTTCAAATTTTCAAACCTATGTAATTTGCTGCTCTAGCAGGGTTATTTTATAAATAGACACATTATATATATATATTTGATTTATCTTATGTGATTCAGCAGACATTCCTAAGGACTCATAAAAAGAAAAGCATAGCAGCAAATAAAAAAGAAAAGGTTAAATCTTGGAGCATGAACAATAAGCTATTTTGAGGCTTTAATGTGCTTTAATTTCTCTCAATGCCTAAATAATCTTTGGTGTAGATGCATGCACAAACTTTAGGTCACATTTTCATGTTTTCTAAAAGCCCTGAGGACTGAGCGGGCACCACGTGCTTCTGACCTCAGATTCCAAGGACCCAACCTGAGTACTTACTCTGGGCACCACAAATCATACATTTGCCCTGGGAATTGCTTAGTTAACAACAAGCATTGTTCTGTGAAGTGGGAGTAGGTGAACTTGCCTGATAATCCTTTGTTTATGCTCCTTGGGGTGCTGAAGGCTGTGCATTGTGCAGAAATTTAAGAGTGTGCTGAAGAAAAGGCAGCTATTTAATACTAAGAACAAAAATCATATACTCCTTTCTATTTTCTGTTTATATACAGAAAAGCATTGTTGGAGGAATGCATGTGGGTGAGGTTATCTGGGGTGTCCTGCCCCCAAGACTCCCTGCTCCCACAGTCAGATCCTTAATTCTGGAGCCTTAAGAACACAGCCTTGTAAAATTATCTGCTCCAATGATACATAAATTTCATTAACCATTCCTCTTGTTTCATAGAATGAGCATTGTATCCAATAAGCAACTGTGGGAATAGTGTGGGCCTTCTAGGGTCTTCATTCTATATACAGACATCCAATCCACCAAAGAGAAAATTAAGCTGGTGATATAATTCATATATTTTTATTTACTCCCCATGTCTACATGCATACTAAGAGTATGTGGTTGAAAAGATGTATAAGCTACTCCAGGGAAGACTCAGCTGCTAGATAGAATGTGTTCTTAAATTTCTATGAAGTTTACATAACCACAGTATTGCTTAGAAATGAATTTTAACCTCTCTGGCTTGATGAAAGGTTGGGTACCAAGGTGATAGAACAGAGCTTATACACAACTATGAACTGTGTGTTTAACCGTCATGAATACGTGTGGCAGAAAGATCTCCCTGAGTGTATTTGAGGCCATGTGAGAACCAGTAACAGAGTTGTTTACCTATGGGAGACATTTAACACTGGCTCCCGCATCACAAAGCGGGGAAACTGGCTTTCAGGAGGGACTTGCAAAGCGTGAGTCACTGATGATTCTCCATGGTAGCAGATTGGTGCTTTTCCTGCCTGCCAATTTAAATGAAAGCACTTACCTATTGTTTTGTTTCTTTCACCCAGTAAGTACTCCCTGAAGGCCTACTATGTGAGTAGCACGATGGCCTGAACAGAGTTTGTCAAGAACACTTAGCCTTTTGTATATTTTGTAAAGTGTACCCATCTCTTTTCCTGACACCTCTTTCTATCAAGAAGTTGTCTGATTTCATTTTTTAAATGAATTTCAAAGATGCTGTGTAATTCATTAAGTAGCGTCCTACTTGCTGTCAAGACTTACTGTGGGTCACAAACTATGTCTTTTGTTCAGCTTATAAATGATAGAACTGGAAGGCAAAAAGGCTAGGTGACTGGCACATCCAGGATGATTGTTTAAGTTGCAGCTAAGACCTCAATGCTGAGTGGACAGTTCATCAAGGCGTGCTTTGCCTTCTCTCTGAGGATTTCATTCAGACTCCTGATAAACACTTTTTCCTCTGAATCCTCTGTTGTGCATATTCCATAGCATATGAAATTAAATTATGGTATTTTTCTACTCTGGAGAAACTGAAGAGTCTTAAGGAGATTTCATTAAAGCCACAAGAAAGTTTGGGCAACATCATTGGGAAGTAAGCTTAAGTGAAAACAAAATCGACTTCAATAATTTGCCATATATTACAGATAGGAGATACAGAGATTAAAGGCCAAAAGGAGAGGCTCACAGTTCGGTAGGAGGTGACAGTTTGTAAGTAACAAGGACAAAAGATCACAAGTGCTAAGTTCAAAGTCTTTATTGGGTAGGGGCTGTGGCTCATGAAGGCAGAGCTCAATTCTGACTGTGGTGTGGGGGGACTTGGAGCAGATCAGGAAAGATAGCAGAGAGAGGACTATGGACGATTTTTGAAAGAAGGCTTAGTGAGTGATGTTGAGCATCTTTTCATGTGTCTGTTGGCCATCTGTACATTTTCTTTGGAAAAGTGTCTGTTTCAGTGCTCTGCCCATTTTTTAAAAATTGGATTATTTGGTTTTTTGGTGTTGAGTTGTATAAGTTCCTTATATAGATAGTAACTTTTTATCAGCTAGATCTTTTGCAAATGTCTTCTCCTATTCAGTAGGTTGTCTTTTTGTTTCACCGATGGTTTCCTTTGCTGTGCGAAAACCTTTTATTTTGATGTAGTCCCAGTAGTTTATTTTTGCTTTTGTTTCCCTTGCATTAGGAGATGTGTCTAGAAATATGTTGCTGTGGCTGATGTCAGAGAAATTCCTGCCTGCCTGTGTTCTCTTCTAGGATTTTTATGGTTTCAGGTTTTACATTTATTTAGGCCTTTAATCCATTTTGAATTCATTTTTGTGTTTGCTGTTAGAAAGTAGTCCAGTTTTGGGGCAATAGGGTGCCTCAGTTGGTTAAGCATCCGACTCCTAATTTTGGCTTAGATCATGATCTTAGGGTTGTGAGATCAAGCCCCAGGGCTCTGCACTGGGCATGGAGGCTGCTTAAGATTCTCTCTCTTCCTCTGCCCCCTGAACCCCGTCTTGCCCTCTCTCTCTCAAAAAAAGAGAGAAAGTAGTCCAGTTTTATTTTTTTACGTGTAGCTCTCCAGTTTTCCCAGCACCATTTTCATTGAAAAGACTGTCTTGTCCTCATTATATATTCTTGCCTGTGTGTATTGCAGCATTATTTACAACAGCCAAGGCACAGAAGTAGCCTGAATGTCCCATTGGTAGATGAATGGATCAGGAAAATGTGGCAGATATACACAAGGGAATATTACACAGCCATAGAAAAGGATGAGATCATACCATCTAAAGCAACATGGATAGACCTAGAGGGTATTAGCTAAGTGAAATAAATCAGACTGAGAAAGACAAATATCATAAGATTCCACTCATAAATGGAATCTAACAAAAATGAACAAACAAAAAGCAGAATCAGAATGATAACTACAGAGAACAAGCTGACGCTTCCAGTGACACAAATAATATTTACCTTTAGGAATAGTCATTAATTCCCTCTAGTATTATTTTTTTAAAGGAGGAGAGAGTGTATCCTAGATTAAAAATTATAGAGACTGGAGTTCAAGCTGGCATTTTGGTGCTTTTTAGCTGTGTGACCGTGATTGGGACACTTAACTTCTTCAAGAGGCAGTATCTCTGTAAAGTGGGAATAGTTATCCCAGTCTCCTTCATATTCTTACATTTTTTATGTTTGATTACCAAAGTATAGTTGACATACAATGCTATATTAGTTTCAGGTGCACAATGTAGTGATTCAGCCATTCTATATATTAAACAGTGCTCACCATAATAAGTGTAGTTACTCTCTGTCACCATACAATGTTATTACAATATTAGTAATCATATTCCATATGCTCTACTTTTCATCTCCATGACTTATTTATTTTATAACTGGAAGTTTGTACCTCTTAATCCCCTTCACCTATTTTGCCCACCCCCCTACCCTACTCCATATACCTTTTGTAGCACAGAAATACAATAATCAAAAAGAAAATATCTAAAATATTTATAATGTAATAGATATATAAAACTTAATTAATGAAATATGCATTGAGCAACTGCTATATTGTAGGGAGTGGTATGAGATGCTAGGAATAGAAAAGATACAAAAAAATCTCTGTAGCCCTCAGTCTAGTGAGGAATAAAGACAAAGACACTCAGATACATCCTTATGAAACAGTGGGTCAAATTAAAGATAGAGTATATTTTGGGGGTACCTAGGAGGTCTGCCTAATCAGGGAGATTTATGGTGAGAGGGAATGTCTGAGCTTTCATAAAAGGTGTATAGATATTAGCTATTAGAAAAAGGTTGGGTAGAAGGAAGGTGAGGATTTCAGCTACAATACAGTAACTGTGTAGGGAAGGTGTGTATGCATGCAACTATGTGTGTATTGAGGGCTACTATAAATAATAATTTAATGTTGTTGTAGCAGAGGGGCATGGAGCTCTTTTTTGACTCTGCTTTCTGGAATCAGGAGGGAATACTAAGCAAGTTCTAAGGGACTTCTACTCGTGTGAGTTCTAGAGGTTCTAGAAGATACCTCAGTCTCATTGGCCATATGCTAGTCTTCCTCTGGCGATAGGGAAATTCAGGCAATGTCTGCAGATGGAGACATAGTCAAGATTTATGCCCTGTATCTAAGAATATACAAGTAATTCACTCCTCGCCATGCAAGGTTTTGGCGTAAATTTTACTCCCAAATACAAACCAGATATATAGGTAATTCCCAAGCACAATAGGCTGAACTAAATGGACTTTAAATGAACAAAAGATTAAGTTTGGCAGAAAGGATGAGTCCATTTTCCTTCAGAAAAAGAAGCATCTCTGTATTGCTATGAAAACACACACACGTATATCTATATAGCATAGCCAAAGGGAAATGATTTTGACAAATGAAAACAAATTTTATCACTATTTAAACTATTGTTTGATTAAAGATCAAATTTGATTCTCTAAATTAATTAAGCAATAAGATACACTGAATGATTTTAACCACCTGAGAAGGGATATAATCATCCTGGATTTTACTGCTGCAGGGTGATCTTCCTGGTTTTCTGTTGAGCACTGTGCCAACAGTATCACTTCTGCAGGTAGATGAATATAGATGCTTACTCATATTCTCTCTTTCTCTCACATAGAGTGACCATTTTGAATTTGTGCTCAATGGGTGTTTTTTGAATATTTCTACATAAAATGTTTTCTTTTTGGAACACACCAGCCATAAAATGAAGTACTGGCTCTTATTTGTGCTAATGATGAGAATGCTCTCACAGCTAAATCACTAGGCAACCCAAAGAAACTTTATTTACACCATGAATTTCTACTTTCTTCCTCTGACTCTTGTCCTGTCTCAATCTAATGAATAGCTGATCAGTGTGCATTTCATGTTTTTTTCCCTCCATCTTTTTTGCATTTTTAATAACTCTGATGTTATTAAATATTAAGATCACAACACAACATGCAGTCAAAAGGAGCAAGAAGTACCTGGCTACCTTCTGGATGACTGATATTCTGGGTATTATGCAATTATTAGAATAGGTCTTTCTGGGCTAAAAAAAAAATCTCACCAGTAGAAATGTATTCATTGGAGTCATGATATTATACCCCTTTTTTTTTTTTTTAAAGATTTTATTTATTCATTTGACACACAGAGAGAGAGAGATTACAAGTAGGCAGAGAGGCAGGCAGAGAGAAAGGAGAGAGGAGAAAGCAGGCTCCCTGCTGAGCAGAGAGCCCGATGTGGGCCTCGATCCCAGGACCCTGGGATCATGACCTGAGCCGAAGGCAGCGGCTTTAACCCACTGAGCCACCCAGGCGCCCTATTATACCCTTTTAATGTGCAAATATATTAAACTAAATTTAGACCCAGACAGTCTTCCAGTTCAGTGATCTAATGCCATCTGTGCCAGGATCCAGCAAAGGGCAAACCAGAGAGGCAGAAGCATACTTTCTGGGGAACTATTACTTCCGTGTTAAAAATACAGTCAACTAAGAAAGATATATATTTGTATCTCCCTTCCACCTTAATTTCTGTACTGCTTTGGAGAGTTGACGAGTCCCATTGAAGAGTCAGAAAGATGCCAGCAGGAACAATTAGAGGGTACCAAAGACAGATCTAATCTACCTCATTGTAATGGGCAGAGCTTAACTCTTCTCTTTAAAATTTATCCCTTCATTCATTCCCCCATCTTCTTCACAAAGGACTTGAGTCAACTTACAAAAATATTTACAATAAAATAAGATAAATATTTGACTGAAATAAGTTAAGCAAAAGTAAAATGTGTGTAGGAAAACAAACAAATGCATATTCTCTGCATGTCCTCAAGAGGGGTTGCGATATGGCTCTCAATTTTCCATACTAAAGAAAAGAAAAAAAAGTCTCCTCCATCATAAAATTCATGGTGTCCTAAGATTAAAAATAATATATGTCAAGGGAAGCACATCTTCTTAGGCCCCTGAGACCTGAGGAGTTTCTCCGGTAGTTCTTTAAGGAGAAGACAGGCTTCTGTGATACTACATCCCGACAAGAGAAATGAAATTCCCAGGGCAATTTTTAAATGTAGGCTGAAGAAGTGATGTCAAAGCATAATTCAGTAGGAGCAGTTCTACAAGTAACTAAAACCTTGTAGTCTGAGCATAACACTCTCTGGGCAGGGTCGGCCTCAGTGGAGGAGACAAACAAAATCATTCTAGGAGGGCTCTCCATGTTAATTCTGCTACCAGGCTTTTGTTAGGGATTAGGTGGCAGAGAATAATTTCCAGATTATTTACTTCCTGCCTGAACCCTAAGAGTGAATACTCTCTATTGCCTATTAAATCTTCGAGAACCAGTGATAGGGTGGTAAGCTGCCTAGCTCACCCCACTGTGCCAGTAGCACGGGTAGCTCTAGTCCCCTCTAACACAGAGTTGATAACATAGGAAGGTTTATTCTTTTCTTCTTTATACATGACATCATCTCTTGCTTTGTATCGTCCCTCCATCTGTGTCTGAATCACTACCAATTCTTCAGAATGTTTTCCAGCTCTTTGGCTAGAACTCAGTCCAGTGTATTTATCTGGAAATTTAGATAAGGGTTTGACTTCCTGACAGCCTAACAGAATCCTCCAAATACATCCAGAAATCTACACTGATATTTCTAATTGATATTTTCTAACCTAGGAGATTAGAATTTTGTTTTGCCCTTATGGCTTTTGTTACAGTAACCACAGTTTATGGACAGGCCACGCATGAGTCCATGAGAAGGTAGGACCAGTCATTAAAAAATTTGTAGGTTTGATTTTCTTTTTCTCAGTCATTTTCACATGTATGTGGACATATATGAGAGTTGAGAAAATTACTGCTGGAAAGAACTCCATATTCCTTTTTATTTATTAATGGCAAAGGCAGGCTGCTTTTCTCAGGAGGAAGTCGCTCATGAATTTTCATTCAAAATAGTAAATTAGTGTCCACACTTTAATATGTTTACAGTGGAAAGGGATTCTACATGCAACTGTGCATATCAGATTCCATGTCTAGAAAGCTAAATTTTATTCTTTAATGATATTATGATTGGGGCAGGTGCCCCTGTTCCATCTCCCTTCTGTGCTTACATGCCACATGGAGTGAAGGATGATGGGAAATTTGGATCTGTGATTAGTATTTTACTTCAGTAAAATTCTTAAACCATATTTGTACAAGATTTTGTTACCACTCCCTTTAGTGTCTTTTTTGAAAAGCAGAGGCAAACTTCCTTGAGCAAATAATGTGAACAGTGAACACTTAGTGAATATTTGGGGAAAGAATCAATATGCTAAAGAAGCTAGGAAAATTGGATCATTTAATAGAAGTCCCGCCATAGACAGGATGGTATTTCAGGAACCAGTCCCTGTATTTTTAGATGTGTTGGTGTGAAATGAACCATTAAGCATATGAAAGATGGAATCTTTAATGCTCCCAAATATATGTGACTTAGACTTAGTAGAAAAACTGCCAGGACTTTTTAGTGTTATCTTTTCTTCAAGCAATAATTGCTCTATTTTGATGATTTCTTCATTTGGTTGTCTGTTTTAATCAAAATTCCTCAGTGGGCCAAGCTGAAACCTCATATATTCACACACACCTCCCATTGATTTCACTTGGGTGAAACTTTATCTTTTAAGCAAAGTTTAAGTTGAAATGTTGAGTTAATGATGCTCACTTTAAATACCAAAGGCTGAATGCATTTATGTATTCAAACACTTAGCTAGTCAAACATAACTCCCATCAGGGTTTAGAGGAAGGATTATTTCTTAAACTATGCTAGTCTTACAAATAATGTATTGCTATCCAATCTGCAGAAAAATGATACTGAATAAGCTTGTTAGTATTTTATTTCTGCGGTGAAAAGCCCTGGAATCTTTTTGTAACCTTGAAAAGGCAGAGTAAAATGGCGGACAGGATGTTGGGAAATTTTTTTGTCAATTACCCCAGAGTAGTTAACCCAAACTTAGAAATAAACACTAAAGAAAAATTTGCACATTTATTTCTCCATAGTCTTGTCTCCATCTCTATTAAATTCTCTGTGAAATAAACATATTCATAATTCTGTACTTGTCTAACGAAAATGGACTTTGGGTTAGAAGGCTGTTTTTCTTTGTCACATACATAAGCTTTCAACCTCCTAAAATGGGAATATTATACCTACAACAGAATGTCCAACTCTTTTATTGTGAACCCATTTCAGGTCGAGTATATGGCAATTTCAAAGAGAAGTATCCAAAAGAATACCATTTTGGTGATGTGTTTGCTTTATAACACTTTCCTAGAGTGTATACGAGTTTGCTTTGTAACATTTTCATAGAGAATATAACAGGTTCATAGGCCACTGAAAAGTTATGCTTTGAGATCTTTTAACATTGAATAGATTACATATTTGAGTGGATGAATTAACACAAACCGAAACACAACAGAAAATTTTATGAGGAAATCCCTCTGAAAGAGTAGTTCCCACGCTTATATCCCTTATAAGATTGTGAGCCACTTGCCACAATTTCAGCTGCCTCTCTCTCTCTCTTCTAAAAAGAGAGACGAGGGCCTATGTCACCCAGAATTCAAGAAAAGAACCTCGTTCTGAATTCAGCTGATAGAATCAGCATATCCTTCAAAGGGATATAAAACTGTTAACTAGTTCTGTGCTACCCTTGATAAATTCACTCATGTATGATCCTCTCTGTTTTCCTGTATAGTAGCTAGCACTTTGCCTGGAAGACACCGTCCTCCACACAAAATCACTTGAAAAACACTTCACACACCTTTGCAGGTAACTTAAGCATAAGAAAGTAAACTCCTTCCTTACCTAAGAACTTTCCTGGAATAATGAGCACATTTAATTGCATTCATTTCAGAAGGTTTTGAAGAATCAAGAAAGAAATTCTAGTAATTTGTTTGTGATTTGCTACGAAGTTACATATTTGATTTCACTAAATTTGGAAAGTTCTGAGGTCTTTCCTAAGCTGGGAATTAACACATGGACAAGAATCTGAAATCAGGCACAAATGCTTAAAAGAAATGTTTTTGTCTTCAGTATTAGGACCTTATGAGAATTGTTGTTTGGAAAACACTGCTGTCGATTCTGTACTAACAAAGCAAAATATGAAACCAAAGCATTTACTGTAACTAACAAACTCAAGCCTACATATTTGCCCAGCGAAAATGAAAATAGATGAGAATGAAGAAAGGGGGAGTTATCTGTGTTAGGTTCATTTGCCTCTTGTGGGTCTTCCGTGAAGACTCCTTGAGAAGAAATCTGAGGGGTGTTTAACTAGAGGAAATGGGTTTTTGTTCCAAGTCTCTTGCTAAGGGGAATCATAGGAGGGAACAGCTCGATAGAAAGGTGTGGTAAAGAGCCAGTATTTTACCATCTAATATATATTTGGTTTATTTTAGTCTCCTTTACTTTTCAGTGTAGAAAAGGGGAAGATGTAGAAGGAATGGGGGGCAACTCACCTTAATTGAGAAGCTACTGCACATAATCTGTAAGTAAGCAAATGCACCATTATCATGGACTTGAAGGCAAAACCTCACCTTCAGAAAGAGTGACCAAGCCTGTCTGTGTGGCACCGGTTATGCTCCTATGGGCATTGGGGGAGGAGATACTATTATCTCTGCCACATGTTGCTCTTCTGAAGTCACTCGTGCCTGACTAAAGGTTTGTGGCTTCGTTATCTATATTCACTCATCATTGTTCACCATGTGCTATGCTGAGCACTAGAGATAGTTGATAAATTCATCTCTTACCCTTGAATTGTTTGGTCCTAATCAAAATTTCTTTTCTTCATGCACATATGGAAAAAAAAAACAGGCCCCTTTATTTTCCTTGCTGACTGATAATTTTTATGAAACATCCTAAACACGTAATTTCCTAGTAAAGCAAAGGAAAAGCCTCGCTTCAAGATCAGAGGCCAGGATCTTTAACGAATGCTTATAGCCTCCCCTAATAAAATAACATTGTCATTGGAGAGCTACCTCTTAGGGTAAATGCTGTTTTTCAGATTTATTTCTCTCCCTTCTTTTTTGTAAGATGGCATCTGGGTTTACATGACCTTGCGATTCTGGGGTGTGATGAGTTCCCCTGGCTCACCGAGGCCCTTGAGTAGGGGCTGGCCGGGTTCGTTGAAATGGATCTTACCCTAGATATTACAGAGTTGATCCCCATGGAGGGCTGTGGCTGTGTTATTATCTCTTGGCTTGGTCAGGAGGTATTTCTGCTGACTAAGCCTCATCTCAACACTCATTGACCTTGCCAACTCTCTGAGGTCTGGCTTCAGAGGTCCCCCTGCCTCTCCTTGGGGTCAGTGTGCCTTTGTTGCCATGGCAACACCTCTGTCAGGTTCACCAGGTGAACTCCTAGAAACCTCTTGAGGGGGTGGGGAGCGAGAAAACAGTGTCCTCATCAAGGGGATAAAATAACAGGTAGCAAAGGGAGTCCTGACCAAAGTTCTCTCTGACTATAAGGTTTCCATTCGAGGTGATGGTGAAGTCTCTTCCCAACCTTCCTAGCAGGAAATGGAGCTGACATCCTGGTGCTTTTGACTTTCCTTAAACCCGTCTCACATACCTCCCCTCTAGGTCTTAGTCCAAGAGAGGGAAGGGTCCACATCTTAGCAGGACCTCTTCTTGCCTTTATTTCTGTCTTATTTAAATCCTCTGATATGATAAGGGTGAGCTTTTCCCTTTATTTCTCCTTTGCTATTTTTACTATTCCCCAGAATCATACTTCCTTAATTTTGGGGGTGATGTTCCCCCTTTCTCCTGTCTTTTTTTTTAAATTTTTTAAAAAATTTGTATTTATTTATTGGACAGAGAGATAAAGAGAGCCAGAGAGTCCAAGCAGGGGGAGTGGCAGAGGGAGAAGCAGGCTCCCCACTGAGCAGGGAGCCCAGCACGGGGCTAGATCTCTGTCTCATGCACATTAAATCTGAGAAACTCTGCTCTAAGCCACCATAGCCTTGCTGAAGCTTTTGGTCACATCACTGGTGCCCAACATCAGCATTCAGTTAAACGTCAATTCACGCATCAGCCAATGATGATCCTTGCCCCTGGATGCTTATGTCTTCATCAATAATCTTTGTAATTATGGTAAGGTAATTCAAATAAAACAGACAGTTCTAGATCTAGTCTCCTCTATCACCAGACATACCTTAAGTTTTTTTTGACAGATCGATTAAGATTAAATTATAAATTATGAAAAGTGGATGTCCATTTCTGTGGAAAGCAGCCATTTAATGTATAGAGACAGGAAAAAGGTAGTAATAAGATACTCGCTTGGTAAATCCAGATTCATACTTGAGCCTGCTGCTTTTTTGGCCCTGATAGGATTTTGCTCTGTTACAGTTTGACAAGGATGTGGTTTCTTTTCCGGAGATGATTTTGGGGGAAGGACAAAGTCATAGTTTTTCATCCTGCGCTTTCATTTTCTGATCACAGTGTTTTAGAAGAATCTAGGCTTTACTTATTCACCAGGCTTTCAATAGAGAATCACATTAATCCTTTTAAGCTCCTTATTCTAATGATTTATTTTGTTGAAAACCATAGTGATCCTCCTTTGAATTTTAATGATTGCTGGCTATTCAAAGATTCATTGTTTTGACTTCCTGTCCTTACCTTTGTTTCCTACACGTCTGTGGGGAACACCTGTCTAATACTGGATCTGCCCCTGGTTCTCACCGGCTTACCAGAGTCACTCAAGCCTATCTCTGAGTGCTAAGCTGAAATGCTGGCTACTCATCCATGACAATAAATGTAGGATATATGTTTGCAGAGATAGGCAGATAGAAAGCAGAGGGGCAAATAAATGATTGAGTCATTTCCTGGGAAAAATGATATTTCAGATCTGATAATAAATTGTGATCGTTGTAGAGAAATTAGTTGAATTAGTATTCTTAATCATAAATGTATTTTGGATGCGACATCTATGAAAATCTAGTGAACAAGAAAGAGGTTTGAATTTTGAGGGTGCTATTCTGACCCAAAATTCTGGACCCTGTACCTTTCACAAGGCCCTGACCCTCCATTTCTCAGTCTGTTAAATATGGCAGTGCTCTCTTTCAAGGACATAGTAGTAGTCATTTTGTTCGAGTGCTGTAAATCCTCAAAAAGGGTTAGCGAATGGCAATAGTCTCGATGTGTCTCAGGTAGGAGCCCTGGAATAACATGTTATGTTTTCAAAATCTAAGAAATGCTATGTCACAGGCTTGAGTTTCTATTTCGCCCACCGCGTAACCACATTGAGAATTTTTCCCTTCTCTTTTTACAGGTATCATCTAGGAACATCATGGGTTTTCAAGAATATATTATTCTAATATGAGATTTTAACAACTACACTGTATTTATGCATAATACATTTTGTGCCTTATCTTCAGGCTTCTGGACTTTGATTCGGAATATCAGGAGCTCTGGGATTGGCTGATTGACATGGAGTCCCTCGTGATGGACAGCCACGACCTGATGATGTCAGAGGAGCAGCAGCAGCATCTTTACAAGGTTAGAGCTACCGTTCTTGCCTTTACCTTGCTGTGGAAGATCTGATTAGCCTGACAAGTCTCTCTCTCTCTCAGGATATCTTTGCGTTCATTGTATGTATCATGGTGTCTATTAGAATTCCCTTCCCTGTCCCCAAACTCATTTCCATCCCTTGTGTGCTGACAGGCTGCACCGACATCATAATTGCAAGAAAGTTCCCTTTATCACATTCTATTTGGTGTAATTCTATAGAAGGACAAAGATTTATCTCCAAGATGAATAGCAATAAATGAAACTGCATTAATAAATAGACTGAAACAAAATGAAGGATAAATGGACTGGTAACATTTAACAAAATGTATTTTCATTGGAGCACTCTGTGGATTCTATCCACCCCTCAGATCTTTCTGGAGAAAAAAGAAATTTGCCTTCAGTTTGGCTTGCTACTTCCAGGGTACAGGGATCGTTCAATTTAATGTTTATTAGTGATACACAGAGCAGACATTGTCATATCAAGTCAATACATTTGCGTGTGATTTCAGAAAACTGGCTTGGAACTCATATATTGATTGCAGGCAATCCATCTAATAACTATCTATATTGTTTTTCCGTGTCTGCTAATTCACCCTTAGCCTAATATGTTTTACCAATCCTACTTAAACAGTCTTAGAAGTTCTTACAAAACAGCTATGTGATTTTGACTGGAAAAATGGTTGCAAGATTCACAGTGTCTGCAAAGGCTGTCGGGGAGGGTAGAGGGACTTTCCACTGAAATATCAGATTGCAGTAAATCTTCCTCATTTAGGCAATTTTTATTGGAGTAATTCTGACAGTTGTCATCCTTGAATTGCTTTGAGCATATGGCATATTTCAAAGAGCAGATTGTGAATCATAAAAAATAAAATTAATAACTAACCACAGAATCAGCAACAGTATAATGACAAGAAACAACTACCCTCTAGCTTTTAAAAATTTCCTGTAGAATAAGAAGTACATTCAAGGTCAAATAAAAGTTGTCTTCTTTCTTCCTCATTTTTTATCATTTTAAGTTACCTTTTCTAAATATGTTATTTTAACTTTTACCTCCTCTAAAGAGAGATCTTTATTTATACTTTTTGAGGGTCTGGTTGACTTTAATTAGTGTCCCCTGAGAATCATCTTGGTTAAGAGAAGATATAAGCTCCCCAGGGAGTCAGCAAATGGTGATATTTTATTCCCTAAAGAATTTTGTCCAACATTAATTGAGTTGGTTGACTGTTTGCTGTTTCCTGTATGGATAGCCGTCCACATTAACAACAAAACTATCCAGTATATCTTCTAGCGTAACATGTCTGGAATAACAGTCTTCCCCTAATGTAAACAAAGCGAGGTGATTCACATTTCATGTCAGGATCAAGAATTATGTATGAAAAATGCCATTAAAATCTTTATTAATTTATTGATAGAAAAATATTAGTTTCTTTCCTAATAAGCATTAAAAATCGAACCAAACAGGAAAAGTTAACTAACCATAAGCCATTATCTCAGATGTTATTGCACTCCTGATGCCAAATAACATTTCTTTTCTTCTTGATGCATTTTGCATTTTGCACATAAACCACTATTTTTTTCAGTAGCAGTGCTATTCTTTGTCAAAATCACATCCATATAATTTACATCACAATTAATAGGAAATCAGTCTTTTTTTTTTTTTCTTTTTCTTGTGGTTTCCTTATAAGTGCTCTGCCTGAGAATTCCCATTCTGGCATATTGAAGGCCATTATTCCACCCACTCAGTACTGTTGGATTATAGTATTTTCCCAAACATTTTCCATACTGGGGTTCTTTATTTGTGACTCATGTCCTGTCATCATCTTTTTGCTCTGAGGTGCTCAACACAGCTAAGTTCATGAGACTGGCCCTAACTTTGTGTTTGGCTTATAAGCAAAATTAAAGATTGAGCTATATACCAGGGCAAATGCTACAGGTCTGTAGAGTCTTGTTTTACACAAGCCCCCACGTTGTTCCAGAGGTTTAGAAACCTCCAGGGCAATCTGAGGATATTGACTAAGAAGTCATTTAGAACTTGGGGTAGCTCCCAAATTAGAAAAATTGATGGAGGAAAATTAATTTCAGGTCTTCGTCTAGAATCCTCAGGGATTCTCAGGTTAGGTCAACATTTTCCATGTTGCATTCCTCTGTTCTAATGTGCCTTTTCAGGAATTAACTGAAAGGATGACCTAGGGGAGGGGGCTTTGGAGCCTATTGATCACAGAGATCCCAGAGTAATAACGCTTCTCAGTTGGTCCCCAGGCCTTCCTCTGCTTTCAATACCATTTGAGACTTGAATCTTTAAATTTGTTGTCCCTGAAAGATACCAGTGCCCTATCAGCATTTTTCATCAAGGGCACCACTGACATTAGGGACAAAACCATTTTTTTTTTTCGGTCAGTGGACTCCCCCTTCCCCTGTGGGGGCATTTACTACTCACATTCCCTAGTCATTGATACCATTCAGCAGGATGTCCAACCCATATCATGGCATTCTCAGTCTAGCTCAACCTACATGCATCATCTTCCTTTCTTAAAATGCTTCTGTATCACTGAGATAAATGCCTTGCTCTTGGATTTTATATATTGTTAAGCAAAACACCTTACATAGCTGATACTGAATTAATAGTCATTGAGTTCAGAAATCAAGGATGAGTGCTCGCTTCAGCAGCACATATACCAAAAAGTTAAGGATGAGAATGAAGTTTCTGATTGCTGGTATTACCATAAAGAATGAAGGTGAAACCTTTCAGAGAGACCGTCAGCTGAGTGATGGTAAAATCCCAGGGGCCTTAGACCAGGACAGAACCATGATTCTTGTTATCATAGAATTCAAAACCTTTTCTCTCCTCTCCTTGGGGGGCTCTCTGTATTTCATCACTCAGCTCCTTTCCGGAAGTAGATAGTCATGTGCAGATCCTGACTCATGACATGTACTACACAGACTTAGGTTGATTCCCCAAAGTCCACATTTGGAAATATTGGTTTAGAGAAAGCATAATAAGGTGGTAGTCAACGAGAGTAAAGATCTTTTTAGCCTTTTCCACATAAGGCTTTCCCTATTTATTTTATACTCTAGTCTCTGCTAGAAAATCATCTGGCCTCGACTCCTAGATACGCAACTCCAGATAAATACATTAGACTATTCATTCAGCAGACCTCCTGATTTGGGCACCTATTGCAATATGTTGGTTACCCCAAACCAGCAAAATACCACAGGGACTTCTTAAAGGAAAATAATTAGATTTAACAAGCAAAGAATGCATTGACACCACCTGACATAATTTAGAACCTTAACATTACTATGGGCTACAAAGCAGATTTTCTGTTTAAACCATGTCTTGTTATTTTCCAATCATTAGGAATTTAAGACCATTTTCTTTCTGATTAATTTTCAATAGCAGGGTCTTAAGAGCAGCATGATTCTTATTTAAAAATGACCACTTCCTCAAAAATATTTTCTTCCTTGTTTTGAGACCATGAGCCATCCTGCCAGTGTCTTTCCTTCTCCCGTCTTTGTCTGGCCCACTTGCCCAACCTCTGAGCGGGGACCTTCCACAGTCCTTTTCTAATAAACACTGGCAGTATTGTCAGCCCAGAAAACACAAACGTAGTTCTTTGTTGTTTTTCCTTCCTCAATCTGAGAATCACCTCCAAGGAGAATTTGCTCCCACTCTCTCACTTTCTTTTTCTTCATTCCTCCTACCTTCTTCCTAAGTAGGACAATTTAATTTGTCAAAAGTAACCACCGTGATTTTGAAAGTTCAGCTCCTATTTGGACTGGAGTTACGAAGCCAGAATTCATAATCACTGGGAGCTGTCACTCTGCCGGTCTGCATGTGCATTAACTATTAATGGAGAAATATTTAAAACCCACTTGCAAAGGAAAAGCTCCATTTTTTTTCATTTCTACAGATCAAAGGTGGCATTATTCTTGGGCTCAGGGAAGCTCAAGACACCTCCTCCCTCACCCTATGAATTTTATAGACTGAGTGACCTAGAAGCATCACCGAGATCGGAGAGGCTGGAGCTCAGGCTGCTGCTTGTTGCTGTCCTGCCCTTCGCGGCAGACACAGCTGACTCCGGAGCGCTGTGAGGCTTTGCCCTGTCAGGGGCAGCACTGCCCATTCTCTGCCACCTACAGAGCCCAGATGACAGAGCCCTTAGTGAGCCTGGATTGGTGTGGGCTTCCAGAGTCCAAGGGTTAATTTCAAGGGCCACATTTAAAAGTTGCAGTGTGGCGATTATTGTTTTGCTTGAACAAGAGCTGTTTTCAGAGAGTAGGAAGCTCACGAAAGCACCGCATTTAAAGATTTGTTTCTTGAGAGGATGGCTTAGGTGCTCCTCATTGGCAAAGTATTAGCTTATATGATTTCTAAGGGGCTAAAATAACGCTTACAGCTGATAGATTATATAACATTAGTACCCATTTTAACTAACACCTTTATACTTTCAAGGAATTTACACAGATTTTATTTCATTTCGAGGTTTAGTCACTCTCATATAGTTCTGCTTTTATGGGAAAAATGCAAGTGTCCTCTATCTTTCTCTGTTGGTATAAGTATTAAACAAATATGTCCACTGTGCAAATGGAAAAGGACTGTTCATTTTGCATAATACAATGCTCACTAAAGAGATTAATTAGATTTTTTACTCTTCTCTGGATTTGAGCTTGCTTATAAGAATTCATAGGAAACACTTAAGAATATTTTTAACACGTAAATACAAATCAGAGCCAGGGAAAATATACATAGACTAGTCTCTTTTAGTGAGAAGAGTTAATATATAGGCATAAAGACTGTATGATCCTATGCACTTACTAAAGATCCTAAAATTTCACGTTGGGTTTCCTGGTGGTAAAAGCAAAGAGGGAAATGTGCTCAATTGCAAAATTTACATTTTCCATGAGAAAAAAAAATTACACTTCCTTTGAAGACTTTTTCCATGAGAAAAAAAAATTACACTTCCTTTGAAGAAATTAAGTTTATTTTGATACTTAGATATGAAAATACTTTCTGTTAAGATTTTTATTTTTATGTAAAGGATTAGAATGGCATGGTAGAGAAATGTCTAACCACAATATTTCTTACAAGCAAGTTTCTAAACATAATACTTTTAACAAGTGAATTGTTTTTCTCTAACTCTTGCCAGATAATCTTTACAGACTTTGAACATAGCTCTCATCCACAAGTGGTTCCTTTCAGTGATAGTTTTGCCAGGTGGGATTAATAAGAGAAGACATCAATATTATACATTTGAAAAGAAGAGGATAGGGCGCCTGGGTGGCTCAGTGGGTTAACGCCTCTGCCTTTGGCTCCGGTCATGATCTCAGGGTCCTGGGATTGAGACCCTGCATCGGGCTCTCTGCTCTCTGCTCAGTGGAGAGCCTGCTTCCCCTTCTCTCTCTGCCTGCATCTCTGCCTACTTGTAATCTCTCTCTCCCTGTCAAATAAATAAATAAAATCTTAAAAAAAAAGAAAAGAAAAGAAAAGAAGAGGATATTAGGAAAGTGAGGGAGAACTATAAGCCTTGAAGAGAAAGAGAAACAGTTGAAATTAGTTAATATACAACTAACCAAACAAAAATGATTCATCTAAAACAATTAACAACAAAAAGAGTAAATTAAAATCATGCGTGGATGAATAAATAGATAAGAAAATGCTAAAAAACAAATACAAACAAATAAAAAGAGGACTGAACACTGAAAGAAGAATTGTTTTAGGAAAAACAATAAGAGAAAGGAGAAAATGTCACTTTTAGAGAATTGGGTATGTATTAAAAGATAAGCATTATGACTTTTTAAAAGAAACGAGTATGGAATAGGATTAGAAATTCTGAGGAATAAGAAACACAGTGTAAAAGAAGAAAAATGGGGCATAGTTGACTTGTTATCTTATAACTATTGATGCCAGAATGATGATGTCAGGGCTATGAACCAATCACAGAAAACAGATTAATCCCGCTGCCCCTATATTTTATAAATTCACAAATTTCAACCCTCTATGACAGTTTGCTTTCATTTTGTTCTGGACCAGATTGATCTAAATAATTTCAGATGTAGCCTGATACCTTTATGACTGAACTTAAGCTCCTAAAAATGTAATTCTAGGCTGATTCATAGTCCAGGTTGTAGTAGCTGGGCTTAAAATAGAAGAAAGTCCATTACCTTTTTAAAAAAAAAATTTTACATGTTGGTGTACAGAACAGAAGTATGTGTCAAAAAATTAAATTCTTGGGCACCTGGGTGGCTCAGTCAGTTAAGCATCAGACTCTTGATTTCAGCTCAGGCCATGATCTCAGGGTCCTGGGATCAAGCCCCTTGCCTGGCTTGCAGCTCAGCGGAGTCTGCTTGAGGGTTTCACTCCCGCTCCCTCTGCCCCCCCCACCCCGGTGTTCTCTCCGTCTCTGTCTGTCTCTCTCTCTCTCTCAAATAAATCTTTTTAAAAAATTAAATTCTGTTAATTAGGCCTTAGGTTGGAATTTCAGTACCAAAATGAAGCAAATTACTAGTTATTGAAGCAGTCAAGGTAAAAATGTACCAGATATATCAGGCACAAGAACCTAATGATAATTTTTTACCTCTTTCTCAGTAGATTAATTGCAGAGCTTAATTGTATGTTAGATTAAAACTCCATTAAGATAAGAAGAATATGCTTAAAATCATTATAATATTTCAAATAACATTATCTAGTCATTTTAAAAGTGATCAGAATAGGAAAATCGAGGCTGTCTCCACTGCTCTGTAGAAATGAATTTGTTGTTCCATTTATATTAAAGCTACAAAGTCCTAGATTAACTGTCATCGTAATGTGAGCTTTGATGAATCCGGTTTTGCTATGAAGACAACTACATATCTTTTTCTTTCCTTTCTTGAGAGAGGACAAAACTCATCCTGAAAATGCTTAGAAGAAAAAGTAGATGGAACTGCTTTCTGAACAAAATAGGAAACGCCGTTTTCGCTGGAGCTTATAATTCCTATTTGAATCACTTTTTTAAGAGGGAAAAAGAAAAAAAAAGAAGGATGTTAAGAGAAAAGTATGCCAAGAAATAGTTGGCTCTGTGTGCATAGGGGCAAGAAGGGAAGGGCCGCCAGCAGTTTTTGTCTCTGGTGGGTGAGCTACTGTCCGGAAGGTGCGTTGGCTCTCCGGGCTGCCTCTGCTGTATTGTGCGGCTCCCTCTCTGCCTGGCCTGGCCTGCTCTGGCCTAGAGTGGATCAAACAAGCCGTGGGGAAAGTTCCCCTCATTTGCATCACTTCTAGACAGCCCTGTCGTACTCTTTGCTGACAGGAAATCACTGTCTTTGTCACCTTTTCTCAGGGCCCTCCTTTTGGCAGAGATGGGCCATGTGACCACGCTTAATCACAACAACAGGGCTGGCTCAGGACTCAATGACATGTTTTCCTCAGCACTTCAATAAATGGGGTAGAGGAGTCAGGAGGAAATGACTACATTAATTTTAAAGTGAAAAGATAATTAACATTTGAAGGACTAATGCTACAACCTATGGAATTATTATTCAAATTGAAGTTAATTTATCAAAAACTCATGAAAACTATCTCCCCTAATGCAACTGTTTAAAAAAATAAACCTTGAATAGTAAGAGTTGGGCGTGTTGGAGGGAGAGTGGGATGAAGGCGGGGAGAGAGGGGCTTTAGATGGAGAGGGAGAGAGAAAAGGGGGGAAAGAAAGAGGGAAATCATAGCAGGCATAAGCTGTGTTTGAAAAAGCAACTTAAATGGGCTAAAACTTCAACATTTGGGACTGAAGGCTGGAGCATGTAAAACGCTTACTTAGATGATATGAATAGGACACTGGCAAACAAAAGCAGCAGTGTGCTCCTAGAAAACTGTGCTTAAAGGAGTTTCCTTGGCAACAGAAATGCAGTTCCAAAAGTAGACAGAACTTTCCTCAGAAAACATACTATTAATAACAACCTTCCGGAACAACTTGGAACAATTTGACGACTTGGCAGTAATAATGCCAAGTGTTCTGCAAATTAATCTAACACATAACAGTTATGCTTCCCTTGACCGTAATTCTGCTGGACCCCACCAAGAACTCCTTGCTTTTCAGTGGCCCAAATGTGAAAAATATTTCTAAATGTTGTCATGGAAAAAGAAAACCCAAAGAAATGCTAGTGGCCAGCAGTGGCCAGTGATTGTGTTCAGCCTTTTGGAACCCACAAGAGAATTTACTGAGATGAGTTTATTCCAATTAAAGCCACTACATTTAGTATCTCATCCCAACAAAGATGCTTCCACGAACAAAACTTGTTCAAGGGTTAACAGCCTGAGAGTTGCTGCGATGTGAAGCACATCTTGAGGCCACTGGTTATATAAATGTAACACTTCACTAAATACGTGCTGGGTGTTATTTTGAAAAGCATCATCATTTCTTGTCAGCCCAGAGAATAAACTAATCTTGGACCTACTTGGCCAATGGGAATCATTTGAATTCTCCTGAAGGCAATACGTTTGCCAGCCAAGAAAGGTATAGTGTTCCCCTCCTCTGACCTTTCTTGAATCCTTGGATCTAAAGGTTAAAAGTAATCAATATCTCATTGCACAGCTTGGTTTCAGGGTAATAAGTAATAACCATCATGTTAAAATCCAAATGATTACAGATAGCACTTAAATGAGTTGACCTGTTTGGGAGCTTTTATTAATTGCAATCAGGATAATCATTAGAGTTTGCTAATAAAATTTGGGATTAAATTGCAAAAATTTCAGCCTTTAACTTTTGAAAAACGACTTTTAGTTAATTAGATGCGAATGTGCAGTGTTTCCCTCCTGTGTTAAGCTGAGAGATTTGGCTTCCACCCCATGTGTTTGGAGATTTCTTTCTGGTTTTTACAACATAAATTAGAGGAACACTTAAACTACTTATAAGAAAGGATGTTTGTTAGATTAGCTGCCACCTTTGGCTCCAGGTCTGCTCGATAATGTGTGTTATGTTTCAGGTCAGTGAGTCCATGGAAATGTCCCTCACCAACTTTTTGGCATTGCCTGTTTTTAAATTACTTATCTTTAGTGGTTGTATTCATATTTGGGCTGATGTGCTTTGCAGCTAGAAAAAAAAAACATAGTATGTGTGATTAAACTTTACATGGTATGAACTGAGAGTTAGTTATTTTGTTGAGGAAAAAAAGGACTACCAAAGTTTAAAGATGAAAGCCACGTATTATCATTGACAAAAGGGTCTTGATATAAGAAGGATAAGTGTTAGGTTTAATGTTCCATATAATTACATCAGGAAGGCACTGGTTGTCATAACTGTAACTGCCTGTATGAGGAAGGCATTGGTTATCCTAACTAGATCATAACTATGACACAAAATCACATAATTTACAACATAAGTTATATCATAACATAACCAAGTGTGTAAGATATGCTATTGAATCCAAATATTTTGTCCTTATGATTATTATAGTTTTAATAATTTATTAGGATTTCATGCATGTATTCCTAAAACAGGAAGGTAGGGCTAGAAGGGTATCTAGATAGTATTTTGATTATTTCAAAAAAAGTTGTGGTGGTCTTTTCGGCAGCACATATACTAAAATTGGAATGATAGAAGATTAGCATGGTCCCCCCCCACAAGGATGACATGCAAATTTGTGAAGTGTTCTATATTAAAAAAGAAAAAGAAAGAAAAAAAAAAGGAAAGAAAAAAAAAAAGAAGGCCTGGAATCTGTTCAGAATAGTCCGGAAAACCTTGGGTGGGAAAAGCTCAACCATAGTACTTTTTCAGATAAACTCTTTCAGGTAATCTCCTTTTTTCTTGTCCTTTTCTCACTACTATGTCTAACTTTAGAAGGAGGTAGATTTGTGGTTGTCCAAGGGACATCATTTTTGGAGTATTAGAAATTCCCCAACCCAACTATTCCCATTACTAAATGTCCATACTGCCTTAAATCCCATCCTTAAAATTCATTTCTTTGAGATAAAAAGAATGCACTCTACTGGATGCAGATATTCTCAGGGGGTAGGAGAATAATAGTGACTTAAATGTCAATTTTAACATTTCGTTTAAATGGAGGGGCACTAGGGAGGGAAGATGGAATCAGTAGAGAGAAGAAATCTAGAAAAGGGACCAAGGACAGATGTTATTTATTTCACCATTTGATAAATAGGGAAGTGTGTGTGTGTGTATGAGTGTGTGTTAGGAGTAGGATGGAGTGGGGGAAAAATGGCTAAATTGGTCAAATCTTACTATTTGACTGTTTTAGTGCCCTATACACATGAGCTCGTTTAATGCTCTCACAATGGTCCTGGATTATTTTCCCCACTTCATGGATATGAGCGGGAAACACAGAGAGGTTAAGTGACTAGCCTAAAAGAACCAGTTTCTCAGATTAGGCTAGGGCTTACTGAGATGCTGAGCAACCTCCAAATCTCAAAGGTTTAAAGTTACAAAGATTTATTTCTCACACATACTACTCATCCATCACAGGTTGGCTATGGGCTCTTCTTAGCGCTGTTCTTACTCCCCGTCTCAGACTAATGAACTAAATATTCCCTCAATGTGACAAAGGGAAAAGAGAGTTCTTGGGGGGGGGGTCTCCCTCTTGACATTAAACCTTCTACCTGGAAGGGAAACGTGTTACTTCCTCTCAAAATCATTGACCAGAACTAATCACATGGCCCCTCCTAACTCCAAAGTTGATGGGAAAATCCATCCCTACTGTGTGCCTGAAAGGCAGAAAACCAGAAATAGTTGTTGAGCTTTATCAGTAGCTACCATAAGAAATAAGTAAATACGTCAGAGTTTAAACCCAATCTGGTTGGCTTTAATGCCCACAATCTTTCACATGCTACTTGCCTGCTCACTATTGCCTCGTATCTTCTCTACTATAGACAAAATTCTTGCAAGTGCATTTTCCTCCCTCTGCACGAGCTTCTAGTGCCAGAGAGAAAGAAGTTCCTATATATTAAATGGAACATCAGCAGAGAAAACATGATGGGCTTGGATTTGCTCCTTAGCCAGTCATCAGGCTGTTCTGTGAAAACCCTCAAACTTTCTTAAGCACCTCCGCACCCTAGGAGAGTGTTGCCATGTGGAGCCTCACAGGAACCTCCTATATTTTATCAGATTTGGGAAAGCTAAGGCTGAAAATATTTATGTCTTGGGGGGGAAGGAGATGAACTAAAGGCAGCATTGCCCTTGGAAATTCAACCTCATGGATCCTGTTATTGCCAAAGGGAGTCACTGAAGAAGGGTCCCCATGGAGAGATACTCTAGAGGAATATCATTTGCAGAAAAACCATTTTCCAATCCTGTCAAGGAGGCAATTTCAGTTCTCAGAAACAAGGGCATTCCCAAGCATATTTTTTAATAATGTTGGCATTTGCGAAGCTCATACATTCTTAAACTAGGCACTTCTGCGACACTCTGTATCTAATGAGGCACACTGGGGTAAGCTAAGAGGGAAGCAGTGGTCTTCCTGCTGAACCTTCATTCATTTACATAAGACACAAAACATAAACTTACACACACATACCCACACACACAAACATACACCCACATACACATTTTCTCTTGCTAAAGCCAGGAAAGAGTCAAGCAGGCTTGACTCTGGGGTTGATTCTAATTTTTCTTCTAAACTTTTTTTTAGACCACAGAGCCTTTCTCCAGAAGGACATCTATACACCCCTGTAACTCCTCTGAACTTGCTATTTTAGCCGCTTTCCTAAGTAATTGATTCTATATGCTCATTGACATTGACTTAAAGGAAATTTGTGATTTGTGTTATTTCCCTTGTCATCTTACTGTATTCATTGAAAACTAGGAAGTTTGCGGAAAGGGTACATGCACACATGCAGTTATGCACACACATTTATGTGTGTTGACACGTATATACATGTATACAAAGTATTAACTCATCTAGTTAAAAAAAATCTTTCATAAGGATTGAATTTGGATGGAACCAGATTCCTTGGACCAAATATGCTGGTAGTCCCGAGACATTTAAATCATGCATATGTAAATAACTACACAAACTTCTTCATATATGCCAAGTTTCAGTTGGAGCTCATTTCTATGTTATAAGTCTTGGCGTATTCAATTTTGCTACCTTCATTATAATAGTTTTACCCCGTCAGTATTCATAGGTGCCTCCCTAAGCGAGCCCTCCTTGAGAATAATTTAGCCATGAGTACTTTGTTATAATTAAATGCATACTTTTTAATAGTGATGATAGGTTTGGACTTTGTGGACCAAATGTGAGAATGAATGATTATAATTTTTGTTAGACTCCACACTCCAGGAGGGCAAGGTTCATGTCTGTGTCGTTTATTGCCATATCTCCACTGCCTAGTACCGTACCTGGCACGTAACAGAAACCCAATAAATACATATTGAGAAACACTTTTCAAATAGATTTATCTAATAAGATTTTAATTAAATCCTACTGATCAGGACTATGTTATCAATTCATTACTTTTGCAAGAAAATGACCCTGTTTTTATGCCATGGTCATTCAGTCTGAGACCTCATGGCCTCCTCTTATATTGTATATAAAAACAAAACCAACAGTCCCTCTCCTTTAACAACTGAAACTGAACTGTGTTAAGTGCAGTTCTTAATACTCAGGGTACTCATATTTGGCCAGGTTGGTGTCAGAGAGAAAAATAGGGGAAAAAAGAGGGAAGGAGGGAGGAAGGGAAGGATCATGATGCCTATGTCTGAGACAAATGGTACAAAAATGTACAACTAATCCCCATAATTCTGTGGCTAGTCTGAAACCTCTCAAACTGTACTAATTGTTGATGCATTCTTGATTATGTAGACAGTATAATTGCTTATACATAAAAGTAATAACATGTACATTAAAAAGGTAAAACCTAAAAATAGACAATAGATGCAGGTGAATGTGGACAGTCATTAGACATGGTAGGAATATCAGCACATTTTTTTTTCTTGTACCATAGTTAATGGGAGAGTTTATTGACATATTTGTTGTAGAAAATTAGGTTTGACTTCAGAGGAGTATATATGTCTAAAAAAGTAGTCATGAGGGAGGTGAGAAAAACAATAAGAAGTAACCCAGGTCCATTGTGATGAGGGTGGATGGATGGAGTGTAAAAAAGACTGACTCCTCTTTCCAAAGCTACAGCTGGCTAATTCAGAATATACAACCTAAAAAAATTAAAGTTGACTGCTGTAAGGTCAGGAGAAAGCTAAAATGTAATTTTGAAACTTTCTCCCACTCTTTCATTTTAAAAAAATGTTTCACACTGTTCATAGTTTTTAAAAATAATCTTCACATATAGTCATTAAAATTTTTAACTTAGCCATTAATGGTGAGCTTCAATGATTTTATGCAATTAAGAAAAAAGCTAAAAGATGTACCACTTAAAATTAGAATTTGATAAAGATTTGTGATGAATTCACCTCTTGCCCTTATTTTCGTCCTTGACATCCATTTGGGTTTACTGTCTTCCCATTGAACTTTGTCCTTCCTCCTCAGCTTTCCTCAGCTGGGACATGTTGAGATTTGAAAATATGTGTGAAGAACGTTCCTCTCTGTGTGATTTTTCTCTCTTCTTCCTCAGTCTCTTCTGCCTGCTGATGCTAAATGTCCATTCTGTGAATCACTGGATTTCTTACAAGCCATGAACAAAAATCCTCGTGTTCATTAAAACTTAAGTATAAGTGAATCTCTAGGATTGAGTTAATTGAATTCTTTCTCTGCAACATGGGAATATAGCAAAACAACTCAAAGTTGGCTAGCATTTTATAATCCATGTTTTGATGATAGTTTAAGAGGCTCCGTCCTTCCAAGTTTGGGTTAGAAAAAGAGATGAAGTATGGAAACACTGTCAGAAGCCTTTTCTGTTTACACAAAGATCCAGGGATACCATGAGTAATGCCAGAAATCTCATGTGACAGCCAGCTCTTGTGGGATTTTTTGAGCTCACCAAGTTCAGGAAATAGACAGTTCCAGAAAGCTGATTGGAGTTCAAAGATTTTTTTAAAAAATTAACTGAAGTGAATAATTGTGTTCTCTGTCCATTGTCCAGCACTGCTGCTGGGACCTGCGCTCTGCTGGGGGTATACATCTCCCTGGGGCTAGGTAATACAGGACACTCGATAAATACTTTCTGATTTAAATTGCCTGCTTAATGAGTGTTTTCTCCTGAATCTCCCAAAGTGAATCTCTTAGAGGTTTTGTACAGTTATTTATTTCCATGGGAAGTGAGAATTTTACCTGGAGTTTCAGGACTGCAAGTGACCTTATGAGGACCTTCATTTCATTTCCTCTCTTTCAAGGATTGTTTTTTATCCATTCCAGATAGGAGAGAATTTGTCCTCCATTAAAGATCTTTCCAGAGGGAATTCCACAGCCTCCCATTAAAATGTTTAACAACTCTCCCTGCCCTGAAAGTCTTCTTATATCTAGTGTAAATCCCTTCTGTTGTTAGGTTTAATTGTCAAATCGGCCAGAATCCATGCTCGGTAATTAAACCTCTTCTTTCTGTTTTCTGTATAGTCACATTTCTCAAGCTTTTGCAGGTTTCTTTTCAAGTTAAAAAATCTTTTAAAAGTCCTTTCTATCAGTTTTTTCTATACTCTAACGGAAACCACTTCTATCCTCTTTTATAGGAGAAAATATACTAATGTAGAAATAGTGATGGTAGGTCCATATATTTGAGGGGCTTTACCAAGTTCCATGGATTTCTCCGTCAGGTTTTTCAACTCTGTCTAATAAAATAGTTCATGGATGGTTTGGAAGAGTAATATGGCCTGTCTGAGATAGTATGACTTATATTGTATACCTAAAAAAAAAAAAAAAGTTTGAAAAGGAAAAGAAAATGATATAAAATGGGCTAAATAATCTTCTTCCCGCTTAGGGAAAGAGCTGCTTCTTTTCCCAGTGGATGTGTAATATATTATTTATGTAAGAGTGAGCATCATGCTTTTGGCTCACATTCCATTTGGAGCATATACAGTATGACAGTTTCCTTGGCTTATTGTTGTATATATGGCTATCTATTTTTAATACATTGCTTTTGTCTTTTTTTCATGCTTGCTTACATCTGTTGTTATGAAAACTGACATAAAGTTTTTAAACATAAAAGAAGTGATGGAGAAAGAGATGGTAAAAGACAAAAAATGTTTCAAATGAATGCAAGATGGAGAAACAGGAGCAAAGTCTCCGTGGAGAGAACCAAAAGCAGCCTCTGCAGGATAAATGGGAGGGAGGGTCATAACAGATTTCTGTAGTCACAGAGAAAAATGGTTGCGAGGCTAGAGAAAACATTTCTATGTTAGAAGGAGCATAGTATATTTTCCACCTAATTGTTAAACCTTTTAAGCTGCAGTTTTCAAATCTGTGAAATGGGGATAACCCTCACCTTGAAAGGTTGTCGGGATTCCATGAGTAATGTATATATGGGGTTCAGCCTTGTGCTTGGTAAATAGCTCAATATATGATACAGACTATGGCCAGAAGGTCGAATCCAGCCCATGGCCTGTTTTTGTTTTTGTTTTTAAATAAAGTTTTATTGGAACATAGCCAGGCACATCCATTTATGTATTATTTGTGGCTGTTTTTACACTTCATTAACAGAACTGAGTAATTTCAACAGTGACCAAGTGGCCAGCATGCCTAAACTATCTGACTCTTTGCAGAAAAAAGTTCACCAGTCCCTTGTATATAAATAACTATTATGGCAACTGTTTAATAATATTAATATAAAGTATTCTACAGACTTGAATGATTTTCCAATTCAATTTTCTATCTGTTGTATCACAATAATACCTGTTGATTATCATTCTTTTGCCCAAGGTTCTAGTTTTCCTCTTGTAAGCCCGTTTTCCTCGCTCTTCAATGTAGCATTAAATGGTTAATTGGTTCATTTCACCACCAGGTGGCCTCATCTACTCTATTGTGCTTGTGGGACCCAAAGGAAAGCGGAAAATGGATCTAATGCACTTCTTTCAACTTTGGCTGTGAATCTGCTCTTATTGGCACTTCTCTGGTAGCTTTGCTGCTCTGAAATCACTCTCTATTTTATATTTGGTCCTGAAACATAAATTCACACTGACCCTTTTAGAAAATAAATTCTAAATCAGAGTTAGAAACAGTTAAAACAGTAAAAACAAAATAAAAGTATCTAAACACATACTCACACCTATATCGAAGTGTTTTTTTTTAAAAAAGAAGTTTGGCTTCTTTCTCATAAGAGGTTTACCGTGACTCAGTGTTATTCTCAGTTGTGTCCTAGCAGGATTAACCAATCTTGAAGCTTCCCCGGGAAAGACAAAGGCCACTGCCCCTCAGGTCTCCATATGTTAATTTCTCTTGAAGAGCATAGGTGGACTTCAGATCAATACCCCAGTTTCTTTATGATTTTTTATTCTCTAGATTCTCCTTTTGAATTTTCTTTTATCTTATTTTTGAGCTTTGCTAAAAACCAGTGCCACGCAAGGAAGATTAGAAAGCTGTATGATAAAGTGCTGGAGAAGGAGGCTGGATTCTCCTTGGGCAATGACTCTTATCTTCTCAGATTTCATTTTTCTTCATCTATAAAGCCAGAGGGATGGACTGGGTGGCTTAAAGGTCCATTCCAATTTCAATATTCTCTTATTGGTGGAAAATCAAAGATTATTCCAATTAGTGATTGATTTGGCTAGGAACCATCTGGCAAAAACCAGAATTATAGGAACTTGATTTCAAAGGCTATGGAAACAAACTCATGGGTAAATATAATTTTGTGGCAAACTACCATAAAAAGGATATAGTTTCTAAATGCCACATTATTTTTAGCTCATTTCAGGTGGTAGTAGTAAATGCAAATTTTATGAGCCTTCTTAAAACCTTTCCTTTACATTTGACTTTTATTCAGTAGTAGATAACTATTCAGTTGGATTCTGAACAGTGTCTTGCTAAATCTGTCATGGAAGTTTAGCTTTCTCTTTGACGTCTTATTTTCTACACATTTTAATTTTCCTGCTTTTTTCTTTGGGCAGAATGATCAAATCTTCGTCAAATTTCTTTGCTGCATAGAACAGATAAATTCACTTATATTTCCATTGAAAATGGGTCATTTTATATGGTACAAACAACCTGTTCTTACCTTCTGCTTGAGTTGCGATATGCACATCACTGGTTTGTATTTGAATTGTCACATTGGATGTCATGGCAAATACTGCTAAAGGCATTTAGCTGTCTATGAGGAAAGGACCAGAATTGTCCCTAGGGCATTTTGGTAAAGAAGAGACTCACGTCTGAATTCAGAGTTACCCTGGGAGACCTAGTGACAGGCAATCTCTCTAATTCCAAATTCCCTACTGGGGCTACTTCTCGGGAGAGCTATCTGGTTAAAGGCAGATTCATACTTGATTGGGAAGAATTGATTACAAGTTTTTTCCCACTTTGCAAACTGCACTAATTAGTATCAAGCTCAACTAATAATTTATGAAATTTGTGTTGCTTTCTGTTTGCCTAAGCACAAACATTTCCTACCATATATATTTTCAAATATATGTTCATATGTCTCATATTTGTGTCTAACACATATTAGGAATTAACGGTCTAATAATTTCACCTTTAAAGTAAGGAAATGTGAGAAGAAATGATGCTGTCTGGTATTGTTGACTGTGTAAAGATAGGCAATAAACATCTGTTGGGGATTACTATGTGCTCTGAAAAACAAAATAAAAGGAAGGCTATCCTTTTCCTTTAGTAATTTATAACCCATTTGGAAAAGCAAAACCCAAAAACATAAAATAATAGCAAAGATAGCAAATATGTTTGGTAGCAAAAAAAAAAAAAAAATAAGTTCCGGTCTTCTTAGAATGCCTTCATAAGAAGAAATGATATTTGAACTAGACCTCACTGCATAGAATTTATATAAGTGGAATGAGGTTATGGAGATAGGTACATTGCAGAAGAATACCACATGGGGTGGGGGAAAACCCTCAGATCTAGGAAAATGACTAGGACTTTATCCAAATCAGGAAGACACATTGGGGAAGAGGAGCAAATCAGCAGCACCTCCTAATAGCTTTTATCCAGGTGTTCAGTGAAAGTCAACAAAAGGCAAGATTGTTTTCCATTGAACATTGAATCCTAGATTCAATGTTTTATGTAGTGAAGGGAAATTATATACATAAATATACAAACTAATGGCATAAAAGAGATGAGAAAAGTTAGGCCGAAGGTCATATTTTCTTAGCAGGCACGATTTAGATCAAGTTTGAACAAACACTTGTACCTAGTGCTTATTATGTAACTGGAGTTGTTCTAGGATTTTTGCATAAATTAGTGCATTCAGTCCTCACTGTAACCTTGTGAAAGAAGTATTAATATTATCCCCAAATGCGCAACTAAGGCACAGGGAAGTGCATAGCTAGTAAGCAAGGCAAACAAAGTTTAAAAATGGGCCATCTGATTCCAGGCATATATTTTATTTCCATTTATCTATTTATTTTTGCCAAACTCCTTAAATCTCATTGATTCACAAATTAAAATGCTTGGCATGGGTCCTTTTCTGTCACCATGTTTATAGAACCTAGTGATCAAATGGTTGTGTGTGTGTAGGTTTTGAGAAGTAGTGTTACTAGGTAATACCAGCATGTTCCTCCTCCCTTCATTCAGGGGGGAGAAAAATAGTAACACTTTGTTGATCTATGTTCTGAAAGATGAAGACTATATATACATAGCTAATATATAAGTATTATATATAAATATGTATATGTAATATGTATTATATGTAAATGTTGTTTACCTTTTCAGTGGCTCTTCTCCAATGTGACCTATTTTATTCCTTAATGTGGATAGTAGTTACAATACATTATTTCAAGACAGATAATAAAAAGGAATGGGAAATATGCAGTCTTAACTTACGAATAGGTAACAGACCACATTACCTTATTACAAGTCATATGTATTAAAATCAAAGACTTTGTTTTAAAATGGCACATCTTCCACAGAGATTTGAAATTTCACACTAATAAGATCTGTTTATTTCTTAAAACGTCTGTGGGCTCCTGGGTGGCTCAGTGGGTTAAAACCTCTGCCTTCGGCTCAGGTCATGATCTCAGGGTCCAGGGATCGAGGCCCGCATCGGGCTCTCTGCTCCGCAGGGTGCCTGCTTCCTCCTCTCTCTGCCTGCCTCTCTGCCTACTTGTAATCTCTCTCTGTGTCAAATAAATAAATAAAATCTTTAACAAAACATCTGTGGTGGGTAAGTGGTGAGGATATCATTGTCCCTGTTTTACAGATGGGATGACCACAAAAAATATGAAAATATGAAAATATGAAATAATTTCCCTCAATAGAGCAAGCCACCAAAAGAGCAAAGGCAGAAGGAACAGCCACAGAGAAAATGGTGCCCAGTGAAGGGGCTCCCTACTGATGTGCTTAGAGAAAATTCTCCAAATCACAAGTTTAGTACCTATTTCTTCTTGAGAAGTTATCCAGTGTTACAGCTATAAGCTGTACTGAATGGCCACATCCTGGTACTTCTGGGGTTTTTTGTTTCAATCTCCACTTACTGAATTTTTGGAGCTCTTATGCTAATTTTAAGTATCATATTCTTTTATCTGATTATTTCAGGGGACCCAGTCACTGAAAACCTTCTCTCTAGCTGTGATTTCCTTCCATTTCTGCAACATTCTCTATTTTTATGTAGTTCTTATGATTTATTCTCTGTGGACTAGTTATTGTTTCCCCTATCTGGTGAAATTTTTGTAATTTCCCCTATATCCTTATTACTTTCTCTCCATCCATCTGTGTATTTCTTTCATTTTGTTCTCTAAATCTTTACTCCTTTCTCTTTCTTACTTTTATCACTCTTGTGATTAGACAGACTCACACATATACAAACACACTGTGTTTCTCTTTGATGGAGCTATTCTAATAAATGTCTATGAATGTTTATGGCAGACTCCCTTACATAGCTGGAAAAATGCTCAAAAGCACTTATCATAACCAGTGTTTGCTCTTTATAGTCTTAGTTTATGCTAATAAATTTTCACCTGTACCCTAGAGCTTCTTTAAACTGTGAGCCATCATTCTTCTGAACAACAGGTATGACTATCAGTGAGAGCCTGTCCACCCTTTTAGTCTCAACTTCATGCTACTAAAAATCTGTGGAGGTTTGGAGGATGAACTTAGATCAAAATGAATCTGGCCATGGAACCTCCAAGGGTGGGGTTCTCAAGTGTGTTTTGACTACTCCAAAGTCAGTTTGAATGACATTCTTGACCTTATTTATTTACATTATACTCCCTACCAATTTTCTCAGAATTCTGGACTGATATCTAAAGATGGATTTTCGGGCGCCTGGGTGGCTCAGTGANATTATACTCCCTACCAATTTTCTCAGAATTCTGGACTGATATCTAAAGATGGATTTTCGGGCACCTGGGTGGCTCAGTGAGTTAAAGCCTCTGCTTTCGGCTCAGGTCATAATCTCAGGGTCCTGGGATCGAGGCCCGCATCGGGCTCCCTGCTCAGCGGGGAGCCTGCTTCCCACCCCCCACCCCACCCCGCCTGCCTCTCTGCCTCCTTGTGATCTCTCTCCCTCTGTGAAATAAATAAATAAAATCTTTAAATAAATAAATAAATAAATAAAGACGGATTTTTAAGAATGACAGCATGACCTAGCAAACTAAAACTGAAATTCCTCCTAAAAGTTCTGTTTCTGGATTTTAACCATATCTTACTGACCTTGGGCAAGTCACTCAGCTTCTGTGTGTATCAATTTCCAATCTGTAAGACAGAAGTGATATTACTTACTTTCCCCGTGGGCTTGCCATAGGAGAACAAGAAAGAAAACAATCCATTGAAATGAGAGTCAAACTTTCTGATGCCGGAACAACAAGTGCTTAAAGCCTGAAATCTCTAACATTTATTTTCTTAAGCTCTCTCTCTAGTAAATATGGACATGTACCCCCAAAGAAACCCTCCCCCCAAAGAGGCTAGAATGGAAAGGTTTTTAAATCCATAGTAGATTGGTGTTGGAACTGGAAATTAGACCTACCTCTTGCATCCTGGTCAAATATTATTGCTCTGAGAAAACACTGAATTCCTAGAATGTGTCCTTAAATATTTAAAAGGTTCCTGTCACCTTCCTCTTTTCTTTGATACATTTTAATAAAAGCTTTTCTTAGGTTAACCATTCTTGGCCATGGGAAACAATTAACTTCGTTCACAGTTTCTGTCTAAAAATTGAAAGTAATATTTATGCGTTAGAGATTCTTATCAAATAGTTTTTCACTGAGCATATGAAGTTCAAATATAAATGGAGGCAATCACACGCTACTCATTTCTGTGTACTAATACTATACCTGGCATATATTTCAACCACTGATACAGGCTTACTTCGTCTTTTATTTGGAAGAAATTCAAATGAATAAATATTTTCCAACTTCTACAGCTAACCCATAATGCTAAGAGTTACTGTGGATAAAGGGCGAACAGCACATGATTCCTGACCATACACCCACCCCCTTGTAGGAACTTATAATCTATTTCTGAAATTGCATTCATCCTTATCTGAAGTAAAGGTACCAGAGTACCCTCAAAAAGTGGCCTAAGGCATCAAATATTTTATAATTTGGGGATTTGGGTGGTCACCAAGAAAAACTTTATGGCATTTTAGATCTGTTAAGATTATGGATGTAAAAACCCTTTAAAAAGTCAAAAATACACTACAAAGGAAAAAGTCTTGATGTGACTATATAATGGTATGATGGCGTTCCCATTGTGTTTTGGTAGTGGGCAACTCTGGAAATGCTTTGGTTGGCTCTGTCTTAAAACCTAAAACATGGTGAGTTCTAGATAATCATGGTGAGTTTCTCAGTGCTTGTGTCCATAGTCCCTGAAGAATGCCCACATGCACTAAACTCAAAAAGATAGCTCTTGATAATGACATTATGAGGGGGGAGGGTAGTGCTTTCAGCCTTCATTTAGGCCACTGATTCTCATAGATTTCTGAAGTCACCGTGTTCTGCAGCAATCTTTTTGATAAACTACAATGGCTGCAGCATTCTACCTCTCATTTTTCTTATCATCCTCAAAGAGAAAGCAAGATACTCTCTTTGAAGAAATATTATCAACAGCATTAACATGAGAAATATATAGTCTCTTCCTTATGAAATTAATTTGGCATTATTTTTGAGGTGTGCAACATCTTGGCAACTGCTTTGGTTTAAAACTCTGTGATTTGGGAAAAGCACGTTTCAGAATGTTTAATTCAGCAATACAAAAGGCACTAATGAAATATGCATGTATGAATTTTATATCATATTAGTTCCCTCTTTCTTGAAATCTGAATAAAAGCCAAACATCTGGATTACGTTTGAAAAGCCTGAATTTCCAATTTTCAGAGAGATTCAATCTATTTTGACATTGCACACTTAGCCTTAACATTTACAGTGTGCTATTAACATTACTTGCAATTGTAAAAAAAAAAGTCCAGATTTAAACAAACTTGGTGCCTCCTAATGCTAAAAATATATCTATATTTGAAATGGCTGCTGCTGCACAACTGTATACGTCCATGGTTTAGGCTTCATCAGCATTTCTATTATAAATACTTGCATTGAAGAAGCCTGTAATTCAGCTATAGAGATATGGGGTAAGCTTTGATATATAAATTCTCCCATGGTTGTATATTAAAACAACAAACAGCAACTCATGTATTGCTTAGTTTGAAAGAGTATTCATTGATACAGTGTTTCACTCAAATATTCAAGGTACTCCATGATTGGCCAAAAACGGAATAGCCCTCATCCTTTGAGAGTTTATTCTTCAAATATAAAATAGATAATAAGGTTTCTGTCTTTATACATATTTGGGCATATTTTGGCAGCTAGGGCTAAAAGCAAGTGTATATTTATGGTCATAATTTAGGGAAGTAAATAGGGATATCAGTGCTTTATCTCATTTCATGATCAGAGTTTATGTAAGATATAGCTGATCAAGTTTTTTTTTTAAGATTTTATTTATTTATTTGACAGAGAGAGAGACAGTGAGAGAGGGAACACAAGCAGAGGGAGTGGGAGAGGGAGAAGGAAGCTTCCCGCTGAGCAGGGAGCCTGATGCGGGGCTTGATCCCAGGACCCTGGGATCATGACCTGAGCCATAGGCAGACACTTAATGACTGAGCCACCCAGGCACCCCATAGCTGATCGAGTTTTAAGGGGTAAAGTAAGAAGTTCTGTGTCTACACAAGAGATCAAGGAAGACAGAAGAATGTGACACTGTCTTAAAAGTTTGCATAATAGTAAGCCTTCGGTGGACTTTACTACACTCAAATTTCTTGGATTTCTTATAGTATATCATAGTTGAATCTCTTTCTTCTGTGACATGTGGAGAACAGCTAAAGTCAGGAATTTTCCTTTTCTCATCTAATTTTGCTTTATTTAAAAAAAATCCAATAGATTATAAAGTAGTACCCAATGAAACAAAAATAGATGTGTTTCAAGGCATTTGTTTAGGTCAGAGGACGGAAAGCAGACGAAATAATACTTTTAAATTGGAAACTTTTTTAAAGGAGAAAACTGAGTTTCCATTACATTAATTGCTGCTCCTTGTGTCTTTTCCATCCTACACTACGTACTCTAACAGATATTACATAATTGCATAACTATTCTTACTATGTGCTGACATGACATTACGACAGCCCTGATATGATGCATCATAATGAAACCGTAATTAGAACAGTCATGATGTATTATGGCAATGATCCACATCGTCACTGAAGTGCATTGGAATGCACAGAAAACCCATTGAGATGTGCAGATTTTCAACATAATATAGCACAACCATGAAGTTTCATAGCATGTAGGAGAAATTGCCATTATGCCCACCCTGCTGGTAGCAAGGGTTATAACACATTTCTTCAGTCTGTTAGAGAAAGTTCTGTATTGATGGAAGAACATTTTTGAGAGTGCCATTTGTGAAGTTTATGTCTTTAAAACAAATCTACAAGAAAGACCTTGTTGAAATATGGACTTAACTACATAAATTCTATAGAAGTTTCCCATAAAATGTTTACCAAAAAAGGGCCCAAAAGGTTTCATTTAATATCTCAAATTCAATGAAATATTTTTCTAAGGAAGTACAGATTGAAGATGATTTGAGGATTTTCATTTAACGTTCTTTTCTTCTCATTTTCAGCATCCTATCTTGAGCTCTGATTGTATAGCTTACATTTTATGTGGTTGTAATCTCTGCTCCCTTGTTGTTCTCCTAGGTTTCTCTACATGTGAATCTTATATGTAAGTCTTGTTCCAGTAAGTGGTGGCTTCTCCTTAACTTGGTGTGTTTTGGTCTTGGCATTCCTCCTATATACAGAATAATATGATCATTATGGCTGATTTGGCGATGTGAGCCCAAAGAAGCTCAATTTTCTAAAACAGAGAGGAACTGTAGACTTTCTTTTCTAGGCCAGTCCTCATTCAGTGCCTCATTAACTCATAAAAATCTCCCAACCAAGCACACTTCTGGTCTCTACCTGAATACCTGTGGGAACTCCCTGTCGCCCAAGCTCTCCTCCTACTTATTCTTCAGCCTTTGATCCCATGCCTGACCTCTGAGATCAGATGAAAGAAATTAGTATTTTTCTACTGAAAGCCCTCTAATGGGCGCCTGGGTGGCTCAGTGGGTTAAAGCCTCTGCCTTCGGCTCAGGTCATGATCTCAGGGTCCTGGGATCGAGGCCCTCATCGGGCTCTCTGCTCAGCAGGGAGCCTGCTTCCTCCTCTCTCTCTGCCTACTTGTAATCTCTCTCTGTCAAATAAATAAATAAAATCTTAAAAAAAAAAAGAAAGCCCTCTAATTTTCCAAGTCTGCTAACATGTCCTTCCCTCTCTTCTCTCATCTTCAACTCTTAATTACCCTTGGCTGAATATCTTTAGCTCCTTCAATAGCTTGCTCCTTAGAGAAACGTTGAATATTCTGCCTTCCTTGAGTGCTCTTCTTCGGACATTTTAGACTTTGTCTAAGCCCTGTTTGGAAAATGAAACCTAACCAGAACCAGGACTGCAGGTTTGGGCTTAGTAAGTCACAATCAAACTGATCTGTTGCTTTTCTTATTTATAACCCTATATTTATCTCAATTCAGCCCCAGATCATATTTCCTTTTTTATATTTACCTTCTACTGTCTGTCGACTCATTGAACCTGAAGACAGTCGAAACCTACTTACTTCTGGTGGGAGATTATTATCTCAGGCTTGAGTTGTCTCATATCTCCTACTTAGATTTAATCTTCTATGCTAGCATGTTGTGTTCCCTTTGGAGTATAGTATCATCATAAATAGACATTGTGAAGCAGTTGCCTATGAATCATATCCAACTCAGAGACATAGTTTGGCCTATATAGTGTTAAAAAGTTTTAATTCAATGTATAAAAATGAGGAGATTTCCCATGAATAAATATATTTCTGTCTTCTCTTAAACATATATCCCTGTTCACACAGAAGCCATCTTGAAGCCATATTCTCAATATAGCAACAGTTGGCAGAGCTGAGTAGTGATTGCCCCTTTTAGATGGAATTTGTGTTTTCCTACCCTCCACAATCTACACTACTTCTTCCTTTTTCTGCTTCACTGGGATCAAATGTTAGTAAGCTTCACATTTTTGCATTGTTTTTCTTTTAGTAGAGGAAATAGTTCTCTTTTTCCAAGACACTAGAAACAGAGTATGAAAGAAGATGACTTATCTGTGCTCAACTCAACTTCTTTGTATTAGCTGCCAGACAGTAGGGTACTGGAGGTGGCCAGTTCTGGCTCAGAAGAACTGGTTGTTAAATATTCGGAATTTTGCTGACTACTAGTAGTAACCTTTGGTAGTTCGGAATCTGCCATGGTGGGAGTATTTACATCAGGGAAATCAGCAAACACTACAAATAGGGCTTTTTTTTTTTCTTTTTCCCCCAGATAGCCAGTTTGTGAGTATACCACTACCTTGTGTGTATTTGAATTTCTGATCTCCTAACTAAAATATTTATTATTCTTTATTGATCATTGAGGTTAGTATAATCTGGCAATCCAATCAATATGCCATATACATATTTTGCTTCTATGTGTCATTAATAAAAACATTGAATAAGACTCAACTGGAAAAGAATCCTGTGATATAATATACCCATGAAACCATCATCTTTGCATGCGTTGTTCAACAGGTTCTCAGGAAAACTCCTTGTACTCCTGGGCTACTAAATGATTGCATCCTTCTGCTCACTTTTATGCTTATGAAAATCTAATATACCTGATCTAGGAATTCACATCCTTGCTGTAGGGATTTAAGTCATTAGATTTTGGGTGTATGTTCTTAGCAATTTAATTATGTTTAAAATCTGGTTAGTAGTGTAGTAAATAACTGGTATTGCTACAAAATTGCATTGAGAAGGTAATAGGATTGAATTTCTACACAAGTTGACAGTCAATTAAAATTTCCATATATCCAATGAGTTAGTCAGTTCTTGGCTGGGGAGCTAGAACAAATGCCTTCCTCCTAAGCTGATCACTTCAAAACAGGCAAAATTTATAATAAAGTCAAATCAAGACTCAGTGCATCAACTAAAATGTGAGCTTGGCTTATCAAATACAGATCAAAAGCAAGAGATAGACTAGAGAGCACCCAATATATTTCTTCCCTAAATTCCTCTATTTTTTATTGTCACTGGAGGAAAAATAATACATTAAAACCTCCTTACTGAATTACTGTCCTAAACCAATAGCTCCATGGGCCTTGTTCAGCTAAAACCACAACAGACTTTGTAATGCAATGATGTAATCTTGGCTTTGTGTCATTTATATTCAACCTAAAAAAAAAACAAAAAAACAATTTTCCTGAATAGACAGGCTGACAACAATATTGTTCAGTGTGGGTTTTTATTTGGATTCTTTCCAAATGGTTCACATGCCTTCACAGTAACACATCATGCTTGCTTATGTTTTTTGCCTGAATTCCAAAGTTTGCCCCCTTTTACTAGCTTTCTATTTTTCTTTTAAGGTCTCAGTTATGTTTGTAAAACTAACCAGCTCCACCACAAAATTAGGATGTATCTTGCAGAGTGCATTCATTTTACTTTTTGCATATTTTTCCCGAGGTCATGTCAAGGTTAGTTTGAATTCCATCCTACATTAAGACTTCTTTCACAGCTATTTAGCTCGGCAGCCTACTCCCCGCTGGGGTCTGCCCCTTGGGCACGTCAAAGCTTCAGACCTGACAAATCACACACAGATGAAGCTGTACAGTTTTTTAAACAGTTTCATCAGTAACTTTTTTTCTTTTTCACTATCCTCCTTCATATTGAGATTTTTTTTCCCTCTGAATTACCGTTTAAGGAATTTTAAATTCTATTTGAAACACTTCGTTTTCCCTCAGAATTGCAAACCAGCAATATCACTTATTTTCTAGTAAATCATACTAATAGCCCTCCTAGTCACCAAGACTACAGACCCAAAGACCCGCAGACTGTTCCTGACTAGTATAACTGTAATTCCATTGTTAAGAATCCATTCGTAGCAGGAAGCTTAGTGTTGGAAAGGTGGCTATGTCTACCGGAATCAGAAAAAAAAAAAAAGTCAACCATAAAAATGCATCGAGTTTATGACACATTACGGGTTGAGCCTGGAAATGTTTCTCAAATGGTTTGTAATATGCTCTTATCAGTATTTTAGCAAATTGTGAAACTAATGGTGCAACTCCATTTCCTGTTTAATTGATGAAGTTAAAATGCTTGGTTGCTAATGAGTGTATTAGCAAACAATGTCCCCTCGACAGGCTTAAATAGATCAGGATTTTTTTTAAAGCAGCTTACAGTCCTTATTTTTATATAATGAAAAAAATTGGCTGCCACAAAATTGCTAGATCAACTGAAGAAATGGTGTAATTATTGCTGTATAGTCATTTTGGCAATGTCAAACGGCCAGATTATAGTTTTCTAGTTCTCACACTAGAAAATAGTTATTTTCTTTTACAAACTATAGGCTTTTCCTACATTTTCATTCAGGACAAACAATACCTGAAGATCTTAACTGCAGACTAAGCAGAAAACTTAGAAGTGAGAAGAAAAAATAATATTTGAATGATTCTCCTCTCCTCCGTCCTCTTTTACAGTTAGCTCAGTATGAAAGTACCCAGCAAAGGGGTCCATAAAGGTTGCCTGGTTGAAACTAATTAAAGACAGGTCTAAATAGAAAAAGAAAAGAAAAGGGGATCAAAGGAATTACATTAGGTGTCAGGACGTTGTTTGGGGACATTTTATTTAGTTTTTTGTATTTTTGTTCCAGGAAAAACCAAAATTCTAAAAATGTCCATTTTTTGCCATAATCCCACATTTGCGTTATTTTTGCAATAAGATACGTGTCAACAGGCAAACATCTTGAAGAAATCATTTCGGCATTGCCGCATTAACACATTATGGTGAAAAGAGAGGCTTGTGCTTTTCACGCAGTGCATTTCAGTCTTCAATTAATGTGAAAGCACTACAATGCCTATGCAACTTCTCTTGCCTAGTGGTGCACCATTTATCATTGCAGTTTTACATTGACCTTGACACCCACTTCATTAGAATAAAGATTGTCTACCATTTAGGTTACATTGTTCCTCTGCACAGAGACCCCATGCAAATTTCTGTTCAGATAGAAGAGCTGCGAGGCTGTCAGAGGTCATCTGCATTAAATGATTGCTGCTATTTTCCAACTGCTTCTTTTCATTCTACTCAATTCAAGCTAGGAGGATCAATCAAGTCCTCTGCCTGAAACAGTGGGACTGCTGGGAATATAACTGTTTTGGGTAGTAGTGGATATGCCCTAAACAGTATTAAATATTTAATATAAACTCATTAAAGGCCATGCAAAGGCTTCAGAAAGATAGTAGATTTATAGGGAAATCGGAGGGGCTAGAGAACCTTTTAAAAAATAAATATAATAATAATAATTAATTTTATAATTTTTGAGAGTGAGATTACAATAGTTCTGGAACTTAGTTAGATCTTCTCTGTGGATACTCCTTTCTCACCCTTGACATGGGCGGGGAAGGGATGAGAAAGGCGGGCTTGGTGTTCTTATGCAGTATTTTTACAGGAAATCAGAATGAAAAGTTTTCAGTTCTTGTTGTTTTTATTTTTCTTTTATAACAATGGGTTCTGCCCTGGGTATTTATTTTCAAAGGCTTAGGTGTTTGTTATGTAAAAGAAATGATTGGAAAAATAAGTTGCCAGGTTTCCTACTTAAGTTTTCTGAGTGATATAATTGGAATTAAATTATTAATGGGAGATACTTTAAAAAAGATTGTTTTATGATCTTCTATTAGGGAATTTGCAATTCATTTTAATATTTGTAGTTTGATTTATATTAAAGATAATGCAATCTATGTCCAATTAACAATACATGGCCAGTGTAATGTGATTTCCAGATCATGCAAATGGAATAAGCTAGAAGAGAGGGTAAAACTCAATTCTTAACCTCAGATGTAATTTGCTGTGCGAGTTCTGGCAATTTTAAATGACATTGCACTTTTTAATTTTTCCAAAGGCTCAGCAGCAAATTTATCCCAATCAAGAAAGCCTATTATTAATTTACAAGGACAATTGTAGGAGTCTTTATAATTTCTCTCTGCGATTATTCGCCATAAATTGCTAATGGTAAAATACAAAGAGTTTGCAAGAAATAACGACTATTATTTGTCTTGGGCTTGAGCTTTCTTCCATCTTGCACATCTTCTTGAAGTGTTGGTGATATTGGCTCCATGTGAAACATCACGCGCGTTGTAAGAGGCTGGACACTGGTGTTCTGGAAAAGGGGGCAGCGCCTGAGCTGCTGCGGAGATGGCGCTGGCCTCTAGCAGATTCCTGCACTCAGGGGCATGTACAGCTGAGCCGTGGACCCTGGACTTTCATGTAAAAAGACTCTTTGTTTGCCACTGAATGGCATTAGGCATGGACTTGCTGAGGGGCCACCATGAAGCCTCGCATGAGGAGGGCAAACACTAGCCAGAAAGCACAATACGGGAGTCACAGACAGACACATCTCTGCAGTTTTGTGCAAAAGTGCGTATTTTCACATATAGTTTTACCAGTTGTTTGGTGTTTTGGTGTATTCCTAGCATACGATCTCTCGTAAATAGGCTAAAATAAAATTTTTTCCCCCTCGCTGTATTTTCTCTATCTTTCTGTTGTTTTGGGGAAAAGGGGATTATGCTGGATACACAGGTGTTTGTGGTATTACTTTGCCCTGGGAAAGACACTCAAACTTGTTATTCTAATAACTAGATCATTCTCCTTGCTTCAACTCTTCCTAATAGAAAGTCACGTAAAGCCCAGTTTAAAATATGGCGTAAAATGTAAATGCTTCAACCCTGAAGACACAGACTCGGACAGCCCTATTCTAATAATCAAGAAAATTCTTTGGTTTAATTCTTGTGTTTCTTGTAGCCCAAACTTCACTCTCTGCTCAGCAATGTCTGGTCTCTTTTCAGCATAACCAACAGAAGCACCATACAAAAGTCTTACAATGGATGTCTTAATCTCTCTGTGTGCTTTTAGAGCATTATTTTGAATTCCATCATGCTGCCTTTTTTCTTTCCTCTTCTGAAGTTTTATTACAACAGCAGAATTCCCAGGGAGCTTTGGGGGCAAGGTTCACATAATATAGCCCTGAAGTTTTGCTTAGGTGGAATCCATCCCCCCATCCTGGCCATCTTTTGATGATCTTTCTATTTCAAAAAGATTCACTGGGTAGAGTCTTATAGCATTAGCTGTACGTAGTTTATTTTCTATTTTTTTATTTACCAGACAGTGAGCATCTACAACACTTTCATGATGCTTTCTTTCTCTGACCTCACAGTGACAAGGCATCTTGTTCTTTAACTTTGAGGGAGGCAGAAAAATGCTTGAGTTGCTCAATGTGTGCCTTCTATACCAGTTTCAAAATGGCTTATTCTTCTGGTTTCCATGGTGACAATTAACACTGTTTCAAGGCATTGTTCCAGTCTCCATTTGGGCAGAATTTTTGGTGTGATTTTTAACAACAACAAAAAAAAGATTTTAGGAGGGAAAAGAGCCCTTAGCATAACTGTCAAAAAAGTTATCTCAATCAAGTCTTTACGCATTTCTAATTATATTTACTTCAGAAATCCCTGTTTTTACGGGCTTTGTTTTATAATTCAATTTTAGCACTTGTGTTTTTATAAAAAAGTAAGCAATGAATAAGGATTTCTAAAAACTTCTTTAATTTTTGGTTGAAACAGCAAGCTAGTGTTTGTGGCTATTTTTAACTCTGTTTTTAAAGTTTTCTTATATACCTTCTATACACATAGGAGTGGCATTTAGGATAGGAGTGGCCTGCATCTTTAATTTAGATCATTCACGTATCTATTAGGAGGCTTCATTAGTCAAAATTGAATTGGCCAAGCAAATACACTCAATAATGTAAATATGCCCTTTCAATAGAGTATATTTTATTTTTGACTAGACAGAGAAGCCCACAGCAGGTGCTGTGGGGAAATTAAATACTGGATGCTTATTTACCTTAGCACTCAAGAAAAGCCATCTGACTTTAACTTTGTTAATCTCATTTTTGGCTTTTGAAGAGTAGTCTCTATCATAATATCCCCAGACTATAGGACACAATGGGGCAGCCTCTGCTCACTTACTGCTGTGGGTGAAATGAATATGAAGATTAAATTATCTTCTCACCACAGGAAAAAGTAGCCCTACTTCATAGGATGACTGAGAATGGATGGAGCTGGCAGTTGATTCTCCCCATCTAAGGCTTCTGAAATGATGTTGAAGAGAGAAGAGCAAAATGTCTTGGGCCTCAACAAAAACTACCCTCTGGCATCATTACGTACATGTACGACTTGAGGTCCTAGATTGTATCATATCCAGCCTCCGAATGCCTCAAAAATTAAAGTCAATATTTTTACCTTAAATTCCATGACATTCGAGTACCTCTCCTGCACATACCAACACACCTAACAATTAGCTGGATTCTCTTAGCTTTCATAGTTTGAAGGCATTGTCCATCAATCACATCTTTAATCAAGCTATTTATACAGGAGGTTACATGGCAACGCGACAGGCAGCATACATAAAGACAAGGGTTTTTTAGTGTAATAACCTTTTATAATAGCCGTTGCAGGAACTTCTTGTACCACGTTTCTTAGAGAAAATTATTTTATTATGTCTAAAATTAAATTAATTGGTTTTTATATTTTTTATTATTACAAGACTATCATTTTTATGGGACAAATCTAAACTGTTCTCTGCCTTGACTGATCTGCTGTGTGGGAGCCGTTAAAAGTTGGGGTAAAGAGAGGGGATGAGCTTGTCATAAGTGACAGTGATAACTGGTTGAGGCCGCTCCCAGGTGGCACAGCCCGAGGACTCCTTCTGTCAGTGCATGTGGCATAAGCAAAAGATTTGAATAGGATTCTTCTGCCTGCCTGAAATGCTGGTTTCCCCAATATTATGTCAAAGAAGTCTTACCAGATTAATTATGTAAATCTTTGTCAGCAGCATCATCTTTAGATGGGAATCTGATTACAGAAAGCAGATTGCCCTCTCCTCAATCATCACTCTGATAAATAAAACACTGTCTAGGTTTCTAGAATACTTGTTGAGTGTTTTGTCCAGAAAACTCGAGTGGCCAGTGTGTTTTTTAAGTACTGGGGTGAAAGGGTCCTGGTAATCGCCTGGCATTAGGAAATGCAATCAGAATTTCCCACATATCGCGGGTCAAATTCTGGAGGAGCTCTAAAACAATCCTTGATTTTTTTCATTATGCATATTCATGTAATTTTGGGCACTTTGACACCCTGATCAACATTCATTAATACTATGAAATGCTTTAAATCACCTCATTTAAAACATTTTGTTCTGTGATCCACAAATGACTAACATTTGGAGGAGTTTACATAATACAAATGATATGCATGTTTAGTGTAAATGAAAGATTAAAATCTGAAACTAAAAGTATGCAAACATATGCACGTAAAGGCTGAGGATCTATTACCCAAAACAAGGAGCACACACCTTCTTTTCCTTTGAGCTGCTTCCAATTGTATTTTAGTTTGGGATCTTATAGAATATCCTGTTTTCAGAGTGAATAACAGGCTTGGGCACGTTTTGAACTTGGCTAATTTGCTGCTTTGCCCAGACAAAAGCTTTTCTGACTAAATCTGATAAGGTGCTCATCTTAGCTCAATTAGAGCAATGGAGTAATACTACCAAGGGCCTCAGTGGCCCAATTTACATGCCTCAAAAAAGGGGGGGGGATTGCCATTGTATTTTGGAAATGTGCTAAAAAGTTGTTAAATATGTGTAATATTTTAACCAGAATCTAGTTTTCTACTCAGAGATGTTTTTCTGTGTAGTACATTTAAAAAAAATATATAGCCAAAAAAAAAAAAAAATATATATATATATATATATATAGAGTCATTTATAGCTATTCATAATATAAGTCTTTCTAACTATGAAGTTATCCAAATAGAGTTATTTGAAGAGAATTACTACTATAGTAACTGCCATATAAAATGGCACTTAGATTGTCTTTAACAAAACATCTTTTAGCAGAGACTCACCTGGCAGTTTGTTAGAATACAATGTATATTGGGGGAGAAATGTCTATCGTCAATTGTGATGTTTGGGGACATTTTATGGTAATCAGTAAAGAAGCATAGATTTGTAACCATTTCCAAAGCACTGGTTTGCTCTTTTTTTCTCTGTATGTACCTCTTCTCAAGCCCACGCAGTTTTTAAGTAAAAGAAAAATGGGGGAGGGGAGAGAGGGGAGTGTTAACTGAGAATTCAGGAGAGTTACAGGATAAGGATGAAGGTCACACAATCTTTGGGGATCATTTTATTTGTACCACCCTGTACCACCACTCCTTTGTGGGACAAGATGAGAGATGGGCAGGACTCTGGAGCCAAATAGTGACTGAAATTAACGGTAATATGAAATCTCCCTGGACCAGGTATTTTCCTGTGTGGAATATTTTACATTAAAGATCAAATGTGTATGTAAACTTTATTTTAAAATGACATAAATCGGGGTGCCTGGGTAGCTCAATCAGTTAAGCATCTGACTTTTTCAGCTTGGATCATGATCTCATGAGTCATGGGATCGAGCCCCAAGTCGGGTCCTTGCTCAGCTGGGAGTCTGCTTGAAAAATTCTCTCCCTCTATGCTTCCCCCTGTTTGCTCTCTCTCTCTAAAAATAAAATAAATAAATCTCAAAAAAATGACATAGATCTTAGTCAACTAAAGGGAATACCTTGGATGTTTATGTATGTGTGAGTAATATATATTTGAACTGTTTTCAGTGATATTCCTCACCTTCTGAAGGTACTTAGGCTTAGCCTCCCCATACATTTTATTGGAAATAAAAACTTTTAACACCCAATGAGCATCACTAACTCTGTGCTCAAAGATTTTCTAAGAACACCTGTCTCCCTAATGATATCTCCTTCTCTTTTCTTGTTTTAGCGATACAGTGTGGAAATGTCCATCAGGGACCTGAAAAAGACGGAGCTGCTTAGTAAGGTTGAAGCTCTGAAGAAAGGTGGCGTTTTACTACCAAATGATCTCCTTGAAAAAGTGGATTCAATTAATGAAAAATGGGAACTGCTTGGGGTATTTGCATTTTTATTACTGTTTGTAGGTTATGTGTACATTTTTTGTGTAGTGAAGTACTCTATCTGTCTGATTTCTAATTTGAAGCACAAATATCTCTCTCTTTCAATTCACTACCTACATTTCAAACAAGCTATTTATGCTATTATGAGGGAAAAACACTGCTTTTCCTCTTCTGTTGATTTTTTTTTTTTACTCTGAGCTTGTCTCCTCTCAGATTTTAATAATTTTGGTTCTTTAATACATAAAAAAGTAAGTAAAATATGGCATGTATTATGGGTATGCACCAAGTCAACTATAATACAGTATATCTGATATACACTGACTGTCATGCTTGAATGAATGTTAATAGAATTTATTCTGAAGGTACATGTTAGAGACATCCACCGTTTAACTATTTACTGTACCCTTCAGATGAAAAGTGGAGTTGTCACTACAGCTTTCAAGTCACACTAAAGCCACCAAAACAAAGATGCAAATCTGACCCAAATCTGAATTGCAGAATGAAATCGGCCTCTGTTTTGTGCCTCAATTTCCAGCTCACTTTTAACAAAAGCCAGGAAAAAAAAAAAAGTTTCATGTAATTCATTTCACGCAATGATGGGCTGGGTCTCAGCCAAAGACTGAGATGCAAGAATCTGGCAAAAAGGCAATATAGAGATTCTGTTAAGCAGAGACCAGGATGGCACTGTGCAGGAGAGAGTGCCGTCCTTTTGTTGGAAGACAGCTGAGAGAGAGAGGTTAAACCGTATTTTTCCATCAACTTCTCCCCTAAATTGCCTTCACTTCAAATCAAGGGTAAGCTAAATTTGTCAATTACTTAAATGATTAATTATAACAGCAAAGTATGGGTGGTGTCAGTTATGGAGCATAATTTTGCATGCCTTCCATTTCCTGCCTTTTTTTAATTTTAAAGAAATAATACTCCAAAAATATTTTGAATAAAAAGCTCTCCGTGTACCTTGATGACTTGGAGGAATGCCAGTGTTCGGTTTATGCCATACTTAATCTAGGTGATTAAAAAACTGCAAGTTTAAATCCTTGCTTTCTCATCTAAATTCACTACACTCTACCCTTGTGCAAAGTAACTTAGAACATTGGAAGTTTTTCCTCCGGCCTACTGTTAACGTTAGTTTTTAATAGTAATTAATGGCTTCTGCTTTATATATGGTGATTTAAATTGGAGCCTACCAAATTCCACAGAATTCATTGATCTCCTGCAGGAGAACTGTGGTTAGCGTACGACATTTTTAAAGGGTTGTTTCACTAAACAGATGAGATCAGCAACTTTATGTGCTTGATAGAAGGAGCAATAGTTTAGGTTGTATTTTAACACACCTATTTCTAATTTGATAAGTAACTGACAATCATCTTTTTTGAAAACTGTTTGATGTCATCTATATTGTTTCCTTAACAAAAATTTTAAATCAGCATAACATTCAAAAAAAAAAGAGACAGAATATTTAGCTATCCTTCGTGAGTCAGATACCTGAAAAAGGGTTGCCATTTTGACAAAAATACCATTTGAAGACAATATGCAGAGTTTTGTAATGATTTAGAGGGAGAGCAGGGTGGAGGGAAGATTTTAACAAAACCTATGCAACACTAACACCATCAGGCATCCTGCTTTAATTGGCATGATTACATTTTAATTGGCATAAAAAATTTTTAAAGACAAGGATTTTAACTTCTAACAATAGTAAAATAGAGGGATATGGTTTTTAATATTACTTTCATCTAAGGTGAACAGTGTGGAATGGAAATACATTAGAATGAAATGTCAGTGGTGCGTACAGTTTAATCTGTGAAATTTTGTCCCCTGTGCTGCATATTACTCTGTCTCAATTGCATATTAAACAACCCTATCAAGGCAGGCATTGGCATCTGCTGTGCTGACACAAATTGTGAATTAAATGAAATTGATGTCCTCTGTCGTATATTTATGAAGACGGACCATTCTCTGAAGTATTCTGTTTATGAAGAATTTATGATTGCAAACTGTTCCAGAACAAAAAAGTGGCAATAAATTCTTTTTTGTGACCCTACCCTCCAAGGGCATTGATTTCACCTCCTGCTGCTACTTTTGTCACAGCATAAAAACAATAGCTAAATCTGGATTCCACTGAGGGTCTTCAAATTATCAATATTTGCACCATGAAAATACAAGGGTGTTGCCAAGAAAGGCTATTTTTCTGTTGTGATCTCCTAAAGATACTATTTACGGAACGCGACACAGCAAATGAATGTTTGTTGACTTAACTTTATTTGTGTTTTAAAGCTTATTTTTGTAGGTTTAATTCATCATTATAGATTAACTCCTACTGATTCTCCAGAGTGTTTTCTACCAAATAAATAAATAAATAAAATAAAATCCCTCTCAGCTGCACGTTCATGCCATCATGGTTAATCTAAGAAGGCTTTTAGCGTAGTGGATTGGGACTTACTTTGACACGTATATTAGAAACTCTAGCATCCAGAAATGCAAAGTGGGAAGAATTGCGGGGTTGAACAATTTTCCAAGTCAGATAAAATGCAACAACAGCACCAAGGAGGCTACCCCTTCTGAACAGCCCTCAGTCCTATGGTTGGGGAAAATTGTACTTTATGAAACCAAAAAATAAAATAAAATAAAATAAAAGGAATTTAATTCGCCATGTACAATCTACTCTTGGCCTCTTTAGTATATTGATTAAACTCAGACTTCTATCTCCTGAAAATGTTATGCAGAGAATATTTTACTGTAAACTCCTGTCATAAGAATTCAAATGAATTTTCATCAGTGACCATGGTGAACTTTTCCTTCCTGTTATAGGAAATTATAAGTAAATGAGGTTTTCTTAAGCCTCTAGTGATAGTCTGAACAACACACACTGCTCAAGAATTCAAAAATCCTAAATGGAACAATGAGCTCATCTGAACTGAATGTTCGTTGTGAGGTGGCAGGTGCAGTGGGACACCTTCCAGGTGGCTCTTGTTACTAACCAAACTGTGGTACATTTTTGGTACTAAAGCTAATCTATGTTTTTGTTTTTTTGTTGTTGGTGGTTTTCTGTTTGTTTTTGTTTTTCATCGGATGCATTAGAAAACCCTAGGACAGAAGATCCAGGACACAATGGCAGGACATGGTGGGTCTGGTCCACGTGACCTGCTCTCTCCTGAAAGCGGAAACCTGGTAAGGCAGCTGGAGGTCAGGATCAAAGAACTGAAAGGGTGGCTAAGAGATACAGAGCTTTTCATCTTCAATTCCTGCCTGAGACAAGAAAAGGAAGGAACAATGAATGCTGAGAAACAACTGCAATACTTTAAGGTAATAAAAAAACAATCAAAGTTGATAAAAAGCTTTCTTTATGGTAGGGATGAAATATTTATCAAGTACATAAAGTATGATACCCATGTATCTATGTATCACTGTGCACTTAAATGTTTCCTTGGATTTATAGACACCCTCCACATTTCTTGTATGCCAACGTCTGTGTGTGTATAAAGATGAACCTTAAGCCTATCAAATACACATTGTATAGGGGAAATTGCTGCTGCTTGTGTGTTTTGTGCAATGCCTGTGGAGGGAGGGCTTTGATAAATTAAAAGCAGACCAGCAAACACTAAAGATTACTGAGGACTTTGAGAGGCAGACCTAAATGTTCCATAAATAATGTGTCTAAAAATACTTCCATAAATTGATACGATAAAAGCACGTGATTTAATTGAAGACCATTAGTGCTAACAAAAGGAAACATAATTTTTACATATGAGAGAATCAACTATTTATGGAGGGAAGACATAAAGTAAGAGGTTCCTCTGTGACAGGCACATTCCATTGTAGGAAAACCCCAACCTTAGCCACACAGCTGTGTGCACACTCACTGTATGTCCACGAAGAAGAAGCTTTTACCCCATTTGTTTCCATGGTTTATGCAGTATCTACTCAAAAGCAGTTTAGAATCCGAATACTTTCTCTTATTGCCTACGGTAGCTTGTACTACTTGAATCCTCCTGTAAATGTGGTGACTATTTGGGCTCTGGCTGTTCTCAGTCTGAGGCCTTGGGGTTATAGGATATGAACTTGGTGGCAAGAAACCTTCTGGCATGAATGGTCTCAAAGAGGAGAAAGGAGAAAACCAGGAAGGAAAGAATTTCTTAGGACCAAGCAACTGTTACTTTGCAAAGCCTTCCAGGACCAGGTTTTATTCACCCCCACATCCCCCACCCCACACCCCGCCGTCCCCTCACAGCCCTGCAATCTTCCAGCAGTCGATCAGAGAATTTAGTCCCATGTGGTTCACCTTCCATCTGCCAGACAGTAAGGCTCACCTTCTCACCTGCATAGCCCAGGAGGAGGAGCCCTCAAAGGTGAGACCATAATACCTCCCAGTAAACTGCCTGCATTACACACCTGCACACTGTTTTGGTTGAAAACCTCCTCTTCTGCCATTCAATTGACAAGATCAAACTTGGAAATTAAATGAAAGCCTCTTCCCAAGGCAAATGGGTTTTCCTGCCTAAAATCTAACATCTAGAAGATTTGTTATTTCGTCTCTACTTGTCTTGCCCTGACCCCCATTTCAGGGAGATGGAGTCTTCAGATATTTGAGCACTGTGTTATTTGAACGTTACATGCACCTTATAAAGCATCCTTGTCATTAACTAGGCTGGATTATGTGAAATATTTTTTCTCTATAGTATCTGTATCACAGCTTTAGTGAACCAGTTAGTGGTCCCAGACAGCTGTGTGACCTTGATCATATTTCTTGTATTTGGCCTTGGAGACTCAATTTCTTTATCTATAAAATGGGATAGTGATAGTATTTATCTCACACAATTATGAGTTTACATACTTAAATTATTATTTCTACTTCTTGTAATGGTGCATTTAAGAGATAGGAATCTCTTAATATTATAAACCCAAAATGTTATATAATAATTGGAAACAATAACAGGAAGTTTGTTACTACAATTATTTATATACCTGCCTCCCCCCATACTTCATAGATATTTTAAAGCAACCCCCTCCCACTTTTGTTATTATTATAAATGGAAAAATGAGCAGTTCTGCATTAATTTTGCTGATGCTTCCAAAAGACCTTAGTTTTATGCTTTAGCTTTGTGTAGGGTCATCAACATGATTTTCAGCTATCCCAGAAACAAATTTAAGAGTTTCAGGAACAGAGAGAGAGAAACAGGGAGAGACAGAAGTCTCTAGACATCTAGATTATTAGATAATTCCTAGGTGTCCTAGTCATTTGCTAATACTTTCTAGCCACTATGGAAATATTTACTACACCTAATTCATTATTTACCATGTGCATTTTAGTGCCTGGAAATAATCCTAGAATTTTCATTTCAGAAGTACCAGAGACTATCATATACTTTTTGCTATTTTATTTCTTTTTTCAAAGATTGTTTTTCTTAGAGCATTTTTATGTTTTCTGTGTCATTGTTCATTAACTAACTGCTTTTATACCCTACTCTTGTATATTTAGTTGTTTTCCAAATAAAACAATAAATACAGAGACTTTCCTACCCCTCCCCCCAAAAGGTAGGACCTTGATAATAATGTTTACCTCCCCATATGGTTTCCCAGCCCTATCCTATCCCTTCCTCTCCTCACCTAAGATAATCATGACAAATAATCTTTGTGCCCTTGCTTTCCTTTGATAGGAAAGAATATTTTTGATTTTAGTTGTTTTTAACTTTATTAAAATGTAATCATGCTGTAAGTTATCTTTTAAGACTTCCTTTTTCACTTAATATTATGATGCCAAGATGCATTCATGTCTTTGAGTATGGCTGTAATTCACTCATTTTGACAATTGTATGATATTCTGTTATGAGTATATACATGTATCTCATTTAATGCTAATAGCAACCTACGAAGTTGGTATTAGGATCTTGATTTTGCAGGGTGTTCCTATGGAAACAGGCACATAGAGGTTACATTTTGTGTGTCCAAGGCCACATATAATGAGTGGTAGAATTAGGTTTTAAATCCAGGGTTGTCTGACTCTAAAGCCTCTGAACTAGTATGTAAAATTGATATTTATTGATATTTACTGAATGCCCTTCAATGCCAGATGACTCAAAGGGAAAAATAGGACAGAACTAAATGTAACTATTTCCTTGTGGTTGGTTTGTCAGCCACAATCTTCAGCAGTTTGGCCCGAATAGCAAATAGTTTTAGCTACTGAAGTTCTTGGGAGGTGAAAATATTTGTGTTTTGGTTTTACATGTTTATTCTATATCAGGGTAAACTTCTTTGCCATGTGTCACTTTTTAAATTGAAATGTTCAAACGTTTTTTGAGATTATGTGCCCTGATAATTTTTCTCTATCACTTGAAACTTTAGTCCCTTCTAAAGTTTTGAGCTTGTGGAGTTTGATCAGATCAGCTAAGTGGACGCAGCATGATGGCACTTCTTTTTTGTTTTGTAAGAAAGCTTTACGCCTGTCTGTTGGAATAAATGTCTTTCCTCACCAGAATTTTAAATATTTCTGAGCTGTTTACTCTTTAGTGCTTAGTGTATGATTAATCAAGTGTTCTGTATATTATCACATTCATTGGATGAATTAAACCAAATGTTTGCAATGTAATAATAATGTAACATAATGTTTATAACCTGCCAAAATCATAATTGATAATAAGGACATGCAGAATAAAAACTTTCTACTTACCACAAATCCAAAGACCAGATACCCTTTGCCTTCTAAGTGATAAAGCCTCTCAGATAAGAGTTATTAAAGAACCTTTATGTGTGGAACTCTTTGCCACATTTCTCCTCTTCTTGTGTGTTCCCAAATGTCTTCTGCTGTCATTGGTCACACTGAAGACAGGCTCTACCCATAGGACTTAGCTTTATGATGCTCCATTCTCTGAAATCTTAGGCTTTTAACAGAATGAATTCCTTTATATGCACCCAGAGCAATGATAGATAAGCCATGGTGCACTACCCAGGAGAATGGGGTAGGAGGGTATTGCTTATGAAAAGGAAAACCCATCACTTTGTAGACCCAAATGTTTCCTTCTTAGAGTTTGGTCTCGAATGAGAGAAAGGATCAGGATCTCAAGTATTCAGAAGACGAGAAAGAGCAACTGTGGAATGTATTATTTTTCTCAAAGGCAGTAAATGTAATAAACATGGGGTTAGACACAAGGCAAAATTCTACCTAAGAAAGAAAGAGTCAAAGCCGAGCATGGGGAGATATGTGAAGGTGTGAACCTAAGACCCCTGGGACACAAATGTAAAGTCATCAGGGAATGAACACACCATTACAATCACATGTGGAGAGCACGTCAGAGACTTTATGAGGTCAGCTAGCAAAGGGCCCCTTAGAGTTTTGTGTGTGTGTGCGTGTGTGCGTGCGCACACGTGCGCGCGCGCGCACACACACACGCACACACACACACAGCTTTGGCTGGAAAGCACTACTCTTTAATGATGACCCTTCAAAGAAAAAATAATTGCTTAATCATATGTTCCTTGTATTCCATGACCGAATTCATTATTCTAAAGACTCAAACTGGGGAGAAATTATTCAATACTAGCTCAAAGAGGGGGCAGCACTGGACTGAGCCCAGAACCAGCCCAGGAAGGACAAGTTGAGAACTGCCAAGAGACTCTGTCATCAAGAAGGTGAATGAGTGGAATAGACTTGGTAAGCCTGGCAATGATTAATGCCCCACACTTGCTTAGCAATTTAAATTGGACCAAGCGCTTTTACCCAAACTATTCTACTTAAACTTTATGATAATTATGTAAGGTGAAAATTATGATCACTTTCTTGTGGGTGTTTTTATTTATTTTTATGAATGACGAACTTGAGAGGTCATTCAACATGACTTGTTTGAATCCACACAGCAATTAGCATCAGAGACAGAGCAAAAGCAATGGTCTCTGGGTTCAAATTCCAGTATTCTCCCATCTAGCCATTCACTGATCCTTCAAAAACCTTGTTGTCCTCTAAATCAAGGGTTGGCGAACATTTTCTGTAAAAAGGTAGATAATACAATTTCTGTCACAATTACTCAACTGTGCTGCTGTCCTGGAAAAGCGGCCACAAGTAATATGTAAATGAATTAATACAGTCTGTTCAATAAAACTAATTTACAAAACTATTTACGAAAGCAGGCAGTGGGCCAGATTTGGCCCTCAGGTCTTAGGTCCCTGACCCTGCTCTAGATTATAAAAATTATCATAAACATGGGAATGGCTACCATCTACATCTCCTTTTCAGAAAGGAGGCCATGTTAGAATTGCAGCAGGAGGAACGAAATGTTCTTTAACAATTTGGACAATGACAACTAATACTTATGAAGTGTTCATAGGATGTTGGTCAAAGCTTCTAAGTGTTTTACCTGCATTTGCTTATTTAATCCTTACCACTATCCTGATGCAGATAGTTTATTATCCTGTATCTCTAGACGAGAAAACGGAGGCAGGGAAAATCAAAGTAATTTGCTTGAGGTCATTCAGGTGGTTAATGACAGAGCCAGTAGTCAGGTCTAGTAAGTCTATTCCAGAATCGGCCTCTACTTTGTAGACTCAGTAGTCCTTAGGTCAAAGATCTATTTCTGATAAGAGAAAAACACATTAAATTGTAGCTTACTCTCATTTCTCATCCCATTTCTCAGTACTTGACAGCCAGCTGAAGGAAATCAGTGAGTCAATGTTTTAAATCGTGAAAATCAAAATTATTAGAGTCTTTAAAAGGATGTCAAATTAACTACCAAATGTGCAGCATTACTAAGTAATCACTCTGAAAAGGAATATCACTCATTTACTTTCTTTTTAAAGGAGGTAAATGTAAGAGCTAAACACAGTTCACATGCTTGAGGAAATATTTTCCCAAATCTCACTGTGTAATTTCCAGAAGTAAAAAATTGGTCCAATCTAGGCAAGACATTTAGAGGGAATTTCCCATGTCCACTCTAACCAATCTCAAATGCCGCCATAAATAATCATACTTCCTGTGTCCCCCAGAACCCACATTTTTAAGAAGATTAGGTTGGAAGACAGAAGAGAATATTTTGGAAGTTTTGAAATAAGTGAAAGGAAGCTGTGGTTCCTACAGGTCCAGGATCATCCCCATTGCTGTGTCCTGGAGCCATTATAAACTTTGTAATGATGTTGTTGGCAAAGCTGCAAAGAATTACAGTGATTCAATCTGGCTGTGACAAAAGCATGTGAATGCTTTCAAAATCAACGAACATCAGACAGGACTTAATCTTTTCTACATGTCTTAGATAAATTTTTTTTTAAAAATTATATTAACCAAGTAATTTCATCAAAAGAAAATACTGAATTCAACTTTTATCAGATATTTTTTCCCACCATATATAAAAAAATCCATCATCTAACACTTTAGTAATTTTAAGTAACTGGATACAATCCAGAACTGCCTTTAAAAAATTTTGGCTGAGTTAAGGTTTAAATTCAAAGATAGAGTTAAATAAATGTTATATACACTACCATCTGGGGGTGATGGGAAGACCCATAGGAAATTTTGATAGGCAGTCCCAGTGCAGCCTTTTAAAGTAAATAAAAAGAAACAACAGAAGCCTAATTCTTTCTGAGCATACCCTTTACTAGAAGAAGATGCTGCATGATTTCTATGAAGGGAAATGAGTTGAGGATACAAAGACATAGCTGTATACTCATGTCATACGTGTCATTTGTATTACTGCTATCAGGTAAACCAAATTCATGGAAATTAAAGGCTGCAATGCTAATCTAGAAAGATAAGAGAGGTCTTACCCATCTTTATGACTACTTAGAAAATCAACAGTACTGCATTTAGTCTCTGAAGCCACTGTGATTACTGTTTCTATTCTTAATTCTTCATTGATTTCTTAACATTACTTAAGTGTGATTTTTATTGTTAATAACTCAAATTAGGAAGAAACTGGGAGAACAGAATTACAAACTTGTCTCCATGCTCTCCACTTATTTAAGTGTAGGATGGGAACAGTGCATCTGACCCATAATAGTGAGGAAGTTTACACCAATGGGTTCAAGATGCTTAGATTATAGTGGTTCTACCTATGTCTAATCCATGATCTTCCTTAAAGCCCTAGGTTTCTCATCTTAAAAATGGGGTTAGTAGGGGTGCCCGAGTGGCTCATTTGGTTAAGCGTCCAACTCTTGAATTATGGCTCAGGTCATGTCAGGCTCGGACCCATGTCAGGGTCTTTCCTAAGTTTCCCCTCTCACCTGTGAAAAGGACGGCTCTTTTAGGATGCAGTATACCAGATCCCAGATTATCAGAGGTGGGTCTCCACTTTAAACTACTTTCCAGCTTTTGAGCAAGATGGCAAAACAGCTACTTAGAGTCCCCCTTTCCCCCCATTTTCTTTCTCCCTGATGTTTTGTAAACACTCTTTTTAGATCTTCATCCTATTTCTCCCGGATTACTGCTCTACACACACAATTAGATCTCCATTCAAGGCGATAAGCGATCTAGGATTTCCAGCTATGTGATCTTGGTAAATAATTCTTTTTGCCTGATATTCTTTTTTTTTTTTTTAAAGATTTTTTATTTATTCATTTGACAGAGAGAGAGAGATTACAAGTAGGCAGAGAGGCAGGCAGAGAGAGAGGAGAGAGGAGGAAGCAGGCTCCCTGCTGAGCAGAGAGCCCGATGTGGGCCTCGATCCCAGGACCCTGGGATCATGACCTGAGCCGAAGGCAGCGGCTTTAACCCACTGAGCCACCCAGGCGCCCTGCCTGATATTCTTTATTTGTAAATTAAGTTTTGGTTTGAAAGGATTCCCTTCACCTCTAGCATTCTGTGACTCTGTAGTAGGTATCTTTTTCCTTTGATAAGTTTATTCAATTATAGATGCCATTTAATTTCTCTAAACAACACTTTTGGTCTGGCATAAAATTTACAAAACATAGTCAGTTCTGTGTACCAGGAGTCACGTTTTACTTCATTGAGAATGATGCTTCGGAAAGACAAAGGCATCTTTTAAACCAGAGTTCATTGCCTTTGGCACCACAGTAGGCTACTTTGTCTTCATACCAATTTCCTTTCTAATATTTTAATATCTTTATAATTTGAAGAGAGATGCTGGTCTAAAATGGGAAAGAAAAGGTCTTCCTAGTTATGAATTTCAGTCAGAATAGTGGCACAGTTAACATGAATATATGTTTTTGTTGTTTTATACATCATCCGGACGTGGTTGATTTAAAAGTAGAAAGAACTCTACTAATAAATTGCTGGTATGGTGATGAAAAGCAAATGTACAATTCAATGAGAAGTGGAATACAGAAAACCCTTGGTTAAAATTAATGACAAGTGGGGTCTCAGATGGTTAAGCATCTGCCTTCCACTGAGGTCTCCAGGTCCTGGGATCGAGCCCTGCATGGGGCTCCCTGCTCAGTGGGGAGTCTGCTTCTCCCTCTCCCTCTGCCTCTCCCACTGCGCATGTTCTCTTTCCCTCAAATGAATAAATAAAATCATATATATATATATATATATATATATATATATATATATACACACACACATACATATATATAATTAATGACCAGGTTGAAGAGATGGAAGATTTGAATCTAAGAGGATGAACCAGAGACCCTACAATCAGAGACCCTTCTCTTGATTTATTCCTTTCTCATCTATTAGGTGCCTTGAAGTCCTTAATGATGTATCTAAAGGCAAAATATGCCCTTGCCTGTCATTTTTGTTGTCAATATTTTAGCATATTGTTTTAGGTGAATTTTTTATAAATTGCTTTCTGATCAAATCTGAAAATCTGTATCTTTTAATAAAAACATTAAGCCCATTCACATTTAGTTTCTTGATTAAGATTGACAATCTTTTATTTCATCATGTTCATTCACTTATTCATTCAGTAAATATTTCTTGGACACGTACCATGTGGCAGGCACTGGGCTGAGTGTTAGCAATGCATGGAGCTTACACCGTGGTCTTGTTTAAATGTTTTTCTATAAGACATGTTGTTTTGTTCATTTTTACTCTAGTAAATTGGAATTTTTTAACATATCCTTTATATCCAATAACAATCGACTTTTTACTGATGCCACTTTTAAAATGATAAATTGACTTCTCTGCATCTTCTAGCCTATTTCTCCATTTTTGTTGCTATAATCTTGGATTTAGTTATTAGCTAATATTATTATTAATTTACTAACTTAATTACATTCTTTCTCATATTTGCAATAATTTCTTTTGATGTTAGCATTATATTTCATAAGAATGTGAAAAATAATTCAGAATTAATTCTTTATAATACTCATTGCTCATTATCAGTTTTTTTAATACCATGGTTTTCCATTTTCTTAAAAAATTACTTTTAGTACTATTATATTGTTTTCTAATAATTTTTACAGGAAAACTACATTCTTAGTATATTCTCCACACCTTTGCATGTCTGAAAATATATTTTGCTTAACCTTGTGTATAAACAGTAGCTTGGCCGAATATAAAATTTTGCCATGGGGAATATAACCTTTGACCATCAAAACTGCTACTGATTTTTCCGGCATTTATAGTTATAAAGGAAAAGTCTGATTTTTGTTGCTACATAGTAACCTTGTTTTTCCACTTGTATATGACTGGGTGTTGGTCTCTTATTTCTTTTGCTGGAAACTTGGTGCGTCCTCATTGTTTTTGAAAACTGAAATTCTGCTTTAGATCAGAGAGTTTTACCTACAGTTTGATTATCAAAAGTTCTCCACAGGTTTAGTTCCCTCCTTTTGGAAATCTTATTCCATGCATATTGAGTCAGCTAGATCTTTCTTTCACTTAAAGAAATGTATTTTTATTTCCTCTTCTTTAACAGGGATTTTGGTGGAATTTTCAAGGTGGTTTTCTGTTTTTGCTGTACCTAGTTTTGTAGGTTTTCTTCATTGCAATCTTTAATTCACCAAAGTTCTTTTCATCTTTGTACAGTCTTTATCAATCTTAATTTGTTTCATTTTCAGAAGTGCCTACCTCAGTGCTGTGGATGCAATATCTTTGTGCATATCCTTGAGAAATGGATTAAAAATTTCTAAGGTTTTCTTTTTTCTTGTATTAATTCTGTTTCAAAAGGAGTCTTTTAGTCTGTTGCTTTGAGTGTTCAAATGGGTTCCTCCTTCGAACTACAATGTCTGTTAGTGTATGTGTTGGTTTTTCTATGTCTCTTTATTCTTAAGGAGGGGGTTTTGTTTTCCGGGACTGAGTGTTAAGATAGGTCCTCTGAGAGATTCCATAAATGGCTTCCTGTACAAATATTTCAGGCCCAGACAAAAAAGAAATGGAAAATTTCAATTCCCCTTAGTTTCATTTAAATTCCAGAATAAGAAAATATAGACCATATACAAGGAATAGCAAATTGTCTATTGATACTGAAGCATGGGGTACCTATGTATCTAATATCAGGTGAGGTTGAAAGCAAGCTAAGGAAACTACACTTTTCTTATTCATCAGGAGGATCTTTAGTGTCCCAGAGCAGGAGAGTGGTCTTATAGAGTTGTGTGTCTGTCAGCTTCGAGAGAGAAAGCCCCATTAGAAGGTAGCTCTTCTGTAACTTAGGTGATAAATTCTGGGGACTTGAAATAGTGCAGTTTAGTGGAAGATAGGAGGCTGAATTTAAGGGAGACCTCAGGGTTAGAGATGACAGGATTTGGGAACTGCTGCGCTGGCAGGGGTGTGAAAGTAGAAGGCCTTCTCAGGACTTTCTCCCAGTAAGAGCCCCTCTCTTCCTGGAATGCTGTTGCTTCTGTCTTTAAATAAGGAAGAGAATCTTCAACAAAAAGCATTGGAAGCCATAGAACATGTATAAAGATAGAGGGGTTCTGGTACCTAAAAAGAGAAGCCAGTTCAGGATTATTTGGGAGTTTGGGTAACGGTATTTTAAATTTTTCAATACTTTTCTCTTATGCAAACACCTACGTCAGATATTGTGCTGGGAAACATCCGTTGTCCTCTTTCAAGGAACACACCGTCTAAAGGGGGTTAGTAACAAGTCAACAGGCAAGTGGAATAGAATATAGCAGGGGCTGTGGTGGGAATTAAGAGAGTGTGCTGTGGAAGTACATGGGGCATCACTGGGGAGCAGCAAGGAAGTTCCCAGAATGAGTGACTCTTAAGTTGAGATCTGAAGTGAAGGAGGGGAAGCGTGAGCAGGATAGTATGTGCATGTGCATGGAGGTCCGGAGATAAGAGATTGAAGAAATTCCTGTGCTTATTTAAATGTTATTCTGGTGTGTGTAGGTAGGAATCTGTGTGTCTTCACAACAAACCAGAGTGTAAACTTTTTCTTTTAATTAAGACTTTATTTCTTTTAGAGCAATTTAAGGTTCATAGCAAAATTGAGGGAAAGGCACAGAGATTTTCCATTATACTCCCTGCCCGCACACGTGCACTGCCTCCCCCATTATTAACTTCCCCCAGCAGAGTGGGACATTTGTCACAACTGATGAACCCGCAGTGACGTATTGTGATCACTCATAGACAATGTACCTTAGAGTCACTAGATACTTGAGAATACTTAGCAGATTGCAGATTTTATCATGAGACCAGACCTGAGATCACTTTACTAGCTCAACCTTTTTATTCCAAAGAAGAAAAAAAAAAGTCTCTGATAAATTAAATGGCCACACGAACAGAGCCAGACGGCAGCCCACATCTCCTGAATCCTAATCCAGGCCATAGTCCAATGATACCAAACCAGTGATTTCATGTGAGATAATACCAATGTCTTTGCAATTTTCGCAACTCAGTTTTTTCCCTATAAAATAGAAATACTAAGCCTATCTCATCTGATAAATAGAAATAAAAAATGATCATTACAAGGGACATTGTGATTATTAGGAAATGTAGAAATGCTTATTAATACTATGAAGTCCTATTGTAAACAGTATTAAAAATACATATGACAATAAACCAAGGCTCCTTTGGTATTGGAATTCAGAGACTTACCATCTTGACCTGCAACAGCTTCTCATTTCCAGGGGCTTTACTCTCAGGAGTTCAACTCGGTGTCGAGTTTGCTATCATTTTTCACCTTCTGTTTATGTTGTACCTCCATATGAGGAGCTTAAAGAGCTTTAGAGACATTAGCTCATTAATCCTCCCAAAACCTCTCTAAGATAGGATGGAGGCATAAATCATTATTCCCATCTGGAAAAAAAAATAACCTAACTTATCTCTCTTAATTTCATTAATGCTCTAAACTGTTGATTAAATCCTAACTTATATTCTGTACATTTAAAATATTGCATTCTCTTCCCCAAGGATATATTTCTTTCTTTTTGAATTTAATGTCATTAGGATAAGTGTAAAAATGGATCAGCAGATCTGGTTTTAGAAGTTCCTTTGAGAAGTGTGGGATAGGTGGTAATCCAGGTTCTTCCTTCCCCTCATGCTCTCCTCCTTTTCTCAAAATGTTCTTCTCTACTGCCCTTCAGTCATGACAGGAGAAATGACTTAGGAATTGGAAGAATGTTTCAAGACCCATTCATTCCTTTATCTGTCAGCCAAGACTACCTACCAGCAAGAGAGCCAATGGATATTCATTCAACCATGCCATCCTAACTCCCAATAAAACGTTGGTACAATGGACTTCAAAGCTTTATGAAAGCAACGGTGGAAGTTAACTTTTCAATTTTGTGTGCTTTGCTTAGGCATGTGGTTCTTACTATAAAGATTTTTGGAGTTAGACTTTGAAGATTTTAGAACATGAGCAGAGTACGTGAGCAGAATCAGAGGCCAAGCAAGGTTGATTCATACAAATGATTGCAACAAAACCCTTGTCCAATTAAAGTGGTTTCCTACAGTTTAGAATGGTGAAAGGAAAATAAATAAAAATGATAGACAAGACGAAATTATTCTTTCACCGCTAGAATTTCACCAGAGAAGATGAGAGTCAATTTGCAACTGATCTGAGAGATATTCAGAGTTGTATTTTACTATTTTTCCACAAGTCTCTATCGTACACCACCACATGCTATTTTTCCTATCTCTTTTTTTTCTAACTCTTAACAGAATAAGCTTATGTAATAATCTGATGCCAGAAGATTTTAAAAGCCAGAGGATCATTGCATTTTAGAGAAAGGGTATTGAGGGCACACGAAATTTACATGATTTACTTGAGATCACACAACTAGTTATTGCCAAACTAGGAGAAGACTCTAAGTTGTGCTTCCCCACCCCCCACCCCTCACCCCCCTGCCAAACCAAGTTGCTTCTCAGATGTTTGACTGGAACACCCTCATGCTCAGGTAACGTATATTCTGCCTTGCTGCCAAAATACTAGATGGGATGAATGAAGGCACTGTCCCCCAATAGAGTCAGTCATCTTTTAGGGAGCAAGCAGGAGAGAGTCATGGTGTCTCAGAAGAAATGAAAACAGAATCCTCTAAAAGGAGAATTAACTTTGTTCAAGAAAATTCACTCAAAAAATTCTCCCGGACCTCTGCTTTATTTTAGCTATGGGAGTGTTTAAAGAATGAAGTTCTTATTACATTTCCTTTTCACAAGGTTCTGGGATATTGCTTTGAGCTAAATAATCATTATAGCAATTTACCAGTTGGCTAATATTTAGTCAGCATCTCTCTACTACCTAATATAATGGTTGAAGAGTGTTTTGCTGTTATATATTAGTTAAACTTCTTAATGACCGTGAGAGTGTGGTTAGTATTACTGCACATCTGGGAATACTGAAAACTGGTGAAAAGGAGTGGATTCGCCCTGGATTTCCACCACAAAAGCAAAGGAAAGAGCTAAGAAGCAAATTCCTGGTGATCCAAACTCACAAGAAAATGCCTTATTTAGATACTATAAAAATAAAATCTGAAATATGAAGTTTATAGAGCTGTCTGTACCTCAGTCTCTTCCAGGTCAGGGAGGAGTAAATGAATAAACAGAAGAGTCTTTTCGGTGTTGACTTTTTGTCCCTAGTATCATTTTCCTCCATTTCAGTGGTGGTATTCCCCAAAGCCTAACTCTCTTCCTGCCTTGTTACTGTGTCCGAAGTGTTCTTGAATTCATTTATTTCCCACCTATAGGATTCTTGAATAACAGGAATACTTCCCTAAAATACCCATTGCTAGTTGTTATACTTCAAGTAACACTTAGAGCTTTGTGACATGTTCCAAGAGTGACGTCATAGGAAATAAAAAATGTGTTACTCAGGAGTAAATCTGGGAAAATAGGGTTTGATAGAGGAGAGGGGTGAGGAATAGTTAGCTATGTTTGGATGAGAGAGCTAGAAAAATATCATGCAACAGAGCTGAGTGAGTCATGAAACCAGTTGGTTGACTCATCTGTCCTCTCCTCTGTGTTCCACACTATCCCTGGGAATGCCTCTTAGGTCATCCTTTCTTCCGTGTTCTTTCACTTTCGTTCTCCTGCTTTTTCTTGCTATTTCATTCTTCAGCTATGATCTTTACGATGATCCTTCTTTTATACATTTGGCCTAATGGGTGTGTTGTGCTGTACCTTGTCACATAGAATTCTTTTCTTTCTTTCCTCAAGACTGTCCTGAATATTCCTTTGACCTGGCCGGTGAGTACCCAATATCTATTAAATGCGCAGATGAGTTCAGGTAGCTGAGATCAACAGGTAATCTAGAGGAGGAAAATCACCTTTATCCATTCCCCAGAATTACTTTGAAATGACTCCCTTGGAATCTAATAAGAGATAAAAAGTGCAGTGGGTGTTGTAAATAGATTTCAAAATATAATAATGTAAAAATAAATGGCAATTAATGCCTTATCTGCTTATGAAAAGAGTGATTATAGAATTTTAAGAAAAGGTATTTTGTAGTATAATAGCTAAGTTGCATTTAAATCCAGCACCTTTTCCCCCTTATTGCTAAAAGTTACCTTCCTATAATTGCTGACTAGTTTAACATCTTAACAATAATGGACATATTTTTAAAAGATTATTGCCAAAAGTGCATTCTTTATTCCAGGGAGATTCTGTAATAGATACCAGCATTTTAGTAATGATACAAGCAATCTGTAAGCTATTACAGTTTTCTTTAGAGTAACTTAATCTTCATATTGTTTTGTATGTCTGGAATTTTAATAGTGTTTTTAATTTAGAAAAAGGAAGTATATAACATATTACTAATTACATGTGAATATGAACTAAGCACATGACCACTGAGCTTGATTTTTAAGAACAAACATATTTAAAGGTACTTAACCTAATGTAGAGAAAATCACCAAAAAAATTAAAGAATACCACACAGGGGTAACAACAGCTTTCATGGACTAACACAATGAGGGTCTGCAATTTTAGCATGGTTATTAAATTTTAGTCCACAGCGAAAAAAAATAGCTAATAGAAATAGAAATACTCCCTTCCAAATATAATTAATATTTTTCAACACATGAAAGTACAAACAATTAAAACATCAAATGAGTGTTTGTAAAAGAATGATTGGCTTTTCCCTTGATGACACCATTCATCCAAGAATTTGCAGTATTAACTAGTAGTCCTGGTGGCCCTTCATGATTCAACTTCATTGATGAGGATGCTAGATTGCAAGAAGTTAGATCTTTTTCTAGGTCAAAGATCAGGTTATTTAGGACATGGAGGTTAAGGTGACTGGTCTTTGGACCTCAATCATCTACTGCTTAGATGAACAGAGGGCAGGTGATTTTTCTTCAAAAATGGAAGTATTCGCTGGAAATATTTGGATTTTAAATGGTTATAAGAAATAATTTGATGTTAGAATCTAGACTTATATTGACATGTACAGTTTTGAAACTATTTTGGCACACATCCCAGACCTTCTTCAAGAAGCTGATAGAGATGTGCTTGGTAAACCAATTCAGGGGTCTTTAATGCTATTTTTAAAATCCAGCTTTTACATTAAATAAACCAGTTTGTTATTTTGAAAGAAGTTATAATCTACTTAAAACTGTCATTCTCTGTTTCTAACTTGCAATTAGATGGTATTTCCAAAATGTCAGACCTAGATTCTGCTTCTACCGTCACTGTAATAAAATGTGACAGCCAAGATATTATATCAATACCTTTTCCATAATTAGCAATAAGGATCCTGCCAAGGGTTAACTAGAAAAGTTTCATAAACATTTTTCTACAAATGGTTCTGAAGGCAGTATTATGCTTTTGAAATCTGCTAATGTAGCAAAGATTCATGACAACCAGGAGACAAATCTATGAGCAAAACTGTTTGGAGAGAAGAGTTTTGTAGTGTATGATGTATGTTATGTAAATGAGCTTATTAGGACTCTCATCTATTTTATTATTGGTGACCAATTTAATAGAGGCATTTAAAAAACAATATTTCTGCCTGACTCATAGAAATGAAGAAGATACATTGATATAATTGAGAGCAAATGATTGCATGTCGTGCCATTTAATCATGTCATTTTTCAATTGCTATTTTTTGCACTTCACTGCATGTTTATAGAATATTTAGCTTCAATATAGATTAAGTCCCAGGGTTTGCAACTGAACTGAGTTCCTATATTGGCTGACGTTGTCTTTTAAGTTTGGAATCAGTTAAAATATGCAGATGTCATCTGCCCATATTTCCTTTAAAATATGCAAGTCATCATTCATACCTCACTTGAGGTATTTTAATTTTTTTGCTGTTTTGAAGAATTACCTCTTCACAATTCCTGGATGGAAATTCTTATTTGCAATATTTATACACTAGATATAGTTAAGGTAAGCACATAATTGGCTCAAGAATGGAGCCATTAGAACCAAAAGATCTGGTGACCCTCTGCTGGAAACTTGGATAATCATTTGCCTAATGAATGTACTTTTGTTCAATCTCTTTTTGATTATTTATATAACTTAGATTTTTCTCAGAAAAGAGATTATCCTCCACTGGTTGCTAGAATATGAGGTCCTTGTGGGTACAAAGTTCGTCTCTTTTGTTCACAGATGCATCTCAAACACTCAGAACAGTGCCCATTATAGTAGGTGTTCAAGAAATACTTGTTCAGTGAATGAATTAGTAGTTTTTCCATCTCTGCTATCACAACCACCCTGGGTTTAAGAATTGCATAGATTGGGCGCCTGGGTGGCTCAGTGGGTTAAAGCCTCTGCCTTTGGCTCAGGTCATGATCTCAGGGTCCTGGGATCGAGGCCCATATCGGGCTCCCTGCTCGGCAAGGAGCCTGCTTCCCTCTCTCTCTCTGCCTGCCTCTGCCTACTTGTGATCTCTCTCTCTGTCAAATAAATAAATAAAATCTTTAAAAAAAAAAAAAAGAATTGCATAGATTACTAATTTTTAACAATGGCCTAGAAATGAGTATAAGCTAGACCCCTGAAAGGTATCCTGAAGAACTTGGCTGTTTTTTCAACAGTAACTTTATGGCTGTGGTCATATCTGGTTGGAAATAGGGGACCAGAATAGTCTGAAAATGGAGAAATTTTACAAGCCTCTTCAGCTCTCTTATGAAAGGAAATGTAGCATAATGTTTTTACAAATTGGCTTGGGATTCAGGTTGCATGGCTTAGCATCGTGCCTTTGCTGCTTATTAGCTGCGTTAGCTCTGGTCAGTTACTTAGCCTCTCTGCCTCTATTTCCTCATTTGTAAATAGGCACATGGCAATAATATAGATCTCATAGTGCTGTTGTGAGGATTAAATGAACTGATACATATCAAATACCTAACAAAATACATAGCAGAGAAATACACAAATAATGTTTGTCATTAATGTATGAGATTAGTGAAAAATAAGAAAATACTCAGAATAGTGCACTAGCAATTTAATAAGATTCAATGGTTGTTGGTTATTATTTTGCAGTCAAGTAAATCCTTGACTAAATATTTGAAGAGAACATAACGTTTTAAAACTTTTGTGTTGGTTCATATACATATAGTCAGCTTAGACTGATCTTTGGTGAAGTACATTTGCTAGGTCATGTTTCTCATTTTTCTACCGACACCAACAACACAATAGATTACAGTTTCATAAGATGTGCATAATTGTAAGTGAAACTCACCACTGCAGTAATTAGATTTAACTAACGTTCCTTAATTTACACGTTTTCTTCAATTCCTTTTTGACATCCATGCTCTACTAGGTATACTTTTCTGTTTATGTTTTATGATATTTCTAGAAGTAGGACAGCTGTATTAAAAATGGCATGGTATTATTCTTATCATATAGCAGAAGTCTTATCTATGGACTGAGATTTATAGGTTTGTAGTTATGACTCCATCTGAGGGAATTTTATAGCCATTATTTTTTTAAAAGATTTATTTATAGATTTATTTATTTATTTATTTATTTATTTATTTGACAGAGAGAGAGAGAGAGAGTGAGAGAGTAAGAGCAGGGGGAGGAGCAGATGAAGAGGGAGAGAATCCCAGACAGAGTCCCTGCTGAGTGCAAAGCCCAGCAAAGGGCTCGATCTCACAACTCATGACTCTAAGATCAAGAGTCATATTCTGTACTGACTGAGCCAGGCGGGTACCTCTTTTATTCCTTTTTATTGCCAAAAAATATTCCATTGTGTGGATATGCTACATTTTTTATCCATTCATCCATTGATAGATACTTGGGTTGTTTCCACTTTTTGGCTATCATAGATAACATGGTTATGGATATTTGTATGGTTGTATGTTTTCAATTCTTCTGGACATTTACCTAGAAGAGAAGTGTCTGAACCATATGGTAATTCTATGTTTAACTTTTTGAGGAAATATCATACTCTTTTCCAAAGTGAATGGTACTACTTTGCAATCCCACCAACAATGCATGAGGATTCCAATTTCCTTATATCCTTACCAGCATTGTGATTTATGTCTTTTTCATTTTAGCCATCACAGTGCAGGAGAAGTAGTATGTAGTTCTAGTTTAGATTTGCATTTCCCTGATGGCTAATGATGATGAATATTTTTCCGTATGTTTATTGGCCAGTCGTATATTTTCCTTGAAGAAATACCTGTTTAATACTTTGCTCATTTAAAAATGGAGTTATTTTTATATTATTCAATTTTAAGTGTTCTTTATATATTCTGGATATATATTCTGGATATAAGTCCATTATCAGATATATGATTTTCAAATATTGTTTCCCATTCTGTGGGTTGTCTTTTCATTTTATTTTATGGTATCATTTGAAGACCAAAAGTTTTTAATTTTGATTAAGTTGTCCAAAAGTCACTTGTACTCTTGGTGTCATATCTAAAAAATCATTGCCTATGAAGTCAGAAGTCACTTCTACTTTAGATGTCCTATCTAAAAAAACATGCTATATCTCCAAGTAATGAAGATTTACTCCTATGTTTAATTCATTTAAAACTTACAACAATCTGATNAAAAAAACCTTTGTTTTTTTTTTTTTTTTTTTTTTACTTTGAGGAGGCAGAGTCTTCTCTTGACAGACAAACCACAGGCACCTAAAAATACGTACCACATCTTCTTATATTCCTCTTATTTACCAATTCCAATCCTATAATGAAAAATATGGAATTTGGCACATAATCGATACTCAATAAGTATTTATTGCTGTGAGAAATACCATCCATATGATCTCTGTCAACCTTTCCCCAAAATAATAATCCAGAATCAACCAGTTAAAAGTGTCTTTTCAAGACTCACAGAGGTACCAGTGTTGCGTCTCATTTTCCCCATCTGCTGTATGTTCTTATTAGACCGTGACTGCAGCATTAACATTCCCTGCATCTGATGCCTGTACATTCAAATAATCATCATGGTTTTGTTTCACTATATACACTTTCTGAGAGAAGCTTCTATTTAATTTAGCACAATGCCGTATGTATTAGTCATTCATTACTAAATGACTAATATTGATGAAGTTAATAAAAAGGACTGAAACCCCCAAGTATGGTTTTCAGACAACCTAATATATCATCATTTTTTTTTAAGATTTCTTTATTTATTTTAGAGAGAGAGCACAGTGGGGAGAGGCAGAGGGATAGGGAGAGAGAGTCTTAGGCAGACTCCAGGCTCAGTTTGGAGCCTGGCATGGGGCTTGATCTCACAACCCTGAGATCATGACCTGAGCTGAAACCAGGAGTCCAACCTTTAACTGACTGTGCCACCCCCATTATCATCATTCTTAATAATTATATTGAAAATTCCTGAAGATCATCAAGCAAGTACTAATAATATAAAGGTACCTCTAATCGAAAAGTTCTATTAATTGATTCATTTTCTTTCATGAATTCAGTAACAATTAAAAAAATAACTGATCACCAAATGGATGTGGTCTCTAGGCTCTTGGCTAACAGTGTGACTCCAGAATCAGAACTTGTAACATCTAGTTTATACTTCTAAAAAAAAAAAAATCTGCTCAACTGGATTCATTCTCTTATATGTAAAACGAAGCTCCTCTGTTTCCCTGTAGGCCAGTGTTTTCGAACTTTAGTATGCACTGTAATCACCTGTGGTGTTTGTTAAACCATAACTCGTGGAGGCACATCCCCCAGTTGCAGTTTCAGAAGATGTGGAGTGGCACCAGAGAATTGGCATTTCCCAATTCACAGGTGATGCTGATGTTGCTTGGTCCGGGGAACACTCTGAGAACCTTTGCTCGACACATCTAGTAGCAGACGAAGAGAAGACCATTGACCACCTCATGAAATTAAAGTGGTAAAATACAGAAAGTGCAAAAAAGAAAGAAAACACTTGAAAAAGTGTGGGAAATCCTTGCCACAAGAGATGGAACTATTTACTTGTGAATATTTAAACAAGAAGAACTTGCCTGCCTGTCTTTTTCACTTTTTTTCCCCCTCTCTCTGTTATTTCCTTACTCCAAACTAGATCGAAGGCAGGTATACATCCATATATGCAGGCTGAAACTTCTTTATTGTGCTTGCCACAGAGAGAGCCTACTCAATATTGTTGATATTGTTAAACAATTGATCAATCTAGAAAATAAATGTATGTTTGACTTTATAAATGAAATTGCTTTGTAAATGGTTTTTAGTTGACAGATCACCAAAAGTCCTTTGTTCATGTTGACCTACCTAATGATGTTACATTAACCTGCTGAATATAATTATGTGAGATATATAGAGACAAATTGCTTTGGAGTTTTCTCAGCTAGATTTTTTTTCTCTCTCTGCTTTTAACATATGCTTAGTTTGGGTATTTTTAGAATTATATTTTTTCCTCATCTCTCTTTTCTCTACTTGGTTCTTACATTTTACTTATCTTTTTAAAATTTTTTATTATATTAGTCACCATACAATACGTCATTAGTTTTTGATGTATTGTTCCAAGAGTCACTGTTTACATATAACACCCAGTGCTCCTTGCGATAAGTGCCCTTCTTAATCCCATCACCAGTCCAACCCATCCCCCAACCCTACATTTTACTTATTGTGCAGTTTGGGTTTTGGTTTAATTATAGGTCCTTGATTGTAAGCTTATTTATATCCTTTTGTGATACTAGATGACACTATTGTTTTATGTCAAGAATATGGTATACAAGTAAATTATAATCATGTTATACAATATGTGTATATATATGTGTGTGTATGTTTATGTTTAATATATAATGGAAAATAAAATACCAATATTGGAAGTCTTACTTTTAATAGTGTTAAACTGAAGTCAGTGTCAAAAATGATGTTACATCACATTTGGCTTAATAATAGAGTAGTTTAAACAGTCAAAAGGGTTGACGGAGCAAGGAGAGGAAAAAAAACCCATTAAAAAAAGAAAAAGAAAGGAAAGAGAATCCCCCAGATAAACCAAAAACACTCCTTTGCATCACCATTGATAAATTGAAAACCGGATTGGCAGTTTGTAAGTGTGATATAAAAACCTCCAGCCTGGGGGCGCCTGGGTGGCTAAGTCTGTTAAGCATCTGCTTTTGGCTCAGGTCATGATACCAGGGTGCTGGAAACAAAACAAAACAAAACCCAAAAAACCTCCAGCCTGTTGGCAACACTACTGCAACATGTCTAAAAAGATGTGTTTAGAGGGTTGGAGATCTGATTATTGTAAAGGAAAAAAAAAACTGACTTAAAAATTTTGATTTTTACTTTTCTACATTTCCCATAGCAAGCCTGCCTTTTTAATAACATGAAGAATTGGGTAGAAATATAAAATAAATTAAAAGTCCATCAGAAATTTAAATGTAGCACACCCAAACCATATTTCAACAACTGAATTCTGAAGTGAGACAAGACAATGACCTCCGTACTAACAGGTAGTCTTATGTGAAGAAATTGCCTAACAGTCACCAAATAATAGGACAACTACATGCAAAAGCATTATGAATCTCTTTCTTAGACATACTGATAATTGGTGGAGGTTTTTTCTCTCTTTTTAGATTTCCTTTCTTCTTATCTCTGTACTTTTCTTGTGAAGGCAACATGACTATGCTTGGGAACCAACATGATTTCATGAGATATCAAGGAAAATCCTTCCAAATTAGCAATAGTGAAAAGCATTCTGAACTTTTCTGTTCCTTACTTCTGCTCCAATTTCTTCAGTGTCTCTTCTCCCTGACACACTAAGGTGCCCCCACTGCCCCAGGACACTTGCTTCCCGACCCTTCTGTCTTGAGAACTGCAACCATTCAGCTTGGACCATCTGGCTCACGTTGTTTCCCTGAAGAGTTCACCAACTCCTCCAAGAGAGCAACTTGTGCAAACTTCTGTTAACCTCTCTCTACGTTATTCTCATTGCCACACTTATCTCTATAGTCCACCTTCCATAGACTCTCAGCTCCTTGAGAGAAGGAGTAGTAACTTCCTCCTTTTTGAGGCCTTGGTGCCTGGAACAGTGCCAAGCAGATGGAAAGTACAATGCACATTTGAGGAGGTCTGAGAGACTGGGATGAGATTATCTTATTTCAGTGTCTTACTTAGATTGTTTGGTTTAGATTTTTGTTTTAAAGTGCTTTCCTCTGAAAATGTCAGCCAGAAATAGTTACAATACTTATTTGTTCCTGTATACTTATATTTAACATTTCTCTGTGCATAGTTTATCATGGATATAATGTAAGCTACTGATTCTAAGAAACATCACCAGCAAATGCATTGGTTTTATTTAGTAGGTGTTTGTGATTATAAATAAATATGTATATTTTAATGGTTGTCATGGAAACCCATTTATGTAGAGGAATGTTATTTTATCAGTTATATCTCCTAGATACAAAAAGCATCAAAAATATGTTGGCCATTTAAAATTCTCAATATTCACCTCCTCTTTAAAGTAGTGTTATTTCCCCGTGTGCATATAAGATAAATTATTAATCCAGGTTATAGACTAAATTCTTTGGATACTTAAAGTAAAAAAAAAAAATTGTAAGATTGTGAAGATCCCAAAATTAGAAAGGTGAATGTTAACATCCCATCAAATCTGATATTGAATGTCAAAAACAGCTTTCATGGTTTTTGAACTACCCAGACTGACCCACATTAAGATGTGGGTTGGGGATCATCTGGATACTTAAATACTGGATATATTCTAGATACTCATAAAAAAATTATGGTCAATGACCTTTATGAAAATTTCCACTAGTAATCTCACATGTCTTGTTTCAGAACTTTGAAAGTGCCTGTGAGGTGTATGAAGCTCATCTGGGCTACTTAGTGAATGTTACCGACGAGGCCATGCTAACTCCACACATACTGTTATTGCCATCCATGGCAAATTTTCATTTGGCTGAGAAACATTGGGACTTTTTGCTGGCTTGAGGAGTACAGTTATTAGTCTAGTCAACTGCAAAGAGAGTTTTGTAAGATCCCATTTTATGGCATGGAAATAACACTTTTTATTTTCCTAACCCTGTATTTTCAACAAAGTTATAGCAACACAAAGATGAAAAATGAAATCCTCAATATTCATATTCACAGGATTCATTTCAGCCAATTTCAGCTGGCTACATTATTACTTGAAGTGTTAACATGGGACCGAAATTTGGCAGGAGATAATTTGGCTTGATAGTTTGACTTGCTTAACAGTTCTAGAGCAAGAGAGGAAATTGAAGGGAGTGTGTGTGTGAGAGAGGGAGGGAGAGAGAGAGAGACAGAGACAGAAAGAGAGAGAATGCATTTAGGAGTGGGGAGATAGCAGTATTGGACGAGGGGATGGAGACAATGCTTTTTGCTTTAGTAGGGCCTCAGATTTTATCTTCTATTATCCAGGGGTCCTCCTCATTCAGCACTGAACAAATGAATAGCATCAGTAAAGAAATTTGTCAGACCTGGTGGTTATATCAGGAGTTATGTAGGAAAATAATAATGAATGCTAGGAAAATAAATAAGGGTAAGTTCAGGAAACATAACTAAAAATGCTGCACTGATATAAATTGAATAATAAAATTCCTAGTCATATTTTGCCATAAATAGAGGTTTGGGAATTTGTCATTCACCTTATTTAAAATTCAGAAATATTAAAGGTACAGTGTTCTCTCATTACAGAAATAATAGAATTTCAGCTATTACCGAGTTAGGGTCATTTAAATGGCTATAGCAGGCATTATATCAATAAGCAGAACATCTGTATGAAATGTCCACCTGCTGATCTACTACCACTCTGTGCACATTTCAATGAACCGCACTTAATCATTTTAAGACTTCTTCTAATGAAGCCTTATCTAGATTAACATTTTAAGCACAAATACTTTTAGGCATTAAAACTCTCGCACTAAATGAAATTGCATTGTCTTGTTTACCCTTGTTGATTAATAAGCAATCTGTTAACTGTTAGAGTAGTCCAATTGTAGCAGTCGAAGGAGATTAGTAATTCAGTGATGTTTGTGGATATAATCATCATTTCTCCTGAAGGCTTTGAATTAGAATATCACTTACACACTATCCGTAGGCAAAGAAAAGATATAATATTTTTAGACATGTGTACCCACTATTTTGCTTGAATTGTTCAGCTTAGGGTCACTGCAGCAATACAAATGCTTCTGGGGGCAAAATGCTATTTTGATGCATGCATATCCTTCTTAAATTGTGTGAATGTCTATTAAAAGAAACAGCAACCAACAAATAGTGCAGTAATAACCCAGTATCCTAATTTCTGTTTTCAGAACATTATTGCTTTGTTAATCAAGCTTCGGAAGAGAAATGTTGCTTATCCTTTTTCCCCCCATAATAGATGTTATGTATCAAAATTCTTGGCAATCTTATTTAACTTTTTCCCAGCCAGTAGAAAACTAAACTTTTGGCTCCAAAAAATCGAGGAGTAAATTTGGGAACATTCCATTTCCATTTGGAGCACTTTTCTATCTTTTGTGTTTCCTGTGACCTGAAATCAAAGCATGTCAACGTATCTGGCATTCACATGACCTATATGATTTATTTCATTAAGTTATAAATTGTTAATCACCTAGGTGTCAGGGTGGGGGCCAGAATTTTAGATGGACAAATCAGTGAAAAAAGGGAGGAGGAATGGGATGCAGCTAAATTCTTAGGCATTAGTTGGATATCAAGGAGGTCTCCAATCTAAAGACACCTCCAATCTAAAGAGCCCTTCTTGTCTTATTATTCATAGCTGAGTGTATCACTACAACTTGAAAGTATGGTGAAAGAAGGCATTTCGTGTTTTAGGGAATTCTGTTCTATGAAACATGCATGGAATAATCCCTCTCTGTGTTGCAGTCCCTCTGTGGTGAAATCAAGCAGCGACGTCGTGGAGTGGCCTCCATCCTGCGATTATGCCAACATCTTCTGGATGACCGGGAGACTTGCAATCTGAACGCAGACCACCAGCCCATGCAACTGATCATTGTAAATCTTGAAAGAAGGTGGGAAGCCATTGTCATGCAAGCTGTCCAGTGGCAAACACGGCTACAAAAGAAGATGGGAAAGGAGTCTGTGAGTGATTTTTTTTTTAAGCATAATGGTCTCTTATTTTTCTCAGAAAAAAAAATTATTTCAGGGCCTAGAAAATCTATTCATCTTACAAGTGGTTTTGCTAACCAAAGGGATAGATATCTTCAGCCACTGAATGAACTTCCATTTGTCATAGCACAGAGATTCATTTGCCTACAAATAAGAAGTGTTTCAGTGTATCTCATTGTCTTTTAGGAAAAAAAAATGAAATGAAGATTTTCCTTAATCTTACCAAACTAAGCCATTAATTCCTTCAATCATTCCTTCACCAATAATATTCTTTAATCATTACAATACCCCATGAAGATATTGTTAGAAAGTGGTTTTCCACTCTTACAGCATATGTAGCAATGTGTATGCTTTACAGATAAAGTGTACTGCTTACCTTTTCATTACATGATGAGTTAACACTATTTGTACAAAAAACTCTACTGTTCCTTCTTTGAGCTCTTTCTGATAGAGGTGCAGCGCTGAGAGCTAGCATGTTTCTTCTCTGAGTTTTAATGCAGTGTTCAAGGTAGGGGTAGGGATCCCTTTTAAGAATTTTCCCAGTTAATTTTAAGTTCAAGCTGTTGCTACATGAAGGAAATAAATGTGACTAGGCTTGTTTAATAATAATACAGAAAAAGCCCTTGTCCAGAAAACCTTCATATCCTTAAGGGAAAAGGTTTGTTGATAAAACAATTGCATTCCTCAAAAGACCTTGAAGTCAATGTCCATTAGTTGAAGGCCTAAGTCTCCTGTTTGACTTACATAAATGAAGTACATACATACATGGAATGGAAAGTTTTTCTAATGTGTTTATGTTATCAGTTCTATGTCTTTGAAAAGTCCAAGATTTAAATTGAAAAATCAAATGTAATAATCTTGCTACAGATAAAAAAGCCTTCTCCTATGAATTCTAATTTTAAAAAAGCATTAATATTTGCTATCTGATGCATTTGGCATTGGGAACTGAGAACAGAAGGGACAATGAATCAGTAAGCCTTCTTACTCTTTCTTCATCTGTAGCTATGTTGAGTCTAGGGGGTGATTTTATCCTTAACAGTTCGGTTTAATTGTTTTGAGCTGAAGTTGTTAAATTCCTTAAGACTTCCATTCAAGTTATTACCAGTAATCAGAGTCTATATAATTGGATGTCTTTTCTTGAAGTGACCTGTTTGTTTTGAAGCTATTTAGCTGGAGTATTTTCTTTTTCCTTTCTTTTCTTTCTTTCTTTCTTTCTTTTTTTTTTTTTTTGAGTGTTGGGAAGGGTAAAAGAGGTTATTTTCTATTCTATAGTTTGAAGCCTCTAAGCATGGTAGTGACCATAATAAAACTTACACAAAAACCATCTGCACCTGGAGAAACTTTGACATTTTGGAAGCATTCATACTGCTTTGGAGGAGACAAAAATGGCTTTCTTTGGGGATTTATTTGAAATCATATGATCAGGGATACAGGACTAGATCTCTGTGGACTAGATGTAGACATTTTTATCCTCTTCTGTGGTAAAGGTAAGCTTTCACTTTAAAACCCTGGCTACTTCTTAGAGGCTCAAGATAATACATAGAAGTAGATATAAATTGCAGATAGGGAAAAGTCTCCCCTTTACTTTAAGTTAGCTGCTGAATGTGTAGGTTGTTTGGAATGACACAGGTAGAAAATAGAGTCTTCTGTGCTAAACAATGTTGAAAGTCACTGTCAGGAAAAGGATAGAAGAGAATGGGACTAACGCCAACAATACAGTAAGCACAGGGTACCTTATTAAGTTGGAGATATTTCTTGCTTCTGATCTCTGTTGGTTGGATAAAGAGTCCAAGTTGCTTTGATGGGCAGGCAAGTATTTGACCATTGTTGGTGGCTGCTGATGCAGAGAATCAGTAGTCTCAAAGTGGTCTGTTTGCTTTTTATCACATGTCCCCACCCTCATGCCATCATCCCCTTCTTGTGTACAGGGACTATCACTGCTAGGTTCCCAAGGCCTGGGTCATACTTGCATATGGTAGATATTTAATGGGTATTTGCTAAATGAATGAGTACATGCTTTATTTCATAAATTTTGCTTTATTCTGGCATTAAAGTTATATTTATATTCATTATCAGTGTTCATGTTCCCACAAAATGGCTTTGAGTGTTGTTACATTTCCATAAGAATATTAATCTTCATGAAACCATGAAGAAATGTTCTGACCTTTCTTTTTATCTGATAGGGGCAATGTTTCCAAGTTCTAAAACATGATGTGAGGTACCCCATGGTATACTCTTTTCTTCAAAAGTTATTTCAGAAAGAAGTTCTGTATGAGGTATTGGAAAAAGTGCTTCTAAACATGTGGACTAGGTTTTGATACTGAGAATTAGAAACTCTGATTCAATCACTGCATTATAGAACTTTCTTCATTAGTCACTTTGGGAATAGCTTATATAAGAGATGCCATTTAATCATACATGCAGTGCTCCTTCTTGTTCAATTTACATCTGTTTGTGTGATGACTTGATTACTATTAGTCTTCTCCATTGGTCTGAAGAAAGCAACCACATAGCCAATTTCTGCTCACCTTTGCATTCCTAAAGTCCCACATAGTACTTGGGACTTAATAGGTACTTCATAGTATTTGTTAAGTAAGTGAATTTTCTCTAAATGCGAAAACTCTATAGTAATAGCTCTATTGGAGCCAGTGTTATATATTCAGAAGTGAATAAGATCTCTTCCCTCTTCTGAAAAGGCATACCTAGAAAGATAATATAAATGTACAAATAAATATAATACTAGGTATTATTCATAGGTAATTACTGCCTTCCCTTTTATAGTTAACACTGAAAAAATATGGAAAGTCTTTCTATAATATTCAGAAAAATTTAATTAAGTGTATAAATGTCAAACAAGCTTCTCTATTACCCCTAACTAGGTAAATAATGAATATATTTATCTCTCTTTTAACAGTTGCAAGAAAGCAAAAGATCTTGTATTAAATTCCCCAAAACATCTTTCTAGAATCCTTATCAAGATTTTGAAATTGAATAATTATTTTTGTGTGTGTTACCCGTAAAATTGATCTCTGTTTGTACTTCCTAAGCTTTAATTCTAATTTTTATTTGATTTGTATGTTGTTGTTGCTGTTGTTTTTTCCTAGTCTCCTCCCTTCTTTCTCTGTGAGCCAAAGAAACTTTAACTTTGTTCCTTTTACACCTTTCATTGATTCAGGCCCATTTCTTGTCTGACAATACTACATATTCATATTACTTTAAGCCATATTTGTATTATTTTAATGCCAAAATAGCATTCCAGATTTATTATGTATTTATTTTAGAGAACCAGGATTTTTATTATTTTAAAAATTTAAATATCACTTCCTACAATAGGTGAAAATTAAAATGTATAAGATAATCCATAGTAACAATAATACTCCCTACCAGTAATTTATAAATCCACTCAGAACATTGTTTCCTAATTTTTGGTGAAGAGACAATAACTCCCTGATGAAGGCTATTGACCTTCTTCCTCTTAAAATACATTAGCAGACTTCCACTTTCAGCCAAGATAAAGTAAGGGAGAAGAGTACCCTCAGACCTAAAACAACTAAAAAACTGGACAAAATCACAATTTTTAACCTTGAATATCAGGAAATGAAGAGATGTGAAATGAATAATGTGATACAGTGGTTACCCAAATTTCTGTGTAGTGTTTCCAGGGCACAGTGTACAGAAAGAAAATTTATGCAAAACCTGGAGTTTCACTGAGTAGAAGAGACAGGTCTGGGAGTCTGAGGAGGCCAAGGCAGCTAAAGTTGCTATAGGACAGAGTACTAGAGAGGAGGGAGCTACAGAGAGAGAGCTGTAGACATATGCAGAGGGATCCTCTCAGGTCTTAAGCAGAAGAAACCATCCAAAAAATTTGCAGGGAACAATTCCTGGAGCTCACACATAGCTGGCAATAGTTCCTTTTCCCATCAGTCACAGGAGAAACCCTCATGTTCACAGGACATGTGCCAGAGTATTAAGAATGATTTTGCCTTAGTAATGGGGTGAAATTAAGACTAAATGCTATTCTAGTCTTGATGAAAAACTATAAAAGCTAGAACTGAAAGAATCAAACTCTTTCAGGGCACCTGGGTGGTTCAGTTAGTTCGCTGTGTGACTCTTGATTTTGGCTTAGGTCATGATCTCAGCATCATGAGATTGAGCCCTGCCTTAGGCTCTATACTCAGTGGGGAATCTGCTTGAGATTCTCTATGTCCCTCTCCTTCTGCCCTCTTCCTCTCCCCCCATCTCTCTCTTTCTCAAATAAATAAATAAATATTTAAAAAAATGAAATTCTTTCAAAGTCATTTAACTGCACTGATACAAAAACTCAAAAATACTTACAAGCATACAAGTACCCAGGATCCAACAAGTTAAAACTTTCAGTATCTAACATATAGTGAAAAGCAATTAGCATGCAAAAAAGAAGTAAAATATATTTGATAAGTAGGAGGAAAAAACTAAGCAATAGAAGCAGATCCAGTAATGACACAGGCTATATAATTAATAGACAAGAACATTAAAAGTTATTTTACTTGCATTCCATATGTTTTAAGAAGCTAGAAATAGTGTGCTTATTAAGTAGAGACATTGAAGATATCTGTCTAAAATCAAACTTCTACACATGAAAACTATAATAACTGAGATGAAAAATACATGGAATATTAATTGCCAATTATACATTGAAAAAGAAACAATTCATAAACCTGAAGACAACAGTAGAAACTGTCTAAAATGAAACAGAGATAAACAAGACAAAATAGAAAAAATGACATCAGTGAGCTGTGAAACAACGTTAAGCAGCCTAATATATATGTAATTGGAATCCCTAAAAGAAAGGACAAACAATTTTTGAAAAAATAATGGCCAAAATTTTCCAACTTTGGAAAAACTATAAATCCATAGATCCAGAGTATCAAAAAACCTTAGGCACAATAAACATGAAAAAAACTACAAGGGACATCAGAATCAAATTGATTAAAACCAGTGATGAGAATATCTTCAAAGCATCCAGGGAAAACAGAAACATTTTTAAGAGTTAAAGCAGACTTCTTTGTCAGAAACAGTGCAAATCAGGAGACAGTGGAGCAACATTTTAATAAACAATTGAAAGAAAATAACAACCAAGAATTCTATACACAGAGAAAATAGTCAAAGAGGAAGATAAAAATGCTTTGCAGACATCAAAAGATGAAAAAATTATCACCAATATAATTACATTACAAGAAATGTTAAGAGAAATACTTCAGGCAAAAGAGAAATGATATCAACAGGAAACTTGAATCCGTGCAAAGAAATATTAAGCACTGGAAATGGTTACTATGTGGGTTAACATGAAATATTTTTTGTATTATTTAAATCTCTTTAATTGATAATTAGTTGTTTAAAGCAAGATGATAACTATGTATTGTGGGATTTATAACATGTGGAAAACATAAGACAACAATATCACAAAGGCCAGGAAATGGAACTATACTGTTGAATGGTTCTTATAATACGTGGGGTATTATAATGACACTTAAAGATAGACTGTGAAAAGATAAAATGTATACTGTGACTCTGTAAAAACACAAACTATAACTAATAGTCCAATAAAGGAAACAAGATGAAATCATTAAAAATCATACACACAATGCAAGAAAAGAGGAAAAATGGGACTAAAGAACAGGTGTAACAAAGAGAAACAAGATGGAAGATTACACCAATGACATCAGTAATTCTATTAAATATAAGTGGACTAAAAACCCCAATTAAAATGCAGTAATTGTCTGATTGGATTTAAAGAAAAAAGCAAGATTGAACTATCTGTTGCCTATAATAAACCCACCTTAAGTATAAAGACAAAATAGGCTAAAAGTATGGAAAAATATACATTAAGCAACCCAATTGTTAATATTTAACAAATATTTAACAAAATTCAGAGCAAAGATATTACAAGATATAAAGACATTTTTAATGATAAAGATGCTAATTAATCAAGAGGACATACCATTACTAAATATTTACATTCTAATAACAGACCTTTACACAAGTAAAAAACTGATACAAATGGAAAAAGACAGGAATACATAGTTTTGGGCAGAGATTCCAACAGCTTTCCTCAATAACTGATAGTACAAGCAGACAGAAAATCAGTAAGAATATAAAAGCCATAAACACTTCATAAACCAACTTGATCTAACTGACATTTAAAACACTCCATCCCTCAACAAAAGAATATACATTCTTTTCAAATGTACACAGAACATCTACCCAAAATGATTCTTTTGTGAGCCACAGAATAAGTCTTAAATTTAAGAGGGTTCATATCATACGTAGTGTGCTCTCTGATTATAATGGAATTAGTTTAGAAATAAATAAAAGACATATACTGATAAAATCCTCAAATATATGGAAACTAAATAACATGCAAAGAAGAAATGAGAAAGGGAAATTATAAAGTATTTTGTACTGAATAGAAATAAAAAACAATATTAAAATTTGTGCCACAAAGATTTGCCATCAAAATAATGATCTTAGCTTTCACCCTATACAACTGGAAAAAGAAGAGCAAATTAAATACAAAGTATGTAGAAGAAAGGAAATAAAAATCACAGCAGAAATCACTAAACTTAAAAATGGAAAAATAATAGAGAAGAAAATCAATAAAACAAAAAGCTATTTTACTGAGAAGATAAATCTCTATCACGACTGATCAGAAAAAACGGAAAAAAGAAACAAATTATCAATGTCAGGAATAATAATAAACATCACTGCATATTCTACTAATATAAAAAGAATATGAAGGTAATAGTATGAATAATTTAATGTCTTTAAATTAAACTATTTAGATAAAAAGGAGAAAAACTTGAAAGTTCCAAGCTACCAACATTTATTAAAGAAGAAATATACAGGGCGCCTGGGTGGCTCAGTGGGTTAAAGCCTCTGCCTTCGGCTCAGGTCATGATCTCAGGGTCCTGGGATCGAGGCCCACATTGGGCTCTCTGCTCCGCAGGGAGCCTGCTTCCTCCTCTCTCTGCCTGCCTCTCTGCCTACTTGTAATCTCTCTCTCTCTCTGTCAAATAAATAAATAAAATCTTTAAAAAAGAAGAAGAAGAAGAAATATACAACCTGAATAGTCCCATATCTGCTAAATAAATTGAAACATCAGAAACCTCCCTACAACAAAAACCTAGGCCTAAATGGCTTTATGGATGAATTTTTCCTAATAGTTAAGGAAGAAATAGTACTAATTTTATGCAACGTCTTCCAGAAAAATTTAAAAAGAACACTTCCCAATTCATTTTCTGAGACAGTATTACCCAGACAAAGACATTATAAGAAAACTCCAGACCAATATTCCTCATGAATAGAGATAGAGACTCTTAACAAAATTTTATCAAAGCAAATCAACAATTTATAAAATAGATAATACATCGTACAGTGTTAGGTTTAGAAATGCCAATTTGAAAAAAACTCAATGTAATTCATCATATTTATAGACTAAGAAAGGTAAACTCTAAGATTATAACAGTAAATGTAGAAAAAGCATTTATCAGATCTAACATCTTTTCTTATAAAAACTCAGAACTAAAGAATAAAGTAGAAACTTTCTCAGTTTAATAAAGGGCATATCCAAATAATCCTAGAACTAACATATTTAATGGTAAAAGACTGGATGCTTTTCTTTTAGTATCAAGTACAAAGCAAGGGTGTCCATTTTCACCATTTCTATTGAATATTGCACTGGAAGTTTTAGCCAGTGCAGTAAAGCAAGAAAAATAGGAATTAAAGACATGCCACTTGGAAGTTAAGGAGTTAAATTATCTTTACTCACAGGCTCCATGATCATCTATACAGAAAATGCTATAGAATCTCCAAAAAAAGATCCTAGGGCTCGTAAAGGACTTTAACAGATTATAGTATACAAGATCAATATACAAACATCAATTGTATTTTTATGTACTGTCAATTAACAACCAGAAATTGAAATAAAAAAACAGTGTCATTTATAATAGCAGCAAAAACATAAATTACTTAGGGATATATCTAACAAAATATATGAACACCTATATTCTGAAAACTACAAAATATTACTGACAGAAACTAAATAACTAAATGAGTGATGAACTATACTGTGTTGATGGATCAGAAGGCACAATAATATTAAGATATCAGTTCTTCCCAGATTTTTCTATAGGGTCAATGTAATTCAAGTGAAAATTCTAGTAATGTTTTTGGTAGAGATTTATAAGCTGATGTCTAAAATTCATATAGAAATAACAAAGGCACTAGAATAGCCAAAGCAATTTTGGCAAGGATGAATAAAGTTAAAGGACTTACACACCCTGACTTCAAGACTTATAATAAAGCTATTGTGGTCAGGAGAGTATGGCATTAGTGTCAAGGCCAAGAAATAGATCAGTGGAATAGGATAGATATTTCAGAAACAGAGGTGCACATAAATGGTCATTTGATTTTTGGCAAAGATGCAAAGGCAATTACAAGGGTAATCTCTCAATAAATGATCCTGGAACTATTGAATATCTATATGCACAAATATGAAATTGAATTCTGAATTGCACATATTCAAAAAATGAATTCAAAGTGGATCATACACCTAACTGTAAAATTTAAAAGGAAAAAAATTATAGGGTAAAATCTTTGTTACCACTGGAGGAATTATGAAAGGTAATGAGGAAGCTTTAGGGGATGATAAATATAATCATGATCTTAATTGTAACGATAGTTTTGTGGGTATATTCGAATGTCAAAATGTATAAAATGGTACATTTTATTTTTTATTTTTATTTTTTTTAAAGATTTTATTTATTCATTTGACACAGAGAGAGAGATCAGATCACAAGTAGGCAGAGAGAGAGGAGGAAGCAGGCTCCCCACTGAGCAGGGAGCCTGATGTGGGCCTCGATCCCAGGACCCTGAGATCATGACCAGTGCCGAAGGCAGAGGCTTTAACCCACTGAGCCACCCAGGTGCCCTAAAATGGTACATTTTAAGCTGTGCAGTTATTTTATGTCATTTATACCTCAATAAAACTTAAAAAAAATACATGGGAATATACAGAATTTTATATTTAATTACAAATGGGTTGATTACCCAGAAGCCTGACAGTGAGCATCCTTGCTTTGAAGTAAGTAAAAAAAAAAAGGGGGGGGGCATTACTTTTCTGAAGGACCAAGTAAAAACAACAACAATAAAAAAATAGCTATAATAACACTTAGTAGGTATCTGGAACTTTTCTCTTACCTGTTAAGTAATTTAAGACTTTTTAAAAGATTTATTTATTTAGAGAGAGAAAGAGAGAGAGCATGCACACATGAGTGCAGGCAGGGAGGGGCAGAGGGAGAGTCCTAAGCAGACTCCACGCTGAGCATGAGCCTGTAATCAGTCATTTAAGACTTTATTTATTTATTTATTTATTTATTTATTTATTTATTAAGATTTTTATCTATTTATTTGACAGAGAGTGAGAGTACAAGTAGGCAGAATGGCAGACAGAGGGAAAGGGAGAAGGAGAAGCAGAGAGCCCAATGTGGGGCTTGATCACAGGACCCTGGGATCATAATCCGAGCTGAAGGCAGATGCTTAACAGACTGAGCCACCCAGGCACCCCCATTTAATACTTTTAATAACCATATGATATATGTACTATTATTCCCTCAATTTTGCACAAGAAAAAATTGAGGCAAAGATGGTTTTAGCAAGTTCTCCAAAGTTGCCCAGCTAGTTTGTAATTGATTTGGTTATTCAAACTTAGGCATTTTGGCTTCAGAGTCAGTGTCCTGAAGCAGCATCCTAAATTGTCTCCCTAAGATGAGGCCTTTTTAATGATATGAATGTTGCATATGCATTTTCTGTTGTTTTAATTAAGTAAATTAACAGGAGTTTTATAAATACAAATCAAGCCTATTGGATTTTGAAATTAAGTCATCCCACTTTTCCAATACAATGTGGGAAATTATGGATCAAATTTCTCCATTATCACAGGTGATATATGAAAAAGTTGGGGGTTTTTTAGATTTTATTTACTTATGAGAGAGAAAGAGAGAAACAGAGAGAGCGCACTCACGCCTGAGTGTGGGGGAGGAGCAGAGGGTAGAAGAGACTCTCCTCTGAGCAGGGAGCCTGGACACAGGGCTTGATCTCAGGACCCCAGGATCATGACCTGAGCCAAAGGCAGATGCTTAACTGACTGAGTCACCCAGGTGCCCCCAAAGAACTTCTAATTGCCAAAAAGTAACCATATCTAACTGGTCAAGGAAAATCAATAATATTGTACAGAGAACTTTAAAAAAGGACTAAGGAAAATGCTTGCTTTTTCCCTTTTGGAGTACTAGGGAAAAAATAAATAAGAAAGAATTTGGGCTACCATGTGAGTTTGCCACTGATACTCCATTGGCACGTATTTAAACATTTGCTATAAGCACTTGAGGGTTCTTATTAATTCACACATGCTTCAAAGAAAGTCCTGACTTTCATGGAGTTTGTTCTAAGAAGGCCAGTTTTCCAATTGTGTATTGTAATTGATCTGGCATTCAAACCTAGGCATTTTGGCTCCAGAGTCAGTGTTCTGACAAGTCAGATTTTTTTTTTCAAATGCCATCCCAATAAACCTTTGCCTGACAGGTTCAGTCTAATATAGACTAATTCCCTCAGGAGAACCCGTTGTTGCTAAAACAAGATGCCATACATTGTGAGGAAATGTGTTTCTCACTCATGTTAATTTTTTTGATGGTCAAATATCCCTCTAAAAATCTAAGTGGTATAAGTGTCAGTCACTAAAAGGGTGGTGCAGTTGTGTTATGTGCTAGCCATATTGATCCTTGTCTTAATCAATGGGTTACCATTTTTTCATCCATTGTCTTATTTAATCTTTGTAACAACTGTAGATGAAGAAACTAACTTCTTGAAAAATGAAGTAAATTACCCAAGGTCATAGAACTAGTAAGTGGAGTAAAAAGATCTGGATCCATGAGTATATGACTCTGGGACTTTAAGCTCTTTCACAGCTCTTAAATGGTTTATTGATAAAATTTCTTGCCTCACCTTCCTCCCGAAGAGTCTTATTTTTCCTTTATATTGGAGACTTCCTGGAATTCTTTTTTGAATTGAATACAAGAAGAATCATATTAACAAATGACAACACAGTAATTTCCATTAATATACTATTTTTTAATTAGTTGGTCAGTCCTAAGACTTTTTGAATGCTATATTAGAGATCTAAAGACTCAAGCTAAATTGGGTTTAGTTAGAGAATTCCATGTGAAAGTAAATCCAATGCTTCCCTGCATTCTTATCTTTTGGCTCTTACGTAAAGAAAGATTCAGATTCATTGGAAGGAATACATGGATAGAGTTAAGTATTGGGATTATTTGGAAAAAATCAACGAAACAATGAAAAATCACTGAATAAAAAAAAACTTGAGACAAAAAATTTTCTTTTGAAAAATTGAAAAGTTTGAATAATAAAGTTTAGATTTCAGCATGTATTTTTATGAATGAAATGCTTTGGATAAGGTCATCATACATCATCATTCCATATTTTTTACTCTGAAAGTATTTCTAAAAGTAATAGGATTAATTCTTTGTAAAACTTTTTTGAATTTACTGTTGAATCCCAAGATAAAAATAAAGGGGAAAATGACCTAACAGTTAATATATGCATGACGTTAGATGGAAAAGAACTTCAAAAGTGTTGCAAATACAAGGCTTTCTTGGTGTTGATTTGGAAATAAAGTCTGGTATTCTGCCATAAATATCCCTGTTCTGCCAGTCTTTAAAAGATGTAGTAATAAAAACAGTATGGTACTGGCACAAAAATAGATACATACATCAATAGGATAAAATAAGAAGCCCAGAAATAAACCCACAATTATATGGTCAATTAATCTTTGATGAAGGGGATAAGAATGTGCAATGGGAAGAAGACAGTTTCTTCAACATATGGTGTTGGGAAAACTGGACAGCTACAAGCAAAAGAATGAAACTAGACCACTTTTTTACACCATACCCCAAAACCAACTCAAAATGGATTAAGGACCTAAAAGAAACCATAATAATTCTAGAAGAGACCACAGGCAGTAATTTCTCTGAAATTGGCTGAAACAATATTTTTCAAGATGTGTCTCTTGAGACAAAGGAAACAAAGCAAAAATAAACTATGTGGTTTTCATCAAACCAAAAACCAAATGGAACAACCAACAAAACTAAGAGATAGCCTATTGAATGCGAGAAGGTATTTGTAAATGATATATCCAATAAAGGATTAGTATCCAAGATATATAAAGAACTTAACACAACTCAACACCAAAAAATTAATCTGATTTTATAATGGGTAGAAGACATGAACAGACATTTTCCCAAAGAAGACAACTATATGGCCAACAGACACATAAGATGCTCAACATCACTTATCATCAGGGAAATGAAAAGCAAAACCAAACTGAGATACCACCTCATTACTGTCAGAGTGGCTAAAGTCAAAAATTCAAGAAACAACAGGTTGGCAAGAATGTGGAGAAAAAGGAACCCTCTTGCAGTGTTGGTGGAAATACAAACTGGTGCAGCCACTGTGAAAGACAGTATGGAAGTTCCTCAAAAAAATAAAAATCAACTACTTTATGATCCAACCATCACACTACTGAGTATTTACTCAATGAATACAAAAAAACTATTTCAAAGGGATATAATGCCCCCTTATGTTTATTGCAACATTATTTACAACAGCCAAATTATGGAAGCAGATTAAATGTCCATCAATAAATGAATGGATAGGGACACCTGGGTGGCTCATTCANTAGGGATACCTGGGTGGCTCATTCAGTCAAACATCTGCCTTCAGCTCAGGTCATGATCCCAGGACTCCCTGCTCAGTGGGAAGCCTGCTTCTCTCTCTGTCACTCCCCTTGCTCGTGCTTTCTCTCTCTGGCAAATAAATAAATAAAATCTTTAAAAAATAGATGAATGGATAAAGAAGGTGTGGGATAGAGATATAGATAATGGATTTATCTATCTATTATAGATATATGATGGGATATTATTCAGCTATTAAAAAAGAATGAAATCTTGCCCTTTACAACAACATGGATAGATCTAGAGAGTATAGAGCTAAGCAAAATAAACCAGTCAGAGAAAAACAAATAGCATATAACTTCACTCATATGTGGAATTTAAGAACCAGAACAAATGAACAAAGGAAAAATAAAGAGAGTCAAACCAAGAAATAGATACTTAACTGTAGAGAACAGAGAGTTACCAGAGGAGAGGTGTTTGGGGGGATGGGTAAAGGGCATTAAGAGTACATTTATCTTGATGAGCACTGAATAACATATGGAGTTATTGAATCGCTATACATTAAACTAATATTACACTGGATGTTAACTACTCTTGAATTAAAATAAGATAATTTCAGGTAGGAATGCTTGGGTGGTTCAGTTGGTTAAGCATCTGCCTTTAGCTTGGGTCATGATCCCAGGGTCCTAGGATTGAGTCCCACACCAGGCTCCTTGCTCAGCAGGGAGCCTGCTTCTCCCTCACCCTGCTGCTCTCCCTGCTCTTCCCCCACCCTGATAAATAAAATAAAATCTTAAAAAAAAATTCATGTAGTGGTAAGTGCTATGAGGAAAAACAGTAAACGAACATATACAGTTGGCCCTTGAACAACATAGGTTTGAACTGCACACATCCACTTATGCACATTTTTTTTTCAATAAATATATTAGAAATTTTTTGGAGATTTGCAACAGTTTGAAAAAAACTGACAAACTGCATAACATAGGAATAGCAAAAAAAAATTAAGAAAAATTTAGGTTAAAAAAACAAAAGATCTTTGTTCAAGATGTTGGCATAGGAGGATCTTGAGCTTACCTCCACCCAAGAACACAATAAATATACAGCTACATATGGAATATTTTCTTCAGAAAAAGTCATAAAAACTGGGTGAACAGAGTCCCCACACTGAAAGACAAAGGGGCAACATTGTGATGGGTGAGAGTGGCAGAGACAAGGTCTTGCCAAAGAAAGGAAAGCTACATCCAAGGTGCATGAATCCACAGTTGGGAGGCATATCAAAGGGAGGGAACTTTTCTCTAAGGAGCAAGTTGTTGGAGCTCCACATCAGTCACTACACCCTTAAATCCTGCACAGGAGAAATGAGCCCACAAAAAGCCAAACTTTGAAAACTAATAGGGATTATGTTCAGGAGAACCTACCCCAAAAGGGTTGACATGCACCCTGAAACTCGGTGATATAACAACGGTTGGGAAAACACCTAGAACATAGGTGAAAGAGACCTACTTTTACCTGGGGTGTTTGCCAGAGAGGGAATAAACTACTGAGACACACTTTGGAGATATAGACAATGTCGGGTGCCATTTTTATAATCATATTCTACCCTGCTAGTACCAATGCTGGTGGCACAATCTTGGAACTCTCACTCTAACCTGCTAATGTGGGCAAGCACAGTTTTCTGAGATCCCACCCACTGCCACAGTTGCAGGAGCACCGTGGAGTCTCAACCAGTTGGGCCGGCGGACAGACTTGCCTACCACTGTGGTCACAGTGGCAGCTGTAGTGCCCTAGCCAGCTAGGCCAATGTAGAGACCTGCTCATGGCTGCAGTGGGGTTGGGGAGTGAGCTCACCAACTGCTATAGCCATAACAAAAATAGAGGTGCCTCAACAACCCGTGCCAGGGGGAGAGCCATGCCCATCATCACATCAACATCTACGATGGCAGCCACAACACCCCAACCAACCAGACAAGGAGAGAGCCATACCCATCACTGCAGCCCCAGCCTGCTGGGTCAGGGGAGAACACTACCTGCCACTTCAGTGGCAGCTGCAATTCCCCAGTCAGCTGGGCAGGGCAGAGAGCTCTGTCCACTGCTACCCCACAGCCCCTGCCCCCTCACAACAGGTGGATATACACAGCTTACATAGGATATTTCCTTTGAGCACTTGCCTCTGGTGATCAGGGAAGGATTATGCTTCTGATCCCTATGGGACATTGACACAAAGTCACTCCTTCAAGACTGAGAGAGGTAGCTGATTTGCTTAATACACAGAAACAAACAGAGAGTCAGACAAAATGAGGAGCCAGGGGAATGTATTTCAAATGAAAGAACAATGCAAAACCTCAGAAAAAGACCTTAATGAAACAGAGCTAAGTAATCTACTTGCTAAATAGTTCAAAGTAATGGTCATAAGGATGCTCAACAAACTCAGGAGAAGAATGGATGAACACAGTGAGAACTTCAACAAAGAGATAGAAAGTATAAGGAAGTACTAATTAGAGATGGAGACTACAGTAATTAAAATGAAAAATGCACTAGAGGGAATCAACAACAGATTAGATAATGCAGAAGAACAGATCAGTGACTTGGAAAGCAAAGTAATGGAAATCACTGAGTCAAAACAACAAAAAGGAAAAAGAATTTTAAAAATGAGGATAGTTTAAGGAACATCTTGGACAGCATCAAGTATACTAACATTAGCAGTATAGGGGTCCCAGAAGGAGAAGAGCAAGAGAACGGGGCTGAAAACTTCCCTAACCTAGGAAACAGATACCCTGGTTCAAAAACTACAGAGAATTTCAAACAAGAGAAACCCAAAGAGATCCAGATCAAAACACATTATAATTAAAATGTCAAATGTTAAAAATAAAGGAAGAATCTTAAAAGCAGCAAGAGAAAAACAAATAGATAAAAGGGAACCTTCATAATGTCATTAGCTGATTTTTCAGCAGAAATTTTGCAGGCCAGAAGAAAGTGGCATGGTATATTGAAAGTGCTGAAAGGGAAAAAGTTACACCACAGACTATTCTTCTACCTGGCAAAGTTATCATTCAAAATTGAAGAAGTGATAAAACGTTTCCTAGCCAAGCAAAAAGTAAAGGAGTTTATCACTGTTTAACCAGCCTTACAAGAAATGTTAAAGAGACTTTCTTCCTCTTTTTTTAAGGTTTATTTATTGAGAGAGAGAGAGAGAGTGCACAAACAGGGGAAAGGGCAGAGGGAGAGGGAAAGAATCTCAAGCAGACTCGTCACTGAGCACAGAACCTGTTACAGAGCTTAATCTCATAATCCCGAGATCATGACCTGAGCTGAAACTGAGAGCCATGACCTCAACCAACTGAGCTATCCAGGTACCCCTAAAGGGACTTCTTTAAGCAGAAAAGAAAAAGCCATAACTAAATGACAAAATTCTCACTGGTCAAGGCAATTATATAATAAATGTAGTGGATCAGCAACTTATAAAACTAGTGTGAAGGTTAAAAGATGAAAGTAAAATCAACTTTAGAATGTGTTCAGACTTAAGTGACCATCAGCCTAAAATAGACTACTATAAATACGAGTTGTTATATATGAACTGTGTGGTAACCACAAACCAAAAACCTATAATTGATTCCCAGAAACATGGGCTCCTGTGTGACTCAGTCAGTTAAGCAGCTGCCTTTGGCTCAGGTCATGATCTCTGGGTCCTGGGATCGAGCCCTGTAAAGGGCTTCCTGCTCAGTGGGGAGCCCCCCCCCTCTCTCTCTTTCTCCCCCCCCCACCTCTTCCCCTAGTTAATGTTTTCTCTCTCTCTCAAATAAATAAATAAAATCTTTTTAAAAAAATCTCAGAAACAAAGTGAAAGGAATCCAAACATAACACTAAAGAAAAGCATTAAACCACAAGGAAGAAAAACAACAGAAGATAAAAGGAATAAAGAAGAACTACAAAACATCCAGAAAACAATTAACAAATGGCAATAAGTACAAACTTATCAATAATTATTTTAATGTAAATGGACTAAATTTTCTAATCAAAAGGCATAGGGTGGCTGAATGGATTTTAAAAAAAGACAAAACCCATCTATTTGTTGCCTACAAAGAGACTTACTTCATATCTAAAGATACAGAAAGACCACAAATGAAGAGAAGGAAAAAGATATTCTGTGCAGGAGGGGTTCCTGGGTGGCTCAGTTGTTAAGCATCTGCCTTTGGCTCAGGTCATGATCCCGGAGTCCTGGGATCAAGCCCAGCATCAGTCTCCCTGCTCGGCAGGAAGCCTGCTTCTCTCTCTGCCATGCCCCCCGCTTGTGTTCCCTCTCTCTCTGTCTCTCTCTGTATCAAATAAATAAATAAATCTTAAAAAAAAGATATTCTGTGCAAATGGAAATAAAAAGAAAGCTAAGGTATCAATACTTATATTAAACAAAATAGACTTTAAAACAAAGACCATAATAAAAGACAAAGATGGCCATCACATAATGGTAAATGGGTCAATCCAACAAGAGGATATAACATTTGTAAATATTTATGCACTCAACATAGGAGCACCTAAACATATAAGGCAACTCCTAACAGACATAAAGGGAGAAATTGACAGCAATACAATAGTCGTGGGGAACTTTAATACCTCACTTACATCAGTGGATAGATAACTTAGAAGATCAACAAGTGGGCGCCTGGGTGGCTCAGTGGGTTAAAGCCTCTGCCTTCAGCTCAGGTCATGGTCCCAGGGTCCTGGGATCGAGGCCCGCATCGGGCTCTCTGCTCAGCGGAGAGCCTGCCTCCTCCTCTCTCTCTGCCTACTTGTGATCTCTCTCTCTGTGTCAAATAAAAAAAAAAATTAAAAAAAAAAAAGATCAACAAGTAGCACATTAGACCAGATAGACTTAATAGATACACACAGAACATTCTATCTAAAAACCGCCAATATTCTTGACAAACATAGATGCAAAAATACTCAACAAAGCATTAGCAAACTGAATTCAACAATACATTAAATGGGTCATAAATCATGATCAAATAGGAATTATTCCATGGATGCAAGGATGATTTAATATCTGCAGATCAATCAACATGACACACCACATTAACACAGTGAAGGGAAGAAAATCATATGATAATCTCAATAGATGCAGGAAAAGCATTTGACAAAATTTAATATCCATTTATAATAAGAAGTCTCAACAAAGTAAGTATAGAGAGAACATACCTCAATATAATAAATGCCATATATGACAAACCCACAGGTATCATCCTAGTCTTTTTCTCAAGAAAGATCAGGATCAAAGAAGAATGCCCATTCTCAGCACTGTTATTGAACAATGTATTGGAATTGCCACCACAGTTAGGCAAGAAAAAGAAAGAAAAGGCATCCAAGTTGTAAAGGAAGTTGTCGCTGTTTTCAGATGGCATGATATTATCTATACAAAATCTTAATAATTACACCAAAAAACTATTAGAACTATAAATGATTTCAGTAAAATTGCAGGATACAAAACTCACTTTCATAAGTCTGTTAGGTTCCTATACCCTAATAACAAACTACCAGAAAGATAAATTAAGAGAACTATGCCACTTACAATTACATCAAAAAGTATAAAATACCTAGTAATAAATTTAATGAAGAAGATGAAAGACCTTTACTGTGAACACTTTAAGACATTGATGAAAGAAATTGAAAATGACACATAAATGAAAAGATTACTGTGCTTATGGATTGGAAGAATCAATATTGTTTAAATGTCCATACTATCCAAAGCAATGTAAAGATCTCTTAATCTCCTATCAAAATCTCAATGGCATTTTTCACAGAACTAGAACAAATAAACCTTAAATATGTATGGAACCATCAAAGACTCCAAATAGCTAAAGCTGTCTTTTGAAAGAAGAACAAAGCTGGCAGTATCACGCTCCTGGATTTCAAACTATACTCCAAAACAATAGTAATCAAAACAGTATGGAATTGGCACGAAAACAGACACAGATCAGTGGAACATACCAAAGAACCCAGAAATAAATCCACACTTATGTGGCCAATTAGTTTACAACAAAAGACGTAAGAATATACAATGAGAAAAGACATTCTCTTCAATAAATGATGTCGGAAAAACTGGACAACTACATTCAAAACAATGAAATTGGAGCACATTCTTACACTATATATATATATAAAANACTGGACAACTACATTCAAAACAATGAAATTGGAGCACATTCTTACACTATATATATATATATATATATATATAAAACACCTCAAAATGGAATAAAGTCCTAAATGTGGGACCTGAAACCACTTAGGCGGTAAGTAAGTTATTATAACTATTGGCTATTTTAGTCTTAGTGATACTTTCTTACCTCAGGCACATAACAACAAAAGCCATAAAACATGTACAACTACATCAAACTAAAAAGCTTTTGCACAGTGAAGGAAGACATCAGCAGAACAAAAAGGCAATCTGTTAGATGGGAGAAGATGTATCTGATAAAAGGTTAACATGCAACGTGGATATAAGAAGAATTCATGCAATTCAATATTGAAAAAAAATCCAATTAAAAAATGGGCAGAACTAAATAGACATTTTCTAAAAAGGCACATGAAAAGATGCTCAACATCACTAATCGTCAGAGAAATATAAAGCAAAACCACAATGAGATATCACCTCACAACTATCCAAATAACTATTACCAAAAAGATAAGAAATAAATGTTGGCAAGGGTGTGGAGAAAAGGGAATCCTCATGTACTGTTGGTCAGCCACTATGAAAATCAATATGGCATTTCCTCAAAAAATTAAAAATAATACTACCACATGATTCAGCAATCTTACTTCTGATTATTTATTTGAAAAAAAAAAGTAAAATACTAATTGGAAAGACATATGTACCCCTGGGCTCATTGCAGAATTATTTACCATAGCCAAGATATGGAAGCAACCTAAGTGTCCATCAGCGGATGAATAGATAAAGAATTGTGTGTGCATGTGTGTGTGTGTGTGTACACACACACACAAACATATATGGGAATATTACTCAGCCATGAAAAGGAATGAAATCTTGCCATTTGTGATAACATGGATGGACCTAGATAAAAGATATCATGCTCTGTGAAATAAATCAGACAAAGAAAAATACCATATAATTTCACTTATATGTGGAATCTGAAAATCAAAATAAATGAACAAACAAAATAAAATGGAAATAGACTCATAGAAAGAACAAACTGGTGGTTGCCAAAGGAGAGGGGAGAGGGGGATAGGAAAATTGGTAGAGGCAATTAAGAAGTACAATCTTCCAGGTTAAAATAAAATAAGACCATGGGGGTGTAATGTACAGCATAGGGAATATAATCAACAGTATTCTAAAAACCTCGTATGGTGACAGATGGTAACTAGGCTTATTGTGATTATTTTGTAATGTTATATAAATGTCAAATCACTGGAAATAATATAGTATTGAATGACTATTATACTTCAATTAAAAAAATAAAAATTTTAAAAAATGAAATAAGACATCTCTGGGCAGTACAATTCCTCCTTTCTCTTATGACTTTCCCAATTTAGTTTCCTCTCTCACCCACAACATATGAACAAATGTACCAATTTGGAATCACTCAAAGGAAATCAAGATATAAACTTATAAGTAAAAGGACAAAAAATTTTCTTCAGTTTTCAGACATCTGAGAGTGTGATTTTTTAAAAAATAAAAACTTGTGAAGACACAGGAATCATGCTCAGGAAATGAAACCGGTTTGACATAGTATCAAATTATATTTTATTGACGATGTCCCAAATAATTTCCAAATTCACTCCTAGAGTTTTGTGGAGAAATGTCCAGAAGTCATTCTGGCAGATACCACTAGCCCTGAATGGATGCAAGTGGGGTAACGACAACAGTGGCTTTTTCCCCACAAACACCAGTGGTGTCCCCATAGGGCAGCAGTGTATACTGTAACCATTTCAGAGTGATCTTACCTTTACATTCATGCTGGGACCCATGACAGTAAAATACTGTCATGCTTGTAATATAAGCTTGTAAAGTACTCAGTTCAGTTCTGCTTAGCCTTTTCCAAAATCCAAACCTTTAAAATTTATCTTTTCTATCTCAGTTTCTTCCCCTGTCTACCTGCTCATATAAGGTATCACAGTTTTCCTTGTTAGGAGGAGTGGTTATCAGTAGCAAATAAATCATTCTTACTTTTCAAACATGTATTTTAAACAGAAAAATCTGTATTCTTTTGAAATACCTTTATTTTAGCAAGAGTACCTTTGACTCCTTAGTGGATGTAGGATTTTATGTTTTTATTCTCCACAAAATAATTTCTATTTTTGTCTTTCTTCCCTGGCATTCCAGAGCTCTAGCACTGAAAACAGAATCTGGAGTTCAGAAAACCCCTGCACATTTATTGGCCTTGAAAGTATGCAACACAGCTAGCCATATAATTGAAAATAATAAGGCCACGATAAATGGGATGGCCCCAGGGTAAAACACCCAAGGGACTCAATTGGTGTCACTTTGCATCAATGTCCATGCATCATGGTAATTGAGGTAACATAACCAATTACCACATTTTAATTAGAGTTCTAAGAACTTGAGAAAATTTGCAATGATGAGACAGCTCACTTATAAAACGAAAAGGAAAGGGAGGGAGAGAGGGAGGGAGGAAAGAAGGAAGGAAGGAAGGAAGGAAGGAAGGAAGGAAGGAAGGAAGGAAGGAAGGCCGGCCTACAATAATATGTTGNGAAAGGGAGGGAGAGAGGGAGGGAGGAAAGAAGGAAGGAAGGAAGGAAGGAAGGAAGGAAGGCCGGCCTACAATAATATGTTGCTCAAACTTGTTTCTTATAAGCAGAGGTTGCATAAAATGATGTTTTGTGAGTCTTCTTTATTTCCAATGCTTTTTCTTTCTCTCAATCTTATTATTTGGTGATGTGCTTTGAAAAACCAAGTATTTTAAAATGCTCTTTTGTGACTAAAATAATAGCACTCTCACCCAAATATGACTGATGGTTTTAGAAATTTATGACCAAAGAAATTCTCAGAGAGTGGCCTTGGCTTATAATTTCATTTCCCATCTAAGTGTTTCTCACCATTGTAACTTGGAGATTCATTCTAAGTTTTAAGTCAATGTCTGAACACAGTGACACATTATTAAATTACATATTTCTCTGGCTCCGGTTGCTAAACAAAAATAGACCTAGATTCCACCCCACCCCCCTCAAAAAAATTAAAGGCAGAAAGAATTACTGCATTTAGAAAATAATTTTGACTTGTGGCAATTATTTTTATAAGGCTAGAGTTTAAGTGAAAAACCTCCTGTAAAATTTTAGTGCTGCTACATAATCAAGTAATTATGTAATTACTTGTACTTAATTACTTACAAGAGAGATGGTTGTTAAAAAATCTTTATACATGTCAAAAACAGCTTTCTTCTTTAGAGTATTTCTAGCCAAGATTCAAGTACCAAAAAGCTCTTTTAAAAGTGATTTCCAATAAGTTTCTTTTTCTTTCATAAATTCCTTACCATTTTTTTCAGATATATGAAAATGAGTTATACACAGCTCTCTATTCCCTCCCTCCTGCTTCTACTCAGCAAGAAAAAGAAAGGAAGGGAGAGGGGAAGGAAGGAAGGAAGAAGGAAAGAAAGAAATGCTTTTAGATTTCAGTCAAAGGGGTTGATGTTAATTATAAGATACATGTCCTTAATGTGAGGATTTCCAGTAGACAAGAGTAGATTTTCAAGGGAAGTTGAGAAATTTCCTTTCCTTGAGTATTGCAGTAGAATGCCGTGACCAAGAGCTTAGCCCAGGCTTTGCCACCTAGCAGCAATGTGATTGTGGCAAATTTTCTAGCTTTTCTATGCTTCAGTTTCTTCATCTATAAGATGGAGGTAAACAATGATACCCACTTCAGTTTATGTGAGGTTTAAGTGAATTAATAGTTGCAGAGTTCTTTGAACCACTGCTGCCTCAAGGTCAATAAATGTTAGCTGCTATTATTATTTATAGGAACCGAGTCTTATTTATCTTTCTAATAGTCTAGAAATCAATACATTGCCTGGCATACAGGGCAATGAATATATTTTTGCTTAATAAACACATGAGAAAATTGCAGAAAAGCGAATAGTAGCAGAGGAAATCTTGTGCAATAGATTCCATGGTTGACATAACCTCTCTTTTTCAGCCAGAATTGGCCAAACCTAAACCAGTTAAATTAATTCTAGACACACCCCTTTCAGCACTGGTTTATTTTTATTTCTCCATTGTTCTCTTATTTTTACTATAATTGATATTTTCTGTTTTAGGCCAAGATTGCTCTTTTTTTCCCCTCAGTCTTCTAAGGTAGGAGCTTAGTTTATCAAGTTTTAGATCTCTCTTCATTTCCTAATACTTGCATCTTAATGCTATAAATTTCCCTCTGAGCACTACTTATGCTGCATCTCACAATCTTGATGAGTTGTATTTTAATTTTTATATAGTTTAAAATGTTTAAAAATTTCTCTAGATAATTCCTTAACCCATGTGTTATTTAGAAATGAGTTTTTAAATGTCCATATATTTGAGGATTTTTCAGCTGACTTTCTTTTACTGATTTCTAGTTTAATTCCATTGTGGTCTGAGAGCATATATTGTAGGTATGATTTCTGTTTTTTTAAATTTGTTAAAGTGTATATATTGTGTCTCAGAATATGGTCTGCCCTTTTGAATATTCCATGTGGGTTTGAGAAGAATGTGTATTCTGTTGTTTTTGACTGAAATTTACATAAATGTTAATTAGATGTAGTTGCTTGATCGTGCTATTCAGGGCAGCTGTATCCTTACTGGTTTTCTGTCTGATTGATATATCAATTACTGAAAAAATAGAGCTAAAGTGGAGTCCTCAGCACTAGTTGCAGTCCAGTTATAATAAATTTTCTGTTTCTCCATGTAATTCTATCAGTTTTTGCCTCACATATTTTGATGTCCTCTTGTTAGATGCATATATGTATAGGATTGTTGAGAAGAAGAAGTCCTGGAGTATTGATCCCTTCATTATTATGTAATGCTCCTCTTTATCTCTGATAAATTTCCTTGTTTTCTGAGTCTGCTTTGTTTGAAATTTATAGTTATTGAGTGTTCTTTTGATTGATGTTAGCATAGTGTATCTTTTTTTTCTTTTTTAAAGATTTTATGTATTTATTTGATGGAGAAAGAGAGAAATAACAAGTAGGCAGAGAGATGGGCAGAGAGAGAGGAGGAAGCAGGCTCCCTGGTGAGCAGAGATCCCAATGCGGGGCTCAATCCCAGGACCCTGGGATCACAACCTGAGCCGAAGACAGACTTTAACCCACTGAGCCACCCAGGTGCCCCAGCATAGTATATCTTTTTGCATTCTTTTAATGGTTCTGAATTTTTGTATTTAAAGTGGAGTGCTGTAGACAACATATAGTTGAATTTTCTTTTTTTATCTACTCTGAAAATCTCTTTTAATTGCAGTACTTAGACCATTAGCATTAAAAATGATTAACATTGTTGTACTCATAGTAACCATTTTCTCTTCATTGCATTTGTTCTTGATTTCTTTTCCTTGTTTTCCTGCTTTTTAAAATTTAAATGAAACATTTTATATTGTTTCATGTTATCTTCTCTTTTAGCAAATCAAAAATTGTAGTTGTTGTCCTAGAACTTTGAAGACACATGTTAAACTAATCCAAGCCTGCCTTCATATAACACTGTATCTTTCCACATGTTGTGCAGATGACTTATAACAAGAATTTTCTCTATTCTTTCTTCCTATCCCTTATGATATCACTGCCATTCATTTCCCAAAACATTGTTACTATTACTACTTTAAATAAACAGTATCTTTTAGCTCAATTAACAATAGGAAAGATGATTTTATTTTACTTTCACTTATTCCTTCTCCATTGTTTTTCCTTTTTCTAATCTATGTAGTTTTCCATCTTCCTGAAGAACGTCTTTTAACATTTCTTGCAGGGTAAATCTGATGACAATAAATCTCCTCAGTTTTTGTTTGTGAAAGAAAGGATTTTTTCTTGTGATAATTTATATATTTCATTCCAGTTTCTTCTTTCTTGCATGGTTTTTGATGAGAAGTTCACTGTATTCTTGTCATTGCTCTTCCATAGGTCAGGCATTTTTCCTCTCTGACTTCTTTCAAGATTTTCTCTTTGTCTCTGGTTTTCTACAGTTCGAAAATATGATAGGCTGGTTTGGTGTTTATCTTGATTCCTGGCTCTGGGTTTGGTATCTGTCATTAATTTTGGAATATCCTCTTTCATTCCACTTCAGATATTTCTTGTTCTCCACTTTCTTTTTCTACTCTTTATGGTATTCCAATTACACATCTGTTGTATTCTTTGAAATTATCCCAAAGTTCTTGGATGTTCCATTCTTTTTTAGCACTTTTTTCTCTTTGCATTTAGGTTTGGAATTCTTCATTGACTTATCTTTAAGTTCATCAATTATTTCCTTGGCTGTATCCAGTCTAATGATAAGTATCAAAGGCATTCTTCATTTCTTTTATAGTTTTTTCCCCCTAACATTTCCTATTGATTCATTCTTAGAGTTTCTATCTCTGTGCTTATACCACCTGTCTATTCTTGCATGTTGTCTACTTTTTTGATGATAGCCCTTAATATGTTCATCATAGTTATTTAAAGTTTTCTGACTGCTAATCTCCAAATCTGTGTCATATCTGGGTCTGTTTCTGATGCTTGCTTTGTCTCTTTAGATTGCTTTACTTTTTCCTTGCCTTTTAGCATATCTTGTAATATTTTTGTGAAACCTGGACAGGGTATATCAGGTAATAGGAATTCTGGTAAATAGGACATTAGTGTAAGATTTTATGTTAAAAGTCATTGAATTTTAGTTTGTTTAGCTTTTCCTTCTTTTGAAGACAGGAGTGACAGCACCCAAAGCTCTTTACCTATCAGAGGATAGGTAAAATCAGAAGTCCTCAGCACTAGTTGAAATGAAGTGTTCTAAGTCAGTTAAGTGCCTTAGGCTTGGGTCATGATCCCAGGGTCCTGGGATCAAATCCCCCATCGGTCTCCTTACTCAGTGGGAAGTTTGCTTTTCCCTCTGTACTCTGTCCCTCCCCTTGCCGTGCTCTCTCTCTCTCTCTCACTCTTACTCTCTCAAATAAATAAATAAATAATATTTGAAAAAAAAAAAAGAAAGAAAAAAACCAAGTGTTCTAACCCAAACGAGGGCTCCAGAATTCAGTAGTAGGTGCAGTAGAAGGGCAAACCTGATCCAAGGCTGCAGGATGTAAATCCAGGAAAAATCTAGGGTGCAGGATAGGATCAAACAGAGCTAAGAATCCAAATCCTAGGAAACATCAATCCAAAAGAGGCTGGATGCCATCAAACCTAGATGGCAGCAGAAGGGCTATGCACAGTAAGCCCAAGGGCAATGAGAGTGATTCCCAAAGGAGTGCAGATCTGTTTGATAGAGAATCTGTAGAAATTGAACTATTAATGGTGCAAGTGGTTTGGGGCTGGATGCAGGCTTCCATTTCCCTGAGTAATTTTGGGGTGACAAGTTGATGCAAAGTCACACTCTCCTTTTTCTGTTTTCACCATCCTAGTATTAGTCCACTCCTGGCACAGCCTAATGGCTAGAGTAGACTCCTCGTCAGTATGTTGATTTCCATCTCACTTCTTCAGTCACTCAGCATACCACTGTCTGGCTTTACTGACAGAAATACTATTGGAATGATGGTATCCCACTAAACACAGATATGTTGTAGCTCTAGTTTGCTTGCAAATTTGAGTTCATGACCTTCCAAGCGACTGTAGACTAGCCCCACTCTGACTACCATCAGCCTAAATAAGGAAGTAAACTGGGCAAGCTCGAATGACCAGAAACTGAGTTTATTCAAGAATAGCAGAGGAATTGCAATTCAGGAAATGCATACTATAGCAAGCTACAGGTGAGTCCACGAAGGGTTTGGGGTGAGATGTATTTATTGCTAAAGGGTGCAGAGGTCAGGAAGTCCTGCCAGAGTCCAATCAGTAAGTTCATTGGCTTGAGGATGGGGACAGAGTCTTGGCAGATCATTGATGAGGAGATAAGTCTCAATCTTGTGTAAATCAGGAATTTAAGAGAAATCCGTTTCTCAGTTCTTAAGTTCTGTTCTTCTGAGGGAGAATGTATGAGATTCTCCAGTCTGTATCCTCCTGTGAAAATCCTTTCACACTACATAAACCATTTGCCCTAATAATTGTCCATCCTATTGGTTCCAAATACTCAAAAAATGGGCAAAGGGTATGACCAAATAACAAACAAATACAAAGTAATAAATACAAATGGTTACTAAATCTATGAATAAATATCCAATCCAAGTAGTAATGAAAAAAATACAAAGTAACGTAGTTTGTCAGTTGCTATTTTTTACCCATCAAAAGGAGGGAAAATTAATTACATATTCCTGTGTTAGAGAGGTGAAAATGGGTTGCAAGCTGGCATAATTATGTATTTAGCTACTTATCAATATCCTAAAAATTGTCATACCCTTTGGCCTGGTATTTATTCTCCTCAAATTTACTCTCAGCAAATCTGAACCCTTTATATGAATATGTCTATGGGCGCCTGGGTGGCTCAGTGGGTTAAAGCCTCTGCCTTCGGCTCAGGTCATGGTCTCAGGGTCCTGGGATCGAGGCCCGCATCAGGCTCTCTGCTCAGTAGGGAGCCTGCTTCTCCCTCTCCCTCTGCCTGCCTCTCTGCCTACTTGTGATCTGCCTCTCTCTGTCAAATAAATAAATAAATTCTAAAAGAAAAAAAAAAAGAATATGTCTATCATGTTTTATTTAAAAAATTAAACATAAATGGAAACAATAGGGATTTATAATATGTATTTAAGTAAACTGTTAAGTTGTTGGAATATTTAAACCCACTAAAAATCATGTTTTTCAGAAATGTTTTTCAAGTCCTATTAGTTTTACTTTCAAAAGAGCTCTGAAGTCTATCCAGTTTTTCCTAACTGTACGCCACCTTAGTCAGAGCTACAGGCATATTACCTGGCACAGACAAAGTGCTCAGTAAATGTTAGTTATTCCTTTTACCTGTATCACTGCAATAGTGTCTAAAGTTGTCTTCTTTGCATCAAGTTTTGCTCCCTTTCCGGTCTGATCTCTATTTTGCAGCCCATGTAATCTTTTAAAAAACACTCATCAGATCACACCACTTTGCCTGCTTCTCCAGACTTATTTCCAGTCACATATTCTGTCTCTGCAGGCCAGACCCACTACCTGCTGTCATGCCCCCAAATGCAGCATGTTCCCTCCTGCCTGAGAGCCTTGTTCCTTCTGCCTTCACCGCTCACCATGCTGTGAGTTGCCTCCCAGAAAATTTTTATTATCCTGCGCAAATCAGCTGAAGAACCACTTCCTCAGGCAAGCTTTTCTTGACCTCCTGGAGTAGATCAAGTTCACCTCTTATATCTTATCACAGATTGTAATCTTACCCACTAGGTAAATCTTACCCACTAAAACGTGTCTGTTTTATTCAGGACAGGGCATTCAATAAATACGTGCTGAATGAATTTGCTGAATATATATTTATTGAATGAATGACATTTTCTACAAAGTTCATATTAACTTGCTTTAGTCTACTTACTTATTTTTTCTTCCTGTATCAAACTGCCATTAATTCAGTCTTCATCAACCTACTTCTCCACCTTCTCATATATTCATGGTTTTCCCAACCAGAGGAACCTCTGATATATTTATGTCAAGTATAGCTTCCCATCCATGTACCTTGAATTAGTTAGAGGTGAGCTAAGGTATCGAAACCCTCATCCATCCTGGTGTGTGGAGGGGTGGGGAGGGGGAATGCTGGGCAGGACCTAGGAGGAGTCCAGGCCATTTGCCTTCTGTAGTGAGTAATCTCTTCCTTCCTTCCTGGTAAGCAAGTCTATATTAGCATTTTCCATATGTCATAACTAGAAGAAGATTGGGAAGCACTGGTCTAGAAATAATAGGTATTAAGCCTCAATACTAACCTGCTGATCTTGAAGCAATAGTCACATTTAAATTTTGATTGAAGAGAAAACATTTAATTGAAAATGCCACTAGGGTCAAATAATTGTCTTATCCCACTATAGGAAGATCAGATTTACTCTAATTTTCTTTTTTATTCAGGTCTAATATTAGGTCTGTTGTTTCACTTGAGTTGTGTTTATGATTTTTTAACATATAAATGACTAAGTTGGCTGAAATGTCAAGAAAAGATTTTATATTGTTACCAAGGGGGTTAAAATTGAAATACCAATATTGAAAAAGCAAATTTTTGAATAGAAAAGTATAGTAAAGCAAGATAGTAAAGGCAGATCCATAGGCCCCAAGTCTGAAAAACTAAAGGTATTTTAACTTAGGTTAAATATTCTTCCTGTAGTCATAATACCATCAGTATATCACTGCTGATTATGCAAGAGTTGGATTCTGAATATTTAACCTATTTGCAAGGAAGGTTTGTTGTCTGATTCCATTGGGTCATGGACTTGGAAGGGACTGAATCTATAGGCAGATAATCAAAAGTACCTTGAGTACCTACTATGTGGTCAGCATTGTTCAGAGATTTATCTACACAGAAGTACTACAGGACATAATCTTCACACTGAAGAAATTGGCAAGCTATATGGAATGAAACTAAGATAATATCAACATAAATGAGACAATAATTATCCCAATCTGTGTTTGGGCTGAAAATGACAGCACCAGTTACAAAACTAAATACAAAGCTGCAAGATACTTGACAGGTGAGTCTGTGCTCAGTGATTGGGCCATACTATGTAGTAAGTATTCAGTGAACATTTGTTGAATGAATAAACAAATGTCAATACTAAATTGTATGATTCTATCACTGGTGTATGAATCAAATGAGAGAGAAATTGCTGAGGGCAGAGTATCCAGATCAATCTTTATAGAGGAGTTTAGGACTGAATTTTAAGAGACTTGGTGAGGGCAATAGAAACCACATTCATTCAATCAGAAAATATTTATTGAATACTTGTTATGAACAGAGGCATGGTGACATGAGTGAGCAGGGGATATTCATGAGGCAGTTACTGTGGTGAAGGTCCGCTTTGGAAGCATTAAATTAAATTTTGGTCATTTTTATATGACTGGATTATGGAATGCCGTAAAGTCAGTCAGAACAATTTAGAAGAGAAAAAAGCCATTGAAAGTTGTTGGTGTTTGTTTTGTTTTGTTTTTAATGACAGGAGTAATACCATGAAAGGATTTATTTTAGGAAGCTTGGTTTGAGAAGTGGTATGTAGGATTATCCTGAACCACTTCGTTTTCTCCCTTCTGTCTTTAAAAAAAATCTAGGGCTAGATTTTTCACAAACTTCATGGGAGTGTATGAGAATGTTTAGTTGCCCTTTCAATAACAAATCCTTTTGGTGAATCTCACCTTCTTTTCTTGCTGCAGTGTAATTCCATTTCTTGAGTTTGGAGTTTTGGAAATAGAGAACTTTTTCATAGTCCCAGTTGTAGTAACCTTCCAAATGCTGTGGAAAATAGGTCCCTGTATAGCCCTTTTCCCACCGGGTAAATAACTCCAATTCCCTTGACCTTTCTTAAATGGTTTGTTTCTTCAATGGTAAAGAACATTCCTTGACTACTAAACTTTAATTGTACCTAACTAACTAGATTTGCCCACACGGCCCCTATTTCTGCCCTTGTTTTTACACTTAAGCAAGAGTAAGTATCATGACAATTACTTCTAAATATTAAAGTACTAGAAGCTCCTAAGATAATATAAGAAAAGTCAACCTTGTTCAATGTGGGATAAAGAATTTTTAATTTGGTGGAGGCTAAAAATATCTGGCGTTCTCTGTATTCCTCACCTTGTCACCATCATCATCTGTTCTTAGCTCTTCATATAGCTCTTGTCATCCCCAAGGACTGGAAAGGAGTTATGGCAATAAATATCTGGAGAGTTGTCCCTTCCTGCCTAGGACACCCATACGTCTAGCCATAAACAAGAAGGGTCAACTCATTTGGAGCAAGCAAGCCATCCGCATGTGCAGGAATGAGGAGAGGAGAGAAGTTAGCTAAGGATTCTAGGCAAGTCTTGTGCACTCTGTGGTGTTTCCAGCTGGAGCTTTAATGGGCGCGGCTGGCCTACTGGACCTGCCTACCCAAGGATCCCATTCAGGGAACTTAAATTCTCAGTTAAAGAGCAATGTGCTCAGCCAGAATCATCAAGGGCAGCACGAGGGCGAGGTAGGGATTCAGGCATCTATATATTAAAGGTTGTTCCTGTAAGATGGCTCACCCATGCCATTCAAATCGATGCACATTGCAATCGGTTGAACTCACAAGACAAAAGCACAGAGTATGAGGGGCTCCAAAGAATCCATGCCTTTTTGCTCTCTTTCTTGTTTCACGGTCTGAAAGAAGCCACTTCAAATGGAGAAGGGAATCCAATTTTCAAAAAGCAATCCCTCCATATTTTTTTTTCTTTCTGAGTGGCACTCATACAGTAGCAGTGGTAAAATAAACAACGATGTGTTGGATTTTGTTTCTCTTTATCTATATGACATTTGTGTCATCACCAGCGCTCTAATCCATATTCAGGTCTTCATGTTTGGTGTGCAGTAATATGTAAATTATCTTGCCAGCTGCATGGAGCAGTGTTTGTTTATTCTATTTCTTTTGGCACTTCACAGAACTGAATTTCTGCCAAAATGGGGCTGCTTCGGGGAGCACTAATGCTCCAGGAGGAAGTTTTGAAAGGAAACGCACATCATAAGTCTTCACTCTGTGAAGCAGCAAAATCAAAACAAACTTTCTGTTTACTAAAATATCGGTATTATGAATGTAAAATAATGTGTTTGTTAAAATATAATGAGCACGCTGCCCATCTCCAGGATGCTTGGTGTACGTGGGTTTTGGAAATGAGGACACAATGCCGAGAAAGCTCGTGCATTTTTATTCTTGGAGAGAAAGTAGGTGAAATGCAACAGACAGAGACAACATCTAGAAGTTTAAGGGGAAAAGAAATATTTCAACATGCATATTAATCTCTGGAAACACATGGCATTTACGTGCATTTAAATGTGGACAGCTGTGGCGTTTAAGTGTTAAAAAATTTCATTAATGATGCATAGAGCTATCTACTTCTGTTGGCAGGCCTTTCAGTCTTCAATCTGACACTTCCTTTTTTATCCAGCAAGCTAATTTCCCCTCTTTTGTGAGTAGTAACTGTTTTCACACTACTGCTTACCCAGCAAGCCTCCTTACTGTTTCATGGTTAATTATCTTCTCCGGCTTCCCCTTCCCCAGTGTGGGGAGCAGGACTGTTCCTCCTCAGCACTAATGGAAGCTGGGCTTTATGGGTACACTGTGTAAATAAATGCAAGGCCTGATCAGGCAACGTAATAAATGAGTTCCTAAAGTTTATGGAGTCACAGCTCATCTAGTGATTTTACTAAATAACGAGAGAAAATGATTAATTTGGTGGGAGGAGGGATTTTAAAATAGTAGGAAAAAATAACGCTTTGTTACCTTGGTATGGAGCCCATCTGCAGATACACATAAGGGATCTCTATTTCTCCAAGTGTTCCCCATGCTTCCTAATAGCAGGGATGATGTTTGCCAGGAGAATGTCTTGTGTAAAGTAGACCTTTGAAAAATATTGTTGATTTGGTAGGAGGTGGAGGTCACCTACATTATATTTCCCTGATTGCTTGCTATTTATTAAGGGGAAAAAAAAAGCAGTCAAGGTTTATGTAGTCAACGTATGCTACGCTGTGCACGGACTGCAAACAAAGCAGAGATAAGTCACAAATGCTACTGTTGTCGAGTGCCTATAGTAGTAAATTCAGCAGGTCTTGCCCAGGTAATTAGCTCCACTAGCCGGTCAGTGTCCTGCCTCTCCGGACTTAGAAACTCAGCATATTCTCTAGATTGCTGGCTTAAGGAACCCATCCATATCTGAAGGGTTTGGGGCTTGTAGTTATTTTTGCCTTTGCCTTGCAAAAGGATTTTAAGGGATTAAGGTGACCCTAAACTTCTAATATTGCTTTTTAAAAAAATTTATAAAATGAATTCACATTTTGAGATCATTTTTCCTCTAGAATGAAATTTGCATGTCTTTGATTTGGGAACCTTTGATTTGGGTTACAGTTTGAATTAATGTCCTGATGTTCAAAACTCTCAAGTGCCTCCTCTATGAGAGACCAGGACCAGAGCTTCTATTGCAATCAAGATGGAGTTTTTAAATCTAATTGGATCTTAGGATCCTTAGTATTTCTCTCTTGAGATCGCAAAAAGAAAATCCACCCCCCCCCCGGGATTCTATGTTTTTAACATGTCTAAGGATTCTAGGAATCGAAAGTATAAAATCTCTAGGAAACTTACTTCAAAGATGTTTATTACCTTATAGGAAAATTCATCCTGAAATTTCAAGCAGCTTTTCCAGCATCAAGTGTAACTTGTAGACTCTCTCATCACTTGTATGCAGGGAATAGTGACAACGTAAGGGAGGTGTTCTGGCAATTCCGAGAATGTTTAGCTCTCCCTAAGTCTGAAAGCAGTTATCTTTAAAGGAGTCTATTAAAGGTATAAATCAAATGGAATAAAATCAGATAATAGAAACAAGGGTTAAGCCATCATAAGAAAATGAATCATAGATGAGCTGCCTGTTAATCATCTTAAACCTTGGGCCAATCAGATGAAAGAGTCAGAAAAGTAAGATAAGTTTGACTGATTGGGAGGGAGAAGAGACTGAAATTGTATGTACCATTTCTGATAATCTGGTTTATCAAAATTGGCCAACATTTTAGTCTTAGTTTTTTTCTCTAAACAGTGTGATATAGTCCCAGTCTTAGAATTAAAAAAACAAAAACCAAAACAAAACCACCCACAGCTTATTTATCTGAGAGGACAGATGATTAAGAACAATACTAACCCCATGCTGGGCTCTTAATATGTACCTTGTTGAGAATGAAAAGACACACAATTCTCTCAACTAATATGTACTTTGTAAAGGGTGTTGTCTGATATTTGGCTTTGCAGGCAGACCTCAGCGTGTTGGCAAGGCCGTCCTTATAGAGTTGCCTTAGGCTTAGGCTGTCCTTATTAGGCTACCTCAGGACCACACCACTAATCAATCTCATGTTCTTAGAATTCAGTCTGGGGCGCCTGGGTGGCTCAGTGGGTTAAAGCCTCTGCTTTCGGCCCAGGTCATGATCTCAGGGTCCTGGGATCGAGGCCCGCATCGGGCTCTCTGCTTGGCAGGGAGCCTGCTTCCCCCTCTCTCTCTCTGCCTGCCTCTCTGCCTCCTTGTGATCTCTCTCCCGCTGTGAAATCAATAAATAAAATCTTTAAAAAAAAAAAAAAAAAGAATTCAGTCTGAAGTTGGAGACCCAAGTCTATGTCACAGAAAAGCCCGTGTGCTAGGAAACTTCCACTTGTTGATGGCACCTTTCACTTCCTCTTTACTACGAATATGCTCTGTAGGCTTTTAAAAAAATGTAGATTTTTGTTAATGGGAGATCCTTATCATAAAGGAGGGACAAGAGTCTATACTTTTCACTAAGGCAAAGGTGAGGCAAAAATGATCTCCAGAGGCACAGAACTCTAATGTTACGTCAGTCCTGACAGTCAAAAGGCAAACACCAAACAGCTGAAACGATGCCAGAAAAATGAGGCCAGATGTTATCATTAGGGGGAAAAAGTTATTTACGAGACTTGGCATGTGTTTCTGTCACTGTCTTCCAAGTTGGTTTACCATGTGCTAGAATGTAGAAAATGCCACCATTTTCTACACCATTTGTGGTTGTGTTTTTACGACTTTCTTGAAGTTACGTCTCTTCTGTACTTCCTTTTATTTGTTTCAGTTCTATATAATACTGAAGAGGACAGATAAAGACATCCTTTTATTTAAAAATCTCTTCCTAAGTTCTTTTTATTATTATTATTCATTTTTATGCCATTCTGAATTTAGTTACTTTCTTGAAATTCCAGAGAAAAATTTTCAGGGAAACAAAATAGTGACAAAGAGGAGAAAAATAACTAATTTTCCTATTCACTCTGTTGTGAATATGATGAAAGTTTCAATATGTTTGCATATAAAGCAACAGTCAAGTCAAAATGATTTATTTTCCAATGGTAGTAGATGATTTTTTTTTAGTTACTTCCAGTAAAATGTTCGGAGTTGGGTGGGAAGGGATCTTTTTCCTACAGTGGACACCTAACAGATAAGAGTAACGATTTATACCATAATTAATGTGTTTAAAGACAACATAGCTTGAAGCAAGGCATCTGACTATTGGCACGTAGCTTTTATACTACCAACACTGAGACTGCTGCACCCACGAGTTAGTTTGTAATTATGACAATATCTAAATGCCTTTAATCGATTGGCACATACATACTGCTTCATAATCTAAACAGCACTCCTAGGGGGCCAGCTCTCCAGTGAAACTGAAGTTGTAGAAAGGGAAGAAAGCAGAGCTTCTATTTTGTGAATCCTTTCTTCTGTGGAATTCCTTCCTACAGCCCCACGATCACCCTGTTTTTTGAACCTTATACATTCTTTAGTTTCCATGGGTTCTCCGGTTCCATTTTCCTTCCAAGACTGATGCTGGAGCATGAGAAAGGTGGTGAAGAGCACCTGATGGTAGGACAGGGTGCCCGATTTCAACTGCAATTTTACCGTGGACCTGGGATTTCTTTAGGCTACTCTCTGGCACATCTGATGCTCATTCCTCACCTCCCGGCCTCTAGAACCTGCCCTCTCTGCAGTTACAAATGACTTTCTTCTTGCTAATTCAGTGGCTTTCCCTCACCTCCCATTCTTCTTATCTTTTCTGCTCTTATAACACTCTAAATCACCCACTGCTTTAAAGGTCTCCTTTTCTCAGCTTCCATAATATTATACCAGTCCTGCTTGGATTTTCCTGCTGTTTGCTCTTTGCTCCTATGAAAGTACCCAGAAAGTTCCATCCCATCTGCCTTTGCTTCTTACTGTTCCCTCTTCTTGTAATGTTCCCTTCCCCCCATACTTTCTCTTGAATTCCTTTCTCTTCAGCGTAGCCTATATACCATTCAAAATAATAGACAATAGCAATGATGGCTAAACTCAAGGTACGGAAATCTATAGGGCGAAAAGAGGCAAGACAGAATTGTGAGACATCCTATCATCTAAAAGGCAACTGAAATGGATTTTATGAGAAGGCTTAGCATCAAAGTAATCAAAAGAGGAGAAAATCTCAAGAAAAATGGAGTCAAATACTATAAAGGAATCAAGTAAAATAAGGTCAAAGGAGATTGGACGATCCCAGCAAATAAGGGCTCTATTAATCCAACTCCTCTCTCCTCAAAAGAAACTGTTGCATCAAAACGAATGAAGTTCAACTAAGAGAAGTACTGTACACAGGATGCTCTTTTCTTCAGCATTTCTGACAATGATGAGCATGTGCACAGACCAAAGAAGTCTGTAATAAAAAAGTGTCTTTATTGATAATATATGCACCAAAATATAAGTGATTTCAGAAATATTATTTGTTGTAATATTTTTATAAGCAAGTTCCTTGATAGGGTGATGAAGTCCTGTTATGTTTGATGGGGTCACAGGTCTGAAACTCAACAAGACTGAAGACTCCTATTAGGTTGTTTGTTTATTTTACTTTACTTTTAAAGATTTTATTTATTTGAAAGGAGAGAGAGAGAGAAAGTGCACAAGCAGGGGGCAGGGAGGGAGAAGAGGGAGAGGGAGAAGCAGACTCCAACACGGGGCTCAATCCCAGGACCCCGGGATCAAGACCTGAGCCAAAGGCAGATGCTTAAGTGACTGAGCCATCCAGGTGCCCATTTTTTTGTTTTTGTTTTTTTTTAAATTGGGTAAAATTAGCATAGCATAAAATTAATCATTTTAAAGTGAGCAATTCACTGGCATGGCGTATATGCCCATGTTATGTAACCACCGCTTCTATCTAATTCCAAAACATTTTCATTGCCCCAGAAGGAAACCCCACAAATGTTGAGCAATTGCTTCCTTTCTCCCTCCCCCCAGGCACCTGGTAACCACCAATTTGTATTCTGTCTTTAGGAACTTATCATATAAATTAAGCCATACAATATATGACTTTTTCTACGTGGCTTTTAATGAGCATAATGTTTTTTGTTTGTTTGTTTGTTTTTGTTTGTTTGTTTGTTTGTTTTTTGAGGATACTAGCTTTTAAAATTGAGAGGTGACACCAGCTAGAAAGTCAGAAATTCTCTAGGTGGTTTCACTGTGGCAGAATGTCACCTCTGGGCCTTTCCCCATATCTCTTCAAGAGGTCGTGAGACCACAGCCAAGTCTTCATGCAGTTCATTCAGGAAAGGTTTCTGAGAATCTGTTTTCTGCCAGACCACTCTTTCAGGTTCTGGGGCTCTAGTGGAGATAAGACAGACAGAGCCCCTGTCCTCATGGAGTTTACATCTGGGAGGAGAACCCCTGATCTTAATATTGGACTTTCTTTTGTCCCTGGGCCCTGTTGAGAACTAAGACAATTTTTGCTATTATAAAACTCACTTTAAAACAACATCCAATGGATTTTTTCCTTTTCAACTATTTCAGAAATGTCTGTATAGTCAAGACTAGGAAATATGTCCATGTCAGTACTCATTTTTGGAGATTTTTGAGATGACTTTGGGTTTTATTTGTCTGTTTTGAGTTTCCAATCAGCTTTGTTATTGAAAAAGAGCATTCGCTAGAACAGTTTTTGATCATTAGTGTGAGATAGACTTTCAAAGCATTTTCTGAGCTGAGACAAGTTACTTTAACATTATTGTCAATCTGATAGATAGTGAGCAGGATTTGATTGCTCTCATGTGTCAGTTGTGATAGAATTTCACAGACAATGGACCTGCCTTTTAAAAAAAAAAGATTATTTTCAGGAAATAGAAAGTGCTTGAGTTATGGGCCTTGCTGAGGGCTGGGCAGGTGTCTTTTCTCATCTGGTTATTCCTGAGGGATAAGCCCAATCAGGACAGACAAAGACAAACCCATACCCCATTTATAGTGCAATGGGAGTGAGTAAAGGGTCTAATTGATGTTTATTTCATTAAATTTCATGCATGTGGTTGTGCTGAAGAGATTAGCCAGCCAACCACCAGTCTCCATGCAGACATAGTTATGGTTATTTTATTGTCAGCCCTGTCCCACTTCAGCAAAGGAAATCTATGCTAATAGCTGCCAGTCATTGGTGCCTACTGTGTGCCAATCCCCTGCTCCCACCCCCCGCATAGGACTTGATGTACATTTTCTCTTCTGAAGCAACCAACACTCCCTGAGGTAGACCCAATGTGCTGTGATTATCTTGAATATACAAATGATGGAAGCCTATTAAATAGTTGAACTAAGTAACTACTAACTGTTAAATAACTTGCCCAGGAACACAGAGCTAAAATGTGAGAGAGGGGATCCAGGATTCACACTCAGATCTCTTTGAATTTCTGCCCTAAATCCCAAAATGGTTGATAAACATTTAGTGAACTTTTCTGCTTTTCATCCTATCTTTTTTTTTTTTTAAAGATTTTATTTGTTTATTTGACACAGAGAGAGAGAGATTACAAGTAGGCAGAGAGACAGGGAGAGGACGAAGCAGGCTCCCTGCTGTGCAGAGAGCCCGACGAGGGCCTCGATCCCAGGACGCTGAGATCATGACCTGAGCCGAAAGCAGAGGCTTTAACCCACTGAGCCACCCAGGCGCCCTTCATCCTATCTTTTATCTATATTTTTTTCATGCTAAATCCGAATCTATCTCTGCCCAAAAAGAGGCAGATTACAACAAACTCTAAGTTCTCTTAAAAGCTGTCTTTCTGTTTTCTGAGAACTAGCAATTTGTTATGGTTGTTGATGTTGTTCTTGTTTTTAAGAAATTTCCACCTAAGTCAAATTTAGGAAAATAATTTTGCATCTAATGCTCAGGTACTCTGGTTTTAGATTTGGAGGGGGAGGCAAGAGAAAATAATTGCATCAGGAAAACAGAACAAATATATGAAAGTTGGAATTTCCCCTTGTTTAATTTGATTCCTTCTCACCCTGATCCATATATATAGTTTCTTTCTCCTGTCCACCACCTCAAACTTCCCTGTGGTCTGATTTTTGCTCTAAGGTAAATACGCGGATCTTTACTCAGTTACAGTTAATGATGTTTCTGTTTTTATTGTTTTTATTTATTTGTATGTTTTTGTTATATTCCATTTTTCTATAGATAAATCTCTATCCCTAGGACTTTGCAAGTGGTATTGCTTAATGAACTCCCGTAGCTGAAATAAATAGGAGGAACACCAATTGCAAGACCTCCTAATGGTTTTGCCCATTTAGAGCACCAGAAGTTCCACTGGAGCATTCCATTCATGCTGATCTTTTTTATCTTCTTTAGTTTTTCTTTTCTTTTTTTTTTTTTTTTAAATTTTATTTATTTATTTCACAGAGGGAGAGAGATTACAAGTAGGCAGAGAAGCAGGCAGAGAGAGAGAGGGGGAAGCAGGCTCCCCGCTGAGCAGGGAGCCCGATGCGGGCCTTGATCCCAGGACCCTGAGATCATGACCTGAGCCGAAGGCAGAGGCTTTAACCCACTGAGCCACCCAGGCGCCCTCTTCTTTAGTTTTTCAAAAGATGCAACTGTATCATATCATATCTCTGTTGGATTGTTTTACAGAATGTCGGGTTCTTTCATCCCCACACTTTAGCTGGTAATGTGTTTCTCATCTCTTATAAAAACCCACTTTGTAACCTAAAATTTTAAGAAAATCCTAGGAATGCAATACTGGGAGACCTAGTTCAATTAAAGCCAAACAAGTACAGAAGGAAGTTAATTCTGATATATGTTACTTGCTACAATTGGAATTTTGATTCTTTCATCATCATCATCTTTTTGCCAGCCTCTTTTACTTTTTCTGTATGTATTGTGCTGAAATAAATAACCTGCTTCCAAGAATTAAAAACAACAAAAACCAAAAACCCAATTAATCCCACTTGTTTCTTGAGCAAATCTTGAAGGAGGGTTCTGTGTATGTGTGTATAATTATTTATATAGAGCTTTAGGTTTAGGCCAAATTCTGTACCAATGAAGCAAGTTTATGAATGAAAGAGCCCCACACAAATTAATTTAACTCAGAATTATCTTTGGAATTGCAGTCTCTCTATTGGAACTACTCACCATCCTTTTGGTTTCAGTCAGATATTCTCAGATTTTATCTCAATCCATTTTTGAATTATCACTTTATCAATCACAGAAATATTTGTGCCTTTTAAAAAAGTACCAGACAGTTTCTATAGAAAAACAACAACAACAAATGGTTAAGTAGCTTGAGCATTACTGGCTGCTGAGCTATCCTCAAAGAGAGCATTCGACCAAATAATATTCCTGCCAGTTACATCATTCCATATACATACCATTTCTTTCAAGGATAACTTTTTAGTTATATAAATATCCCATGCCCTTCCTCTTGGAGACTTTCTGTACTTTCTTGCCCCCAGGGGATATTTTATGTTTGAGGTTAAATCTTGAGGAAATGGAGATTTTATTGAAAATATTGACAGAATTCAATCCACAACAGAAGGGAGTGCATGAGGGCAGAATAAATCGCACTTCTTTAATATATAAAATTTAAAGTCCGAAGTCAACGATTTTCTAAAGGATCTTGTCAGATAATCCCAGGAATTGACATATAAAAAATTTCAGCAATTACAATAAATTTAAGAGTTGTATAGGAAGAGAGACTTAAGGAGGGGAAAAGGACAATATTACATCCAAAAGTTTCATCTTTTTCCTATGGCAAATCTCCACTCCAACTATAAATTGAGCAAAGGATTTGTTCTTTAAGGTGCTGCTGTAGGTTTTCTACTTCCCGAGACTTGAATCTGTAAAGCCACAAAGGCAGCATTTGGTCAGAAAATGACTGTGTCATGGAAGACACGTCCAAGTTATAGGCATGACTTGGGCTAAGCTCCTGAAGCACACCCAGATGGCACAATTCCTACATCTAGTGTGAGCCCCCAGGTTTGGGGTGCTCAGAGAAAATCTGTGCTGCTAAATGTTGAAGTCAACCAGAGAGTTACAAAGAGAGCTTCTCTGAAAGACTAGTTCAATTATTTATTATCACCCTCAGAGTCCGGTGTCAGGCAAGATAGTATTTGAAATTAATACACTATTTGATTAGACTGATTGATTGTTTCTACAGCTGAAGATTTTAACATTCATTAGCCATACTAACCGGTCATTAGTACTTCCTTTATCAGCAAGCAAAGAATAAACAGAAATCCTAATAAAAATTCATCACAGTGAATGTAGTCCATACCTAAGTGAGTATGATGAGTGCCAGTGTTCTCGATTAACTGCTGTAACACTGGCAGCATGAAAGATTTCTGTCAGAAAATTTAAAAATATCACTTAATTAATCTTTACTTTGTAACTGGACTCTTTTAAACTTAAGTAGGCTATACAGATAATCTCTTACATATCCAGTATAATAAAGTGCTAATGGGTATTTTACACTTAATGAGGTTATGTGGTATCCTTTAACTACTAATTCCAGGAAAGACTGAGGGCTTCTTTGGATAAGTTTAGTGAACGTGTTCCTGGTGAAGCCTCCCCCCTACCCCCACCCACTGAGAAATAAAATCATCATGGCCTGTTTTTCAACCAGACCCTTAAAATAATTCTGAATTGTAATGCAAATACACTGACCTATTATACTGTGTGACATCTCTCTCTACCTACCAAGTCACAAATCCCTTATGGTTTTCAGGACAAATTGAAAAGAATGATAAGGAGAGAAAGTAGGCAGAGAGAACCTTTATGAATTGACTCAAGGCCACTCTAAAGCAATGCTACATGTATTAAGAATTATGGCTACCTTATATTGACTGCCTCCTCAGCCCTTCACAAGCATTAGCTTATTAGTATTCAGAATTATCTCAAAAGACGAATAGTGCTAGCCCCCTTCGCAAGTGATGCAAAGAGGTCGGTACTCAGAAATGTTAAGCAACTTGCCCAAAGCTGGTAGGCAGCAAAGTCAGCATTTCAACTACTTTGCATTGTTCTAGAGCCATGCTCATCTGCCTGACTACCCTGCATAAACATAAGCTGAACTACAGAGTTCTGTTTGAGTTTCTGTCTGTGGGTGAGCCCGCAGCGGCCTGCATACCTGTATCGCCTCTCTTGGCTCTGGCATGAATCTGGACAACTGCGCAGCAAGTGAGGATGATGAGGGCATCTGGACAGAGTCCAGGAGCCCATTTATCCACTGTGTCCCAGAATAATGTGTCAAGCTCTACCTAAACCAGATTAAAGCCAGGACATCCAAGGACAGATCAAGGACCCCAACTGTGCTGGCAGAGTGCGGTGTAAAAGAATCAGGGCTATGTCAAACTAGAGAGTCAGGAAGTCTTCAGATAGTTGTTATTCTAGGGCTGGAGGGGAGGGTTCCTGCTTATAATAAATAGGGGCAGGACTGACAAGAGTGAGGCAAGTTAATAAAATAGGAGTAGAATCTCTGTCATAGGAAGAGACTGGGGATGAGAGAGAGAGAGAGAGAGAGAGAGAGAGAGAGAGAGAGAGACTAAGAGAACCGGGGCTCGAGACTCAGGGTCCAGTAAGATGCAGGTGAGGAAACCAGTCAAGTGTTGTTTATCTTGGTTCTATTTGGGAGCAGGGCCAAATTCTGAAAGGGAAGGCAGAAGATAGACAAGCAAGGGTCTCTGGCCACGAATGGCTGTACAGGTAGCTACAAGCCTATTCTGTTTCTGCAAGGCAAAGGCTGCTTTGAGTGGAAAGCCCAGGCATAGAGACGAGGGGGGCTTCCATTTGTGGTGGCAGATGGTTTTCCACTGTGGACTGCACAGCTGAGAGTATCAGAGTGAATGTGCCTTCAAGATGTCATAGGCTGTGCTTTCTACCTTCATTTACCTCACAGTTCTATCTTCACCCAAGCCCAGGTTAAAAATGTAGAAGAAGCAATAGGAAATGGTTAATTCCAAAAATTACAACTTGACTGTAATAATCTTACATTTTAATCTATGTTATTGCCTTCAGTGACAAATTACTATTGATAGAAAACCCCATTTCAATAATTTTGGATGTTATTCCAGAGAAGAATAGAGCTGATAATTATGCTATCTTTCAAATCCATGCTGGGGCAAATTTCTTTCCTGATTCTTCCAAGAGATTTTAAATGGTAAAATATTCATGCTTGTTTGCCCTAATTCTTCTTCTTCTTCTTTTTCTTCTTCTTCTTTTCCCTTCCTCCTACACAGGAGACTTTGAATGTGATTGATCCTGGGTTGATGGATTTAAATGGGACGAGTGAGGATGCCCTGGAATGGGATGAAACTGACATAAGTAACAAGTTAATTAGTTTGAATGAAGACTCAAATGACCTTGATCAAGAACCCCAACCTGTCATGCCTTCCTTAAAGCTTGAAGAGATAGGTAGTGAGGACCCAGGTTATGAAGAAGAGGCAGGCGACTGTGGGGGATCTCAGTATGCCTCGAGTATCACCGCCCCCTCCAGTCCACACATTTACCAAGTGTACAGCCTCCACAATGTGGAACTCTGTGAGGACAGCCACATGCCATTTCTGAAAAACAATCCGAAGTTCACCAGCGTGACACAGCCTAGTGTTTTAACGAAGAGTCTCAGTAAAGACTCCTCATTTTCATCCACCAAATCTTTGCCAGACCTCGTAGGAGGTTCCAGTTTGGTGAAGCCCTGCCCATGCCATGGAGGCGACATGAGCCAGAATTCAGGCAGTGAGAGTGGAATCATGAGTGAAGGGGACACTGAAACCACTACCAACTCGGAAATGTGCTTGCTCAATGTGGTGGATGGGTCCCCAAGTAACCCTGAAACTGAACATCTGGACCCACAAATGGGAGATGCAGTTAACGTGTTAAAGCAGAAATTTAAAGATGAGGAGGAACGCATTAAGCTTCCAAATAGCTCTCAGCCATCCATTTCACCAGTGGGTTGTGTAAATGGAAAAGTTGGAGATTTAAACAGTGTTACCAAATATACCCCTGATTGTTTGGGAGAAGAATTACAAGGAAAACATGATGTGTTTACATTTTATGATTACTCGTACCTCCAAGGCTCAAAACTCAAATTACCAATGATAATGAAACAGTCACAAAGTGAAAAAGCACATGTGGAGGATCCCCTGCTTCATGGTTTTTATTTTGATAAAAAGTCCTGCAAATCTAAACATCAGGCTACAGAGTTACAGCCAGATGCACCTCCCCATGAAAGGCTTTTGGCAAGTGCGTCCCATGAAATGGATCGAAGTTCATATAAGAGTGGTGATGTAGAGAAGACATTCACTGGCATGCAGAATGGCAGACAGCTCTCCCTGTTATCCCACAGCTCATCTATTGAGTCCCTTTCTCCAGGGGGTGATTTATTTGGACTGGGCATCCTTAAAAATGGCGGTGACAGCCTCCAGCGAAGTACTTCCTTAGAAAGTTGGTTGACATCCTATAAAAGCAACGAGGATCTTTTTAGCTGCCACAGCTCTGGAGACATAAGCGTGAGCAGTGGCTCAGTTGGTGAACTGAGTAAAAGGACACTAGATCTCCTGAATCGTTTGGAGAATATCCAGAGCCCTTCAGAGCAAAAGATAAAACGGAGTGTTTCTGATATGACTCTCCAAAGCAGTTCCCAAAAGATGTCCTTTACTGGCCAGCTGTCATTGGACATGGCATCTTCTATCAATGAAGACTCGCCAGCATCTCTTACAGAACTAAGCAGCAGTGATGAGCTCTCTCTTTGCTCAGAGGATATTGTATTACACAAGAACAAGATCCCAGAATCAAATGCATCATTCAGGAAGCGCCTGACTCGGTCAGTGGCTGATGAAAGCGACGTCAATGTCAGCATGATTGTTAATGTCTCCTGCACCTCTGCTTGCACTGATGATGAAGATGACAGTGACCTCCTTTCTAGCTCTACCCTCACCTTGACAGAAGAAGAACTATGCATCAAAGACGAGGATGACGACTCCAGTATTGCAACAGATGATGAAATTTATGAAGAATGCAACTTGATGTCAGGGCTGGACTATATAAAGAATGAACTGCAGACCTGGATCAGACCAAAGTTTTCCTTGACAAAAGATAAGAGAAGGTGTAATCTCAGTGATGAAATAAAGGGCAGTAAGGATGTCAGTAGTGGTGAGATGACCAATCCCTCTGATACCCTGAATATTGAGGCTCTACTAAACAGCTCCATAAAATGTCTCTCTGAAAGTAATGGGAATGGTAAGAATTTATCCCACACCCATGAGTTAGGGACAAAGGGTGAAAATAAGAAAAATATTTTCAAAGTTAATAAAGACCCATATGTGGCAGACATGGAAAATGGCAATATTGAAAGCACGCCAGAAAGGCAGAAAGATAAACAGAATGGGACCTCGAAAGAATCAGGAAGTGTTGGTACAACTGGGAAGAAGAATTCAGATAGTGAGCATTGTAAGTGTAAAGTATTTATGTCTAGCTCAGATGATGCAAATATTGCTGGAAATGAATTTGTTCCCCAAACTGTTAGACATCGTCCAAAGAAATGTCAAATCCACCACCATTTTGAAAATCCTACAACTGCTTCTACTCCCACTGAGAAGTCTTGCCCAGAGCTGCCTTCAGAAGCCAGAGTTATCAGTAGGCAGGATTCTGATGTACCGAAATCTTCATCTAATGATGCACCAAGCGTGGCTGGAAAATCTGCTCATTGCTGCCTAGCAGTTGAACAAAATGAAACAGAGGAGAACGTTTCTATCAGTGACAACATTTCCTGTTGTGACTGTGAGCCAGATGTTTTCCATCAAAAGGATGCTGAGGATTGTTCAGTACACGACTTTGTTAAGGAAATCATCGACATGGCTTCAACGGCCCTAAAAAGTAAATCTCAACCTGAAAATGAGGCAGCTGCTCCTACCTCATTAACTCAGATCAAGGAGAAGGTGTTGGAACATTCTCACCGGCCCATCCAGCTGAGAAAAGGGGACTTTTATTCCTATTTATCTCTCTCCTCTCATGACAGTGATTGTGGGGAGGTCACCAGTTATGTGGAAGAGAAGAGCAACACTCCATTGCCACTGGACATTACCGACTCTGGCTTAGAAGACAAGGAGGACCCTGAATGCTTCTTTGAGGCCTGTGTTGATGACGACCCAGATGGAGATGAGCCCTGCCTCTCTGGGCCTCCTCCTGATGAACCTGCTGTTTCCCGTGAGGCTGCTGTGCCCCAACAAACAGCAGCCGGCTCCCCTGAGTTCAGCGATACACCTCTCTTAGCTGAGGAGGCAGACATGGTGGCTCTTTCAAGTCCTCCCCACCAGGAAGAATCTGATGTCGGAAAGGAAGCAGATGGTCTATCCCAAGCTGCGATCTGTGGGGAGAGCTCGGAGCTAACCACTTCAAGGCTGGGCAGTGAAAAGGAAAGTTCAGAAAACACAGGTGAATCGGGAATGCTAGAAGAACACAATGCTGCTTCAGCCAAATCTGGAGTTCCAGAACTCTCCTCAAAGGCAAAGCAGCCAAAAGACAAGGCTGCATTGCTTCCCAACCCCAAAACTTTAACCTGTGAAGAAAACCATCTAAATCTTCATGAAGAACAACATAAAAATATGCATAGGTAGAATGCAACCCTCTCCACGCATGAAAATCATCTCATTGAAAGGTATGTATGCTCCTCGTGTTTCAATAGTATGTTTTTAACATATATTTAATATATATCTAAATATACTTCAACTATGAGTTTGAGTCAACAATGCCACAATAGGAGAGAAGACTAGTCAGAATGACTGGTCATGGCAGACATTTATCTCAATAAGACATTTAGGTGGAAGAAACATTCCCAACAATGCAAGTAACTGCAAGGCAAAAGGGAGAGAGACTGTCACAAGTGACATTTTTAGTGACATTATCTTTATTACATAATTCTGGCAAGAAGAATACTTAATTTGAGGAAGTAGCCGAATAATTTAGGACCTCACATTCTGCCACTGAGGGAAGAAAAAAGGGTCTCCCTCTGATCAAAATGCATGCCCAGTGACAATGCTCCCCACTTCAGTTTCCTGCACAGAGAGCGGCCTGCTCCCTCGGGTGCCTGGAAATGAACAATGATTAGGTTAAAGGCTGCATCTCCTGATCTGGGCCTTCCTTCTATCTTCTGTCTAATGTAACTATCATCACATTTGCTTCCCCAGTGGAAGGCTGTGCTGTCACAGCTCCTAATCATGGCCAAGGCCAAGGACTCAAACAGGAGGGGAAAGTTGATGTTAAAGAAGAGGCTCTTATTTATCCACACACAGATGGAGAACAGGCCCAGAAAGCAAATGCGGAGAGAATACATGACAAGTTAATGGCGTTTTGATAAAAACAGAAATTTTTGAATTTTGCCTGAAGGTGACAGGCTGACTTCCATCAAAAATTTTAAGAAAGTCATTCCACTCTTCATATTTAATAAGACAGCTATTGATTGATAATTCTGAGATGATGGTATAGCTCGAAAAGTGACACAAAAATTCTGCTATTTTCCATTTCTGAGCCCCAGTGATGAATATACTTTCTCAATCAAGTCTAAAGAAGCAAATTTGAGCTTTTGAATGTGAGAGTTGTATTTCACCAAAGTATGAGGTGCCGAATGCCATCCCCACCCCCCCAATCCAGAAGCTTAATGCTGTAACCTAAACTCGTGCTATAGGAAATGAATTACAGAAGCAATCTACCCTAATTTGTTAACTTATTCAAATAACAGTTATTATACTTAACTATGCTAAAGATTATCTTTTTTGTGGCAGATTGTTTATTTTTTGATGAGCCTAATTACTGATTTTCTAAAAGTAATTTACATTTATTACAAATACATCTTTTAAAATGTGACAGATAAATGTTGTTCCCATAATGTATTATGAAAAAAGTTACTATTTAAAAACACATTATTTAATTTGAAAGATGAATGGCAAACATCATTATTTTTTTTTCCTGCAACACCTGTGCCCTAAGCTCATTAAAATGTGTGATTCCGTGTAGAGCTGCTAGAAACGGGGATGGGGGGGGGGAATCTATACCATATATATACCCTAAAAATAAACTCAGTATGCAAAATTGAAGAAAGACATCCTACTTACTAATATAGCTCAACTAATTTTCTATGTTTCAGACTCAATTTACAATTGGCTGCAAGTGAGAACAAAAGTAGGAGAGAGAAATGTATTTTCTGTGAAACATGTCCACCCCATAATCACATTCTCCATCAGTATGCAGTAAAGCTGACCACTAAGGGAGAGTCACTGCAATTCTAGAAGCTGCTTCTAAACAAGTTCTATTACTACCAATTGTTACTGCCGGCTCGGCCAAGCTCCGCAGAAGGGCTGGTTGGAGCCTGGCTGATTTTTGTTTTCTGCACGGGGATAAAGGCTTGAAAGCAACACCCTCAGAGTATGATGTTGTGTGACCGGGACCCTGAAGTCACTGGTCATGCAGAGACCCGGAGCTCCAGCAGCACTGGCCCTGGAGAAGCCCCTGGGTCACACACTTCCCTTTTAGATACTCTGGGAGTTTCTTCTGTCCATGACGTAGCTAGAAAATGGAAATGTGAATGATAAGCAGCTCCGTCTTTGGACTTGGGCAAGTGAACGTGCTGTGCTGTTGGATGAGTGCAGCCCTCACATTTCACAGGCACAGTGATGCAAAGCTATCAGCTAGCCCACCTGCCAGTCAGCGATATTTTGGGGAGCCCCCGAGATGTGGTTCCTGGCCCTGTCTCAGGCAATGGGAGACGGAGCCAGATTTTCCCTCTGCAGAACTCGCACTGCCCCCAAGTGACTTGTGATCAGCCAAGGGCCATTTCAATAGCTATGTTCACTGGTCCTATTCAGTTTTTTCCATATCACGCACCACAGATATCTGGACGCCTACATTTTCCACCCGTCATTAGCATTGGGTACCTGGGCATAGGTATTTACATTTTGTTAAAATACTATGAACCAGGACAAGTTATTTAATCGTAAAAGGCTGACATGCCTTTGGTGTTAAATATCAGGAATCTGTAGTAAAGTTATTTGGTAAAATATGAGACTTTGTGTCTATAAAACCTTAACTGTTGTCATTGTTCTTCCTACAAGATTCAAAAGGGGAAAAAAAAACTCTACTTTTTAAAAGCAATTTCAAAACCATCAGTTGAGGTGCTCTATCAGGATAATAAAATACACCACATTCAATTTGCTGGGTTGTTTTTTTTTTTTTCCTAGAGATAAGTTCTCAGATGATGAAGTTACGTCATCTGGAAGAGAGCTACAACTTAGAACAGCAGCTACAGTCTGCATCCTTACCAAGAATTTTTTTCAAAAAGGTTTTGCGTTTGTTCATTTACTGTTCTAATTAAAAACCCACTGAAAGTGTTGAAGTTTTAAACATGGTCTCACACAGGATGGATCTATGCTGATTTCTAGGCACACTGCTGTGCTTTTCACTATTTTCATTTTTGTGCTATGTTTCTACCAAAATAGAGAGGTCAGTTACAGCAAATCACATCAAAGGAAAGGTAACCGGATAGATCCAGAAATTTCTGCCTCATTTGGAGGAAGCACATAAAGTATGTCTGGAGTGCCTCCTAGGACCTGCCTAAGAGATGTACTTTGCACTAATCTTTATGCTGTATTCTGACAGTTATTTCTTCATAATCCTCATCATAAGCCTCTGATCTTTGGTGAATGATTTAACCATAAACTTCAGGCTGGATAAATCCTGTGGTATAAAAATTTCACTCATCACATGCAGCCAGTGTGTACTTTCTTTTTTCTGTTTGGTTTACTCTGGTTTTCAGTTTTGTTTTACTGTGTACAGGATGTGTGTGTGTGTGTGTGTGTGTGTGTGTGTGTTGGAAGGGCTATATTTATATATATTTGTATATAATATATAAGTATATATTATATATAAATAGATATAAATATATATTTATGTATTTATTTATTTATATATAAATATATATTTATATTTATTTTCTTCAGAACTTTTTACTCCATTACTTTTCCTCTTTATTGGTCTTCAGATGTGATTGTGGGTAGCTCATCGATTTTAGATTTTCAGCAATTACTTGTATTTATACATGTTCAAGTATACACATACCCAGTAAAATTGCTCCTACTCAGTCATTATAAACTGAGAAAACTTGAAGAGCAAACATTTCTCATGTATAGAACATAAATTCTTGTTCTGTTAGTTGGATTGACATTAAGTGTTTAATATGATCCAAAGCTGGCCAAGCAGGTTTAAGGAACTATTCTTGGTGATAGTGTATTAATTTTTTGCTAAACAATGCCAGTGGACTCTTACTAAACTTACCTTTAAAATCACTTCAGTAAGTCAAGGTTCTGGTAGAAGTGAAATGCTTTTTAATTATCCAGCACTTCTGAATGACTAGCTCTTCCAGGCTAAATAACAAAGATATTATTGGTACTCACCTCTCTCTCTCTCTCTCTCTCTCTCTCTCTCTCTCTCTCTCTCTCACACACACACACACACACACACACACACACACACACACACAAACACACCCCAGATCTGTGCCTCACTCCATTTTGCCTGCCCCTTTCCAAGTGGGCTAAGTTGAAAGAACTGATTAGCCAGGGAGAATTTAAATACCAGCTTTTAGTAAGACCAGCTTTGCCTCACGTAAGGATTCCTTACTCAGTGTCCATGTTTCAAGTGAGCCATGGCCTCAGCATTTGAACAATTCACCATGCTCTTTCTTGAGTTACTGCAGTATTTGACTCTACCAAATTTTGTCCCATCTGTTCCTATCTCTCCCTGTTCTTGAGAACCTGCCTTCTCTCCCCAACTTCCTGTGACTTCAGCCAAACCACATTTGGTGAAGTATTTCTGGCTTGTAAATAGGTTACAAGATTATAGAGAAGGAGAAAGACAGAGAAGGAGAATATTTAGTTCTAGAAAGACAATAAAGCAACCTGACATCAGACACCAGAACTTGGTTTAAACCCAGACAAGCAAACGCCTGCTTTATTAGAGAGCTGGTCAGAGGACCTAAAGTAATTGCATCCTGTACTGCCTGTCCTTGGGTTGTAGCTGTTCCTCACATCCAACTTGTTGCTTTCAGCTCCTTAAAAATAGGCAGAACTGACTGAGTTTGGAACAAATTTATATCTGAGCCATCAAGATGTATAGAAATAATTGAGTCATTCTTATTTGCACGCGACTGTACCTTAAGTGAAATGTATTCATATTCGAGCTGGAGGCCCAGGTTACATCCTTTTACTGGCAAGAAGCTGAAACATTTGGGATTGTGACAAAGCTATGAATATTTCACCACTATATAATGGTGGAATTGTTCAGTTCCACTGTCACACACACACTCCCTGAGGAAAAGGTTAAACCACCTGAGGGTCCAGGTTCCCAGGCTGTGAATCACTGCGGATACTTGGCTGTGTCCCTTGGCACCAGCAGCCTCTCATTTTCATAGTGATTTGATGCTATCTTGAGTGTTCAAAACTGCGTTCACAAGCAAAAGAGTAGATGTTATCCAGAGAAAAGGTCAAACTTGATGATTTTTCTTGTTTTCTTTAAAACCATGTCTTTTTAAAAAAAATCAATGTATTTTTCAATTGATTGTGAAACATTTTTGTCAGTAATGTGAACCTTGGGCTATTAAAATCACTGTGTTTTGTGTATCCTTTTATTTCAGAATATCAGCAGGTAGTTCCAAAATGGCAGGCTTCCTCGGAGGGCTCAGTTTTGAAAATGAAACAGACATTTCTGATACCTTTTCTTATCACTTTTTTGTTTCTTGTAGATAAGCCTGACTCAGGGGTGGCCTCCTAGTCCCACCCTGGGCTATCTGTGGTTTCATCACGTCACTGCCATTTGTTACATTGACCTCTCCCAAGATGAATCTTCCCTCCGAATGCGATTTGTCCACATGAGCCTTGTGATCTGGATTGTGCACTGGTTTTCTTTAGGTGATTGTCTTTGAAGTTCGGCAAAGCTGCTTGTTTTCCCACGGATTCCTGTCCCGAGCTACCTCTACCAGCCCTGCCTCTCCAGCGAGACTTTTCCGTTTGCCCCCTCCCTCCCCATCTACTCTTTAAAGTTCTGCAGTCCACCAAATCCATGGTCCATTAAATTCACTTGTCTGGAATGAACTTCCCCTGTCGGTACTTGACCAATTTCATGTTTCAATCTGGATTTTTTTTTTTTATGGTATAATGCCTGTTTATTGAAAGAGGTTTACCTAAAAGGCCAACATTTGATTTGATTGCAGCATACAGAAGAAACACTGGTCCTTCTTTCAAAATTAAGCAACTTTTAAAAGCACCATTTTATTTATTTTATTTTAAAAATAATTATCTATGCAGCACTTCAAGAAACAACTATATGGTGTTGTATATTATAAACTGGTGACATTCTACTATTAAATTATGTACAACATTTTCGTTTTTTATGCTTCTTGAGGTGGTAATGAGAAAAAAAGTTTTTTAAAAAAGTGTGCCTTGCTGTATTTCTTATACCATTTATTAAAAAGCTGCTTTCACGGTAAAATTATGTTGGTTTGAAAGGAGGAAATAGCAAGGTTAAGATGTGTGAATAATTTCTGTATATATGTATAACCAAGTACAAACATTGATGTATAATGACAGTATAAAATGCTTTCATGTTTATGATGTCTAGTGATGTGGAAAATATAAGCCTTAAACCATTAGATTGCATGGTATTTAAAATTGGCATAATAAACATAGTTTATTGGGGGAAAAGGAAAATCAGTGATCTCTTCTACCTGTGTTCTTTACCAAATTATTACATCTGATTCTGGAAAAAACTATAACACGTAGTAGCTTCCAAAATATCCATATTGCATAAGAGGCTTAAAATTACTTAAACTGCACATGAAGCGTTTACAATTTTCAAAATCTTTCTGATCACTATAAAGATCTTGGAACACAAATGATTAAATGCCAGTTCCCCTATACAGTAAGAACCTATCCTAGATTTTTTATTTCTACTTACCATTAATGGTTTAATATTGGATTTCAGGCTACCTAGTCAGTCTCATATTTATTTTATGTAACTCTTTTGAATGGGTTTGCTAGAAAGATGGTCTAGAAAATATGACTATTTTGACTTAGACTATAGATTTCAGGTGTATTTATTTTGTGTTAAAAGAAATTAGCTGAGAAATATTCCATCTGGTCTTTATTGCTCTTCTTAAATGCAGTTTTTAATTTATATCCTAGCACCTACTAAAGTGCCTGAAACACAGTAGGTATTCAATAAAAATTTGCTGAAGTTAAGTATTGAATTAGGCAGTATGGGTGACATGTACCTTTTCATTTTGAGAGACCTACACTAAAACATAAACAGGGGGAAGAGGAAAATAGGTAATGCAATCATCCGTTCAACTGATAGTTAATTAACACCTTTTGTCTGCAAGGACTATTCTAGACGGGGGAGATGCATAGATGAACAAAGGCCCTGCCCTCAGGGGGCTTACCTAGAGCAGGGATGAGGTGAACACACAAATGAGAAGCAGTAATTGTCCGGCAGGCAAGGAAGAGAGCAGAGTGGTAAATGAGGCACAAAGACAGAAGTAGTAAAGAGGGATAAGGCCAAAGAGAAGGGCTAGAAGGGAACAGAAAGTTAAACAGAAAATGAGTGACGTTTTATTGCAGGGGTAGTGGGCCAAAGGTAAACTGTGAGACTAAATGAGTCTTTAAAAAAGTTAAGTTGGAGCTTTTGTATGTAATACGGTAGGTAGTAAGGAAAGTTTTTCGCACCTGATTTTATTTATCATTAGAACATGAGTACAACACCAAGAACATTTAAAGAAATACTAGTCTACAATTTTACCACTTTAATAACTATTGTTATGTCTCTTCTAATCTTTTCCATACATATTTCTAAATTGATTAATCATTCTAGGCTTCTGAATAGGTAGTTGTAGTTCAAAAGAAGTTTAAGGCAGACATCTAGTACTTGTGGTCAAGATGATTACAGGGGGAAGAGATTAGAGATAAATGGCTCATTAGGAGGCAGCTGTAGAAAATTAGCTAGGCTTGAAATAACAGAGGACTCAGGGGTAGTGGCCCGAGATGTAGTCTTTGCAACACCTCAGAGCATTTGGGATCTCTGTTAAGGTATGGTATTATTTTACATATTGAAACAACCTAAATTTTCCTTGGGTAATGCCAAGGTCTACATCTACTGGAACAAACTGTCCTTGGTATTCCATTTACCTGTTATATGCTCACTGAAGACCTTGCGGTATTACAAATATTTGTTTATTCGTTACCTAGTTGACACTGAATTTGTAAAATGACTTCTGTCGAACAGTACTTTTTCTGGTTGAAGGGATCGGGTAGCTTCAGTCTCTTGCTGTGTGTGGGCACTACCTCCCCAGCCATCCTTGAAAATGGTCACACCAACTTGGTCTACACGTTTCCCTGACTGATTCCTTATTTGTTAAAGCAAGCTGGTTGGGTGTGTGTCTTTGTTAGAAAGTTCTTTCTTCGGTTGCTAAAATCTACATAGTGCTCCCTTCCCCCTGCCTTTAATTTTGCTCCCAGTTCTGGTTCTGATGAGCTGCTCAGAGTATTTCTGCCCCTTATTTCTCATGACATCCTTTAAGATAACTNGAAAATGGTCACACCAACTTGGTCTACACGTTTCCCTGACTGATTCCTTATTTGTTAAAGCAAGCTGGTTGGGTGTGTGTCTTTGTTAGAAAGTTCTTTCTTCGGTTGCTAAAATCTACATAGTGCTCCCTTCCCCCTGCCTTTAATTTTGCTCCCAGTTCTGGTTCTGATGAGCTGCTCAGAGTATTTCTGCCCCTTATTTCTCATGACATCCTTTAAGATAACTGAGGCCAGTTACTCGTCTTCTCCCAGCTGCTGTGATTTCTGTTCTTCATTGCCTCAGCTGCCCTTTACTTGTCATGATTTTCAGATCCGTTTCAACCTGAGTGAATGTTAGCAGACAGAGCCCTTGAAATTGAGGAACTGTCTTTATCATCATACATGTAGAAAAATATCTGAACATTTAAGTGGTTTTCTCTAAAAATATATTCAAGATATATGTTTATTCTATTATTGTAAATTTCAATAAATAAACAAATAAATAAATAATCAATCCATCATGTCCTTTAGTGACCCAGTCTAGTGCCGGAGTCATCTTGAATCATTTCCTTACATCAACTCCAAACCTAACCTGTTTCCATATAAAGCAGGGTCCTCCCCTCCATTGATTTATTCATTTATTCAGTCATTCAGCAAACATTCATTGAGTGGCTACTTGTGTGAGGCATTGTGTTTGGCATTAGAGATACAAAGGCAACTAGAACACAGTCTCTGCCTACAAAGGGTTTACAGTTTTTCTTGTGAAAGTGCCTTTCATGTCCTTGAATAGAGTGATCTCTCCAAATTCAGTGATGACCCATTTATTTTGTTCTAGTTTCTCTACATTTTCAAAAACCTAATGAGCAAAAATAGTATACAGAACTATCTGGATCTGACTACTAGAAGTGAAATGTTTTTTGTATCTGAAAATTTTAATTACAGAAAAAAATTTCAGATTTCTGGTCACTGAATAAATATGCATCTTACATGACAGCAGAACAATCTAAATTCAGGGCTTTTGAGAATCTGAATTTGATGATTTTGTTGGGTTGGTTCATCCAGCTTAGGTTTTACCTATGCTAAAATTCCTAGGAACAAATTAGATGCAACTATCAAAACACACTGAAATAATCCAGCTATTCTTATAAGTCAAATTATTTTAATCTCCAAATGAGTTTAGTATTATTTTAGAATTTTGATGAATACCTGACTTTTCAAGCATCGTATAATTCTTACACTTTAAAGTTTTTAACTTGAACCAACTACACTTACAACTGTCTTTTTTTCTATACATTTTTTAATTTTTATTTTGAATAATTTCAGACCTATATAAAAGCTGAATGGATAGTACAATATTTGCACACTCATCACTCAGATTTGTTTTTTGTTAATATTTTACTCCATTAGTTTCACCTCTCTCTCTCTCTCTACACACACACACACACACACACACACTTTTGTGTTGAACCATTTGAAATTAAATTTCAGATCCTAACACTTCATCTAAATGCTTCAGCCTACATCATCTGAGGACAAAAGTGTTGTTCTACAAGTCTACAGTAACATTCTAACACCCCAGGACTATAACACCGATACAACAATATCTGATAATCTATATCTGATCTATATTGAAATTTTTTCAAATGGCCTGATAATGTTCATTTGCAGTTGTTTTGTTTTAATCCCAGATCCAAACAAAAATCCTGCATTGCTTTTAGTTTTCATGTCTTTTTCATTTTGAACAGTTCCCTATGTTCTTAGTCTTTCTTTCCTTGGTCCTTCATAGCTGACATTTCTGAAAAGTCCAGACCAGTTTTATAAAATGACCCACAATCTGGATGTGTCCAGTTATTTTTTTCATTATTCAACTCAGGGTAAACATTTTTGTCAAGTATAGGGCATAGGTGATGTTGTGTTCAGTAGCTACTTTAATCAAGAAGGAATGAGTCACTGACATTCTTGATGTGTCTTGAAGTTCACAAGTTACTCTTACAGCTCATGCTTTAGTAGTTAGAGGCAGGGGTCAACAAACTGTTTGGCCTAAATCTGGCACACCGCCTTTAATTGTTTGGCCTACAAGCTAAGAATGGTTTTTGCATTTTTAAATTGTTGGGAAAAAAAGAGTATTTCATGACATGTAAAAATTATTTGAAATTCAAATTTTGGTGTCCATGAATAAAGTTTTATTGGAACATAGCCACACACATTTGTTTACATATTGTCTATGGCTGCTTTTGCACTGTAACTACAGAGTTAAGTAGTTGAGGCAGAGACCATGTGGCATACAAAGCCTAAAATATTTACAATAAAGATTATTCCACATCCACAGTCGGTTTAAGGACTTAAGTTTAGTTCACTTATTATAGCCTGGCTTTGATTGATTTAGAGGATTAGTCAATTACAGACTAAGTCATTAGTTCAATCAGAACCATCAGGAAAATTGACATAACCTAAACTCACTTCAATTCACTGATAAACTGGAATCCTTTCTCTAAATGTTTCTCTAAAGCATTTTTTAAATCCTGGCCATTTCAAAGAGTCCGTTTTTGTTTTTGTTTTCAAATTTCTTTTTCATCCCAAACAAAGGTAAAAACCATGATCATTGGTTGTGTAAGATACACTTTTATTTCCCACATGCTGGTCATAATTAACAATCTGAATTTGCCAAGGAAATAAGTATTCACCACAGACCCTGCTGTGGCCACAGGGTGGGCATTCTTACTGAATAGAAGATGTTCAACAGGTAACCATCCTTACTACTTTCTTCTTTAATTCACCATTGAGAGCACTACCACCTCCCACTGCCACATGTCTATGGAGGGGACACTCAAGGTTTTTTTAGCCACTTCCTCTTCCTTAAAAAGGAGCCGTGTACCTTTCATATAGCAGTGGCCCCTAAATATGAGACTTGCCATATAGTTGCATTTTCACAGTAAAGTAACACACTGATGTGTGCAAGTCGGGCCCACAGTATTACGGTTTCTTGTTGCAAAGGCATTTTGGCAAATGCCTCGAGACAGTTCTGTTCCTTGATTGATGGGCCCTCACCAAAGCAGAAAATATGCAAAGATTATTTGTACTTGTATTTTGAAGTAAAACAGGGCCTACATAAAGCAGCTTTTCTCCTTCTCTTTTCTGTTGTAACACTCACAACTTGGAAGATGTTCACGTGTGTGAGACCCTTCCAGGCTTTTACTAAGGATTCATAAACAATTTCCTGTGAGGAAAGACTCCCCCCACCCCCCGCCCCTTCTGTCCCACTTATAAGGGGGATCAGAATGCAGCTGAATAGAGTGACATTACTTTATACATAACTTTGAAGCAAACCTATTTGTACTTTAAAAAATTATTTTTTTAAAGATTTTTTTATTTGAGAGAGAGGGTGAGAGAGCAAGCATAAGTGGGGGAGAGGGAGAAGCAGGCTGATTAGCAGGGAACCCGATGTGGGGCTGGAACCCAGGACCCTGGGATCATGACCTGATTGGAAGGCAGATGCTTAATGGACTAAGCCACCCAGACATCCTAAACATTATTTTAAAATATTGGTACCTTATTATTGGTTACAAATCCCTTATGACATCATGCTTAAGAATCACTGATACTGAGGTTTGTGCTCTCTTGGTCGAAAAGAAGTTCCCCAAAACCTGGGAAAGGACTTTGAAAGAAAAGAGAATCAGCAATCCTGTGTGTGGATGTTCAGCCCTGGGCGCTCCACAGTGATGAAGAACTCAAACTTTCTGGTGAGTCTATTCTTTAAAAAAGTGAATTTAAGGGAAGCAAATGTAAAATGCAAAAAATGTGACCTCACATTTACATTGGAGAAATGACCAATTCTGATGAATTAGCCCATGCAACTTCACCTCTGGTAAACTACAGAGGCATGGGATATGGAACATCAAGGTCTTCCAGGGGTACAGAAAACCTCTTGTGTCTCTACCATGGAAGCCGCCATGTTCGTCAACTTTATAGACCGTGACAGTACTCTTTCTCCCTTCTACATTCATTTTATGTGGAAATTTAGAAAAGGATTACCTACATGTAATCTGGTGTTTTTTCTACACCATCAAGACCTACAAAAATAGATTTTGTCAATTTACTAAAAATTAATAAATACATGATTTAATAGAAACACTAAAATTATTAAAATATTTCTTTGTCTTTACACTTACCCTGCCATTAAAAACACATCCTACCTCCCTGTCAACAAATGGGCCATTACAGGCATAAAACAAACATTCAGCAAAATTTATTCAAGGACTAAAATGACAGAAGGTATTAGGAACATAAAAACACAAAAGATCCCCCTCTAAATCCTAGAATTCCCGAAATGCTGGTTTATAAAAAATACTCAAAGGTGTATAGAATTAGTCTTGTGTTAGTTGATGAAGTTACTTACACTGTCAGCAAGGCAAAGCAAGTAATTGTGTGTGTGTGTGTGTGTGTTTGCTTGCTTACAAATGTTTCATTTATTTTAACATGTCTTTTTATATAGAAATCCAAGTTGCTGAAAATTTATCTTGTCATTAAAGTGGTATGAAAATCAAATCAGTCTTCATATAGGTTCTCTTATCCCTGCTGATCTCAAATGACTAATGATGCTTACGCCAAGGTTTTGTAAAATGAAAGCTCTTTGACTTTTCAGGAGACCGTTCTTTTTTTTACAATGTACACCCATTTTGGCTCTCTCCTAAATACTTTTAAGAAGTTTCTAGGTTGAGTATCACTCTCTCACCAATAATGTTTTTCCTTGCAGACTGTATGTAGAAACAGTTTTAGAAAGTAAAATTACTAATCATTTAAAGGCTAAGAGGCGTTTTCAATAGGAATGAAATAATATTCAATAGGTATGTTATTTTTCAAAAGGAAAAGAAAACAGATTTTGATTAATTTGGAATTATTGTAAACCAGAGGATTCTTGTTAACCTAAGGATCTGCTTATTTAAGTCACCTGTGATATACTGGCAACGTGAACGTTTTCAAACAAAATCTAATCTTTGATGATTTGGCATCACCATAGCGATTACCAATTACTGTTGGGTATAGTAAATCTATAAGTTATAGGAAATCTGACTAGGTCAGTAAACATACTCTGGATATTATTTTTTAAATCAATCTAGATGATAATAATAAAATAACTCCTTATCACCTAAGTGTTTACTATGCACCAGGCACTGGGCTAATTGATGGCACCCGTTTTACAATAAAGAAACTGAGGATGAAGAGAGCTAGGCTAGATACTTGTGGCTTCCTTTTCATAAAAGCAGAGTATGGAGGGAGAAAAGCTGTTTCATAAACTCATTTTCTATCTGGATAAATAGGGAGTTATTTTATAGAGTTCACTTAACATTCACACACATTGCTAAATTTCCTGTCTGTATTACTTATTGAACATATAATTCATGCCAAAACTGAAGAAAAGACTTTCACTTAAAAATAATTTCTTATAAAAATTCTATAGGAAGAAATGATAGCTAAATTAGCACTTGAAAAAGGCCAAAGAAAATTATATATTGTATATAATTATGCCTCATTATGACCTCTGCACATTTTCCAGAAAAGTTAGGCATTAAAAACACACACAACAGGAACACCTTAAAGGTCAGAGCCTGATGAAAGAAAAGCGCAATAGTTAATCATGAAGGATGAGATTAATGTTCTGGTGGGAACATACATTTTTATCATTACATTTTGCTTGGTAAATACTTTCAAAGATGCAATTTCCCTTCCATTTATTTAATTCATACCTGAAAGAGGTGGTGGAGAGAGACAATTCTATAAAATAAAACTTAAATTTTAATTTAATGAAATGAAAACGGGGGATTTGCTGATTCCCAGCATTCTTTACGTGGTTTTTCTTCACAGGGGTCTTTTTTGCCCAAAGGTACTCTTGCTTTAAGAGTAAATACTGAAGTCTCAGTTTCTAAGCAAATTTACCTCAAAATTTCTCATTATCTTCAAGAGGTATTTCCTAAGATAGCAGAGTTCCTGGATTATATTTGTTGGATTTCACCCTGGCAACACCCTTAACTATAAACATTTAAAATAACAAATTCAACTGTTTCTTTCTTTTTATAATAAAATAACCTTCAGGTTTACAAACTATTACAAAAATAAAAATAGTACACTTTTGCCAGTTTTGCCTATTTGTTAATATCTTACCCCATCTGTTTTATCATTTTTTAATTTTTGAAGTATAATTAACATTAAATGTTGTATTAGTTTCAGGAGCATAACAAATCAATTCAACAATTCTGTGCATTACTCAGTGCTCACCATGATAAGTGTCATCACCATCCATCACCACACAACATTGTTGCAATATTATTCACTATCTTCCCTAGACTGTACTTTTCATCTTTGTGACTAATTTATAACTGGAAGTTCATACTTCTTAATCCCCTTTACCTATTTCACCCATCCCCCCCATTCACCTCCTCTCTGGCTAACACCTGTTTGTTCTCTGTATTTAAGAGTCTTGGGATTTTTTGTTCGTTTTTGTTTAAATTCCACATATAAGTGAAATAATACAATATTTGTCTTTTTCCCCAATATTTCACTGAGCATAATATCCTCTAGGTCCATCCATGTTGTCACAAATGGCAACTTTCTTTTCTTTTTTATGGCCAAATAATATTTCACTGTATGTATATACTACATCTTCCTTATCTATTCATTTATTGATGGACACTAGGTTGCTTCCCTATTTCGGCTATTGTAAACAATGCTGCAGTAAACATAGTGCATCTATCTTTTCAAATTAGTGTTTTTATTTTATTTGAAAATAACTTACATACATCGTGGCCTTTTATCCCTAAATATTTCATTGTATACTTCTTAATAAGGATACAGGTATATTCACTTAAATAACCGTAGTACAATTATCAACTTCAAAAGTTTATATTGCTATCATAGATTTATCTAATCTACCTTTCACATTCCAATTTTGTCAGTTTCCTTAATAATATCCCTTATAGCATATTTTCCTTCTTCACTACGCAAAGTAGGTATCGAATCTAGTTGTCATATGTCTTTAGCTTCCTTTAATCTGGAAACATTTCCCCAGCCTTTCTTTGTTTTTGTTTTTTTTTTTAATGACATTGATAGTTATGAAAAATAGATCTCTCCCAACCCCTTTTAAAAATACATTATTCCTCATTTTGTGTTTATCTTGTCTTTCCCCGTGATTAGATCGAAGCCATGCCTTCTCAATAGGAATGTTGGTGTTCTGTCCTTCTTGGGGTATCATATCGGGAGACACACAGTGCATCTGTCCCCCATTAGTGATGTTGATTTTGATCATTTCGTGGAGAAACACTTTAAAGCCAGCAAATATTCTGCTCTGCCTCAAAATTTTCCATATATTTATCATTCGTTGATAATTCTTATCTGATCCTTGCTAAGTGGCTGCAAAATTATGATTTTCCAATGCTACCACTTACCGATCAGTATTGGTATTTATTTATTGATCTATTTATTACAGATAAAATTCATGAATTATTTCCCCATTATTTATAATTTATTACTGCACTTAAATTATTTTGGTGCAGAAATTGTCCTAGATTTGGCTAGTCTGAGCCTCTTCGATCTAGCTCTTGAATTCTTATGATATCTTTTAAGCAGTCCATTACTTTCTGGTATAATAAAGTCTTCCAGTCCGATCTTGCACCTACCTGCCCCAATCCTTTAATCAGCCACTTCTTTGCAGAGCCTTAGTTCTTTTCAGTTGGGACTGATTAGAGACAAAGATCTAAGCACCAGGTGTTCTTATGGCTATGGAGCTGTCTTTGCTTCTCGATGCTTTCATCCAACAAAGCTAGGAAATACCTGAATGTGTATGCACATATATGTACACATGCATTTATATATGCACAAAGGCGTATTTGTGCATATGTGTGCACGCACACAAACATGCATATATACATACGTTTCTTTATTTCAGAAGTCAGGAGTTCTCACCAGTTCCTCCAATCTCAATGAATGCCAGAAGATTCTTGACTGCTCCGATTCCGTATTTGTATTTCCCTTCCTCCACCATGACGACCCTGGATACTGGCAACATCAATACATTTACTCACTTGCTGAATAATGGAATACATTTAAAATAGTTTCAGAAATTGCTTCAGAAGTATTATAATAAACAACCTCCTGAAAAGAGTTCAGGATTCATTTGCAATTCCCCCAATCCCACATTTCCCTTCCTACACACCTCACTCTGCTCAATGTGGAGGGAGTTTGGCTAAATATTTTGTTTCAAAGTTCCTATGTAACTCTTCTCCTCTTTTCTCTCTTCCTCCTGCTTTTTCTCCCTCTTTTCCTTCCTTCCTCCTTTTTCCCCCTTATTTACTTCTTCCTTTCAGTTATGACATTCATTTAAAATAAAATTCATTTGCTTTCATTTCTTTTCAGTTTTACGTTACTGTTTTTCTTCCATTCTTATTGATTGAATTTTATTTTTTGGATGCGCAGACTATTAACATGATTTCTAAAATCAAAACTGCACAGAAAGTTATATTCAAAACCCTGTTACTCCCTGCTCCACCCCATCAAGCCCATCTCCCCTCAGCCTTGTAAGTCCACAGTTTCATTGTCTTCTGCTTTATTAATATGTCCTTTGTTTCTTCCTGTAATAATAAGCAGATCTATGTATCTGTTCTTATTTTCTTTTCTAGCACAAAAGATAACGTATTACTGTATCTTTTGCCTTTGATTTTTTTTTTTAATACTGTCCCCTGGAAATTACTCCATATCATTTCACAGAGATCTGACTCAATCTTTTTTGTAACTATATGGCATTCACTGGTCACAACTTCTCTGAAGCCCTTTTGTAACTACAAAGGGAGGTTTGGAGTACATGGATGCCTATATTATGTGTTAGGATTAATGATGAGCGATTTCTTTATGTAAGATGTTGATGTAAACGGTCATATCTGCTCTGTTTATTGTCTAAGAGCAGCTGTGTTTTGGTCCATGATTTCATGCTTCTCTTGATTTTCCTTTAGGAGTTACCCCTATCCCCCTGTCTCTTAATTACACTCTGTGCCACCCCGACCCCTGACAACTGGGAACTTTTCCTAGGCCTAGAAACATGCTTGAATACCTGCTGTCAGCAAACACTTTCTCTCAGGAGTGTTGCCTCTGTGCAGTACAGCAAGACACCCAGCTGGAGGGGCCAGTCAGGATAAAATCCATCCAGTATTCTGCTGGCCAAGTCATGCCAGCACTCACATGGGAATATGTCTACTTAGGGTCAAGTTTTCATCATTTTCAGAAAGGCACTGTAGAGTCTAGCAGCAGCTGGGTTCTCAGCCCTTCTTTCCCATCATGTCATGTCGTATCTCTCCAGCCTACCCCATCTGAATTCTTGGAAGCTCTATGCTAGTGTATCCTTCCCATTCATTCTCCCTCTGCACTCTTATTTCTGCCCCCTCTGCTCCTCTGAGACTGCTCAACCACAATTCCTGAGGAAATTGTAATCCTACTGGATGACAAAATAGCATCTGGTACTTGAAACCTCTCTGAAAACCAGTTTTCTTTTGACTCCTGAAGCCACAATTCTCCTCCTTACCTCTTCCTTTTTGACACGTGTCTCCTTCCTGCCTTTCCTGCTATGGGTCTTTCTTCATATTTCCTTCTTAATCTTCCTCTCTTTTCACTCTATAGTTCTCATCAGAGTTATTTCCTATTTCCATAATTTTACCTCACCCCAAGGTATAATTTTCTAGCATCTCATCACTAAGCTTGGTTTTTCTCAGGAATTCTAGGTCTAGATTCCTTTTATCCAACTGTTTCCATCTGATGGTTCACTTCAGAGCTCATACTTTAAAACCTATCTTTTGGGGCAGCTGGGTGGCTGGTTGGTTAAGTGCCTGCCTTCAGCTCAGCTCATGATCCCAGGGTCCTGGGATTGAGCCCCGCACGGGCTCTGTTTGGCAGAGAGCCTGCTTCTCCCTCTCCCACCCCGCTGTTCCGCCTGCTTGTGCTCTTTCTTTCTCTCTCTGTCGAATAACTAAATAAAATCTTTAAAATAAAATAACTCAAATTTGTAATTTTTCACTGTTTTTTTTTTTAATTTTATTTTTATTATTTGCCCAAGGGGTACAGGTCTGTGAATCATCAGGCTTACATCTTTCACAGCATTCACCAAAGCACAAACCCTCCCCAATGTCCAATTTTTCACTGTTTTATATGATTCTCTATCATTAACATTTTCCCACTTGTTCAAGATTCAAACTCCAGAATAGCTCTGATTTCTCGCTCTCTTTCTCTTTTTCTCTCCTGTCTTTAATTCCCCAAATGTGACTAGAAAGGTCTTAGTGGTCCTTCTTCCCCAAATTCTGAAATCCCATTTAGGTACTTTCCATTCCTACTGTCACCTTGATGCCAAGACCCCCATGACTCGTGGTTCATAGCAATAATTTTTAAATTCATTTTTGAGTCATTCATAGCATGTATCACTTTCTCTGACACATTTGATTTAATCAAGTCCTCTGTGAACATCTAAATTTGTGCCCTACTGGAGCTGAAGACAGTCCTTGTGAAATATCAGATGTAGCCTCTTGAACATGGTTTATGGGATTCTCCGTCTTTAGTCTGTAGAAGACTCACCTGAGAAGCTTGTGAAAATGAAGATTTCCAGTCTTCACCTTTATTCTGATCGAGTAGGCCTGGAGTAGAGCCTAAGCATCTGTATAACAAATACCCCAGATTACTCTATTGCAGGTATTTCACTGACCGAATTTTCTAAGATGTTCTTCCAAATAGTCCCTAACCTAGTATCAATTCCATGTTGAACAGTTATTTCTCATATGTATTTATACATTACTTCCAAAAGTGATGTGTGATGTGAGGCAGATTACAATAAAATTCAAAATTACATGGAAAATCATTAAGATAATAAAAGACTCGAGCCAAGAAATAAACGCCGTGAAGAAATGATTATTTGAAAATCCAGGCTAAAGGAAAGTACTGAAACTAAACCATAAAAACTCACTCCAAGCTACTCAGCAATCAAGGTAAGAAGAAAACATGACCAGCAAGAGCATTCTTTATATAATAAAAAGAAGTAACTTTCTACTGCACCTGAGTTTGGTGACGAATTTATCCAATGGTTCTTTATTTGGGAACCATTGACTAACAAAATAGATAACATAATTTAAATCTTTTTTTTTTTTTAAAGAAGACTGCTTGGAGCTACTTCTTTCAATAAGCTTAGATGAAAACTGAGGGCATAATATGGTAGCATTTTGGAGAATCTTGAAGATGAGTGAACGGTGGATTCCTTCGATAACCTCTTCTAAGTTCAATAGTCTCAGCCAGGCTTTTGACTGAATATGAATAATAGACAATTCAAAATTGGGAATGCTATCCAGTTCTCTCACAGGTAGTCCCCATTTCTGATTGAAAAAAGATCTGATGTGTGGATGACAAAAATGCTGTTTCCTTGTGAAGATAAAAGGACTTGCCTGATATTTACATCTTAATGGAGAGTCATTTTATCTCTGGACAACAGTGAGCTGAGTACTTTCAAACAGATCAAGGGCAATTCTCACAAAGCATTTCAGTGTCTGCACAAATTGATGGCAATGCCAGAATTCTGTATCATAAAGCATGAAAGAAATGGCCTGCCTTGGAAGGTTTTGCGGATAAAGAAGTACCAAAGATCTGTCTTGACCCTCGAGGATCCTTAACATGACCCCTGTAAAATGTTTAATTTTGAGACCAACTGCATACCAAGGGTTAACAGGTAAATCACACACTGATCCTAAGGAACTACATATGGCAATAAGATGAGCAGATCAGGTTAATATTATCCATTTAGATGTCAAAGTGTACCTGCCAAAATGGATCATTTGGTTTTAGGAGAATTAATATTTAGTGGCTTTTCCTGACACAGGTTGGCCAATAGGTTGAATTGCTTGTCAAAGCCATTTCTGTGACCAAACAGGAAGTCATGTCATCAACACATGAGAGGTACTCATCTTGCTGTGGCTAGGTCATCTGAAAACAACCGATTTGTTTAGTTATAAAATTAAAAGGAGGGCACTTGGGATCCAGCCCTGTTTTATGCCATTTAAAATAGACATTTCATCTGTCACAAAGAAGGCCTCTTCTATCCATGTTAATTTGTGCCATATTGTTCAGCAGTAATGGCTCTGAGAGAGAATTATAAGCCTTGAATCTCTGTTGAGATCATACACTTAGGCCTCTTTATGGATTCCATGTCCAATGATAAATCAATAAGTTCTATGAAAAGTCTTAAAATGCTTCTAACTGATTGAAAGACTGCATTTTATCTTCAGAAATATATTCTGCATGCTGATTTCTCCTTTTCAATTATCCAAACCTATTTCTCAATCTATCCTCATGCTTCTTTTTATATACGCTCTTATAGTTATCTTAACATATATCTTATAGGCCCAATTAGCTTTCTTTTATATTGGATCATCCAAAGCTTTGAACAGTCATTCTATAAATTTGAGAGTGTGCTAAACTCTGTTCAAAAAAAAAAAAAGAATAAATAGTGGGTAAATGAATAAATAGGTGAATATTTCCTACTTTGGTTGTGTTCAAAAATAAAGTTCCTGACCATACAGTTTGGAGACTCAGAAGAAAGAAGCAAAAAATCAAAGGACGTGATGAATGTGATCTCTGTCGTTTAACTCAAGAGGTTGTTTTGGCTTTCAGGCAAGAAAATTTGGAATCCTATCACTCTGGATTTCCAAGGTACAGATTTTGAAAATGGATGGACTCCGTTAGCACTTGTCATGAAGTTACAGACCTTGTCACATTGGCCAAATCGCAATGTTCCCATTGGAATCCTCTTATCTATGTTCCTCTAAAATCTAAAGAACACCTAGAGTCTGAATCATGAAGACCGTAAATTCCTTAATTTTTTTTCATTTCTGTCATGGCTTCCACTTGTGTATTGGAGAGTTATATTTAGCTTCNGAATCCTCTTATCTATGTTCCTCTAAAATCTAAAGAACACCTAGAGTCTGAATCATGAAGACTGTAAATTCCTTAATTTTTTTCATTTCTGTCATGGCTTCCACTTGTGTATTGGAGAGTTATATTTAGCTTTCAAAAAGTTTTCGGGAGACTGACAAGATATTTGTATCTAGATACCAGCTCGTTTTCAGTACATCATATAACCAAGTCAACGACTTCCTGTATTTTTCACCTCATGACCTTCATAAGAAGTGATGATCTCATACTTTGGAGTAAATGAAGGGGGCTGGTCATGGTGATAGGCCCTCTGGGCCACAATGAGCGCTGAGAAAATTCAACCTTAACACAACAGAAGCACCATATTCTGATGTCTGTTAAAACCAAATTTGGGAAGCCCTGGCCTTAAGTTTATAAACTCAAATCTCAGAGTAGAGAGAGGTTTTCAGGTCCAGTTTTGTATTCCCAGGCATTATATTAAATTACTCTAAATATCCAAGATAGTGGTTGTTTACTGTATGTTTGATGATTCCGGAAGTCTGTTCAAAGACAGTTCTGTTGCAGCAACATCATTCCTGTCAAGTCTCTGTGTCAGACACCTTACTCTCTGCTGCTTCCTCTTTCCTCAATATTTTATTTTATCTCCTTTTTAAATTTTTGGTTCTCTAAATTCACTGTGATTTCCCCTCATTTTTTGAAAATACAGAAATAAAAAAGTGGCAAATTATTTCAGAAACATCTGGCCATCACTGCATATATGCATATTGGCTACTCACCTCTTACTGTGGTCCACTGACATTCTTATGTATTATTTTATTGTAAGTGTAGTCAATTGATGCCATTTACACTAACTCTTAACAAACAGGTGAGAAACTGTGACCAAGGGACTCAATCAAATTATATATTATAGGTGCCATTGAGTAAAGCACTATACCTAATAGGTCTTTTTTTTTTTAAAGATTTTTATTTATTATGTATTTATTATTTATTTATTTATTTATTTAGAAAGTGCATGAGTGGGGAGAGGGGGAAGGGAGGGAGAGAGGGAGAGCAAGAATCCTCAAGCAGACTCCCCGTTGAATATGGAGCCCAACTTGGGGCTTGATCCCACAACCCTGAGATGGTGACCTGAGCTGAGATCATGACCTAAGCCAAAATCAAGAGTCAGACACTCAACTGACCAAGCCACCCAGATGCCACAATACTTAACAGGTCTTGAAAAATGTTATCTCATTTGATTCTCACAACAGCCTAACGGGTAGATATTAGTACTTCCATTTTATGGATGAAGATACTGAGGCTCAGGGACATTAGATAACTTGTCCAGGGTTGGTCTTGGATTCAAGAAGATTAATACTTTGACCATTTTCTGAGAACAGTAGTTCATAATAATAATGATCAGACCAATTAGCACTATGTATATTATTCTGGTTCTTTCTATAGTCACGCTTATGTAGAAGCCAATTTGCATTAATGTTGACTTCTACCTCAAATATTATCTCCTTCAAAGAACCAAGTATAACTTCAAAAGAGATAATGCTTCTCAAAATATGCTTCTAAGCATATTTTTTCTAATCCATTATGGTCATATACATTTTTATGGAGGCATACTTGACATATAACATATTAGGTGTATAACATAATGATTCAATATTTGTAGATATTGTCAAATGATCCCCACAGTTAGTTTGGTTAACATCCAACACCATACAAAGTTACATTTGATTCCCATTCCATTCACCCCTTACCCCCAACTCCTGCCTCTGACAACCACCAATTTGTTCTCTATGAGTTTTTGTTTCTTAGATTCCACAAGTAAGTGAGATCATACAGTATTTGTCTTTCTCTGTCTGAGTTACTACACTTAGTATAATGTCTTCAGGGTCCATCCATGTTGCCACAAATGGTAGGATTTCCTTCTTTTTTATGGCTGGATAGTATTCTATTATATGTATATCTTTTTAAGTCAGTGCTTTTGTTTTCTTTAAATAAATATCCAGAAGTGGATCATTATGGATCATATGGTGGTTCTAGTTTTAATTTTTTGAGGAACCTGCATACTATTTTCCAGACTGGCTACACCAGTTTGCATTCCCACCAAGAGTGGACAAGCATTCCCTTTTCTACCCATCCTTGCCAACATTTGTTACTGCTTTTTTTGATGATAGCCATTCTAATAGGTGTGAGGTGATATATAATCATGGGGAAAAACCTCATTTATTAAGCAAATAGAACTCACATGTATCTAAATACTCTTCCAGGTGATTTGTAACTATGAACTCATATAGACCTATGAAATAGCATTTAAATATGAAAAACTGTGGGAGAAGTTAAATAATTTTCCAAAGTCCCAGAAATAGTAGGGAAATAGAGCTGGCATCTGAACCTATGCATCAGAGATGAAGTCCTTCACTGATCTCCAAGCCTTTATTGCTTGCTGAGCAATGTGTTATTCATAGAAAGTGTGATGACTATTTTAATTCTATTATAGAATTTAAAAGCCATAAAGTATGTGTTTGTTGATAGGTGTGTGTAGGCCCACATATGCATACAGATACAACTTTTAAAAATTTAAAAGGAGGGTGCCTATGTGGCTCAGTTGGTTAAGGGTCTGCCTTCAGCTCAGGTCATGATCTTGGGGTCCTCGGATCGAGCCCCGCATCATGGGGCTCCCTGCTCAGCAGGGAGGCTGCTCCTCCCTCTCCCTCTGTCCCCCACCCATTGCTCCTGTGCGCCTGCTCTAAGTATTTAAATAAATAAAATCTTTAAAAATTTTTACATGGAAATGAAAACAAGCCCTCCTACTCAGAGATGGTTTTATTCATAGTAACATAAACCAAGAACCCTATGGTCCAATATACATAAAAACCTCAAGTTCAAAGCTTCCAGTGCAGTAACATTAATTGGAAGCCACCATAATATTTCTCCTAGTTTGAGATACCCAAGTTCTCAAGCAGGTCCAAAATTTGGTGTCTTCACTCCATTCCAAGCAGCAGAGCTAAGACAGGGCTAAGAGCTCTGAACATTATACTGGTTTTATCCATCCTCAAAGTGAATTCGAAGGCCTTGAAAATTTTTCAACCTTGGATCTCCATAGTATCAAGTCTGCCTCTGTTTTCATCATTGGAGAGGATTTTATTCAACTGTGAATGGCAACTGCAGAAATACGTCACAGTTATTTTATACTCTCAAATGGTGGTCACTGCATCTCATAATAAGAAGGTTGTTCAATTTATCTATTATCTTTATATCTCTCATCTATTTATTCTTTATGGATATTCAATTTAAACAAGGAATTCTATCACATAATACCGTCTATCTAGTTAATTTTAAATAATGTGATCTGGAAGGTATTTGGGAGTCCCCTTATATTTCCTTCTAAGAGGCCTGGGACATTTTGACTTTTCTTGAAATCAGCATATATTTAAATTTGGTGAAAGAAAAGAAATGTTCTGTCTTACAGCTTTTGTTTGATATGCACAACTGGGTCCTGAAAGAAGACCCTAAGTCAAATACCAGGTGGAATTTTAACAGATACTACATAAAAATATAGGTACTGATTAGGCAATTAGTAAAACCCATAGAAAAAACTGCTAAAAAGGGAATAAGCTTGATATGTTTTAGACACATACACAGTAGAGGAAGAGCTCTGGGCATGGAGTCCCAGGGCCTCTGTTCAAATCCCAGCTCTGCCAGTCACCATTTGTGTATGTCTTTAGGCAAATCATCTATCCTTTCAAAGCCTTAGGTACCTTGATTATATAATAAGGATGCAAATAATTTATAAAATTGCCTTGAATATGCTAGATAATGTATTAATTATCCCACTTGCTTATAGCTGTGTATATATATATATACACACATGTTTATATATATATATATATATATATAGNTGAATATGCTAGATAATGTATTAATTATCCCACTTGCTTATAGCTGTGTATATATATATATATACACACATGTTTATATATATATATATATATATATATAGAGAGAGAGAGAGAGAGAGAGAGGGATGGTTTTCTTTATTCTGAAGACACTGTGTTCTTATTTAGAATTTGATATAGGAAGTTAACAAGGAAAACAAGAAAATGCTTTGGGCGTCATCAAAATGGCAAAAAGAAGGACCTGGCTCCCTTTAGGTGCTCAAAAGCTAGATGCTCTGTTGTAAAATGTCTGCTATTGGTTGTCCAACGCATACTAATCCAAATACGACATGCAATAATGTTGAGCCAAGTGTTTGCTCTATCATCCTGGTTCACTTGAAATATTTTATTTGAAACAAAAACAAAAGTACACAATTTCAATTACTAGATAGGTTTCCACGATGCAGACAAACTTATCCAAGGTAGGATCACCTTCCACAGGCTTAGAACTAGACAAAGAGCCGTAGGCAGCATGGATAGGTTTTGTACACTTTCCCAGATGTAGCACACCGTGATAAATTCTATCTCAACAAAGAAACTACACTTATTCAAAGCAAGTTTGGAAACAATATTTCAGGAGTCTAACCCTTCTTTAATCATATACTTTGATGGAAGAATGTTCTAATGCACATCAGCTCAGCTCAATTCCTTCCAGAAGGACTGACATCTTAAACTGCACTAAACAATGAATCACCTTGTCAAATAAAGTGCAAAATGGAAAACCTGTTACCAAACTCATCTGATATAATGACATTTACAACAACATGTTTGAAGTGATAAACCGACAATAATAATTATATTTCCTTTAGACTTTGATTGTACTTTGAGAGTTCGATGCAATCATACTTTCTTCCTTCAAGAAAATTTTACACCCCGACATTTAATTTCTGAAACTTCAAACCTTCTATGAACATGCAAATCACAGCTGGCATTAAAAGAAGCACTCTCGGCTCTCTTTCAGGAGCCTGGAATAATGATGACGATGATGATGCAAACAATGGCTAAGTATAGGAGACTTTTCCTGTAATTCAAGGTTGATGGAAGCATTTCAGTTCAGAAATGACAAATAGAGCACCTTTCTTTCCCTAACAAAGAGATCCTGCTGGTGGACTCTCTTGGGGAGAATAGAAGCAGAATTAAGGCCATGCAAAATGCATAGAGTTTTTGCACGTAGTAGGCACTTAATTATTATTGAAGAAATAACCATGGGATGGATATTGCATATAGTATTCTGAGCATTCAGAAGACTGGGTCCCTTTTCTCAGGATGGGCTTTTAATTACCCTCCGATCCCAGAACAGAGTGGGATGTTCCCTGGCCATGAGTTTAGGCCTTGCACACATTCCTAGCTTCCTCTGCTGCCCTACAATCCTGCTGGGCTGACAGGCTCTCCAACCTGCTTCTGGGCAAGGGCCCCACTTCCTCTGGGTGTCCAAGTGTCAGACCCTCTGCTCCATTCCTAAATTCTTGCTGCTCCAACAGTCATGCTCAAAGCCAGTGGGCTCCTGCTCACTGGCATTTCCCATCTATGTTTTCAGTACTTCTAGCTGAAAGTTCAGTGGGGAAAAATACTATATATTTTGCCTAAAATGAGATTTTATGTACTATTTGAAGGTACCAGTTATCCAGGCTCTCCCATGTGAAAATGGACATTTATTTCTAGACATAACTGTTTTAGGTGCTCTACTGAACATAAAAATGGTATATTTTGATGTTTAGAGTTATAATCTTACACAAGTGAAGGACATGCTATATAAATATATTTTTTATGATTCCTCAAGTCTTATATGGCCTCCCCCAAGAGATAGTAAACTGTAATACTCCAGACCTAAATTATGAACATGTTTATTAAATTACTTGTTTGAACTACTTCCCATACAACTGTATCAACTACCAGATTGTAAATTCCTAGCGGTCTGTATGCCTTTCTGTCCATGCTCTCACCATACCTTCCAAAGTGGTAGCACTCCACAAATGGGTTAATATTGAAATGAATATACCTATTTAAATAAAGGATATCCTGGACTTAAAACAAAAACAAAACCCAAAAAAACCAAAAGGCAGTTTGACACAGTCTTCCAAAAGGCAAGGAGATTTCCAAAGCAGCTTGACTCATGTCGGACCTGGCACATTATCACCCCACAGTACATATTTGTTAAATGAATAAATGAGGAACGCCAGGGAGATGTGCGACCTATGGAATGGGAGCCAGTCTCACAGTGTAGAACTCAAAGAAAGGTGGTCCTATTGAAACTGGGGTGCACAAATTGGGGTGCCGTGAGGCCACAATGACAGCTGTGATCACTCATGACCCAGCCGCAACTTCATACGTGTCTCTAACGCACCTACGACCTGTCACCTTACACGGTGTTGATTATGAAGCCCATTCTGCAGATTAAGATGAGCCTCTTTCGTGAGGTCAAACAGCAGTTGTGGGGCTGAGCCAAGATGTGAAATCAGGTTGGTTCCTTCTGAGCCCGTTATTTTCCTGCTACCCTGTGCTGCCCTACTTGTCCCCGGAAACCCATGAAAACCGATGAAAGTGGGGCAAGGCGGGTGGGGAAGGAGAGCAGGCTTGCAGCCTTTCAGACTCATCTCAGGCAGTGCGGATTTGAAGTCGTGAGGTCAGTTAGGAGAGGGGACGACGATTTTGTTGATTCTAAAAATGAAACTTTTCTACATACGCATGCATAGGACTCCAGCCAATTTTTAAAAAATTCTTTTGACCCAAAGTGTAGAATAACACTTGCCCATTCTTTGAAAACAATAAGAGATGATTGGTGGCCACATGCTGAAATGGTTATCTTCCCCGTGATCTCCACATCGTTATTTGTAAAATCATCGACAGCGGGAAAGTGATAAAGACTCCATATTGTGCAGGATGCTGCTGCATTTAAATAGCTTTGTCCCTTTCTCAAAAAATCAGGCAGGAAAACTGGCTAATTGGAGGGCCAGCAAGCCCGTGAAGTCTCCATAATGAATTCCGGGGACAAGGACACATCAGGGTTCACATTCTAGTAAATGACTTTCGCAGCGAAGAAATTGGGAGGCTGTCTTCTCACGTGCGGCGTCCACAGGAGCCAGAGCTTTTTGTAGCCACTAACATCATACACGTAGATCCTGGGCTAATGTCTGTATTAATTTAACTTTTTCACTGGAATTGCTACTCAACTTTTTTCTTTTAAATGATTCACTGCTTTACAAAATGAAAAATCTATAAAATGTAACAAGGACTCTATGACAATTAGTGCCGTATGCTCGTTTTTAATCCTCTTTTGGACACTGAATTTTTCATGGTTCAGATACTGTTCCAAGAATTAATTTGAAAATTTGCCATATTTTCCTGAATTAGCGTTCTTCATTTTTTTCCAGGGAAGACAGTGAGGAACTGCAAACCACTTACCTTTATAGCAACCTGGTTGAAACCACAAGTTAAATGAAAGCAATAGCAATCATACTTTTGTGTCTCTCTCCAGACCAGTAATGTTCAACAGTTTCCATTCAGCAGCCATAGCCTGCATAGCGCAGCCACTGAGAAAAGAATGTGGGCCTTGAGCATCACTAGTATGCACAGATTTGGGGAAATTTTGTCCAGAACATCCACAGGTATTTCTCCATATCACAACTACTAATGGAATCTATTAAAGTCCAAGCTCAAGTCAATTCATTAATTTAACAAACATTTCTAAGGCACTTACTTATGTCAGGCTGGACACTAAACACTGAAGATATGAAAGTTTCTCAATCCACAGTCATGGAAACCTGCACTGATACTTTGCTCTTATCTCCCACATTTGATCCCTAAGCTAGTGCCATTGATTCTGTATGCCAAAAAATCTATTACTTTCCCCATTTCTTTTGCAAGAGTCCAAGCCACCATCATTTCTTGCCTACACTACCATAGTATTCATTCACCCATCCAACTCCCACGCTACTCAGCAAATATTTATTGGGCACCCACTGTATGCCAGTTGCTTTTCTGGGCTCAGGAGGCACTGCTGAATAAGACAGACAGTGTCCTTATTCCCATGAAGCAGCATTCTAAAGAAGGAATACAGGAAAATTTAAAAAGAAGGAAAAACCAGCCAGTGATTAGTATACTAATGATAATAAAACAAGAGTCTATTGTCAGAGACAAAGGCAGTAAGTAAAGATTCCTTAAATTTTTCTTTGGCTCTTCATTTTCAGACAAAATGCACTATTTGTCTTTGATTTCAGACTTCGGAAGGCAGAATAGCTGAATGGCTACCTCAAGGTCATTTCTGGCATCCTAAACTTGTCAATAATCATGTAGGGTAAAAATGCAGTTTTCCAACATTACTAATCCAAGTAACAACTTCAATGATACAAACAAAATATATTACTAAGATTTATTGTTAATGTCTGAGTATTCATTTTCAACAATAGGTAAATATTATAGATATAATTTGGAGTAAAAATCTGCATGCTTTGAATCTACAGAGTCTGTTAAAATAAAAATATGTGTTTATTATCACAAGGATAACTGCTATACTAATTGATTATGAAAATTATTGATTTTATTTATATATAAACACAATTATGAAGGGCTTTCAACAATTAAATAAGAAAACAGATCAGACTTAACTGTATACTTACGTTTCAGTTATCAAACTCCATTTGGGTTGTAAATTTGAGAATATCCTCTTTTGAAATTCTTTGCATCTTGTTAAGATGAATTAAAAATAGTATGCCAACTTTCATACATCAAAACTTCCCAATAAGTTGAGGCTTTAAAAAGCATGTTTGATATCACCTGTGGTGAACCACCATTAGTCCAAATCATAACTACAAAGAGCATAAAGACAGGAAGAGGCTATCAGAGAAAAATCAAGAAACCCAAAACCATCTTGCTCCTTTAGTGAAGTTACTAGAAATAGCCTCATAGTGACTACAGGAAGAATCTAGTGACCAGCAGTGCTGAAAAATTGTTTTTGCACCGTGGTTTCAAACTTCCAAAATCAGCTACGAAACTCTTCCATGACAAAATTGTAGCAATAATTCAATTTATTTATTCAAACATTAGATTTATTTTTTTATTCTAGATGTTCTTTTCTCAGTGAACTAAATATTGAATGTAACACTTAGCAATTCAGCATTTATCAAAGAAAAGGTATTAGGGAATGCATCTAGCAAGAAGCAAGAAAGGCCTCTCTGAGAAGGTGACTTTAAGTTCTGACCTGAACTACAAGGCTAAGCCACTCAGACAGTGCTCTGGTTGAAGACCATTGCAGACAGAGAAAACAGTTAGTGCAAACGCCCATAGGAAGCAACCAGCTCATCACATTTGACAAGAGGAAATATGGAAAGGATCCCTGGTGGGGACTGAGCCGGATGCTGGATTTCCTCTTCCTTCCTTGTCCCCCTCCATCACCATCCTGCCTCCCAGGCCTTTCATTCCACCCTCCGTGTTCGTGTTCGGTCTTCGTACATTGTGACTGTGTGTTCTCCCTCCCCTGCTTAGCAGCCTTCCATGGCTTCCCGCAGCACACAGAGTGCTACCCAACCTCCTGGCCACTTCAGTCTTCTCTAGGCGGATCTCAGGACTGTCTCTTCTTCCCTCATTGACTTCTAGGCCCTCTCTCTGTCCATTCACACACCAAGCTCTGTTAAACCTGGCCTGTGGCCCAGATTCTGCCTTTACTGGAACCCCTTCCCTTCAGCTCTTTGCATGATTACTAACTCTTTTCTTAGGTGTCAACCTCATCTCTTAGAGGTCTTCTCTCATGACGACAACAACCAAATTTAGGTCTCCCTTCCCACTTCTCTATGCTAATATCCCCCATCAGCTATTTTCTCCTTGAATTTCTTTTTTATTGACTCTCTTCCCTAAACTGAGAGCTACCTGATCCTTTGAGTTACAACCCAGTAGGGGAATATATAAACAAAATCATAATACCACAAAAAATAAATAGCTTCTACTCTTAAACTGTCCACTATATGCCACGTAGATCATGTGCTCAATAGTCTATTTCATTTATCTCCCACAAATCCATGACCAAGACATTACTCTCCCTGTGTATTTTTAGAAACAACTAAGAAACTAGAAGCTCAGACAGAAAAAGTACCTTGCCTAAAGTCATCTCTGATAAGTGGTGGAACCGGTATTGGTCAGAGAAAGCCTTGGATTCCACACACAGGACAAAGACTCTACTTGACATCTGGGAGGTAGTGAAGGTGTTTCGAGCAAAGTAAAACAATTCTTAAAATGTTTTACGAGTAGGAGTCTTCATTCCTGGACTTATAATAGATCATTGGTACTTTTAATTCTGTAAAATCTAAATGGAGCTGCTACTCAATTTCCCTCCCAATCTTTGCCCCGGGACTCCATTTCCGATTCTATTCCCTCAATTAAAGAAAACTGGGTTAACTTTTAGGACCTGGAATGCTCCTGTGACACACAAATAACCACAAGGACCATTAAAATGATAAAATCACAGACAAAATGTGAAATAAAGTTAAATATGGTTTCTCTTGGATATTTAAAATTATTTTGGAGATAAAATCCTGTACTGTGCAAAAATTCACGAACTCTAATTTTCAAGAAAGAAAATAGCACAATTACAATAAGCCCTACCTAAGTGTGTTTTAACCATGTTATTTATATCAAATTTTTAATATTTAGTATTTTCAGTGTGCCTGGTTTGGTTCAATCTTGTTAAAACAAAACAAAACAAAAAACCCTGAAAAATTTATTTCTTCATGTGGCTAGATCTATTCCCAGGTTGTGAAGAAGCAAATTATGTACTTATATTCTTCTTTCTTCTCAATTATGAATATAAAGTCAGGGACAAAATGTATCCTTGAGCAACACAATAATTTGCACAAAGGCTACGCAATTAAACAAGCATTTTGCCAAGATTAAAAAAATTATAAGGGAGCAGACAAGCACAAAAGAAATTGACTTTCAAGCCACGAGGGCTGATTTGAAAATTTTAAAGAAAGACACAATTCACGTACAGTTGTGTGACACTTTTTCCTTAAAAATCCATTTTGATCATTTTCATATGCCATTAGATATTCTTTACCTTTCATTTTACTCTATTCCCCATACTGTGCATAACATCTCCATGTCTTATTTATTTTATAACTGGAAGACTGACCTTTTAATCCCCTTCGTTTATTTCGCCCACTCTCCCTAGGCCCCTTCCCTCTGGGAACCACCAGTTGGTTCTCCATGAATTTGTTTCTCTTTTGTTTTGTTTTGTTTGTCCATTTACCTGTTTTTTAGATTCCACATGTAAGTGAAATCACATTTTGAATAATAAATATGTAATTCTTCAACATGAGGCCATGTCCTTACTTCTTTAGCAAGTCTTCCTTTTGTACAGTGAAATTTTTTTCAAGATACTTTTTAGTTTTTTAGTTTTAATAATGTAAAAAAAAATCCCAGTGGAGTCAAAATCTTATAAAATAATCAGCTTTATTAAGGCATAATTTACTTAAAATGTACCCATTTTAAATTTATATTTCAAGGAATTTTTTTAAAAAATTATATGACCTACCTCCACTATTACAATTAAGATCAAGAATCTTCCAATGGAAGGGTGTGTCCCTTTGTGTCCCCCACTTCCTGGCCCAGGCAACAATGATATGTCAATATAGATGGGTTGTGCCTATTCTAGAATTTCATATAAATAGAATCACATCGTATGTATGCTTTTGGGTATGGATTTTTTTTTACTTATCATGATGTTTTTGATAGCTATCCATGTTGTTATGTGTGAGGAAAGTTCGTTGCTTTTTATTGCTGAGGAGAATTCTATTGTATGGGTTTACCACAGTTTGTTTATTCTTTTTTCCCGCCGAGATATTTGGGTTACCTTAGGGTTGATTATCTGAAAAGAAAGTTGCTATAAACATTTGTGTACATGTTTTCCTGTGAAGATGCTTTCATTTCTCCAAATACCTAGAAATGGGTTTTCTGAGTATATGGTAAGTGAATGCTTAACTTTACAAAACACCACCAAACCTTTTCCCCAAAGTGATATTCCACTGAACATTCCCACCAACAGTGTATCAGAGTTCCACTTGCTTCAAATCCTTGTCAACACTTGGTATGACCAATCTTTTAATATTAGCCGTACCAATATGTTATAGTGGAATCTCACTGTGACTTTAATTTGCATTTACCAAAAGACTCAAGATATTGAGCTTTCTCATATGCTTATTTGCCATCTGTATATCTTCTTTGCTGATGGAACCATTGGATAAATGTGCCTGCCCTCACCTCTGTCCCCTAGGACAGTATGGGATTGAAAAAGGAATTGCACATAGGCTTTCTGCTTGGAGCTCTGCTTTCTGGGGAACCCAGGCTAAGACGTGATTGTATAGAATATGTTTTCCTAGTATTATTATCCGCAAGAGACAGTCTTACACTGCTCTGTAACTACATGAAGATATGAAGGAGCCGGAACATGGCATACTCTCCAGTCACATCTCTCTGGCTACATGGGGCCTGGTTGGAAATCTGTAAAAGGAGGCATGAAGGCAAGTATCTGGTAAAATCGGACACTGGCATTATCTCTCCATGTGGATGCTTTCTTCCTTCCTGTCTTCTTTTTCATAAAACAAACCAACAGAAAGCTAAAAGTAAAATGCTTTCATCAGGTCCTGGTGGGATCTTCTTCAGCGTCTTAGTTTACCACAAAACTTCACATCTTCAGATCACTATATTTAGCCTCTTCTCTTGCTGATGCCTAAAGGACACGGAAAACATTTGAGGATTAAAATTGCTCAGCCACAACTATGTATGAGAAATTAGCCCAAACACCAGTCTCCAGAAAACACAAACCTAATGGTGTTCTGTCATACCAAGCTTATAGACAAACCTTCATCTTCCCTGGAGTCAGACTAAAATTCTGAGAATACATTATAATTCAGTGCCAACATCCTCCAAATGTTGGAAGGTCCCTGTATGCTATGACTGGAGTCATGCAAAATCTGTCTTCCCTCCCAAAGCTATTTATTTCATTAGCTTGCAAAATTTCTTGAAATTTTTTGGAGTTGCTTCTCTAGTTTAATACGTATCTGTCAGCAGACCTTGTTGAATTGTAATATGTTATCTTGTAGCCCTCAAATCTTAATACAGGACCACTTGCTGAGCTTTTTAGAACAGATTTGTTTATGAGAGAACTTTACTTTTAAGAAATAGTACATAGGAAGGGAAAATTTTCGGGGAAAAAGATTTGACAAAGTGTCCCATAAGGGTCCGGAAAACGGGAGGGCACCGAGTGGATTAGAATTGGCTAGGTTTGTGTACAGATAGACCCCCAAAGCTTTGTGGCCTCAGAACAAAGGTCATTTTCTGTTTACAAAACAGTCCACGTTGCTCCACATTGCCTTTCAGAGACTTGGGCTGACAGTGGCAAGGCCATCTTCAACACAGAACTTAAAAGGTCACTCTGAGAGTTGCATCCTAATCAGGCATAGAGGAAAATAGCATGGGGGAGCACATTGGTGAAGTTTTTAGGAGCCAGGTTTTCAATTATACTCCATTGGCCAGAACGTAATCACATGGCCCCACCTAACCTCTAGTGAGGCTGGAGGATCCAGTCTAGCTGTGTACTTCCTGTGTCCAGGAAGCTGAAGAAAGTAGATTTTGGCAAACAGCAATCCACAGGGAGACAAGGCCTGAGTGGGTCTTGGTTTCCAAGGTTCAGTATTTTTGAGGCAACTGGAGTAACCTAGAGAAATCAGTTGGGAGATGAAGTTCAATGTTACCTTCCGACTGCTCTGTAACAAATTACTACAAAGCTTAATGCCTTAAAACAATGCAATTTGGTTTTTTGTGTCTGTGAATCAGGAATTGCGGACTTGTTCAGCTAGGCAGTTCTGAGTCACGGTGTCCCATGAGGTTAATTCAGATAATGGTGGGGGCTGTGGTCATCTGAAGATTGGACTGATCTTGGAGGACCCAATTCCAAGGTGGCTCACATGGCTGACAAGCTGGTGCTGGCCATTGGACCAATTCTTCCTCATATGAACCTTTCCCAAGGGCCCCTTGCATGTTTTCAAGACTTTGTCATGGGCTTTGTCCAGAAAGAAAGATCTAAGAGAACAGTGCAGAAACTTCACTGTCCTTTATGACCTACCCTAGGAGGTCACCTCTGTCATCTTCTGTAGGCCACATAGACCAGCCATGCTTCAGTATGGGAACATACTAGATAAAGGCATGAATACCAGGAAGCAAAGATCATAGGAGACCATCGTAGAGGCTGGCAACCAAAGATTTTGAAGATCTATTAGAACTAACCTACCATCAACTGTTCTATCCATCATTTAGTGCCTTATGGATGAACTGTACAAATTAGCTGTATGCACTAAAAGCAGGCTAAGTCAATCTGTTCAGAGCTTATATATCCATCCACCTACCTTGGGCATGAATCACTCGACACCTGAAACAAATTGCTGAACAATCTTTGAAGTAAGCATCAGGAAATATTTCCTTACTCTTTAAGTTCTTATTCTCGCCCTCCAGGGAGCCCATGCCACCATCATAGCGGTCTCGCCTGTCCCTGACCACCTGCCCAAGAACACACTTCTTAGATTCTAATCTGAGAGCCTCATAGTTGTAATTCTCAGCATTCTTTTCCTTGTAATGCCCATATCTCACCAAGAGCTTAAAATAGGAAATAAAGAAAATAGACATGAGGCCTCATCTTCCTGTTTCTCCCTGGAGTTTTTCATTATGAATAATCTGGAGTTTGTAACAGGAACACTGACACCTGAGGAGCCTGGCTATGATCAGATGCTAGACTTCCTAACAATACGACCATTGTTGTGCATAGTGTTTGTTAGACTTCTTGCGTATAGAATAGTTAGCTAGGAATCAAAAAAGATCCAATATTGGCATGGTGCCCAGTGGCAATAACTCTGAATCTAATGCCATATAAGATATATCCAGTCACAGACAGGCTCCAGAACAGTCTGCCAAAACACAAAACAAAACAACTTTATGCATCTAAACATACTAATTTGTAGCTGCTGATCTGAACTTTCTGAAATTTTGGTTGCTTTGCAATTTTTTAAAGTCTGGATTGCTTGAAGCTACATAGCAGGGTGCTAGAACACCAGTGTCACCTGGATATTTTAACAAGGCAGGAGGTTTTCTCCTCTAACCACCAGCTGGTCCACCTTAGCAAGATGGCGTCTCCCAGAAGTGTAATTCTGTGACAACGACACAGCAGTCCTTGATAAACAAAGCATGGACAGTGGGGGAAGCCACTTTGACACCAAACCTGACAGGTTCAGTTGCTGGATAGGCCACAGACGCCTTCCTGGAAACTGCCTTTTCTGCTCCTTTCTGACAGGCATGTGGACATGAATGTCTTTGGGTGGCATCTCCTGAGAGTCCCTCAGATATTTATTTGGTAGGGGCATATGATTTTCATTGCCGTAATATCCATTTCACAGTGGAAAATACTCTCAGTGTTATTCATATGGCTTGGGCAGGAAAAAAGGGAATATTTCAGAAACTTTTCTGAAACTGTAAGTGATGACCGTGCAACATGACAGTGATGAATGCGCCAGGCAGAGAGAGAAGCTTCTCTCAGAGGACTCTGCAGCCTGAGCTCCAGAAACGGAAGCTGCCTAAAGAGAAACTCAGATCGTCGTTATTTATGTGTTTGTTTATTTATTTATTTCTGCTGATAAGGAGAAAAATATTCATCAAATCTGGATCAAATTAAAGTTGCTGCTTCTTCAAAGAAAATACTGAGTAAATATATTTAGTTCTCCCTTATGAATTTAGGATTATTTGTTGAGAATAATGTCTTCATCATAGCCTTTCCTTCATGTATAAAAGTCTTTCCTGAAAGCTCCATGTTTTCTTTTGTGCTTACCTCCAGCGCAATTTATTTATCTGGCCATTTGTCGATAAATAGAACTCAAATGCATATTTCTTGAAAATTTCCCAGCGTTCATTTACAAATATATGCAAATTTGATTTATATGCTCTCTCAAATATCTTTAGCAGATGGTAAAGAAAAACCATAGTTTGAGGTATCAGGTTCCTCCTCACCCCTAAGACCGAGACTTCCATTCCCCTAATTGGGCTATAGCAGTGTTTAACTGTCCAGCTGTCACTATTACATACTTTCAGCAACTTCTCTAGAGGAATTTCTCTAGAGTTTGTGTGCATATGAAAAATGGCAGTGTGAACAATAATAAATGTAGATTCAATACTCTCCTTGGAAAGTATTTTTTAACCCCAACATTTAGCCACCAATATTCTGTAAACTGGTTGAAAGAAACACTGGAATAATTCCACATTCCAGGGTAATTGCAGGATGTCTGATTCCTTTGGATCCTTAACTACGGGGATAAGAGAATGGGAGTAGGTTCCTTGAGGTCCTCAGGATAAAGTGCCAAACCAAAGAGCAACAGGATCCGTCAGCAAGCGTTGGCTCTCTTACTCCTGTGGACTAGGAAAGATACCTACAGCAGATTTTGCACAGCAAGAGCTGTGTTTCCTCCTCCAAACCCGCCACAACATCTCAAAACTTTCTAATTTTCTCTTTTGCACATGCCTTCCCTTGCCTAGAACACAGAGGGCCCTGCTGGCTCCGTGGCTCATCCTAGCAAACTAGAAGGAGCCACATGGTATCTCTCCTAAGTCATCTGTACAAGTCTTACACTGGCGATGTGCATGTCACATGCCCCTTCTACAACAATCTTTACCCTAAAGGGTGTCTTTTGTTTGCGTGACAGTCTTCCCAAGTAGACTGTAAAGTCATCGAGGGCAGGGAATGTTGGCAGTGAAGTCTTTCAGTGCCCCAGTTCATCTCAGCACAGCACATGGCACATACTCAATAACTGTTTGATAAAGAAATAGACAAATTTGGGGGCGCCTGGGTGGTTCAGTTGGTTAAGCAACTGACAGGGTTTCAGTTCAGGTCATGATCTCAGGGTCATGAGATGGAGCCCCGCCTTGGGGTCTGCTTGGGTTTTTTTGCTCCCTCTCCCTCTGTCTCTCCTCCCTGCTCTCTCTCTCTCTCTCTCTCTCTCTCTCTCTCTCTCTCTCTCTCTCCCCCCTCTACAATAAATAAAAAAAATCTTAAATAAAAAAGAAATAGACGAATTATACATTCTCTTAGTCTTTTCATATCCTGTAGTTAGGTTACCTCTTTTAAGATAAAAGAACTTGTTTTGGAATTTTATAAAAGTTTTTTCACACAACTCTATGGGAAATTTCGCTCTTGCAAAGTTGGATGTCTTAATTTGCTTTCTGTCAAAATTTCAAGTTATATACTTTTTTTTCAAATTAAATACTTTTTAATTTGTAATGTAAAGTGCAACCGTCAGCTTAAAATATCTAGGCACACAACAGACATTTCGGTTCAGCCGCTTGGTGCACAAATATGTCATGTAGCCAAACACACACAGTGGTAAATAGTATTATCCCAAAAGAGGGTGAGTCTTTGCTCTTCCCTGGAATCTAAGTGGGCCTGTAACTGCTTCAAGAAAAGAAAAGAAACAAAATGAATCTTTTCTTGAAATGTACCATAGAAACAATTATTCAGCCATCGAAGAGAATGAAATCTTGCCATTTGCAACAACATGGATGGAACTAGAAGGTATTAAGCTAAGTGAAATAAGTCAGTCAGAGAAAGACAAATACCATATGATTTCATTCCTATGTGGAATTTAAGAAACAAAGCAGATGGACATAGAAGAAAGGAAAGAGAAATAAAATAAGATAATAACAGAGAGGCAAACCATAAGAGACTCATAATTGTAACAAACAAACTGAGGGTTGCTGGAGGGGTGGGGGATGGGATAAATGGCTGATGGGCATTAAGGAGGGCATGTGATGTGATGATGCAATAAGATATGAGCAGGAACTATAAGGGAAAAAAAATTGAACTTCATCAAAATTAAAAACCTTTGCTCTTCAAAAGGTAGTTAAGAAAATTAAAGGTAAGTCATAGACCAGGAGAATATATTTGCAATATATATTTAATAAAAGATTTATATTCAGAATATGTAAGAACTCTGAAGACTCAAAAATAAGAAAACAACCAATCTAATTTGAAAGGGGGGTGTGTGCAAAAGACGTCAATAGATGCTTCACAAGAGCAGATATACAAATGGCAAACAAGCGCAGACAAATGTTTATGAGGCATCAGGGAAATGCAAATGAAAACTACCAAGAGTTGCCATTCGTGACCACTATGACTTAAATGGGAGGTTCTGACAATGCCAAATACTGGCAAAGGGGGTGGAACAACTAGAATTCTCACACCTGACAGGTGGAAATGTACAACGTTTGGCAATTTCTGAAACATATGCCTACCTCATGACCCAGTATTTCTACTTCTAGGTCTTTGCCCAAGATAAATAAATATATTTGTTCACAAAAAGACCTGTTTACAGCAGCTTTATTTGTAACATCCAACTCTGAACACCCCTTAAATGTTCAACGGGAAATTGGAAAAACCAATTGTAGTATACGCCTACAATAGAATAGTACGCATTAAAAAGAAATGAACTACTCACACACACCACATGGATAAAATTCAAAAACATATGTTTAGGGAGAGAAGTCAGGCAGAAAAGAGAACAGATCTTATGATTCCCTTTATGTGAAGTTTAAGATTAACCAAAACTAATTCACGGTGTTAAGTATCTACAACAGCCGCTGCCTCTGGTGGGGTTGAGAATTGACATCAGGGAACTTTCTCAAGATGATGGAAATACTCTTCTGATGGACATGGAGTTAGGCTCCCACTTCAAGGCCCCATTGTCTCAGCCGCTGGGGGTGCCCTCGGTGAAGAGCGTTCAGCTGTCAGCAAAAGGCTTCTTCTTTTCAAAGTCTTCTCATTGCCCAACTCAGGTTCCCTACTCAGGGCCTACATGATCTGACTCTAAATTTCTAAATGGGCACCTCATGTTGTCCTCCTTTGTGCTTGTTAAAAAATGGTCAGCCTGGCTGGCAAGATGCTTTCAACTGCAGTTCCTTCTGTTACCCTCTTTTCTGGACCCTTCTGGCTCCTTCAGCTCAGGTAGCCCCCTTGCATGGCCATCTTGGACCACTCTGTATCACTGATCTCCCGGCACATTTGCTATCCCTGCGGATTTCTCCCCAGTGCTTCTCTTTACAGAATGATTAATTGTAGACCATGTCTGTCTTCGTTGCTCTGCTGGAAGCTCTAGCCAGGGACTAGTCTGCACACTACTCCATTCCTAGCTTCTAGCATGATGACTACTGCATACATGTGCTCACTGTGTATGGTCCAATGTAATAGAGAGGTTGGGACAGGGCAACCATAATTGTAGAATCTTCCATATGGCACATGTCTTCACTTTCTGTAAATCAAGTTAAACTCAACCTTAAACCCCGATCCTGCATGGATGGTGGGAAATATGAGGTTCCTTAGCACTGATGCTTGGAGAGGGGGGCGGGTATGTTCTCCGACTCTTCAGCACCCCTGGGTCCTCAGCCAGGCGCCTCCCAAATCACCATCTGGGACCTCGCTCCACTCTCACGTGAGGTCTTCCATATCCTCTGGCACCCACTGACACCAATCCTTGCAGGCGCTGCATCTCTAGGACTGCTAAAATAACCTCTTCAGTGATAGGAAACTTGTACAAAAGAGTAAGAGCATTGACCTCAAATTCTTTTCTGAGGCAAGGGAGGTCAGCCTATAGAAGCAGTGAGGGAGAAAGAAATGCAGGAGGGAAAAAAACATTACTCAATAAACTGTTTTTTCATAGAGAAAATAAAATGACTAAATTTGTGAGTAAGCGTATCCAGGTCACTAAAGCTGATAATTTGCTATTATTGGAGCCATTGGTTGTGTCTGCCGCCATTACACTGGCATACCATTTGTCACAGGATCATGCACAGGCTTACCACTGCTCTCAGTAGAAAGACCAAAAGCCTTAACAAGGCATGCAAAGGTTCTAACATGGTCTGATCCCAGCCTCTTTCTCCAGCCGTGCTCCCCCTAACTCTAAGGCAGCAGTTCTGAGTTTTTATTATGCATTAGAATCATCTGGGGAACTTAAAAAAAAAAAAAAAGAAAAGTCAATCCCATCCCAGAATGATTATAGCTGAGTCCTGAAGATAGGGCCCAGGCCCTGGTATATTTTTAAAGCTCCCCGGGTGTAGTCAGGGTTGAGAACTGTTCCTTCAAAGTCTCTAGCTATGAGGGCCTTTTCCCCTACTTACTGTGAAGTGGAATGACTCTTCTCAGTTTTTCAGACTAGGCCAACCAACTGGCATTCACTTCTAGCTTTTTCCATTGTGAATGACCAGTACTCTTGATGCCTCAGTCTACCTATCCTTCTCAGAGGAGTCTTTCCTGCACAACCAAACAAGGTCGGGTCCCCTGTTTCATGCATCTTCTTAGATCACTTGTCATAGTTTGCAATCATTCTCTTGTGTGACTTTTAAAAAATTAATGTCTGTCTCTCATATTAAATTGTAAGCTCCACGAGAGCAGGAAGTACTGTGGAATTTATACATAATTATATCCAGAGCTTAGGGCTTTATAGGAAACAACAAAAGTTTGTAAAATTTTTAAATAAACACACAAACATTCCTAAACAAATGCAAGAACGGATGAATGCGGGAACCTAGGAACATTACACTTAGAGAATACAATCAAGTACGTAGTATATGATAAAGACAAGACAGAATACTCTTTTTTTAATGAAGTTTGACAGACCTTGAAAACACTTTCATATATGGTAAATCAACAAACTTAGTTTTCAAATATTTGTGATTTTAACATTTATACCAAGTAACATCTATGAATATTTGATATTTTAATTATTTAAATTTAATTTTCCAACTTGAATAAAGAAAACAGTCTTATAGAAAAAGAAAGTCTTGGCTTGCCGCTAAATGAAGAAAGAAATAACTTCCAAAGCATTGCAAACTACAATATTTTTACCTAGGTGCAAAAGTCATTCCTACAAATACCAAAAAGATGTCAAAACAAAGTTAAAGTATCCTCTCTGGAAATTTTTTAGGAGATGGAAAGTGTTTCTGGATTCTATAACACAACGTTCTGATCATTTGTTTACTCAAAAAAAAAAAAAAGAAATCTCAGTTCAGATGAACTGTGGGTTTTCAGTGAAGTCCTTGCTTAATTTGAAGTGTTTCTTTTAGAATTTTATACACTTGTCCAAAAAAGTCTTTATAAAAAAACCTATAGAATTTTACTCGAATGCCCTTTTCTCCTTTCTTTAAAATGTGTTGGTATTAAAGGACTGTAGTTTATCACTTAAACTTTAAGTAGGAAAAATATTTCTATTTTCCAAGAACTCCAAGTTTAAGAAACCTCCTAGATGACAAGATTATAATGTGTTAAGTTGAGTCATTATTTAGTTCTTGAGGTGCTTTTTTTTAATCATTAGCCTCATGAGTGCTTTCATATTTGGGTCCCCCTAATCATAACATCTGTGATAGTTATATTAGAAAATATCAGATGCTAATTGTGTTTCTTTTAAAGATTACGTCCTGGTTTCTCTGTTCTATACTTTGCAGATACGAGTATATATGTCGCTCTCTGACATTTAAGGAGAAGTGGTATTTGCCAAGTCCTTGAGCAGCTGTTTCTAATGTTCTGCTCTGTGTGTTGTGTTGATTAGTGGCACGTGGCCGGCCATCCCACCCCGTTGGAGGGAGGCAGTCAGAGGCTCTCCCCGAGCCCCGGAACGCTCGCCTCAACCAAGGATGTTCGCTGATGACATTTCACAAGCTATTCGGATGGCCTTTCCCACCGCCCCCAGCCCCGGCCCAGGCTGACCCTGACCGTCGAAAGGGTTCGCCGATTTGCATTTATAGAGGACCTTCTTCGCAATATTTATGAAGCAAACATTACTGAGTGCCTTCTGCGTGCCAGACACCGAGGGGAGCCCTGGGAAGACAAAGGTAAATGCAATTTTCAATCTTTTCCGTCAAAGCGTTTGTCTTTCCCGGGCCGGCATCTTTTTAGTCGAAGGAGGCTAACCGCTGGCGGCCACCTGTTATGGGCCAGGGTATCTCATCCCGTGAACGAACGCAAGTCTGGGCCGCGAAACGACCCTCTGGGATAGGAATTAATTTCGTTTCATTTTGCAGATGGGAAGACTGAGTCTCGGAAATCCTGTTCCCTTGCCGGTGGGCGAGGGGCAGACCGTCACCGTGCTCTCTGGGGGAAAAGTCCCTGGGAACCACGCGCTCGGCAGGAATGGCAGAGGGTGGGGCCGCGCGGCCTTGGGAAACATTGTCATTAGAGGGTCAAAGCAAAATTCCCCTAAGAATATGGGTGGGGGGGTGGTAACAGTGGCGCAAGGGGAGAAACGGATGCTTTTGAAAATGGCAGAAGGGTCAGCGTGAAAACGCCAACGCCTTCCCAAGGGCTCGACATTAATAAACTGCTCACCGCTCTTCCGGGGGAGCCCGTGAGCTTTAACACGAGCATTTCTTTTGTATTACAAGCGCGACACCCATTTTTCTGCTACTTGTACAGAGTCACTTCACAATGAAACGATGCAAATATTCGTCTCCTGGCGCTGCGCACCCTGTGTTTCAATCCGAGACTGGCGAGTAGTAGCTTATGAGCCACCTCTAATGGCACCGAGCATCTTCGCTCAATCTATATTCACATCAGTCCCGTTTTCAAATGAGTCAGATGGGAAGCTGAAGTTAGCCAGTCAGAGCTTAACACCTCTGATTTATGGTCAGAAGTATCTTAATAGGATCATTCATTTTCCTTCCCTCGTTCAGAACATCTGATGTTACAAGTTTCTAGAAATGTTCGTGTATCCTCTGGTTCTGCAAAAATATAATCTTTATCTCCAAAAGTGACCTTCAAATGAGCAGGAAATGAAAGCCGGCCGTTCTTTCTCAGTCACCTTGCCTTGCTTTATTGATGTGTCATAATGGAAATCTTGAGAGCCAGAAATCTCAGAATTATTATGGTATTTTAATCTTTTTGGGTTAAGTGTAAATGTGAAGGTGTAGGGCAAAAAGCATTAGTTTAGGCCTGGCTTTATGAAGTATCTCTTTCTTGCCCCTTTTCTCCTTGTTCAGTTGCTTGAGAGAGGCTGTCTCTTCTACGAATCTGCAGTTTCTGGGTTTTTGTGAACTTGGTCTTCTACTTCTTCAACTGTTATAAGTGACTTGATTTAGGAAATTGGCTGGAACAACTCTAAGCACCCCCCAGCCGCCCCTCTTCCCTCCGCTACCCCCCTTTCCCTTTCCTCACCTGAGCACCTCAGCACTAGGTCCCTTGTTTCTACAACATTTTTAAAAAACATTTGCAACCAAACCTAACTGCACTCTGGCTACGGATCTCCATTCTCTCTCTCTCTTTCTCTCTCTCTCTCTCTCTCTCTCTCTCTCACACACACACACACACACACACACACACACACACACACACACAAACGTGTCTGTTGGGACACAGGCTTTGTTCAGTTTGAGACTGAACGTTCTGTGCCCAGAGCATCGAGTTCTACACCCAGAGCATTTTAACCTTCTAAGTAGCACAGGATTGTCAATGACCTCGCTCAAAAGCGAAAATCTTGCTGTTATTCTATTTTTTGAGTATGGACTCCCAATTCCAAGCCATCAGAATATGTATTTGTACATGCAACCCAGAATTGGTACTCTTAACCGTCCTTTTGTTGGGATGAATGCTTGGTAATAGATTGGTTGCTTACCTGGAACAACCGTTTATTCTCCTGAAGCAGAAATAATTGCTGACTGCTTGATTCTAAGTGCATCTCAAGGGCAATAAAAAATTAGGATGAATTAGTGAATGTACAGAGCTGCTCTGGTAAATATAAAAATAACCCTTCTGACATGATTTCTGTGTTAGCCTCAAGATCACCCCCGAAACTGGTTTTAACTGTGCACTGAAACTGAGACTACCAGATATTTTTTAAATGTCTCCTCTTGCTTTATACATACTTTAGAAAAGAGACTGTATTGACTTTATCTTTAATTGCTAAATTTCACCAATAAATCCTCCTTGGAAAAAAATCAAGTACCATAATGGTAATGGACAAAATGAGAAGTAAAAGCTGCCTCTTACCAATCTGTCTCCATAGATAACCACTTAAGACTTTGATTTGCATCCTTCCAAGCCTTTTCTAGAAAAGTAGATGTATGGATACGATATTTGAATATATTTAATAAATATATGCCGAAAATATATTTCTATCTTAGTATTTGTATTATATCCTCAGCTTCATAGTTTCCATCCTTTTCTGAAGGCTGTAGACTGTGGCAATAACGCTGGAAGGACTGTCTTGAAATTGGGGGGTTGACATCTTAGCTATGCAGTTGGCCCATACTGAATGGATTGAACATCCGACACATTACATTTTAAGGTCTCAAGGAGATATTTTATGATCAGATTTAACAGACCACATACTCTTTCCTTTAGGAAGGCCATAAAATTCCCAGATTATGGGAGAAGATCTTGTGCTCAAGTATTCAATTCTCTAGTTTAAACCTGATTCTTCTTTTATTAAGATCTGTCAGTGGCACTTTGGTTAAGTTCCCTTCTGTGGCCGAAGACACATTTTCTACTTATTTGTTTTTATAATCCTGTGGTTTTTAAGAAGATGTACTTCTCATCTAAGCAAATGTAATAAGGAGCACTGTTTTGTTATTGAAAAAATCTACCTGAGTTAATGAGGTTTTTCATATAAACCCATGAGTCTAAAATGTGATAGCTCAATGGTAGTCATCAAGCCAAAAGGGAAGTTTCCAGGGTAAAAAAGTACCTCTTCTACTTTAAAATAAACCAAAAAAAAAAAAAAAAGAGTCTGCTTTAAGTTCCTTTTTATTGACAAAGAAGGGAAGAAGGTAGTGGAGGTGGGATCCCTCCCACATAAATATGGGGTAAAAGTCAAGTCCAAGCAGACGAGGCAAAACCTGGGATTTTTTCTTCAGATAAATTTCACCAACTGAAGGACAAGCCATGAATAAAAGCATGTTTGAGTTTTATTTTCCACTGGTAGCCGCTTTAAGATCGATGTTTCGTTCCACCAAGTACAAGTTCAAAGTCTTTGTTTCCCTGAGTACACAGCTGTCCCGTCCAGCTCACTCTCAGTCGCTTTTGGTGGTTAGAAACCATCAGTGCAAAATAGCCACACAACAGCTTTTTATTTTGTTTTATTGTTTCTTTTCCATTTTATTTCTATTGACTATAATCTTAAGGCATCTGAATCAGTCGCTTGCCTTCTCTTTGTTAATGTCCACTAGAATCAGTCAAGTTTCTCCCTGTCCCATAAATAGGGACATAACGAGAATTGGTCTAGTTTCGCTTTCTCTTTTCCCTTCTCTTCAAAATCAGAGTCAATAGTCAGCAGTTTGCGCTCCCGTAAATCTTGTTACTGTTTATACCAACTCCCCCTTTCTTGTGCTATTAGAACCACGGTGGCCATAGACCCCCAGAGATTTGCTCATCTTGGAGCTCTAAAACTGTACCACTTTTATGACAACAGTAAAGCCTTGAGCTGTCACTTTCCCCCTACGACTGTTATTCACCGTGATTACTGGCATTTCTTTCTGGCTCATTCTCTTCTGCTCCCATCCCCCATTTGATTGTTTGAAAAAAAAAATATTTGGAACAAATAAGGTAAAGGACTAACAATTAGCAGTTCTTAGTTGAGTTGCATAAAATCCTGTGGCTGCATTTATAGAATCTCTATTCTATTTGTGTACACACACACACACACACACACACACACACACACCCCATCCTGAGAACTCCTCAGCCCAGTGATCTGGTGGGCTTTAAGGGGACTCTGAGAATAAGAGGGATAAAGAAAAGGATGGCCCTTGGGGCACCTCTGAGCCACTGAGGTGGCTCAGATAATTGGGCATCTGCCTTCATCTCAGGTCATGATCCCCAAGTCCTGGGATCGAGTCCCACTTAGGGTTCCCTGCTCTGTGGGCAGTCTGTTCCTCCCTCTCTCTCTGCCATTCCTTCCACTTGTGCTCTCTGGCTCTGTCCATCTCTCTGTCAAATAAATAAATGAAGTCTTTAAAAAAAAATGGCACTCTCCCCAATGAGGAACAGCTGTGTTTCTGCCATGATCCTTCATGGGCTACCTGACAATCTGACCCACGGACCTAGGTTCGGGCGGAACTCTGCTGCTACCTGCCCTTGAGATTCAGGCAAGATGTCAGCTTCTTCATCCATTAGTTTTTTCACTGGAAACACCACAGTCTACTTCACAGGGCTGCTGTGAGGATCAAATCAAATGATGTACGTGGAAGGGTATTATAAACTTGTGTTCACACTCTAAATGTTAGAACTTAGCAAGTTTGTAGATTAAAAGAAGTGGGGGGAGAAGAAGGTTTGGATGTGTGAAAGAAATAGAGCTCACCTCTCAGGCATTTAAAAGTCATAGTCGAATGGTCCAGTGGGGTTTGAATTTCAAGACTGAGGTGTTAGAGTGTACCTCTGCAAAATTGGAACTTAAAATTTTTTTTTCATTTTCACAGTGTTGTAGAACAGGAAGATATTGTTATTCTCATTTTATAAATGAGGACAATGGTATGAAAAAATTATGTCCTTTGCCCCAGGCCCCTTATTACTCGGAATCAAAAGCTTTCCAATTTTGACAGCCAAGGTATTTGTCTCACAGCCTCCAGAGAAAGGAGAGGATTTATGTGGGAAGTTCATCCTGGGAAAGGTTACATGTTCTCTAATGTATGTTCATTTCACATTAACACTTTGCTCTATCCCGGAATGGTGTTAACTGTATCTTAAATTTCATTCTGCACTTTCCGGTTAAAATAAACCTGTTTTTAAAAATCTCATTGTAAAAATGCATTGGGAAGCTGGGTTAATAAATAGAGAAAATAGGGCAGAGAAACTTCCCAAGGGCCTAAATCAGCCATGCATCTTCAGGTTGAAAGATCCCCTTTTCCTCTTTCTTTTCCTTCTCTACCTTACTAGGCATAAAAACATGCAAAACATAGTTTTTAAAATGAGTTTTATTTCGACACTGTGGGATGGTGAAGATGGTGTTAGATCTGATCATTTCCATCGAGTAGTGGAAGAATGGAGAGTCAAAAATCTACTCTCTTGCCTGCCCAAAAGGACTTTTAAAAAAATGTTTGCACTGGTAATTTCATTTAAAACAAAGCTTTGGCTCATTTTTTGACAAGTCAGTTTATATATGAACAAAATAACAACATGCAGGTTGAATGAGGTGAATAATGTGTCGAGTGGACGTAACTGGGAATTTCCAGTCCTTTCGGTCTCTGAATCTTTTGATGAAATTACTTAGTCTAACTTCAGTTTTTCAACCAATGCAGCAAATAATTGACCTCGGACGAATAATTCCAGAAGCTCCCAATTTATGAGTGGATTCTAAGAGTTGGTATAAAAGTCAATTGACTGAAATTCGGAATTCCTTTTTTTTCTCCGGAAGTATTTTTAGAAATGCAGACTGACTCTGTACCTGGTCTGCAAAACCTCACCCAGAGTGAATCAGGAACCCTAATGTTATTCCAGCAGAAACAGGCACGCCAGCTTTTCTGGCTGCATCACTGTCAGAGGGAACAGGGTCTGAAGGCAATGACTCCATCGAAGAACAGGTGGAGAGATATTTCTGAGGCCTCATGACTTCTCTCTCATGTGTTTGTCAGACAAAGCATTCCTCTAAATAAGTCGCTCTCCTTGTCTGACTGGGGAGCAAAGAGATGGTGCCCATAGGAACGAGGTGTTTGGGGGTTTGCTTCCTTCACTAACTTTTCTGCATGTGGATTGTTCTTTGGTCAGGCTTTTATGATTTGGGGAATTACCGTCAGGATACCTAATTCCTATGGACAGAGGTCATGTGTATGCAAGTGGACGTGTTGAGAGACTGACCCACACAAAACCAGAGTTTTGGAGATTTCATTTCTCATAAGCAATTATTATTTTCAAAACATCTTTCCTAAATGCCTTAGGACTTATAAGTGGCCATTAAAAAAAATCTGTTTGTAATCTATACAACCTAACAAGCATCAAATTTGAGTTGAGAAATAAACTTTAACCTTTTATATTCAGATAGAGAAATGATATTCATTTAGCTTCTTGTAGAAACTTCTTTGTGTTTCAAGAAAACATATTCACAATTGAACTTAGATGCTATGAAAATTTACTCTCAGCAGATGGCTCCAAAAAGAGGACAAATTAAAATTTACTGGTCTCCAAACGGATATAGTAAAGTTAAACATTTGTTTTATGTAACCTTTCAGGAAAAAAAGGAAAACTTGAAGGATTAGCCTGAAAATTTGAGTGCAAATGGAGCCTTACATCCAACCCAAACCACCTGTCTTTATCAAGAATACCATGGATATGATATCCTACACTTAAAAAAAAAAAAAAGGATTCCTGTGGCAATAATAGCAGAATAAGTGAATCCTATTAGTGGATGATTATCTTAGGCTAGATTTGGAATATATGTCATTACAGTCATGTTCTCTTCCCTCTTCGCCAGCATGTGCAAGCTGGGTTCTTCTCAGTCGCCGGGATGCCTTCCAAGGGGGTGGGGGAGTTAGGGCACATGGCCGCATACGAGGGAGTATTATCCCAACATTCGGATCTTTGTGTTGCAGAGTATTAACCAGATTACAGGTCATAATCTATAAAAGCTCCCCTGCTAGTACCCTGCTTGACTTCTTTCCAGATGAAATCTTCTCAAACAAATCCTGGATCACAAAGATACTCTGTTTTGTGTCTGGAGCCAAAAAGGGGGGGGGGAATATATATATATATATATGCATAAAGAAAGACAAGTATCCGCCAAGGGTAAAGAACTAGATTGATGAGGTTCTGCATTTATCACCTCTGGAAAAAAAAATGTTCCTGTAAAAGGAGCCAATTGCAACATTTAGGATGAAGTAATTCATCTAGAGATTCTTCTTCCCTTTGAACTTTTCATTTCCTTGTGCTTTTTTATGGATGCCCTGTTTGAATGTGTCTAGATAAGGACATGACTTATTTATTGGCACTAAGAGCTTTTTATAAATTTAATGTAATTTATGGATTTTTAATAATCCTTCTAATAGTTTCTTTACATGAGTTACCACTTTTTTTAAAAGCCAAATTTCATTTGCTTTATGACAGCAAATGAGTAAAAGAGAAAATTAGGGTTTAAATAGAAAGTTACCCACTTGGCAGCCCAAACCTATCCTTTGGCTCATAAAACACTACTGATTGGGGGCACCCTATTATTTTTAAGGGGTCCACGAAATGGACAGAATTCAGTTGTTCTCATTTCCCTCTGCATGCAGACAGGATATTTATGGGAAAGCACTCTCAAAAAAAAAAAAAAAAAAAAAGCCTTCCATTCTCAAGGAGAAGGTCTGAGATAAAGTAGTTGTAATCAAGCTTGGCTTGCTAAATGCCCTCAGTTTTTTAGAAACATTTTTTCTTATTTTTTTTACAAAGCTTTTTTTTCCCCCTCCAGAGGCTGACTTTCTAATTCAATGGCTGTTTACTAGTGTCCTTTAGTTTTTCACTCGTAAATTGTTTAGAACTTATGTCTTGGGCAAATAACCTGGGACATCTTTCAAATAATGCCAGGGGGACTATCCTGCAACAGCAGGTCACTGGTCTCTGGATGAACGTTCCCCAGATGAGGAAGTGTTCTTTTCCTTCCCAGTACATCTCTTAACTGCACGCCACTGGAATGACTCTCTGTGTGTTACTCTCATCTATTATAGCCCTTCTTGGTCCATACCTTCTAGGTTGATATGCTCTTACAAAGTGAGCAAATTCAAAAGGCCTTATTCCTCCCACAATCACCTTTAGGTAGAGCTATGGGCCTCTGCTGGCTCTGATCACTTGTGGCCCTGAATTCAGTAGGCGACAAACAAGAGTGAGTGAGAAATAGAGAATAAGAGACTCCCTTCCCCTCCCTATTTGACCTCCAAGGTCCTTCCTGTGCTGGGACCTGACTACTTCTCCAGGCCATGGACAGTCTTCCCAGACTTCAGCCCATGCCTTCCTAGGGCTGTCTTTGGGGACTACTTTGCCTATCCTGATAAACTCGGTTCCCGTTCCATGTAAAGATCATTTTTTCAAAATAGCTTTAGTGAGGTATATTTGCATACAGTTCAGTCATTGGAGGTACACAGCTTGTTAAATTTGGTAATTATATACACTAATGTAACCCCCACCATGGGTAAGACGTAGAGCAATTCCGTGACTCCAAAATGTTCTTTTAAGCACCACTGTAGTCGAAGACTTTGGATTCCCAGCCCCAGGCAACCCACCGACTACTTTCTCTCCCTGTGGTTTTGTCTTTTCTAGAATTTCATATTGGAGTCATACAATATGCAATCTACTTGTATTTGAATTATTTCAGTTAGCCTTTTAGATTCATCAGTAAGTTAAATATATGAATGTTTCTTTCCACGTTTTTTGCTGAGTGTATACGACAATATGTTTATCAATGCATCAATTGACAGATTCATATTGATTTTTTTCTGCATCTTCCATCTCCTTTGAAACTGATTTGGAAGTGAATCTCCTAAGTTTCAAGGTGTCTGCTCCAAAAATGTAACTAATTAAACACATGTGAATTTTAGTGAAAGAGAAAAGGAGCAAAGAAGCAGAGGGATCCATAGGGTCCTTAGAAATGAATCACATTCCAGTGAACTAATGCTCTCTGGGAAATGAAGAATTATCCAAGCATGGGGAGTTAATGCTATCCGGGAGGTGTGAAGTTCATTCAACATCTGATGGAGCAGAGACTTTGAATAGTTGGGTCTCTGCTATGGTCTGCTCAGATTCCCATATCTCTTTAAGGTAAATTTACTTAGTTTTCTCCTCCTATCTTATCTGTTTTTTCTAATGGCCCCTTAGATTACAGGTGAAATGTGATAAGGACCTTCTGCAGTTATTTAAACATGTAAATCCTGTGACAGTTCCTTCACACACACCCTGAAGTATTTACTATTTTTTCTATCTACATCAGTGCTGACATTTTAAAATCTGATAATCAATTATTTGAAAAGAATTGCTATTTGACTGAAGTCACCAGCCAATTTGATGAAAACTGGTTGATCTGTGTTGATAAAATCGAAAGTTATGACTTCAGTAGTGTTTTTCAAAATCGAATGTGCATAAAATCACCAGAGGGAGTTTGACTAACCTGAGGTTTGTCTAAGCCCCCTTTCATAGGTTTTGATTAAGAAGTTTGTGATAGATTCTAAGAATCTGCATTTTGTAAGCATTCCAGGTAATTCTGAAGCAAATGGCATGTAGATCTTACTTTAACAAGTGCTAGAATGCAAAAGATCTGATATAAAATCTGGTCAAGGGGTGCCTGGTTGGCTCAGTCCATAGAGCATGCCAGCTCTTGATATTGGCGGGGTCATGAGGTCCAGCCCCAGACTGGGCATAGAGATTACTAAAAAAAAAGAAGAAGAAAGAAAAAAGTCTGGTCAAACTGGTTATTTAGCAAGCTGCTTACATGAGTAAGGATTCTTTTGGTTGCAAGTGACAGAAACCCAAATCAAACTGGCTTAAAGCTGATATACATGGACTCACATAATTGGAAAGTATGGGATTAGAACTGGCTTCCATAAAAATCTGACCATCTGTTGGCTTTCTAAGGATGTCATCCAGACTTGAGTTCTCACTCCATCTTTGGATTTGTTTTCCTCTATGCTGCTTCCTTCAGGAAGTCTCTTTGTAAGAGTTGGCAAGATGACCACCAACAGTTCTATGCTTATATGCCATCTTCTCCACCACTTCACTGGAAAGACAAAAGTTCCAGAACTGAGTCTCATTGGACTGAGTTTTATTATAGTCCTATCCCCAGATAATCAGAATGCTCTGAATGGCCAGGCCAGAGTCAGGTGTCCTCTTCCACCTCCAATGTGTGTGAGTGAGTGTGTGTGTGTCTGTGTGTGTGTGTGTGTGCACATGTGTGAATGTGTATAAGCATATGTTTGTGTGTGTTGGGAGATGGAGGGCACGGATCAACTCCAATTAAAGCCCATGGATTGGCCATAGGGGAGAGGTGATTCCCTCCTGCACAACAACAAAACAAATCAATGCCTTAGTTACAGAAAACAGCCCAAGCCTGCTATGTAACACAGTTCATATCAATAGATGCTAGTAAAATACTACATTTTCCTCCAACTAGCTGTACATATGGATGATCTTGGATTTCAAACTCCTAGTTACAGAGCCCTAAAATTAATTTGTTTTATATGGGGCTTAGCTAGTGCCTGCCAATGCATGCTTAATAAATACATTTTAATCTCGGTCATTAGCACTGCTATGACCAAGTAGCTTTTGGAAAGCTTACTCAAGAAGGGAAGGAGGGTACCTAATAAGACTGCTTCTGTGGATTAGGGTCTGTTGGATGGTGAGGATATGCTTTTTTGAATTGTGCTTCTAAATCCATAACCTAAACTACCATCACTAACTCTGATGAGGGGGTGATGAATTATATTTAAGAAAGACAATCAGCTTAAACTCCCTCATCATTGAGAGGTGAGAGGTAAAGTTGGAGGAATTAAAAAACAAATAGCAGAAATAATTGAAAGAGCCTGGGTAGAGAAGATGAAGTCTACAAGCTGTGGTTAGGAATGAAGGGAGGACTATGGAAGTGAGAGGGTCCTGATGTGGACACATGTGAGAGGAGAGTGTGAGGGAACGGGACAAGCAAAACTTTGCCTGGCATTGGAAAGACCAGATCTAGAACTACTGTGGGCAAGAGACCTACAAAGCTGTTTTATCTATAATATTACACTGTGAAATTATTTCATAAAGGGTCATTAGTGAATAACTTTAAGGTGAGGGTGAAGAGTACACAAAACAAAAAACAGAACAGGGCATAAAAGACTGGCAGGAAATGGGGAATCCACGACCTGAAAGGTCTCTTTTGATCTCAGTTTTCTATGATTCCGAAATAAATGTCTCCTTTGTGAACTCTTTCCAAGCAATAACAGTTCGAAGTTTGGGTCAATGTCAACCATGCCAGCCCTTCTCCCAGGCCTGCTGTCAGGTACAGGTCTGGTGAGTCTTCATGGCTTATGACTCAGCAGGTTCAGGAAGGAACAACAGATGCCTCTTCTCTGTTCTAACTCCTGAGCAACGCCTCTTATAACCTAAAATTTTAAACCCAAGATGTCTAAAAATGACAAACTTCAGCCCAGAAGAGACTCAAAATATTTTGTAATTTATTGGTTCACATTTCAGAAGTTCAGGGCATATGGCAAAGTTTTGTGGTGGTATTACAAAAAAGTTCTCTGGAAATCTAATGATCTGTCAGAATCAGGTGCTTTTATGTACATATTTTAAAATTACTGTGTATGCATATGTATTTTTAAGACTTTCCCCAGTGATCACTACATGGTATCATTGTGTATACATCTAGTTTGTTTCTTGACATTTTCTCTTAGATGAATTGACCATGTATCCTACTTAGGGAAAAGCAAGTTCAATGAAACTATAGTAAATTAGACACCAAGAAAAAGACAAAAGATGTGAATGTGAATTGAAATGACTTTAAGGGCTGGATAGAGGATGACATCAGCATGTTGGCAAGAAATAGAAACATACAGCAGGCTAGACTGTCTGATGTTCTGTCCAGGGTGGAACAAATGAAGATAAAGGCAAATGCAAAGCTCTAGCAATAAATACGATTGTCTAAAACGTGACCTTCATGGTTATTAGCATATTTATTTTCTAGCATGGAGGAAATTATTTAACATATATGATTCATATTTCACCTCCCTCTTTTCTCCTCCATGCTCTCATCTCTATCAGGTCTGCTCTAGCTCTAATCTGCTGCCTATCCATTCACCCAGAAGATTCTTTTGAAACATATATCCTGTAATAACTTCTCTTATGTCTTTCAGGGCTCCTTCTTCCTCAACCTAACTGAAAATTGACTTTTACTTGACCATGAAACCTTCCTTATTGCTCACTTAGTAGCTTTTCCTTACAGAGAAGGGTCCCAGATTCCTGCAAGAGAGCAGGTCTGCCACAGGGCTTGCATTGAGTGGGTATTTTTTTAATCAATTTTTAAAAAGATTTTATTTATTTTAGAGGGAGAGAGAGAGTGTGTGAGCGTGCACGTGGGGGGGGAGGGGCAGAAGGGCAGAGACTCCAAAGCAGACTCTGCACTCAGTACGGAGCCAGTCACGGGTTTCAATCCCATAACCATGAGATCACCATGTGAGCTGAAACCAAGAGTCAGACACTTAACCAACTGCACCACCCTGGGGCCATGAATTGGTATATTTTAAGAAGCAATCCCAGGGAACAGGGCGGGGACCTGGGATGGGTGACCCCAGGAAGGAGGGGAAAGCCAGTACAAAGATGCCTTCTCAAAGTGATACCTGCTACGGACAAGAGGACAGCAACCCAGGAGGGACACTCTGAGAAGCCTCACAGTTAGCATCTCAGAAGTGTTTGCCCAATGGATGGAAGAGGGGAACATGTATCCACCAGCTAAGTGTTGGACAAATACTATCCTAAGTGGTGTTACCCCCTCTGTTTTTAGATTGCACACAAGCAAGGGCCACATTTTATTGTCAGAAAGGCCCTGGGGTAGAAGGTAATGGCTGACTTGTGTGGTTGAACTGGGCTGCCATCAGCTTACATCTGTGAGAAGGTGGTTGCGGCAACAATTTCTGAAGTAAGCTGTGGCTGAAAGGGATAGGAAGAGAGGCACTGGGAGTGTTCTAACTAAGGGGCAACCACTTCTTAAACATTGCTGCACCTGGGGCACTGTTCTAACTTTACCCAGTCACTGATTTTCTGGAATCCATCACTTCTCCCTGAACTACTCTTTCCCTCACCTCAGCTTCCAACCACCAGGATGCTGTTCAGCTTCCTCAGTGGCATTAAAGCCTTGTCTTCCTCTACCGTCCATGTTTGTCACCATTTTCTGTGGCTTCTGTACAGATGGCGATGACCCTACAACTTCCTGGTCTCAAAACTCCTCATATCTAGGCATCATGCAGCTTTAGCTAGCCTTGGCTCACCACACTTATGGCCGCTCTGTCACCTAGGTCTGCCACCCCTGTATACCTTGGACACAGGTATTTTGTTTGTTCTTGATACATAATCTATTTGTTTTTTGCTCCTCACTTTGTTCTCCCTGTGCCCTCAATACTTCCCTTTTCCCCACCCCATATCCAAGCAATTTTGATTGTATTTGCTTCCTTACCTAGGCTGGGCTTCTTGAAATGAGCAATAATCATGTCATAACAAATGAGATGTCACCTCAAAATCTCATGACTCTTTTACCTACAGTCCACTTTCTTGGTTCTATATCCTTGGTTTATCAAAAGAGGCTGGAGAAAAATCTCAGAGCCACGATATCAGTCTCAGCTACAAATTCATACTGTTTCATCTCCGCTTAAATAGAAATCATATTTTATTTGTGCATTTTTTAATTTCTAGGTGAGTATGTTCCTTACATGCCTTTTCCACGTTCCCCATGCTTCCACCCTAGCCTATAACTCATTCTTGGTAGATGGCCTTGTGTCCTGCTTCACTGAGTAAACCAAAAAAGAGCAAGAGACTGATGTTATAGCCTAACACCTCTCTCTTAACTCCTCTCTCCTACTTCCACCCCCGAATTTGTACCTTTAGCCAATCTCTTTCTTTGGTTCTGTCTCTGAATAAAAATGAGCCCACCTTCCTGTAGGCTAATTCCACCCTTTGGGGCAATAATATCAAAAGAAATGCAACAGGCTCTAAGCTGAGTTCATCCAACTGTTTGTGTCAGCATACCAGCATGCTCAAAGTCCTCCAAGTTTTCCATGGCTTTTCTCCTTGATTTGTCACCGTCCCGCTACACCAACCCATGGCTAAATGCAACACATTCATCTTTTGAAATAAATTGTAATTTCCTTTCTGTCGCCTCCTGGAGGAGTCCTCTTCACACCCCACCTAGACCAGAGCTCTAGTCTCCTGGCTGGTTTTCAGGATGCTGTCGTGGTCATTACCTCATACAATCTCTTTCAACGATAACTAATGGAATGCTTAGATTTTCAAGCTTGGGTGGTATTTGGGACCTCTGTAATCCAGCTTCTCACATACCCACACATGCCTCCAACTTTTCTTTAATGTGGGAGGATGTTTCTTAGCACATCCTGTGTCTGTTACTTAGAATATCTCTCTCCTCCTTTGGACTATCCACATTCTACTCATTCTCCACAAATTACATCAGTGTGGATTAATCTTTCCCTTCCTCAAATGTTTATTGTAGAAGCAGTCTGTAATGTATTTGGTTATACCTTGCTTTTATTATTTTTATTTATTTCTTCTGTTTCAGACTTGTCTTTCAAGAAGCAGTATGCTCCTTAGGAGCAAGGACTTTATCTTACACATCTTTTGTCCTGATAATGGTGTCCACTCATTAAGTACTTGCTACAAATACCCGTTGACTTCATTTCAGTGAGTCAGAGCTTTTCATTTGGAAAAGGAACCTACAAATGGGCACTTGAATGCCAAACAGTATAAACCAGCTCTTGAAAATTCATGATTGGAGTGGATTGACGTAATTAGGATCATCTTCTTGTTTTTTTTGAATGTTGGTTGTGAGTGACTTAGGTTCCTGGGAATCTTGGACCACGGGATTTAGTTTCAACTAAGTTCAGTGCCTAAGTGTTAATCCCAAACTATGTTGATGATGAAATAGAAATATAGCCTGTGTCCACACATCATAAACACTCAAATTGAAATATGAAAATATAAAAATCTGGAAACATAAAAGTTTGACTGTTTTTTAAGGGTTTTATGTAGATGTTGATAGCAATAATTTTGGAATTTAATATAAATATTTGTTTGGGAGCACGTGGGTGGCTCAGTCAGTTAAGTGTCCAACTCTTGATTTCAGTTCAGGTCATGGTCTCAGGGTCTTGGGATCAAGCCCTGCATCAGGCTCCACTCCCAGTGTGGAGTCTGCCTGCAATTCTCTCCCTCTCCCTCTACCCCCCCCAACTCCTGTGCTCTTTCTCTCTCTCTAAAATAAAAATAAATAAAATATTTAAAAATAAATGAATCTTTGGAATTTATACAAATCAAAGATAAAACACAAGAATTTAACTCACAAATTGTATGCCTGTGGATGCTTGAATCATTAGAATAAAGATAATTTCAGTAAACAATGCTACAAATCTTTTTTTTTAAAGGAATTCGATAAATATTGGTCTAGCCTAACTTCCAGCCGCACACAAGAATCCTCACTGTAACATTCATGCCAACCTGTTTTAACAATGCTGCCTTCCATGTTAGGAAGCTTGACTTCTCTTCAGGAAACCCACTACATTTGCGGACAGATTCTGTTTTTAAAGAATTTCTTCATCATTTTATTTCTCAGGAACTATGTAAATTCAAACATCTGTGCATACACATGAGTGCAGCAGGCCAGCTGTGACAGGGTAGGGAATAGTGGGGACTGTGGTGCATAGAAGGTTCTACTCTGCTCCAGTCGAATACTGCCAGCATAGTGAAGGGCCGTTGTTGCCAAGTCATCTTGTGACTCAAGAAATGCCAAAACTCTAGATAGTTCTGTGAAATATGTGGCTTTTCAACACAATAACTAATGTGAAATTTTGGAAAAAACACTGTGGACAAAGGCAGTAGATTACACATCTGTGGGTTAAACTTGGCTGTAAGCCCTTCAGTTTTTTAACTTCTGAGGTAAATCCTACCTTACATTTTCGCCTCGGGGGGGAAAAAAACCCATACATTAAATTTACATTCTTTTACTTCAAAAAAGGGGAAAAAAGTAAAATATTTAGGGACAGCTATTTTTCTCCATATTTACCCCAGCCTTCTTGAAATTCCTTGAGTCTTTTGAACCCAAAAGTACATTTAAGTTCAAAAATCAATTATGCATGTTGATATTGAGAGAGTCATGATTTAGAGAGTTTCTTAATGCAAAAGGACAATTGCTATTTTGATTATTTTGCTGAGGTCTAGTTCTTGGTAAACTGTTCACTTGGGAACCAGGTCTACTGTCCTCCAAGCCTCCCAACTTTATGTCATAAGCAAATTTCACAAGCACAGCTTCCATGTCCTCCTTGGGATCACTGATTCAAACTAAGCTGAGCTTTCCTGGTGGACCAGATGACTGTCCAATGATAGGCCACTAGTCCTGCTGCAAAGAACCTGAACGAGCGGGCGTATTTCTGAAAAAATAACTAACCTTTCCAAATTATTCTTTTAGTATCTAAACTTTATTTCTCTTTCTTCACAGGAAGGTATCAAGATGAGGTTTATAAAAAATTCTGTTAAAATAGAAATAGATTGTGGAAATTATTTTCCTTATTTACTAACTTAAATTACACTGAGAAGGAGCGTAGGTCAGTACCATTGTGTTGCACAACTCAGGGGGTTTCACTGATACTGTCTTTTGCTCACAAGTCCACCCCTAAACATAACTCATAGATACAATGTGGCTGGTGCCCCCTGGAGGTGTGCATTCACCACAGCCCTGAATGAGGTTAATTTGGCAATAATACTCCTTTTTTTTTTTTTAAAGTAGAGGGTCAATTTTTTTTTTTTAGGTTTTATTTATTCATTTGAAAGAGAGAAAGAGAGAGCACAAGTAAGCAGAGTGGCAGGCAGAAGGGGAGAGAGAGGCAAGATCCCTGCTGAGCAGAGTGTGAGGCTCTACCTCAGGACCCTGGGATCAAGACCCGAGCCAAAGGCAGACACCCAGCTGACTGAGCCACACAGGCACCCCCTTTTTTCTTTATTTAAATAGGCTCCATGCCCAACTCAGACCTTGAACTCACAACCCTGAGATCAAGACCTGGATGCTCTACTGACAGAGCCACCCAGGTTCCCCTACTTTGGCAGTAATACTCTTGACACATCTATGCACATATGCTAGCTCCTGGTGAGCATTTTCATAGGCCAGGCTTAAAAAAAAATTGCAAAAACAACCAAAAAAAAAAAAAACTGATTCAACTATTTGCTGACATCAGACATACTTCAGAATATGTTTCTTTGATAAATATTTTGGTGACATTTGAATTTATACAAGAAATTATAATTTGGTTATATAATCAATTTTTAATCTTAGTAAATGCTATGGAACTCCAGAGAAAAATCTAAATATTTCTGGCATTCCATATATATTACTCACTCACACTTGATAAACATTGTCTATTGTAGTTAAGATGATCTATTTGAGCAAGGATTGATGAATACTTTTGTAAAGGGCCGGATAGTAAATATTTTAGGATTCGCAGGTCACATATGGTTTTTGTCACATATTCTTTGTATTTTTGTTTCTAGCAGTTAATAGTGTTTCAATGGCTGGTAATTTAATAAACAGTAAGTATTGTTTCCCTTTTGTATTTTGTTTGTTTCTCTTTATTTTTGGTACCATACACATACACCATCCTGAGTAGTTTTAGTACTTAGCTGTGTTTAGAGCCTCACACTAACCCAGGGAAATATGTTGTCCTGTTGTTTCTGTGGTTTAGCCTAGAAAACTAAAGCAAAGCAGGAGTTAAGCAACTTGCTCAAGTCTTCTTGATGTTGCTCTTACAAAGAATGTCTTAAGGGCGCCTGGGTGGCTCAGTGGGTTAAAGCCGCTGCCTTCGGCTCAGGTCATGATCTCAGCGTCCTGGGATCGAGGCCCGCATCGGGCTCTCTGCTCAGCAGGGAGCCTGCTTCCTCCTCTCTCTCTGCCTACTTGTAATCTCTCTCTGTGTGTCAAATAAATAAATAAAATCTTTAAAAAAAAAAAAAAAACAAAGAATGTCTTAAAATTGTATCTTATGTACATAAAGGGTGAAAATAAGTGCAAAGTAGATACAGGGCATTGTTATTTATTTCTATATAGGGTAAAATGGCCTTAGTCTTTTCCATTTTTCTCCTTTATAGCACAGAATACAACTGCAGATGTGTGTGTTTTCACTGTATTTTGGAATGATAAGCTGATATGAAAATATTTTAAATAGCATGCCAAAAATGTCTTCACTGAGCACAAAATGGACAAAGTCCAAATGTTAGTTTAGATTTCATATTATCTACCAATCTTCCCAGCAGAATCTGAAAGATGTTATTGTTTGAGTCACGTAGTTCTTCTGAATAATCTTTTCTTTGTAAACAGTTGGCAATCCAAACTCCGGATTTTTCCATTTAATGTTCAAAAGAACTTACTTTAAGATCGTTTTTAATCAGCATATCTGTCACCTTCTTTTTTGGCCTTTTTTCTTTCCTTGGGCTTTACTTTTTGGTGCTGGTGGTTTCTTGACTTGCAACTTTAAACCGGTGTTCATTTTCTTCTTTCACACTGCAGTTTCTTACTCGCCCAGGCTTGCATTCCCCGGTTTCCTCTAAAACTGAAAATTAGTGGTCGTTTTTCCAAAAGCTGGAATTTTTACATTAACCTTGTTTCTTCTTTTAATCGGTACTTTTCTGTCAGACAATGGTAGGGGGCTGGTGGTGGGTGTTATTTATTTTGAGAATCCTGTTTCAATGAAGCTTTTGTGAAATAAAGGCTGGAAAAGCAAATACTCCTTAAGGCTTCTGCCCATGGGGTGAATAAGAAGGAAGAAGGGGAAGAGGTAGGGCTTTGGGAGAGAGCAGGGGTAGCATTGGAATGACCTCATCAATTCAGAAATTAGAAACCAGTCAGAAGCCTTAGCCAAAGGGTTTCTTCACGTTTAAATATGAAGCCACGTCTAGGGCCCCATAAAACCGAGTTGCTAAAGATGTCCCTTCCCCTCCCCCAGCCCTGACCCCTTTCTGGCCACTGAACCTGAGGACAGCTGAAGAGAATTTTCTTTCAACACAAGCATGATACACATTCAAGAGGAGAACCGATGGCTGAGAGAAAGAGACTGTGTTAAAATCCCTTTGAGGCAAACGAGTAGGTTTCCACATTTCTTATCTTTTGTTGGTTTCACTCTCTGTGGGCTACTGTGGGACTCCCTCTGTCAGCATTAATTGTCTCCTCTTTTTCAATGTATCATAGTTAAACGGTTTGTGTCTTGCAAGAAATGTAAAATAAAGCTTTTGAGGAGTGTTTCCCTCAACTAGAGATGATTTGGAAATAGAAAGTAGCATAAAGGAATAAATCATATGGGATTTCAAACCTAAACCCCTTTTTTATTTTAATTTGGACAAAGAAAATGGGCTGGAGAATTAGAAGATTTAGGTACTGTCGTATTTGATCTTTAAATTTTAATTTACTTAACAAGTTTTAAGCATTCTTTCAAGTATGACAAATAATCATTCCCATCTTAGTTCTCTAATTTTATACAAACTACAGTTGAAAGAAAATGTGCTAAATTTCTCTAAAATTTTCACTTTAAAAAAACCTGGATTTTTTTTTATCCCATCGCAGTGTTTGAAACTCAGTTTTTCCACCCCTTTTCTCCCTAGTTTCCATGGCTTTAAACATCTCATGGTGTTGCGTTTAAAGATTGTCTAATTTTAAGTATTGGTTTTCCTGCCTCAGTGTTTCAATTAATAAAACTGTTATTTTTAACATGGTAATCTAATCAATAAGATGTACTTCTACCAGATTATAATAATTAGAAGGCTTCATTTACAGAACAATCAACATAGGTCTGTCTAGAAGTAAATATTTATGTTGAGAGAATGCTGATAATTGTTAGATACTGAGAAGAGTTTTTAAACTTTTGTTGAAGTCTAAGGTACAGGTAAGAGTGGTAGGTGTAGAACTCTATGAATTTTTATGAACTATTCTTATATAATCAGCACTTGGATCCAGAAGCAGAATATTGTCAGCATTCCTAAAGCTACTCATTCTTCCATTTCAAGGGGTAACCCCTTCCTGTCTTCTGACAGCATGGAATAGTTTTGCCTATTTTGGAACTTTCTATAAATTGAAACATTCCGTATGTCCTATTTTGTGTCTGACTTCTTTTGCTCAACCTTTGCTGGTTAGATTTAGTCATGTTGTATACAATTGTTCTTTCATCTTCCTTCTGTCTTGAATATGCCTTGATTTATTTCTCTATTCTGCTGTTGATGAATTGGGGGGCACTTTTTTTTTGAAGATTTTATTTATTTATTTGATAGAGAGAGGGACATCACAAGTAGCGTGAGAGGCAGGCAGAGAGGAGGAAGCAGGCTCCCCGCTGAGCAGGGAGCCCGATTCGGGCCTTGGTCCCAGGACCCTGAGATCATGATCTGAGCTGACGGCAGAGGCTTTAACCCACTGAGCCACCCAGGCACCCTGGAGGGCACTTTCTAGTTTTGGGGTTCTGTTTGGGGAAAACCTCCAGGTCTCCTCCTGTGTCTTTCTCTTCTACTTTCACATAGAACACTTCACTTCTGGTCCCCATATGTGTGGGATTTTTCCCCACACCAAGCAATTCTGTGACATCAGCTGGATATCCTACCATTTAACTCAATTCTGGCAGTATCTGCTTGGGGATGGCATCAGACACCACAGGTTAATAGCTCAGTCTCATGAGGCTCCTCCCTCCCCCCCAGCCCCTGCAACACACACTTTAGATGCCAATCACAAGCACTGTGTCCCCAGGTTACCCACAACTTCTGTCCAACTTGGCCACAAACTGGAGGTTCCAATGACTTCTTTCTTCCCCGCTAGATTTGACTCTTTGTTAGGACAGCTCACAGAACTCAGGGAAACACATTTACCAGTTTATTAGAGAATATGACTAAGATATAGATGAAGAGCTAGATGAAGAGATACATAGGACCAGCTCAGGGAAGATTCCAAGCACAGGAGCTTCTGTCCCATGGAGCTGGGCTGCGACGCCTCCTGGTGTGTAGATGGATTCACCAACCTGCAAACGCTCCAAACCCTGCACTACTGGAATTTCATGGAGGCTTTGTCATGTAGGTCTGATCAGTCATTAACTGTTTTTAGCCCCTCTTCCCTCTCTGGAGAAGTTAGAGAGAGGCAGACCTGAAAATTCCAAGCTTCTAATCAAGGCTTCATTATTTCTGGTGACTAGCCCCCTATTCAGAAGCCCACCCAGGGGCCCACCCAGAGCTGCTTCATTAGAACTAGAGATGCCCTTGTGCTCTTATCATTTAGACTTAGGAATTTGCAAGGGTTTCAGGAGACTGTGTCAGGGTCTGAAAACAAAGACCAAGTATTACAAGAGATATTCTGAGGGCTCTTATCATTTAGGAAATTATAAGGGTTTTAGGAACATTTTTCCAGGGACTAAGGGGAGAGATTAATATATATACACTTTTTTTTTCTTATTATCTCATAGGTCCATACAAATCATGTTGCATGAACATTCTAGTACATGACTTTTAGTTAACAGTTTGAGATATTCCTGTTGTGTACTTCCTTAAGGAGGAGACATTGGGTCACAGCACACACATGTTGTGTGGATGAGACACTGCTAGTTCCCTCCCATGGTTGTACCAGTCTACAACCCCACCGGCAGTGACTGAGAATTGAGCCACACAGCGGCTGGCGCTTGGTCTTTTCTGTCCTTTACATTTTAGTCACGCTAGACAGTGTGTAGTGGCCTCATGCTGTTTTAATTTGCATTTTCCTAAAGACTACTGTGCTAAATGTAAAAGCACACGGCCACAACCATCAAATCTTCCCAACAATTTGTACTAATGACAAAACTGGGCTTCGGTGGATTTGTGATTTCCTCAGATTCACTCAGCTTGGTTGTGGTAAACCAGAATGAGGTTTTGCTCACAAATGTGGCACATAATAATGAAACTGTAGAGTCAAAAGGGCTTTTGAGACCATGTCATCCAAAAGATGAAGAAGTTAAGGCCCAGAGAGTCAAATGCATTAATTACTTCAGACATCACAGACATCATACTTTTGGTTTTGTCTGGCGACATACATGGGCTGAGAGGTCTGGGTTTGATTCTAGGTTCTCCCACCTACCAGCTGTTTGTCTGAGTCAAGTCATCTGCTTTCTCTGAGCATCTATTCTTTAACGAGAGCTGTATGAATGCAGCAATGTTTTCTTTAGCCATCTTTAGCCATCCAGAAGAAAATTATGACCAAAACTACAACTTTCTGTGGTTTATAGCTGTGAAAGACTTAAGTGGTCTTCAACAGCCCATCTTCCTTCCTTCTGTACCATGAACGTTGGTCTTCAGCTAGACTCAGCTGCTGATATTCCAGTGGTCTACTGGATAGCTCCCCCTCAGTACCCATAGGCACCTCAACTTACCAGGTCCCAATGCCAACATGTCTCTCTTCTCCTGTGCACCATGTTTCCCACCTTAGTTAACATCACTGGTCTTCACCCCTTGTCCAGGCTACATTCCTGTCTCCTCCACTCCACTGCATTCCCCCAGACCCAGCGTTTATCCCCACACCACTTTCTATCGGAAGAGTTTTCCAAGAGGGTCTGTGGTTCCAGTCTCTTTCCCCACTAATCTATCCTCTGCAGTCTTACAGACTTTATCGTTCGTTATCATAAGATCATGCCATAATCTTGACATAATAAAATAAAAACATCTTTCATGACTTTCCATGAGCAATGAGATGAAATCGAGATCCATAGCTTGGCATTCAAGGCTTTTAATCTGGCACCTGCCTGTCTTGCACACCCGAGTTTCTTTCCTGTTGCTCATTTTGCTTTGCTTGCTCCACATCGCACTATAGACCCTGCATGCTCTCTGCCCATGTTCCACTCCCGGCATGAGACATACGTACTCTCATTGGTCTGCAAGAAACTGCTGACCCAGAATGTCCTTTTCTTCTACACCTGTTAAGTTCCTACTGATTTCCTCATCCATGAAGTCTTTTCCTATCCTCCCTTCTATTTGTCTAGGTCACCTTCCCCTTCTCATCTCTGCTTCCCTGTCCATCATCACAAAGTTTTACTGCAACATCTCTTACACGGCACCCTAACTACTTGTTCCTGCATCTAGTTTTCCTGCTTCCTTAAGCTCCTCGGTCCTCAGGATTGGGTCCTTCCATCTCCATAACCCCTGTGCTGGATGAACAGAGATGCTCAGTGACTATTTATTGGATGTACAAAGGAATTTATCGAATCTGAGGAGGCAAGAAAAAAAAATCAAGCTTTCCTTAGTAGCAAAATACCGAGATACAACTTTCCTCCTTTCTTATTAATATGCTCCAGTTTCATTTCTTTGCTTTTCTTGTCATCAATATATTTTTTTAACTAGATGTTTGCAATGATGACACTTTTACGTGCAATTTAAGTGCATCTATTTGCAATTATGGCATCTTGAATCTAAGGATTTGCATGGGACTACTTGAGGCTTTAAATTGAATATTACAGATGAATTTCCTGAAATCAAATTTATCTTTAAAAAAATAGAAGCCGAGAGAGTTGCCAAGTGGAGTGCGTTTAATGGAGTACACTCTCTTTGTTGCCTTGTTTAATTTGGGTCTGTTCCTCTCAGTTTCCATTTTGCCATGTGTAAAACTGATACATTAAGCTAATTATGGAACAGTCAGCTTGTGATTGATCATAACGTTGCTTTTAGAAAAACCTAGAAAACATTTTTAAAAATCTGGCATATGAAAAAACCCAAAATATATTTTAAAATTAAAATAATATAATGCTCAGGTGAAACAAATGAAAACCTACAAATAAATCTTCTCTGAAATAGAAATCCCCAGATGGTCTATGAGCCCTTTTCTAGAAAATAAAAAATTATAAAAGAATCAATTACTCATAAATGTATAAATGTTTCACCTTTTCCTTAAGGTATTTTATGTGGACACAGTCATCACTCAAAAATTTAGCTTTTAATTTAACCTTTAAAACCTAAGATTGCTGATTTTTAAAAACGTTGCTCTGAGAATACTTTATAACAACAAGGTAGTGGCCCTCTCAAACTGGCAAAGTCTTCCTGACGTTCTTTACAATAATTAAGTAAACAAAAATGCACTAGAAAAAGTTCATGCTAATTTTCCAAAATGCTTTTCATCTTACAACATTCCAGATCTTACACGGAAATTCTAAAGAATAGAAATATGCCGAACAAAGAAAAGGAACATTTTGAGGCAAGTCACAAAAAGCAAATTTAATAAGGATTAAACATTTTTCACACTTTGTTCCAAAGTGCATATTTTGATTTTGTTCTCACTTAAGTAATGCTAAATTATAGTATGAAGCCCACGTTAGTAACTACTCTTCAATAGCCACATTATCCAGGATTACTGGCATTAAATACTAAATTAGCATTAGCTGACTGCTATTGTTTATAAATTAATTTTTTTTTTCTGTTTCTGGGAGTTCTATGAATTACATTGTGTAATCTCTGGTCTCTCAGGGGACAGAGTGTTACACTGAAAAGAGCTGTGGCCTAGAAACTGAAGACAGAATCAAAATGTGATTTGCCACCAACTGGCTCTGTGACCTTAGATAAGTCATTCAACTGGTGTCACCTCCCTTTTGAAGGCATCAGATTGGAACTGGATGCTGTGTGAGTTCTGTCCTAATTCTAACATTAAGTGACTCTTTTTGAGCCCACACTAAGGAGGATGATGGCTTATGCCCCTCTGCAGTACTTTCTCTGACATTTCTGTATTAAAGACTCTTCTAGCTGAAAGTGACTAAATCCATCTCAAAGAGCCCCAAGCCAAGAAGACACTTGATTGGCTCCTAAAACTGAAAAGTCCAGGAGTAGATCTAGGTCTCAAAGTCTGGAGGGCTCCAAGAGCTCCAAATGTATCATTAAAATCCAGTTTCTCAAGTTCTTTCTCTCAGCTCTGTGTTCCCATGATTGGCTCGTTCATAGGCAGGCTCTCCTCAGGCGGCATTCTCTGCTAATGCCAGAAGACCCCATCTTTACAGCAAGCAATACCGGTGGGGAACAAAATCTTTTACTTCTGGCAGAAGTCCTGAGTGGCTGGCCAGGTCTGAGTCATGCCCTCTCTTGGGGTGTTAGGGGTGAGTGAAGGTGGGGATGGTGGGGCAGTTCCACACGAACAAGAAATGGTGGTTCTTCAAAGAAACTGAGGTATGGTTTGCACAACAGGGGAAGTGGATGCCAAACAGACAAGAGTAACAGGTGTCCCCTGTGCAACTTCACAATCTGAGTCACTTCTCCTGTGAAAGCTTTCCCTGTCCACTCGTGTTTTCTTCCCTTTTACCTTTTACAGGTGTTAGCTCTCCCAGTGAACCTGGTCCATTCTTACCTCTGTCTCAGCATCTGCCTCCTGGAAGGCCCACGCTAATGATAAGATAGGGTTTGGGCCTGGATTATTCAGTATTTATCTGGCAGTGAGAACCTCCACCTTGGGTGGTAAGCAGGGCACACGTAGTCCTTGCACAAGGTGATGATTCCATTACTGAAACCTTCATGAAGGGAACCAGGGATACTATAGCAGTAGAGGGCAACACCCTGACTACAGTGATTCGGGACTCTGAAAAACGTTGAGGGGATGTGTTGGGAGTAACACATATAAGGACAGTGCATTTGGCTTCCTGTCATTAGGCTGAATTGAAACACTAGAGAAGAAAAATGAAAAGCTAAGGGCAATTACCAAACTGAAAACTAAGGGACAAGTTCCAGGGACCTCTTTGGCAGCTTCAAAAACAGCCTTTACCTTATGCAAGAGGAAAGCAGAAAAAGTAAAAAAACCAAAACAAAACTAAAACAAACAAAACCCCCCAAACTCTGGAGTTAGAATCACTGAGCTTTGGATTCACTGCTCAGTGGAGGCAAGTCTCATGATCAGAGCACTTGCTGGGAAAATCAGAAAGCTTGACATATGATGTGAGGGCATCGGAATAGATATCTCTAAAGATTTAGGTTTCCCAAACCTCTGAACCTTCAGAGACTGCATGGGGGCGAGTCCATCCTTGTTAAGAGCTAGAACTCTCCCCACGTGGAAAGACACTGCAGAGTCTCCTTCCCAGCAAGGCAATGGTGAGATGGGTGGGGGGTGGGGTGGCAGGGTAGAGCTTCCCCTGAAATCTGCCACCTGCCCTTCCAGCTGTCCTGCTGATGACTGAGATAGAGTCTTAGCATAGTCCAGCTAGAGATGTGCTGAGCCTGACAGTAGAGAAAGCAATCATATCCTAAACTGGCTACAGAAACCAGTAAATGTTTCCCAGCAGAAGCTGGGGAAGTACCCGGGACTGGATTTTGAAGGGGCTCGACCAAGGGAATCAGAACATAGGACTGGATAAAGGAGATCTGGTTGACTTAGAGATACTCTCTTGGAATCTAGAGTTTCACCTTAGTGAGAACCTCAAGACATGCTATGCAACTTTTGGTTTGGCAAACGTGTTTGTTACTTTCTAGCCTAATCAAGAAAGATGAACGGAAACAGTTCACCTTGGGCTACATGGGCTGGACAACGATACCCATTCACAAATTTTCCCCAAGGCTATATAAATAACAATAGCATAATATAGTCCTAAAAGATCTGGGCCACCCAGTGTCCTTCAGAATATCACTTTATCTGCTGCATTGAGGCTATTATGCAGAGTAAGAGGTGGCTAGTATACTGAAAGTCTTGGTGAGACACAGGTACTCCAGAGTACAGGAAATAAACCACATGAAGACACAGGGGCTCACCATATCAGTAAAATTTTAGGAATTCAGTAGTCAGAGACATGCTAGGGCATCCCTTACAAAGTAGGAAAAAAAAACACCAAATTACTGCACCTTGAATACCCTACAGCAAAGAAAGAAGCACAATGCCTGGTAAGTTTCTTTGGGTTTTGGAGGCAACACATTCCAGACTTAGGAACAGTGCTTCAGCCCAGACACGAGGGGGCAGGGCTCTACAGCCGGTCCAGAGCGCATGTGCAAGCAGCCCTGCCACTTGGACCATGTATGTGATCAGGCCAACTCCGTAATTCTTTTTTTTTTTTTTAAGATTTATTTATTTATTTGACAGAGACATAGAGAGCGCAAGTAGGCTGAGCAGCAGGCAGAGGGAGAGGGAGAAGCGGGGCTCCATCCCAGGACCCTGGGATCATGACCCGAGCTGAAGGCAGCCGCTCAACCAACTGAGCCACCCAGGCGCCCTCAACTCCGTAATTCTGAAGATGTCAGTGGCCGAAAAGATACAGTGGAGTTTATGGCAAATCCCATTTGGTGAATCTCAACACAGGACCCTGGGGTTCTAAAGTCCAAGCTATTGGGGCGCCTGGGTGTCTCAGTCCTTAAGCATCTGCCTTTTGCTCGGGTCATGATCCCAGGATCCTGGGATTGAGCCCCGCATCGGGCTCCCTGCCCGGTGGGAAGTCTGCTTCTCCCTCTCACTCCCCCTGCTTGTGTTCCCTCTCTCATTGTGTCTCTCTCTGTCAAATAAATAAATAAAATCTTAAAAAAAAAAAAAAAAGTCCAGGCTATCTGTAGCATAGAAAGATACACTTTTGAAAAACCATTAAGACCAGAGAGGTGATGACTGAGGACAACCTAAGTGAAGAAGAGTACAGAAGGGCAATGATGAACACCAGTTGCAAAAAGGGTGGTAGTTTTATGTTGGGAAGGAGACCCACCGGAGTCCTGGGGGTTGGGGGTGGGCTGTAAAAACATGGAGAAGTGGTTCCCTATGGCACAAGGATGACCTGGGGCCACCGTAGAAATGTACTGCTTGGATCTCTGTTCAGAAAGAACTTGCTGTTCAGTTTCAAGGAGTGAAGATGGCTGACAGACTCCAGTGGCAGTGCCTTTGGAATATGGCACAACTTTTTAGCCAAGACCACACTCTTCTCTGGTGGTCCTCAGTGACTGAGCAATGTGGGGCTACCAGGGCCTGACCACTTCTGCCCATCCCCGGGTTCCTCTGACACATGATCTAACTCTCCATGTTTCACAGTCTAAGACTCTCCCTGACCAATCCTCGTCATCCCCCCCCACTTTCCTAGCACAAATCTCCGATGTATATCTTCCTGGTCTAGGGGCTTTCCTTACCAAAAACCCTGCTTGCTCTCTCTTGATCTGTCATGGGCATTATTTCCCTCCCCATTCCACACACCCCTTAAAACATCTTGCAATCCTATCTTCATCTTAGCATTGAATTCCCAGTGAGTAATAACTAACAAAATAAGTTGACAAAATTCTGATTTGGGCTAAAGTCTACATTGCCCACCGGCTTCCTGATCACTTGGCTTCTCCTCCAACTTAGCTCACGGAGCTTGTTCATCAGTGCCGGGAGAAACTAATCCTGGGAACTTTGCTTCAGTAACTTTCACCATAGCCTCATATTCTAAAACTCTACTGCAAAGCCAAAACTCTGTAACAAATACACTGGGCTGTACTTTTAGCTCCAGGAACCCTTTCTTTACTACTTGTTACGTTTGTAGGAAAATACAATTTAGTCTTCTTTACTCCCTTCCTATTATATTTTGCAACAGGTCTCTGCCCAAGGAGTTGCTACTGAGATGGTAAGAAGGGCATCCACACCACACAAGGCCAAGTGTATGTGTGAGAACTGGGGCTACTTTGATTGTTAAGCATTGTTTTGCATCCTTGTGTCTTGTGTTTCCCACCATATCCTGATGTTCAGATCCCCAAATATTATTCTGAATTATTTTTTAGTTTCTTCCTCTGTCTCAACAATACCGCTGTAAGAACTTTCAAGCTGTTTGTTGTTGTTTTTTTGTGCTGGTTATTATTATTTTTTTCACCGATACTGAGAAGGAACACTGATTTTAAGAGGGATCTGGTCTCCTTTTTCTTACCCTCTCATTTTTTCCCACTCGTTTTAGACTTTTCTGTAGCTTTTATTAAGCTATCTTTGAGTTCAGAAGGCTGAGAGAATTTTTCTTTTAAAAAAGAGAGCTTGCCTACCAGCCAGTTTTATATTTTCCCCCAAGCACTCAACAGCCTAATCTTTTTCCCATTTAAAATGAGAAAGAGTTTAGCAAGAAATTGACTTGATGTTAGGACAGGAGCTTCGGGAAGCTCTAATCTCAGTGACAGCTTTAACAAACCAATCCCACTCTCTGGCCTCCTACATATGGAACAGGACCTGCTCCTTCTGGCCCTCCAGGTAGGAAAGGAAGTCTCCAAAGCATGTTTGGGAGGGCTCTGTATTCTCTCTTTCTGTGGGTTTTCCCTTCTGCACTTTCAGGATCTTAAGTCTTTGCAATACATCCCCTTCTCTTTTGGAAGCAGAAGAATTTAGAAAGGGAATCGTTCTCTGGTTGCCTTTGAAATGTTTCAAAACAGGGTTCCCGTTTTACTATCAGCGCAGCTCCCAAATTGGTGATATTTGGAAATGTATGGAAATTTGGAGTCTACAAAGGACTGTCTTGTTTTCTCCTTTCTCTTTTCATGGGAGGAAACTGACGACATACATTTTTTAGGTTAAGAAGAGAGACTCTTGCCTCAGAAAAAAAACAGTATCGTAATTACCCTTGACGTCGTTTAGTGGTCACCAATAGTAATCTTCAGACTTTAGGGTACATCACAGTAACCTGGAGGACATGTTAAAACACAGCTTCCTGGCACCTGGGTGGCTCAGTGGGTTAAAGTCTCTGCCTTCAGCTCAGGTCTTGATCTCAGGGTCCTGGGATCGAGCCCCGCATCGGGCTCCCTGCTTCCTCCTCTCTGCCTGCCTCTCAGCCTACTTGTGATCTCTCTCTCTCTCTGTCAAGTAAATAAATAAAATCTTAAAAAAATAATAAAAAAAAAAAAACAGCTTCCCAGGCCCCACTCTCAGAGGAGTATATTCAATAGGTGGGGCTTGAGGATTTGCATTTCTAACCAGTTTCTATGATGATGCTGAAGACTGGGAATGCACCTAGAGAATTATCAATCTCTACCATCATTACATTATCTAATAGAAAAAAAACCCTTAAAATTTCTATGAGCATTCCTACTTGAACTGAAGCATTGTAACTGTTTTGTATTTTAACTAGGTGAATTTAATAGGGAAAGGAAAAAGTCCTGACGTATTTTAGGACAATGAGTTAGTAAGATATAAAAATTGTCACTTATCTTCTCAGTTTCATTGGTGGCATTACATTCTTTTGTGTCTTACAGGAAAAATACTTATGGCCAATTATTTGTAAAATAACTTGCCACTGAAAACCGTAAGCTATTTTCATTGTCTTTCTTTCTTTTTAGTTGTCTCAAATATTTACCAGAGTTTGTTAAAATTTAGAAGTTTTTCCATCTGTAAACCAGGGGCTAATAAGAGGTACTTTATAGGATCATTCCAACACTTAAAAGAAAGTGTGTGTGGAGTGCCAAACACGGTGCCCAACTAGCAGCAGACAATCAAGAAATAGTTGTTTTTCATTTTCATTTCTCTTTTTTTAATAAAGATTTTATTTATTTATTTGACAGAGAGAGAGATCACAAGTAGGCAGAGAGGCAGGCAGAGAGAGAGGAGGAAGCAGGCTCCCCGCTGAGCAGGGAGCCCGATGCGGGCCTCGATCCCAGGACCCTGAGATCATGACCTGAGCCGAAGGCAGAGGCTTAACCCACTAAGCCACCCACACACGCCTCATTTTCATTTCTTTATCCATTTAACACCATCAGTTTCTTGGGGGTATTTTTAAAAAAAAAAATACACTTTGACAAATCAAAGAAATAAGAAAGGAGGGGTACAAAATATTTTAATGCGGGGCTATTTTTTGTTAGATATTGCAGAAATTTTTTTAACCAAATAAAAATGAGATAATAGCACTAACACCTTCCAAAGACTTATTTATTTATTTATTTATTTATTTGAGAGAGACACACACACAGAGAGAAACAGAACACGCACAAGCCTGTGGTGGGGAGGGGCAGAGGCAGAGGGAGAGAATCTCCAGCAGACCGTCCGCTGAGCAGGGTGCCCAAGGTGGGGCTGAATCCCTGGACCCTCGGATGGTGACTTGAGCCAAAATCGAGTCAATTGCCTCACTGACTGTATCACCCAGGCACCCCAGAAGTAACAGTGTCAATGCAGGCTAGGCAGGTTATTTTATTGTATTTATTTATTTATTAAAAATTTAAAAGGATTTGGGGGCCTGGGTGGCTCAGTGCGTTAAAGCCTCTGCCTTTGGCTCAGGTCATGATCTCAGAGTCCTGGGATTGAGCCCTGCATCGGGCTCTCTGCTCAGTGGGGAGCCTGCATTCTCCTCTCTCTGCCTGCCTTTCTGCCTACTTGTAATCTCTCTCTCTGTCAAATAAATAAATAAAATATTTTTTAAAAATTTAAAAGGATTTTGTTTGTTTATTTGACAGAGAGAAAGAGCACAAACAGGGGAGCAGCAGTGGGAGAGGGAGAAGCAGGCTTTCTGATGAGCAGGGAGCCAGATGCAGGGCTCAATCCTAGGACTCTGGGATCATGACTTGAGCTGAAGGCAGACGCTTAACAACTGAGCCACCCAGGCACCCCTAGGCATGTTATTTTAGACTATGACAGCAAACTTGAATTTTTTGATTCATACTATGCCCAAATCCATGTGATGTCATCAATTATAGTTCCCCCCTAGAAGCATGTTTGCATGTCAGGAGCTAGGCTAACCACTTCATTCTTTGCCTTAATTCATCCTTATAACAAGCTTATGAAGTTGGCTTTTCCCAGCTGTTACAGTTACCTGTTTATTGCTATCTCCTCTTACCTATAATGAAAGCTCCATTAGCAGCAGCTTGGTTTTATATACTGCTGTAGACCCACTGATTAAAATAGTTGGCATATAGTAGGTGCTCAAGGAGTATTGAAATAAATTTATGCATCAATGAAAGGAAATGAATGAAGGCAACTCTTCCCTAAGAGGTTAAGTAATTTCCCTCCAGTCCTTGGCCATGTTAAAATCCAGGTTCTCTGACTCAAGTTGTTCCTCTCCTAACCTTTAGCATATACTCCAGAATATGGACCTTTCTAAACCATTTTTAATCATCTGAGTTTCTGTATAACTTTCAAATGGTAACAATTAAAAAGAAACTTGGAATTTAGAGAGAAGTTCAAAATAAGCTTGCGTTGAAAGTAAGAGAGTCTTAGTAGGGAATGCTTGGGGGAGCAAGTTATTCTATAACTATATCTTACCTTTGTGCAGAACCAGATGGTAAGGATATCTGAGGTTACCCAAAGCAGACTCTCCCATTCTTAAACTGTTGAAGGCCTGCAGCCATTCCCTCAGTGAAAGGTATGGGTAAGTCTTCCTAGAGTCCTCATTCCCTCTAAACCCCTCTAAATCCTACAAAGTAGAATATGGTGTTGGGATAATCTCAATCCTTGATACCCCTCCCTTATAGTCTGAATATGGGTCAAAAGAACGATAGTTGATCACATTACTATTGAATAAACGTTTGCACCTTGTCTAGGTTTTATTCAGCCATGGACCAAATGAAAATGATACCTCACAATACAAAATTTCTTATTATACTGGAATTCTTAAAAGTGTGTCATCTTCCCATTAAAAAAAAAGAAAAAATGTAATCATATTTTATTTCTATATCCCTTTCTCTTTGGCTTCAATAGCCAGGATGCATTTCAGCTTCTTTTGTGAATACCTCAGAATGTGGTTACAACTAGGTTTCAAATAAATACTGTTCGAAACTAATCCTCATAAACTTCAATGAAGAGTTACTTCTCTGGCATTGTTTGTCTCCTAATGTCAAGTAGATTTCTGAGTTGAACTGTCTCCTTCTTCCACTGCAGTAATGAAACTCTTGATTTTTATCTGGCCACATGACTCTATAATATAGACTTCATTTCCTAATTTATCTTGTAGCCATTTTGGCCATGTGAGTAAATTTTGCTAACTGAGTTGTAAGAGTAGTATGTATCACTTCTAAAGCATGTTCTTAAGAGGAAGATCCATGCCCTTCTCTCCCTTCACTCTAGTACTTTCTTTCCTGCTGTGTACAATGTGGATGTGGTAACTGATCATCTTGGACAACATTGGCATGGTAGAGAAACAAGATGGAAGGAGCCCACAAGATGTAACGTAGCCTGCATGACAATTTGGGTACATCTATCTTGGACCATCTACTTCCAAATGTTTACATGAGAGAGAAATACTTCTACCTGATATAAGCAATTATTAACTTTGGTGTTTGTTGTACAAAGCTGAAGTGAATTCATACACAGTTTATTTTACTTCTATAATGTTCAATTTTTTTTAGAAAAAAATTAATGGTGAGGAAATGATAATAAGCCAAGATCTTTGGCAACAAGACAATTCCAAGTGAAAATACTTTTTATCATTCTCCAAAATAAAACTAAATAAGATTGGCAAAACTTTCAAATTTGAACAATTGATTTAGATGTTTTCCCTCATATAATTAGTAATGAATCTTCCTCATATCTGTAGTTTTTTTTAGCTTTGACCACACAAATCACTTTTTAGGAGGGATAATTTCTCAGTTAAAATAAGTAAAATTAAAGCAGAGTTTTAAGTGTTTTAGCTTTGGGCAGAGATATACAGATAACATTTCTGATTCCATCCTTTCTTGATTCCCCTGAGGCACAAACACTGGGATGTCTCTGTAAATAAGTCAGCTAAGAAGCTACTTCTTCTGGAACTTTCATCAAATATATATCTGACGGTGGAGATATAATTCTTGAACAAGATTATTTTAAATTATATATTAAATGATTAATTCTTTAGTAGTTTATCATCTCTTTGAGATATGCCTTTGATTATGAATCACTAACAACAAGGAATGATTTAACTTCAAAAAGTTCAGTTACCTTCCCCTACTTGGTCTGTATCTTGAGCAGCTGTCCAGGGTACTTAAACAAAATTAATTACTGTAAATACTGAAATTACAGATTTTTTTCCCTTTTGTTTTCTGAATTGGGGGTTTTGAGAAAATGAAGCTGATTTTCAGAATGACTCAGTTTTTCCATTTTGAACAAGACTTTGAATAATGATAAAGTATAAAGAATAGTGATAATAAATAAGATATTTGTGATAGCCTGTGTAAAACATGTTAGATTGTACAACACATGGAAAACAGTGTTATGTTTTGCTTATGGTATAAAGATAATATAATTAAAGATTATATCTATAAAAATTATGAAATTAAAGGGCATTGACTCCAACAGACCCCTAGTGAAAAATTTCTTCATCTCAATCCTTAGAAGGTGGTCATCTTATTCTGTTAAAATACTTCCCACGAAAGGGAAGTTCAGAACCTCTGCAAGTGGTCCTTTTCAGTTTCTGTATAATGGAAAATGTCTTTCTCTATGAACTTCATCTAGCTCCTTATGTGTTTCATCTTTCCATCCTTCTGGGGTGTCATTCTGATTTTTGTTTTCTCATTCTTTTTTTTTTTTTCAAGAATAGAGGGAAAATTAATTTCCTGGTCCCAGATCTTCAACATTAAGTATTTGAATTGCTTTGCTCCAAACTGTGCCTACTTTCTGGACAATGGTATAAGAAAACAAAGTACCTATTTCTGAGTTCTGTTCAAAATAAAAATTCTAATTTATTAATAATAATCCATTCATGATTTGAGAGCAAAGTAAATTGCAAAGTGTACTTTCTCCCTTTAAAAAAATACAACAAATGAAGAGTTTAAACTTTTCCTTTTATTTATCAGTCATAATAACAACAACTTGAGACTTGTTTACTAAGACAGGTGTCCTCTAAGTGTAGGCTGAGGGCCTTTTTGGGGTATCCATGAGGTCATACTATTTTACCATAATACTAAGACTTTGTTTGCCTTTTCCACTGTGGAACTCTGAATTGATGGTGCAAAGCAATGGTGAGGAAAATGACATTAGCATGAATCAAGACCACAGCACCAATCTGTTCTAGTAGTCATTACATTCTTCCCTGACACACATTCACAGTCAAAAACTGCCAGTATCATTGAAGTATATCCTTGAAGAAGAAGTAAGAATTATTAACTTATTTCAATCTGGACCCTTAAACACATATCTTTAAATTATTCTTTCTGGTGAAATGGGAAGTACACATAAAGCACTTTTGCTGCCAAAAAAAAAAATACTTGTGCCATTCCTTGAGTTATGAGCTGAACTAGCCATTTTTTTTTCATGGAGCACAATTTATCCTTGAAAGAATAACTGACACATGATGGTTATTCAGCTGTGGGTATTTAGCAGACATTTTCTTGAAAATGAATAAAATGCCATCTATCACTTTGAAGATACAACTGATGGTATTTGGTTGCCAATAGTAATATTTGAGATTCCGAGTGAAAATTAGTATTTAGGAGACTTGTATTTACTATTCTGAGTTTGACAACTTTCCAGTATGTAAAGACTTTACTGATCAGTTTGGTAGTGATATTAATAAATGTGATTTTTTGATATTGTGAAATGAAATGTGTTAAAACTTGGAAGATTTGTATAATACAGTTAAAGTGTTTTTAAAATTATCACTGCTTGATGATACAAAGTTATGCATCCACCAAAAAAAATTTGTAGTCCAATGGATTTCGATTATTAGAGTATAAAACACTTCTTAATATAATTCCAGAGTCTTCATTACAGTTAACTTTTAAGAAACTACTAATTATTGAGTGCTGGGGTAATAACAAAGAAGAATATCCACAATTATTAATTCTTTAGTAATCACAAACATCTCTGAATGGAATTTTCTTCACATACTTTAACCAAAACCACATACTATAGCAGATAGAGTGCAGAAGAGATATGGGAGTCCGAGTGTCTTATACTAAGCTAGATATTTGAAAAAAACCAAAAATATAAAACAGTATCACTCTTTTTTGGGGGGGAAGAAATAGTTAATTTTTTATTCAAAAATGTTATTTACATTAACGTATAATGAGTTTATCTTTTTTTTTTTTAATCATTTTTAAATGACCTGATGGGGCACCTGGATGGTTTAGTAGGTAAAACCTCTGACTCTTGATTTTGGCTCAGGTCATGATCCCAGGGATCCAGCCCCACATGGGGCTCTGCGCCGAGCTTGGAGTCTACATGAGATTCTCTCCTCTCCCTCTCCCTGTATCCCCACCCTGCTGGTGTGAGCTGTCTCTCTCTCAAATAAATAGATAAATCTTTGATAGTATTGTATTAACACCTTATGAAACTATTTTATTTTATGCCTCTCCATATCTTGCACATGATTAATGCCAGAATTACACCGTCCTTTGTGTAAAGCAGAACATTAAGTTTTATCAAAAGTGTACCAAACTCTGGGGAACGCTTGAAGTATTTTTATGTTACCTTTCTTGACCTTGATAAAAAAAATTAATCACTCATAATTGCAGGTATATTGTCCTAGAGTTTAAAATAAATAATACTTTCGTCAGCATTCATAAATAGAACATGTAAATACTGCATGACTTACCTGGGTAATTATCAGGACCTTTCCCATCACCAAGGAAGAGATCTTGAAAGATAATTTAGAGATTGTTCTTATGTCGATAACAACTTTTCACTGAGTAATTAACACAAGTCAGGCACTATCCTAAGTATTTTACACACTTTATATCAATTAATCCTTATAACAATCCTTTGAGAACCATATCACTAGTTTTCCAAAAGAAGGAACTGGGGCTTGGGAGAAACAAAAAAAAATTGCATGAATTCACTCAGCTTATAAAAGGTGGAGCTGTATTCAAATCCAGAGTATATGATTCTCACCCCAAGCTCCTGACCATGTTTTATTCCTCTTTCATTTGGTTCAGGTCCTAACCCCACCATGCCCCTTTTGTACTTTTAGCTAGAATCTATTGTTGTGCTTAAGATACTTTGTTGCAGTTTATTTCTTTATATATTTACCTCTGCTAATAAACTTTTTGCTCTCAAGAAGGAACTGCGTCTGGATTCCCACCACACAGGACAAATGCATTTTTGCTGGGCTGAATTTCTTTTTAAGATTATTTATTTATTTATTTGACACAGAGAGAGAGAGAGATCACAAGTAGGCAGAGAGGCAGGCAGAGAGAGGGGGAAGCAGGCTCCCCGCTGAGCAGAGAGTCTGACGCTAGGCCTGATGCTAGGGCTTGATACAAGGGCTCAATCCCAGGACCCTGAGATCATGACTTGAGCTGAAGGCAGAGGCTTAACCCACTGAGCCACCCAGGCGCCCCTTGCTGGGCTGAATTAATACCAGGTGAGGTTGTGGAATCCGAAAGAGTTTAAATAACTTGCCCTTGACCACTCAATCAGTGTGTAGCCTTAGGATCCGAATCCAGATCTCTCATCCCAACTTTCTATGAAAAACATCACAGGTAAGTGTTTCTCAGATATGGCGCATGGAACCAATTACATCAGTATCACCTAGAAATTTGTTAGAAATACAATTTTTTTAGCACCACCCCCCTTATTGTACAAGATCCTGTAAGGAAAGGCCCAGAAATCTGTGTTTTAACAAGCCCTTCTTGTGATTCTGATGCACGCTAAAGTTTGAGAATCACTCCTCTATGTGAAGAGACATAATAGTTTAATAGGAACAGAATGGTTGACTCAGCATGGAGCATAATAAAAACCGTTCCTTTGATTTGCTGTGTGATTAGGTTTATAAAATGTTCTATCCTACAGAAAATGAAAAACTCAAGCAAATCTCATCTGGAATGGTTGTTTTTGTCTTGAGAAAAAAAAAATAATCCAAAAACAATTAGTTACTCCTTCAAACAATCAGTCACTGAATTAATAATTTTTTAAATTCACAAAAAAAAAATTCAGTGAAGGCTCCATTGGCTATATAAGTCTGCCTACCTGGAGGAACCAAGTCAAATAGCAATGAAATTTCCAGTTGTCAGTAGTTATAATTTTCACTGAAATACAAAGGTGCATGGGTCACTGGGTCTGTGGTGCAAGTACCAACTCACATTTGGTATCTTCCTGCAAGTTCTAATCATGCTGCTGGTAATAGAAGAAACAACCAGAACCAACACTTGTAACTCCTTTAGGATCACAGGTAGATTTTAAATTATCTCCTAAAAATTAGAAATATTTCCCCTCCAAAACCAAACCCACAATCGTAAAAAAAATAAGCAAAAGCAAATTTTAAGGTTGTTGTATAAAGACAAATTAAGCTTTTGTATATGTTGGGAGTATTTGGTTGTTTTGCAAAGTCTAAATTTAGCTTTAGTTAGAGTCAATTGATTGGCAGACGCTTTGGAATAATATGTACCATGATGTGTGAATACTGTAACTAAAATAAAAAGTACAGATTTGAGACCCTTTCCCACTTATTTTTTTTAAAAAACAATTCCTCCTCCCTTACTGCATGCTGCTGAATTTAAAAAATAGTGAAAGGATTTCCTCTCTTAACTAAACCTCGTCTCTTTCTAGCTATATATTTATAAAGTCCTCTGAGAATTAGTTTAACATAATAGCCTGAGATATTCAGTATTTGATATAGGTAGTATTAATATGAAAAGTTCTCAGTACTGTCCTTATATATTATATATGAACATACATATATTATAAATAATGATTTATTAGATATTCTCTCTTAATTCCTTAGTTTCTCTCCTGGCATATCAAGAAAGTATATATTGCTAAGTTTCTGTTACTTTTTTTCTCTCCTGACATAGTCTTCCTTTTGAATGGACTAGAGGGCGTATTAATAGCATGGCAAATTTAGCAGTAAGAGCTTGAGTTCAGTTTGGATTGAGGAGCAAAGATGGAAAATTGTTTAAATCAAATATTTAACCCCTCTACAGAATGTAAAATCTCTTTCCCATGCTGTAGAGGGATCTTAATTTTAGCTCATGGCTCTTCCTACAATGAAGACTCATTTCAGAGATTGTAAATTATCACATGAAGTTGTTTTTTTTTTAAAGAGAAAAAGAAATCTCTCATTGCAGCATGATCACTTTCATAAAACACTCAACCTTTCAGAGTAAAACATCTCTTACCTCATTCATTACATATAGTATTTCCATTCTGTTTATTTTGTTTTGCTTTATATTATCCTGACCTCTAAGTACTTTTTATTTTCCTCTTAAATATCTGACCAAAGTAAAGCAAAAATTAGATACAATCAGGCCCTGTAGCTCCTCTCTCCTACCTGTCACTGGGTAGCTTCTGACAGCCAATAGTGAAAATTCAAAGTCAAACCATTTAACTCTAAGTATATGGAAATGAATTTCCAGAGAATAGATATTTTTATCATAGGAGCAAAAAGCATAGTTGTACACTGACAACAAGGATGAAGATGTAAATATGTAATTGTGATAGCTGTGTATATGTCATATACATGTATTGAGGGTTAAAACATCATAAAATTCTTTCTAGATCTCTACATGCACTAATATGTAGGTTTTCTTAGGGAGGAGAATACAAGATGAGGAAGTATACAGGTTAATGCTAACTGGAGCCCTTTTCATTGGATGAGTGCCAGAGCAACTTTCAAAATATTTCAAAACAGCTGCCGCCAGCATGTAAAGATTTTAACTGAAAGAATAATGAAATCTGAATTACTAATGAGAGAATAAACTTATATTTTGCTTAAGGTCCTTAATGAACATGCAGATAAGCAGATCCAGTAAGGACTTGGTCTCTCATGTCTGTCACATGAGAGACAGACTTTCAGAATTACACATGTAAGGACAAAATACTGAGACACATTTATAGGCATTCTAAGGTAAACTATGGTGGAAGTCTTTTTTTTGAGTATTCTGTGTGTTTCTATTTCAGAAAAGAAAGTTTCTGGAGGGCAGGAACTATATTAATTCTCTTAAATATGGGGTTGACAGCTTGGAACTTTGAAGTTAAATGTGCTCATTAAACTCTCTTTTAATAATATAAAGTATAATTGAAAGTGAGCTTCAGCATATCTAGTCTTAATGTCTAGCAACAGAGCTCACATATTTTTTCTATTGGGACAATTTTGCCCTTTAGGCTTCCAAGAAAAACTTGCCCTCCAGAAGGGAAGCAAAGCAGGGCCACATATTTCCAGACCACCTGTTCTGTAAAATAAGTAGTCAGTTAAGTATAATCGCTGGTCTTTTCTATCCATAGAATTGTACTGAAACAAAGAACTATGATGCTGCCTACAGATATAACTCCCTGTTGGTTGTGCAGAAAGACTTTAAAAGGGAAAGTAATTTTCTAAAAATTCTGCTCTTTTGGCCAAAGAGGGTTTCCCCTCTTTGGCATCATTTGGCACATTAGGACTGCCTTTGGATCAACCCGGTCTAGCTTGGGATATTGCATTATGCTCCTGGAGTCAAAGTACATATAGAAGCTGGAGCCTCTTGCTGGAAGCCTCCATCAACTGGCTGACCTAGATATCAGGTGGCAGGCACAGCATCACCCCACAGTGGGCCAATACTTCAGACAAACGCGATTTTATAGAAAGCCACTGCCTGGATCTGTGTTCATTTTTAGCCTCATTCATCAGCCATTCGCTTGGCTTCCTTTGGCCTGTAGTATTGTGGGCCTTGACCTATGCAGTCAGAGAATTCTTCCAAACCCCTAATACATTCCTGACCTCTCTAGAATTGCTATGGAACTCCTATTTCTTTCAACTGGAAAGCCAGCTTTAGACTCAACAGATGGTATTTGAGATCTCTCTCTTCAGATCCGGCCCTGAGGATGAGAGGTGGGAAGGAAGCGCAGAGACCCAGGTCAACCCGCATCGCCTGGCTGCGGTGCTCCGAGTGGGACAGGGACCCACATCTGTGACCAGATCCTTACAGGGAGGCTTTCCATCGACTCAGACCCTCCACTCTCTCAACATCCACCCCTCACCCTGTTCTAAGACCTTGAGTTTGGCCTTTGAAAAGCAAGTCTCTCCGAATGAAACGCCTCTAAACTAGAAAATGACCTCTCCCCAGGAAGGAAGGAGTCAGGACCTCGGTTAGATCTTCAACTCACTCGTGGGGTCCCTAGCACACGCCACAGATGCTCATTACGATTCTTTTTACGTGCAACATGTGGGGGACGACGCAGTTTCATATCTCCTGGTATTATCTGCCGTCCAAAGCATTTTCTTTGAGAGGAAAATGGAAACGCAGCTGCGCCGTGGGCCCGGCCAGCGAGAGCTGGGGCTCCCTCCCTCCGTCTGCCTGCGGCTGCCGGGCGCGGAAGGCTCCTCCGGAAACGGACTCGGGTTAGAGGAGTGCAGACCTTGCCGAGGCAGGCGCAGGCCGGCCTTTGTGCCGCTCGGCTGCTTCCCGAGAGGCAGGAGGGCGGAAGGGGACGTCCAGCTCCGCGGCGAGGGCAGGCGTCTGGCCCCTAGACCTCGTGCGGGAACGCTGGGCTGGGCGGTCTCCGCCGCCCACGGCCTTGGCAACTTCTGGCCAATCGGCCCTGCCCCTCTGGGTCCCCGCCGGCCGGCTGCGCCCCAGGCTCAAAGGGTTAAGCAGGTGTCTCGCCCGGCGAGGCGCTATTGGCCGAGGGCCGGGGCGGCGCGGCTGCGGTCACCACGCTCCGCCGAGCCCAACTTGGGTTCGTGCGGCGGGCGCGGCGGCCACTCGTCCCCCGGCTGCCGGGCCCGGGCCTCGGCGCGCGGGGAGAGGGAAGGAGAGACCGAGCTGGGGAAAGCGAAGTGGGTCGCGGGTGGGTGCGTGCAAGTGGAGGGGAGCCCTACCGAGCCCCGCGTCGCTCCGGGGCTGCGCCTCTGCCCCGCAACTCCGGTCCCAGCTCCAAAGCCGGAAGGAAGAGGGAGGAAGTGGGGCAACAGGGGGTCCTGGGCAGGGGGTGGGGGAGACGATCCCCTCCCGCCACCCCCACCCGCTAGTAGGGCGAGAAGAAGTGCAAGTTGTCCTTAAAAAGGCGCGCCCAAATCGCGAGCATCCCTCCTCATCCCCTAAAGAAATACCAATGTAACAATGCAGAGAAGTAACTGGGAGACACGAGGAAATAAATGCACGTGTTTTCTCTTTTTGTTTCCCTGGTGGTTGGAATTTGCAGAGTTCGCCTCAGTTGTGGCTGCTAATTTATTCGTCTCAACGTTTGAAAAGGGCGTATAGAGATGGGTCATCGGGGGCATACCCATATCTCTCTACATGGACCTACAGTCCCCAGCTCACAAGTTTGTCCAAGACTAACCTGCCCGCCCACCAGGAGCGAGGAGAGTCTCATCTTATAAAGGGAACAAACTCTCCATTGCACAAAAGCGGCTTCTCCGCCCGACCCCCTTCCCCCCATTCTCCTTTGCACACCATCCCTTCTCGATAAGCATCAAGTTCTCCAGTAGTCCAACTTGCAGTTGGCAACCTCCTCGCTGCCTGGTGTGCGGAGGACTGGCAGAGAGGGGTCCCGGGTGGGAGGGGAAGCTCCGAGCCCCCATTCCTGCACACACGGGCTCAAGTCCAGGTTGCTGGAAGCTGCGGGAGGCGCGAGCCTGCTTGGATGGTGGTTATTTCTCTAGAGAAAAGAGGGGAGAGCGCGCGCCTCAGTCTTGCACTTTGGGTCGGAAGTGAACGGTGTGTGTGTGTGTGTGTGTGTGCGTGTGTGTGTGTAGAGGGGGGGAAAGAAAGGCACCCTCCGCTGCCCGTCATTCCCTTGCACCGGCCAAGTCCTCGCCAAGCCTCCCGGTGCATCCTTCCTCCGCCACCCCTCCCCTTCTTCTCTCAGCTGGGCTCGCGCCGCGCAGCCGGAGCAGCCAGTGAGAGCAACATCCTGGAAAGAGGGGGGAGCACCACCGCCCCCCAAAAGGGAAAAAAGGCCCCACCCTGACACGTTTTGCTGTTTGCAAGTCCCTCGCACGCCCCCCGCACCTCCTCCTAGCGCTCGCGCCCCCCCCCACCCCAGCCCGCTGCGCGCACATCAAAGCGCCTCTCCGCCGCGCACAGTGGCCGCGGCTCACTAATGGGATTGCAGGCTGGTGCCTGGCTCCGCTGCTGCCGCCGCCGCTGCTCGCCCTGCTGCTGCTGCCGCCGCCGGAGCCCGAACCC